>JAVGWX010000004.1:54560908-55160908 GCA_036924085.1 Ariolimax columbianus
AGGCATGGTGGTGGTCGATCGACGCAACGGGCCCTAGATGTCTAGGCAAACATTACTATTATTATAACCAATGATAATGATTGTTATGCTTTCGTCAACTACAAATAATACTTAATGAGGTCTTACTTGTCTACACCACTGCTGAACCATACTGTAACAATAATCGATTCAATGCACAACATCAGAGCTATAGCATTGGCCACCGTACCTAAAGCTGCTACACTTTTCTGGAGATAAAGAAATTATGTTTGATTTATTTCCAACGTAAAGCATCCAATCCGTGTAAAAATGACGAAAGAACAAAGTACAGAAACTCGAAGGGCCGGAAGTTAAGGGTAGGGATGTAGGTAGATAGGTAGGTAGAATGTTTTGGCGAAAAGGGCCCGTCGCGTCTACGGTCCACAGAACGATAAGTGGCCGAGTCTCTGGCTGCATGCAGTGAGAATGATCTCTTTCCGATTTGACTTAACTAGCGGGTGCGTGGTCGGCAGTGGAAGCGGGTCCATGCCGGAGAGGGGTCTTTTCCAACACTTGATGTCCAAGAGCTGGTGGGCGAGGACATCTTCGGCAAGGCAGGTAACAAGTCCGATGAGGACTAAACGACGATGGTTTGGCGCGGTGATTGTGCTCTTGAGGCCTTTATTATTGTATTTTATGTGTTTGCCTCTTCCACCCCAGACCGTAGTCAATTTGGGCGATATTAATACGCATAAACTAGTGCTAGAATAGGTGTGTGTATCTGTTTGTACCTAGCCTGGTGTATCCGCGATGTTCCTCCCGTTGTTCCTCGCTTTTGATGATCCCCTCGTTGTCCTTCGTAGGTATTTGGTTGCTATTTTCATTTTCTTGTGTTCCTCGGTTTACCCAGTCGAGTTTCTGAGGCAAAATATGCACAATAGTTTTCCTGGGACCATTTTGGGAATGAGTATATTTATTTTCCAACATACTTGGTTTGGACCCCTTTTATTTATTACCTGATTTTAAATATTTATATATTTAATTTTAAAAAGTTAGGGGGATATATATATATATATATATATATATATATATATATATATATATATATATATATATATATATATATATATATATATATATATATATATCCCCTTACTTTTTTTTATTTAAAAAAAATGTGTTCCTTTAAATGTCAAATCATCATGATGCATTTTATAAAACATTGTGAAGATGCAATGTAGTGAGGTGTACAATGAGGATGAATGAAATGGAATGATTGTGAAAGATGACAAAATTATACTGGATACATAAGAATTAAGAGTACAATATTGAATAGATAAATGGGATCAAGACGCAGAGCAGCGCATGGGCTGCAGTGGTCAGCGACCCATAGCTGACTGCTAGCGTCAGGGCCAGCGAACCAAAGCTGCCAAGACCCTTCTACACCTCCACGCGATGATCCTGGATAATAGGCTGCAGCAGGTCAGACTGGCTAAGGAGAAGGGATCGAAGAGGTAATGCTAACTCGGTACTAAAAAAATGCTTGCTGAAGTCGGATGTGTTGGACCGAAAGGTGCAAATATCGCAGCCAAGCTGTAAACTACGACACAACGCATTCCGTTCTCTGGACTACATTCTGCTACTTAAGCCCTTTCAGGGTTTTGTAATGGGAGATTGAGAACGAAGAAGAAGAAGAAGAAGAATAAGAAGAATAGATACATTAAATGAAAAGGGTCTTCCTTCTGTTGTGAGGCCCATCTGTGTTGATTTCATTCCGTCTTATCTTGGTGTTTCCGGTTTTCACTTCTCTCATATATTTTTTCCATCGCAGCCATGTATTCCAACTTGTAAGCGATTTATTGACTTTCGTGGGCCACTTGTAGATCCGCCGTTTCACCTGTGCCCTCTAGCTCTCGCAGATAAATAGGCGTTGAATGTGTGGTAGGCTCAGAAATAGAAATCAAAAGTTAAGACACGCCTAAATACCAACACTTGGTTGTTGTTGCTGCTTGTAACTACTCGCGTTGAGTTAAATCTTGGCGACGTCTCTTCCGTATCAGGTTCCGGTGGCTCTTTTTACATTCCGTAGCGCACACGAGAAGGTGGCCAGGAGGTCTACCTGGCTGTAGTGGAATGCGAGGCTTCCCAACAAGCTCATGAATATTGGGATTGCAGTGTAGATTTCAATCTAGTTGGTCAGATTGCCGGAACAATGCTTGTTTCCAGGTGCACTGAACGGGGATGTTGGGAGAGGTCTTGATCAGTATGTCTCACCTGTAGGCTTTGCTTCCAGCGTTTGGTACATGTAAATAAACAGGAGGGACCCAGTGGTCTCTAGGTAATGTGTTCGCCTCGGGTACTGGAGGTTGCAGGTTCGAATCACTGTGGAGAACGGGATTTTATCAAGTGGATCATCCAGTAAAACTTTTCCCTGATCTCTGAGTAGTGAGATCATGTAACAGTTCCCGCCGGAGCAAGGGGAGTTTAGGATGCCTGAACATGTTAAAGCTTAAAGCTACCTGAATGCATGTCAAGGTCACTCACCGTCTCAGCAAAGGAGAATAGAGTTGGGTTAAGGAATGTGGACAGGTAGAAAATGACCACTGGCCTTCCGATTTTGGTAGGGGGAGATTGATTGACAGACGAAATTGGCAGCGGGGCTTGCTGCGAGAGAATGAGTGACAGGTGTGCAAAGTGTTTCGTCCAATGGGACTGAAGATGGCCATCACCTGAGATCGATTGGTCAAGCTCTGGCCTTGCTTGAGGATATATAACTCGAGACAAAGTTTAGCTCGAGAGGCTGGATAGAGAGAGGCTGGATAGAGAAAGGCTGGATAGAGGGATGGAGAGAGGCTAGAGAGAGAGGCTGTATGGAGGAGAGTGAGAGAGAGAGACTGAATGTAAATAGTATGTTGAACTCACCGACTTAGATAGAGGAGCGATTAATAGACGGTTGGACGAATGTTTAGTGATAGAACAGGATCGCTCAAATAGGTGTGTGAGTTTTGCATTAATAGATAATCTGAACGTGTGTTTGTAAGCAAGGACACATTGTGAACGAGTTATGTCGAGATCGCCCGCCTGAGGGGATTTCAGTGAGGAAGAGTATTTGATAACGTGTGTTGAAGACGCAGTTAAGGCGATATGTGTGTGATGTAATTGCAAGGCAATAGAACTGGGTTTTTAGTTAGTTGGGAATTCCTCTCTGATGTAGCATGTCCTTTGTAGAACGTCGCTCCCATCACAGTCTGTCTGAAAGAAACTCGTTCCCTTGCCAAAACTCCAGCTTCCGCCACTGTCATACTCAGGCACTCCTGGATATCTTGGTGCCATCGTCTTCTTGGTCTACCCCTTCCTCTTTTGCCTGGCACCATACCTTCCATCACCGTCCTCTCAAGACCGTTGTGTCTCTTGATGTGACCAAAGTATTTGCATTTTCTAGCCAAAATGGAATTGATAAACCAGTTCTCCTCTATGCTCAACTCTTGCCGAATGTCTACATTTGTTCTTTTCTCTGTCCAGGGTATTCTGAGGATCTTTCTGTAACATTTTGACTCGAAGGATTCGATTCTTTGTCTAGAAGTTTTGGTAATCGTCCATGCTTCACAGCCATAAGCTGCCACAGGAAAAATACAGGCTCTCAAGACTTTTACTTTGATCGTTTTGTTGGTGCCCTGCCATACTTTCTTCTGTCAAAAAATCTGGCAAAGATGGCGCCGTAACTGGCTGCGAGTCTACATTTCTCTACTGTTTTTGATCAATATGGATGCCGCAAGACCACGGATTTGCCTGGAATTCACACTAGTCGACGACTTACACTTGTGTTCACGGATACGTGGAGTTGTTTTCTGTCTGGACTTGTTATTTTGTTCTTTTTTCTGTGATTTCTTCCATCCGTTTATCCTGGTCTGGACGCCGGCTGAATGGCGCTACGCTTAAACTAGTTATACTTGTGTCGTATCTCACGGGTTAGTTCTGCCGGTTCAATTTCACGAATTTTGCATGTGGGAATTTTAGATGCTACTATGATGAACTGAATACAGCTGGGGAGAGATGCCAGACTCACTCACACGCTGAGTGTTGTCCATACGACCTCTTGTGGTTATCGAAAAGGCACGACAAACTCAGAACTGCGTTAGATGCCTTCCCACCTTTCTACCCTGCGGGTTACATGTTTACGGAAAAGCTTCGGTGGTAACCCTGAGGCAAAATCTGCATCCAAGGCTATCTCCAGTCGTCTCGATGAATGTCTTGCCACTGGCAAAAGGTAGCTTAGGCTCTGTGAGTGAGGTTGACAAAAGGCGCAGTTTCTTCCTCACTTTAATCCAAATCTCCGCGCAAGTCACCCATTTCAGCGGACACAGCAAGAGATACGACTGTCCACACGGTTGAACAAAGAGAGTGGTCTTCATCACTTGTGATGGACAAAAAAAAACTATCATAATTTCTTCAGGCTGTTCAGTCTCTGCATTGCCATAGCTAGTCTTCTTCTGATTTATTTCGAGCAGTCATGATTTTTGTCGATTCTGGAGCCCAGATATTCAAAATGTGTAACCTGATCTATTTCCTCACCACCCACTGTAAATTTATGCTGACATTGTGTTTTATCGGTGGTCATCAATAGATAATGCTTACAATTCCCGTTTTAGTAGAATGTTTAGTTAAGATATGTATTATATTGTGTTTGTAATTTCTCTACTCATTCTATGATATGAGTATGATATAATAAATATGCCACCTGTTGTGTGATATGTCATTTACTGAGTATGGTCATGATGATGTGGATGAGTGTGAGAATGTTCTAAGTTAGAATAACGGCCAGGGCAAATCGTGGGGTTAGCTACAATCAGACACATGTGTGCAGTGGCGAGCACGTTAAAAATTCCTTGGCAGTTGGTAATCGAAAAAAGAAGGCTTAACGGCCGCTGCTGTGGCAAAATTAAAGATAAACATCTACTCAAATTTTTCCAAGGGATTCTCCACGGAGAATATGTCGCAAAAGGGGACTGTGTGTCTATAGCATCAGGTCGTGGTTACGTAGTTAGCGGAGCAGCATATATGGCGCCTGACAGGCTGCGGGTCTACCTTGCTTTAATTTACCAGTCCCAAAAATAGGCGATAGTATATTTCAGGGCCTAACGTTTAGTAACAGATACTAGAATTGACCTGGCAAGTCACCGGCGAATATTCATCTGCCAAAAAATGTGAAACAAAGGTCACACCTTCACACAACGTCTAACGACACAGATGGACTGATGATAGATAGATATATAGATAGATAGATAGATAGATAGATATATATATATATATAGATAGATAGATAGATAGATAGATAGATAGATAGATAGATAGATAGATAGATAGATAGATAGATGGATAGAAACTGCAGTATAGAGCGGGGATGGGGGAGACGGACGCAGTTTGACAAGAGATGAATGAATTGAGAAGGAGAGGGAGTGGGGGTTGGTGGAAAGAGATTGGGGGAAAATATTGGCGAGTTGTGGGGGAAGAAATGGACGGTTCGAAGGAAAGTGACGGGACGGTTAAAAGGAGAAGAGATTGGCAGTTTGAGAGGGGATGAACGTTGGATGAGATAGGTGGATTGAGTTGGAAAGCGAAAGGCGGGTTTAGGGTGCGGAATAGTTTGGTGATTTGAGGTGGTGGTGGTGGGGGTGGGGGTGGGGTTAGATTGTGCAGGATAAAAAGCAAAGAGATGGGTTTAGAGGGCAGGTTGGATAGTGCAAAGGGTATTTGACGGACGTGAGGGGGTTTACACAATTAAAGTACTTTCATAATTATCCCGGGCATTGTCGGGTACCCCAGCTAGGGTGAAAAATGGACTAGATGGAGGGTGACGAGAGGGGTGTATTGTATAGAGTGGAGAGGGAGAGGCAATGAGGATGTCAGGAGTGCAGAAAGAGTTAAAAAAAAATATCATTCATAATTATAAACGACAACGCCGAAGGAAAAAGACTGTATGGTTGAGGGGAGAAATGGGCGTGCTGATGAAAGTGGACCGGGGTCCTCCAGTCGGTTTTTACTATGCTTTGCTTCATCTGCGTGTCGCTCACTACTACGGGGATCACTTCGATTCCTTACCTTGTTAGCCAGGCTGCCATGAAAGCAGCTGTTTTTCAGGAAGGGCTACGAGGAAGCCAAGGGGAGGGTCTTGTCCAGTATGTTTTGCATGAGCCTGACTAACATGTCTGATCAGTATATTTTGCCTGACCAGTCGTTAGTCTTCCTTCTCAAATTGGCGGGCTGATGAAGAGAGGTCAGCGGCGCGAGGAGTAGGGCTGAGGAAGGGGAAAAGATGTAAGAACCGAGGACCGAAGAAATTGACGGTTTGGGAGAAAGATATGGTTTAGTTGAGGATGAAGAGATTTGGCGATTTGAAGGAAAGAGACGGGAGGGTTGAAGGGGGTCGAGATTGACGACTTATAAAAGATCACGGTAGAGGGAGTGTGAAAGGTGAGGGGGAAAGGAAATGACCATGTTAAGGGTAAAAAGATTAGCGGGTTGAGCGAGAGGAAGGGATTCGTTGACTGATATGGGGGAAGGGGAATGCAAGATATTGGAGGTTTGATTTGGAGGAGGGGGCGAGTGGAAGAGATCGGCATGTGGAGAAGGGAAGAAATGAGCGGGGTGTGCGTGGGATGAGAGATAAAGAACGTTAAGTTAGAAGGAAAGGTTGGGATTGGAATGTGGATGTGGGAAGGTGAGATTTAAACAATTAACTACTGTCATAATTTTCCATGGTATATATATGTCTCGATAGGTCCGCTGGGGATCTTTGTGTATGACAAGGACAAGAATAGCACTACTGCACTACATAGAGCATGTCGTAAGAGGCGACTAAATGTGTGACATGGCATAACACTGGCCATGGATAGGTGGTCTTTCTAGAGCAGCATAGATGACGCCTAACAGACTGCGGGTCTATTTTTGCTCTAGTGTTTGAGTCTATTAAGATGGACTGGCACATCGGTTAACAATCCCCGTAGCGCAGTAATAAGCTATTCGAGCCTAGCCAGCTACGCGGGAAATCTTCCGCCCGCTATATCCAGATCACGTAAGAGCTGAGACCTGCAGAGGGGCATTTGCCCATGTAGAAGTACAATTTGACTAAGAATAAGACTATATATATATATATATATATATATATATATATATATATATATATATATATATATATATATATATATATATATATATATATATATATACATACATAAATACTCACCTACACACACACATATATATACACACACACACATGCATGCACACACACACACATGCACACACACACACATGCACACACATGCACACACATGCACACACATGCACACACACACACACATGCACACACACACACACATGCACACACACACACACACACACATGCACACACATATAGGTTGAAACCACAGGTAAAAAAGAATTGCGAGGTAAAACAGTACAACTGTCGAAGGTGGAATGTGGGTGGAAGATCATATAGCTGGAGTCTCATGGTCAGATCTTAGAAGACGCTCCACAGGAAAGGAATTTGGGAAGTGGGATATTTGCAGTCCTATAAGCGGGTAGAGAGGTAAGGCACTCGTCTCGGAAAGCAATGAACTGAAGCGGCATGGGATCGAGTCGCACTGATTTCAAACGACACCTGGTTCCGAAGGGAGGTGGATCCAGAGTGCCTGCGTCCTGAGTTACCTTAAGTAGTCCCGACTTATCATCTTGCCACTGGTCAAATGTAGTTCGGGACCAGAGAATGAGGTTGATAGTTAGAGCAGTTCCTTTGTCAATATAATCCAAATACAGTGCAAGTTACATCATCAAGACAAAAGCGTCTTATGGTGTCGCATCATCGCTTGCGATAGGCTAACTTGTTATGTTCCTAATAGTTCGAAACAAAAGGAGAGTGAGTTTAAGTATACTTTAACTGACAAAATAAAGGAGACATTAATTGGCGGTCCTCAAACTTCGTTCAAATCATATCAGCAGCCATTTCCTCACTGAGAATCAGCCGCTATGAACCTGTAAAGTTTTCTATCCACTGTTCTCATGCTCCATCCATTGATATTCATACACGTATAACGTTATCGTCTTCCCACACGCATGTCCTCCACTTACTTTTTTCAGTATTGTTTTCAGCGTGCAGGGAAGCTTGTGGCCTAGACGTTGTAAGTACAAATCTGGGTATGTCGTGGGCCTTTGCATACTATCACCCGCTTCTCCCAGTCGACCAAGCTGTAAATGGACACCCGACGAAGCCGGGAACAAATTGTAGAGCCGCCTATAGAGCTTGGACATTTCTGCTCTGTCGTTTACAATTTCAGCAATGAAATGGACTGATCAGATATTGTGGCGCCATGGTGCAAGAAAATCGGTTCTATACGCCATTATCCATTTTCAATTTTTGTTTTCAATGTCTGACCTCGCTCATTAATTCTTACACCTTCAAAGCGTAGTCATTTATTTTCTTCTCCTTTCACGCGATACAGCCCTAACTTTGAGCATAGTTCTTCGACGATAATTTCTCATTTAGAACGCGACTCAAGATTCTCCAATACAGTCTGTTGTCTTTTTCAGGGTCTTGATACCGTAGTAAAGTATCTCCTCGAAGGCAGTGAGCGCAGTCTACATCGTTCTCCTCAGATATGTGTGCTGGGGGCAGTCCTGAGGTATATATGATGATGCTATATCTAGCAGAGCACAGTAACATAGACTGGTGGTACCTATCTTGAATTTGGTGTACAGGTGCTGTCTTATTCTGTTGTCGCCAGTTCGGAGACGAAGTATAATAACCCGGCATTTTCTGGACAGTTGGTAGTAACCATCATCTGCGTGTTGTTGCGGGTATCCATCCTGCCACTTTAAACTGTATTGCCCTTTATTGTGGCTTAAATTGACCAGGTATGGTTCTTGTATCAGTTTCACTCTCCCTCCTTGGTTTGACTGTGGTGCTGATCGCTTCTCTTGATGTTATAGTGTGATAGAAACCACGGAATCACTTCTTTCTGAAACTCCTGAAACATTTTCTCCAAGGCTGTCTTCAATTCATTCAGTTCAGTATTCTTGTTTTTGTCATGTAATGTTGTTGCATTTGTTCCGATTTGTTAATTGGCTTGGCTTGGCTTCGTTCATTATCAATCTCCCACCATCAAACACTGAAAGAGCTTAAGTAGCAGAATGTAGTCCAGAGTTTACAGCTTGATTGCGATATTGCATCTTTCGGTCCAACACATCCGACGTCAGCAAGTATTTTTTGAGTACAGTGTTAGCATTTCCTCTTCGATCCCTTCTCCTTAAGCAGTCTGCCTTGCTGCAGCCTGTTATCCATGATCACCACGTGGAAGTGTAGAAGGGTCTTGGCAGCTCTGGTTCGCTGGCCCTGACGCTAGCAGTCAGCTATGGATCGCTGACCACTGCAGCTCATGTGCTGCTCAGCATCCATCTTGATCCCGATCTATTTATTTAAAATAAACATACCAAGCCAAGAGCTTTCGGTTTGAATTGCACGTTTAGGGATCGAAGAGTAACATCAGGGCCAGGAGAAACAAACTGATCAAGACCAGATTCCATCTTACATTCTCGTAAGGCTCTTGCAAACTAAAAGTGTAGCAGAAGTCTTGCATCATGCAAACAAGGTTATAATCGACACTGTAATCCCGAAAGTGGTGAGCCTACTGACGCGTTTCTTTTTACACTACGCCAGTAGGACTTCGGCCCAGCTTCTCAAGAACCCATCGAGTCGTAAGCATAGCCACTGTAACCTGCCATAAAAGAAACGAAATCAAGAATTGAATGAACTCATTACTGATGGCTTCCAACAATGACTACTTACATGAGAAGGATGCGTCCAATGCAATTGAGACATAATTTCTACGAGCCCTTTCAGCTGATGCTGATGTCTTAACGAATATATGTGTTATCAGTGTCTTTCTTGAGTTGGTTCTAGATTCTGTGATAACGACAAAGAGAGGACAGTTAGTAGAGGTAGACAATTCATGTGTTTGTTTGGTATTGAAGATACTCGTTAGGGGACTCAATGGTCTCGAGGTAAGGTGTCCGCCTCAGGTGCCGGAGGTCGCGTGTTCGAATCACGGTAGAGATCTGGATTTTTTCCCCCCTGGATCTTCTGGTAAGAATTCCCTGATCTCTGGGTAGTGAGATCGGACTCCCGTTTTCAGTGTCGAGCACGTTATAAATTCCTTGGCAGTTGGAAATCGAAAAGAGCAGGCTTAACGGCCGTTGCCCGGACAAAGTTCAAATGAAAAATCTACCCAAGTTATCTGTACCTTTGTTAAGAGCAGCTATAGCTGGGAACTAACTGGCTGCCGGTCTACTTAGCTCTAGTTTTTGAGTCTATTAAGATGGATTTGCACTTCGTTTTAACCACCCTCAAAGAAACTGGTTGTGTATAGACTTTGCAGAGCCTTGTAAACCAGTATAAAGACGTTTGTTTAGTCAGAGAGTGGTAAATGCTTGTAATACATTGCCACGGGAAGAAGTAGTGGCGGCAGAGACAATTAAATGTATTCAAGAATAGATTGGGTGTACATAGTTTTTAAAGCAAGGAAATGTAAATGTAACTAGTTGTATAGAGACTCTGCAGTCTTCTAAGCCAGTATAAAGACGTTAAATTAAATAACGTTAAAATGATCGATTTTGCTTCTACTATTAAAAAAAAACAAAGAATATCAGCATAGTGCTGAGGAAAAGAATAGTCGTTACTCATATATGGCCAAATGCTCTGTATGGAGCTAAAACATGGACTCTAACAAAGAAGGATGAAAAAAGCTTGCAAGCGTTTGAAATATCGTAGAATGAAAATAGCAAATTGGATAGAAAAAAAAGATCGAATGCCAATGTCCTCACTGAAGTAGGCACACAAAGTCAAATTTTGAAAATGATGCAAAAACGAAGATTGAATTGCGTGGGACACAATATTCGACATGAAGTCTTCTACAGAAGATATTAGAGGGTAAGATTCAGGGGAAAATATGAACTCACCCTTACATCGGGGGAATGTAGTCATTAAAGTACGAGCCTACCCTAAAATAAAGAGAGCTACAGAGGATATCAAATGGAGTGTCAGTGACGTGCACAGACAACCTTACAACCAGTCACAGGACTTACCAGCATAGATTATGATAATGATAATATTTTAAACCTGTATTTGTTGGGATATGAAGATTTCAAAGTTCGCTCAAATCCAAACGATTAAATCCAATCACTTGACTTGTAAAAATGACTTTAGACTTTTGTCTCTTCACAATTTTAAACGGATTTCTGGTGCAATTCTAGATGATGTTCAACAAATGTGCTCAAAGGTTTAAGTAACACTGATTTCTCTTCTGTAACAAATCAATAAATGGAAATAAATGCTGATAAAACAAAACTCATGACCAATAACGTTGCAGGGTTTCAATCTGTCATAGAGGCAAATGGGCAAGTACTTGAGGTGGTGAAACGTTTCAAATATCTTGGATCGTTGATCAGCGAAAGGGGTTCTTCTTCATCTTCTTCATCGTACGCTGTTTACAGCGATATTTACGTTGCACTGTTTTATTTTGTTACGCCTGTGGCTCAGTGCATCCGATTTCAACAGGCGTTTCTGTAGGGTTGCCCTCCTTAGCATTTGGCTGTCCCCAGCCTAACTGCAAGGCAGCAGTTGTTTTTGGTCAGAGTTGTCTCTCTTGGGAAGTTGTCTTGCAGGACTATCGAGTCTTCCCTACTCGTGTCTATAGGGTTTGGCAATGATATGATGGACTATGTACTAGTTTGTACTATCCCGGAAGAGAGGCAGTCCAGTGTGACTTTGTCCCAGGATCGTCACGTCCTGCCAGAAACGTAGCATATGCATGTGAGTGAGGTATCTCTTTGCTCCCTTTATTTTCTCGGCTCATCTGCAGTGATGGTACGCCTAGCATTCCCCGCCACCCGGGAGGTTGTCACAATAGGGCAGGAGGTGCAATGTCCGCTGGACTGCATCTCTTCTGCGTCCATTGGGATGACTGATAGCAGACAGAGGCAAAGAGCGAGGCAGGAGTGCATTTTGCCAGGTGCATATCTGCGGCTCGATCGGGCCGGGCTGAGACGCTAGCCCAAGCCATGTCGTGAGAGATTTAGGGCGGGATTTTGGCTTAGAGGCGTTCGGTCGTAATCCCTCAGATGGTAGCTTATCAGCAAGCACGTGGACCAAATGTCAGCGACCTGTGATTCCTCTCGAAATAGTGCATTTGACCAGGGGACAAGCCTGGTCTTGCACGGAGATGTTGTTCGCCTGGGGAGCGGACATATATCATGGTCAAGGGTTGAGTTTCAGCAGTTTGCAGTGAGGTAGCTGATCTACTGCTTAGGGCACCCCGACTGAGAACTAAGTCTTCTACAAATGGTTTCATGCCTCATCGCCGTATGGGGTGAATATCGAGAAGCTTCCCGCCCGCTTTGATCAGCGGACGGCAGAGACCTCATTCTGCGGCTCGACCGGGCGGGGCTGGAGCGGGGGCCCCAGGTCCCCACCATGTCGAAGCCTCCCTTTG
Organism: Ariolimax columbianus; assembly: GCA_036924085.1. Lineage (NCBI taxonomy): Eukaryota > Metazoa > Mollusca > Gastropoda > Stylommatophora > Arionidae > Ariolimax > Ariolimax columbianus. The sequence goes on from JAVGWX010000004.1 coordinate 54,573,409, forward strand.
CATTCGTGCTGAGCTGCTTTTGGGCGGGATTTTGGCTTAGAGGCGTTCGGCCGTAATCCCTCACCTTGTAGCCTCACGCCGTTGGCTTATCAGCCTAGTACGTGAATCAAATGTCTGCGGCTCCTCTCGAGTTAAGCAGGATTACCGTAGCAACGCCCTGTCATTAGTAGGGTAAAACTGACCCGTCTTCCGAGAAGAGGGTTCGAAGCCAGAGGTAATTGCCAGCATAGTGCAAACAACAGCGGCGCTGACTAGGCTGCAACCTATTTGGCGAGACAAGCGCCTCGCCCTCGGCATAAAAGTTAGACTACTGCGCTCTTTGGTGCTGTCAATATTTATGTATGCCTGCGAGACCTGGACCATTACAGCAGATATCCAGGGCAGAATACGCGCAATGGAAATGCGGTGCTATAGAAAACTCCTAAATGTTACATATAAGGATCGTGTCACGAACGTAGACATCCGTCAGAGAGTTGAAGACGCTATTGGTCCTTTTGAAGATCTGTTCACAACTATCAAAAGACGAAAGATGACCTGGTGCGGGAACGTCGCGAGGTCCAACGGAATTCCCAACTCGATACTCTTTGGATCCGTACCGGGACAGAGAGGGCGAGGACGTCCCAGGAAGAGATGGGTGGACAACATCGCTGAGTGGTCAGGCCTTCGTCACGGTGAGATACGTCAGGCGGCGACAGACAGAGAGAGCTGGCGTGGGATTTTCATGTCTTTATGTCTGCCCCAACGACCTGACGGGTTACGGGATGAACTGAACTGAACTGAACTGAAAGAATCAACGTCACTGCACTTCGGACAAACTAATATATGTTCAGTTTCTTTCAGCAAATGGTAATGTGTGTAAATACTGATGGTTCTTGTAGCTTGTTGGCTGTACACACACTCTTGCTCCGTCCTCTTATGCGCCCCTCTCTGCTGAACCTGTGTAAGATTTTAAAAGACATTAATCTGTGTATTGCTGGTTCGTCACTTGCAATGTCTTCACCATTGTCAATGTCCGCCCTACGGGTGCCCCCTGTCGCCAGGATGTCAATTCTTTCATTCTCGCATACCGCAGCATGGCCATGACAGTAGATCTACACGTTTCTCGAGGTTCGAGGTCTTTATATCCACTAACCACTGATGTCACAGCCAGTCCTTTTGCCTCTCCCTAAGCAAGGATTGAGAGTCAGATACTTCTTTTTCTTCGTTCGTTCGTTCTCCCACTAATAACCCCCGATAAGGACTTTGCAACTAGCAAGATGCCCGGAGAATGGAATGTGATGTGTCGTAGTTTACAGCTTGACTGTAATATTTGGGGAGTGGGGGTGATGTGGCGGGGCAGTGGTGGCACTATGTTTCTCTTGAAGCAAAATGGTCACATAATAAATCAATCAATCAATCAACCAAATAACCAAACGATCAATAGAAAAGATAAAAAAGTTGCAGCAACAATCGTAAAGACAAGTATTTATAAATACTCCGAAAACATTTACACCAGACAACAGAAAATATATACACCAGACAACAGAAAATATTTACACCAAACAACAGAAAATATTTACACCAGACAACAGAAAATATTTACACCAAACAACAGAAAATATTTACACCAGACAACAGAAAATATTTACACCAAACAACAGAAAATATATACACCAGACAACAGAAAACGTTTACATCAAACAATATAAAATATATACACCAGACAACAGAAAATATATACACCAGACAACAGAAAATATTTACACCAAACAACAGAAAATATTTACACCAGACAACAGAAAATATTTACACCAAACAACAGAAAATATTTACACCAGACAACAGAAAATATTTACACCAAACAAAAGAAATATACACCAGACAACAGAAAACATTTACACCAAACAACAGACAATATATACACCAAACAACAGAAAACAAATACTTAACGTATAACTTAACTTAACTTAGCGTCTCTATACTGGTTTAGAAGACTACAGAGTCAGTATACAACCAGTTTCAGTTACATTACCTTGCTCTAAAAGCTATGCGCATTCAATTTATTCTTAAATGCATTAATTGTCCCTGCCTCCACTACCTCACGTGGCAATGCATTCCAAGCATTCACAACTATCTGACTAACAAAATTCCTAATATCTAATCTGGACCGCTCTTTAGTTAATTTGTAGCTGTGTCCGCTTGTTTTTGTAGGTGGTTGCATTTTGAAAAACTTATTATAGTCTAATGTATCCGTTCCTTTGATTATCTTATAAACCTGTATTGTCCCCACGAATTCTTCTCTTTTCTAGACACTGTAGGCCGGTTTTTCCTCATAATTGAAATTCTGGAATCCCAATATCAGCTTTGAAGCTCTTTTTTGAATTCTTTCCAGCATGTTTATATCCGCTCTATGATAAAGACTCCACGCTTGTACACAGTACTCCAATCTAGGTCTAACTAATGCTTTATACAGTTTGACGATCACTTCCTTGCTCCTATGTTTAATATTTCTTTTTATCATACCTAACATTGCATTTGACTTTTTGGCTGCTACCTGAACTTGCTCACTCATCTTACCTGTATGATCTATTATAACCTCTAGGTTCCTGTCCTTATCTCTTTCTAATATTGTTCTCTCCCATTCTGTATTTATGTTCCATATTGGATCTACTCATGTGGATGACTGTACATTAAACTCCATTTGATGAGAGAGGCGAAAGAAGCGTGGATATGTGAGCAATGCGCAAACATCGAAGAGAGACTAAACATAAATGATGCTAAAGGAGCATACAAGGTGGTCAAAGAACTGGTAACACCAAGACAAAGCAGGAACCGTATGATCCATGATAAAAACGCAAAGTGTCTCATTGAGGGAAATGACGTACTGGCACGATGGAAAGAGTACTGTTCTGAGCTATTTAACTATGAAGGGCGAAACAAACCTGAGAAAACATTCCACCCAACACCAACAAATATAGAGGATAACCAACTGATAACGAAGGAAGAGGTTATTGCAGCTGTAAAGACATTGAGAAGAGGGAAGGCGGCCGGCGTGGACAATATACAAGCAGAGCTCTTACAAGCAGGTGGAGCGGTAGTGGTGGAAGGCCTGACACACATCTGTAACAAAATATGGGCGACAGGAAACTGGCCGGACTTATGGACAATATTTATACCGTTACATAAGTCTGGAAACCTAAAGCTGTGCCAAAATTACAGAACAATAAGCCTCATTAGCCACCCTAGCAAGGTCATGCTTAGATTAATCCTAGACCAATTGAAATCCCAAGCAGAGAACATTATTGCCGAGGAGCAAGCAGAGTTCAGACAGGGAAGAAGCACTACAGAACAGATATTTAATTTAAGGCTGCTAAGCGAGAAATATCTAGAACAGCAGCAAACACTGTATCATGTGTTTGTTGATTTTAAGAAGGCATTTGATAGGGTATGGCATAAAGCGCTTTGGGCAACCATGAGGATGTATAATATCAACGGAAATATTATAACGGTCCTTGAACACCTGTATAACAAGGCGTCTTGCGCAGTTCTTGTGAATGGGAGGCGAGGAGACTGGTTTGGCACATCAGTTGGTGTGAGACAGGGGTGTATACTCTCTCCAACTTTTTTCAATATATTCCTTGAAGAAATTATGAGTGAGGAACTTGGAGGTCACGTTGGTACTGTCAAGATAGGGGACCGAACGATTACCAACCTTCGTTTTGCAGATGATATCGACGGGTTGGCGGGTTCAGAAGCAGAACTCCAGGAATGGGTCAGAAGGCTCGATGAAACAGCTCTTGACTATGGTATGAGATAAACGCTGGAAAGACAAAATTAATGACCAACAACGCTACGGGCTTCAACAACAAGATAAAAGCTAACGGTCAGGGACTCGAAGTGGTTGACCGTTTTAAATATCTTGGGTCGATTGTCAGTGATGAAGGATCAAAACGTGAAGTGTTGACCAGAATAGCACAGACAATAGCGGCGCTTGCACGGCGTAACAAAATCTGGCAAGAGAAACGGTAAGCACTAAGCACGAAAATCAGATTAATGCGTACACTGGTCCTGTCAATATTCCTCTATGCGTGTGAGACATGGACAGTTACAGCTGACCTTTAACGAAGGATACAGGACTTGGAGATGAGATGTTTCCGAAAACTTTTAAACGTCACGTACAAAGATCGAGTTACAAACGAGGAAATACGAGATAGAATTACAACAGCAATAGGGCCTTTCGAAGATCTCTTGGCAACTGTCAAAAGAAGAAAACTCACTTGGTACGGTCACATATCGAGATCAAGTGGTCTTGCAAACACAATCCTCCACGGGAAGGTGTATGGCAGACGACGGACAGGCCTGTCGAAAAAGAGATTGGAGGACAACATAAAAGAATGGACCAGTCTCCGACCAGAAGAGTCACGGGCAGCGGCATCTGACAGAGAGGGATGGCGTGGAGTTGTGAGGATGTCTTCATGTATGCCCCAACGACCTCACCGGTTACGGGATGAACTGACCTGACCTGATCTGACCTGAAACTCCATTTGCCAGCTTACAGACCAATCTCGAATTTTATCTAAATCCGACCTCAATATACCCACTTCTGCTCTTGATGAGACAATACTGCATAGTTTTGTGTCATTAGCAAATTTTGCAATCATGGATCCCATATCAATGTCCAAATCATTTATTTATATCAAGAACAAAATTGGTCCCAAAACCGAGCCCTGTGGCACTCCACTTTTCACTTCACACTACACAGAGTACTCCTTATTTATGCCCACCTTCTTCCTGTTAACCAATCCATTTAAATCCATTTGGCAACTTCCCCACCTATTTCATGTGATTTTAACTTTTGAAATAATCTTTGATGAGGTAATCAAAGGCCTTTGCAAAATCTAGATAAATAACATCCACTGGCTCCCCTATCTATCATTTTGATAACCTCCTCCATGAATTCTAATAGATTTTTTAAGCATGATCTCCCTCTAGTAAACCCATGCTGACTATTTCTATTTAGATTAAATTTGTCTAAATTACAATGTTTTCTTTGATTATTGACTCTGACAATTTACAGACTATGCTCATTAAACTCACCGGTCTATAATTTCCTGGATCTGATTTTTTGCCTTTTTTGAATAAGGGAATCATTCCTGCGTCTTTCCAATCCCGTGGAATAATCCCTTTTGCAAGTGATTGAGGACATAATATAACCAATGGTTTTGCTAGTTGGTCTCTAATTTCAAAGAGCAATTTTGGATGAATACCATCTTGACCTGGACATTTATCCACTTTCAACCCCTCCAATTTTTTAAAAACAATTTCCTCTGTAATACAGATTGATCTTAATCCCGCTGTATCCATGTCTCTTTGAAAAATATCTATAGGCTCTGGGAGAAGTCCTCTTTTGTGTAGACTGTGTTAGTACTGATTGAGTAGATTAGCTGCCTCCCTATTCTCACTTATTATTTTCCCTGTACTGGCTAGGAAAGGACCTACTTTGTCTTTCGTTCTTTGTTTATTTCTAATATAAGAGAAGAAACTTTTACTATCAGTCTTGATCCTCTGAGCAAGTTTTTTTTGGGTCTATTTTTGCTGTTTTATTCGCTTTCTGAGAAATGTTCTGCTTGTCAAAATATTTTAAATAAGTTTCTCTTGATTTACCTGCCTCTATATAATTTTTCCATGCTTTGATTTTAGTTCTTTTACATTTCACTACAAATCTAGTTATCCACTTTTTACGCTTGGGGTTTACCTCCCTACATGGAATACATTCCTCTTTTAGCGTTGCTAGAACTGTTTTAAAACTCTCCCACTCCTGTTGAACATCTGTTCCTCAGACAATATCTTTCCAGATTATGTGGTTCGCTGCCTCTTTCATCCTCTGAACATCTGTCTTAGAGTAGTCGTATGTTCGCGTGTTTATGTTTACTTCTTTCCCTGCAATAAGATCCCAACGGATAACTTGATGGTCACTTGAGCAAAGCAGTTCCCAAACGGTAACGTTTTCAATCATATTTTCCTCTGTAGTAAAAATTAGGTCGAGCGTGTTTTTGCCTCTGGTGGCTACTTCTACATTAAGGGCAGTACTCCCTGACAGAAAAGACAATATGTTGTCCTACAGGAAGGTTGGGGGACAACCAAAAGCTAAGAAATAAAACCAGAAAAAGCCAACAGAAAGTGGATGCACTTGACCAGAGAGCGCATAATAAAGTGCAAGGTATCTCAATCTCAAGATGTCAAACCGTGGAACAAAGGACTAAAGATATGTATGTGGAGATATGCCAGGCAGGAAAAGCGAAGGGCCCTACGACTATAAGCCCCCTAACACACAGATATGAGAAAAAGGATGTGGCACACGTCCACTTCATTCGAGGAGAAACTTTATGGCGGTATTGAGACTCTTAAAAAACAACATAATTTATTGAAGAATTTGGGTTCCAGACTGAAAGGCAATAATCACAGAAAAAGAAGAAGAAGAAGGATTTAAAAAAATCTTCTTCTTCTTCTTCTTCTTCTTCCTTGATCAACTGATGATATGGTTCTAGCCATGTGAGGTTCAAGAAGGAGACTGTGCGTTTCACGTCTTCGCAGGTACACCACAGCTTTTGAAGCATGGCCGCTTTCTCTCTCTTGTCTGCATAAATGTTATAGTCCTGCAGGATATGTTCTGGTCTTTGCTTGGGTGCTCCGCATGTACGGTGTCTCCAAGACCCATTCTGTGGAGGTGCACCTTGAGGTTGCAATGTGCCGTTCTAAAGTTCTTTGTCTGTCCATCTCTGCCATGTTTGTCTATGTTGTCATTTTCTGACTGTAGTCATCAACATTAATTCTGGTTGCCATCTATCAAAAAATATTTAGGACCTATGACTCTACCCAGAGTTCAGTGATGTCAGTTTTGCTTAACCATATATCACATTGTAGCACTTTCAAGAGAGTTCACTCTCATTTTAACATTTACCAAAGGGACTGAATTAATGCAAGAGTAAAGACAACAATGGTTCCTCATTTATAACTTTTCAAGCACACCGTGTCTCTCACTAGACGAATACAGGTAATACTATTACACGTTTTAAAGAACAATTTGCTTCGTTCATTGTAACATTGTAGACAATGTTGTATTTGTAAATTACTCCCTGTCGTATAGGCCTATATCAAAGTTATTTAATTTTGAGTGTCGTATCCGGATCGTAACCATGTATTTGTGAGTAACAATAATTTATAATAATCAGTAGGTTAACTACTAGATCTATGTCCAAGTCAGAAGGCCAAAGTCAAACCCAATCATGCAATGCATTAATAATGCAAATGGCTAATACTAATAGTTACAATGTTGAATGCTAGCCACTCCCCACTGCTTATTTTGAAAGTCACCACATGTCCTCTTTAGATTGGTTTGTTACAAACATTTTGCACAATTTTCGCCTCACGATTACGGATGTACTAGTTCTAGTCCTAGCTATTGACGATTGTCAACAACTTGAAACTTCAGTTTCCCTGACTTTACCTGACGTTTTTCCCATTTCATTATTTCAATGAATGCTCTGGAAGACCAGTCGACGAATAGTCACAAAAGAGTGAAAAGAGTTGAAGAAATGAACAGCTTACCACAAAAGATCAATATATGATGAACAGCTTTAGTTTAATCTTCCCATGCAGCACAGGTTTTCAAAAAAATAAAATATAAGCCAAGTTCTCCTGCTCTGGGCATCCGTTCCCTACTCTGTCCACGTCTTCTGTGTAGTTGTCTCCAACTTTCTTCTCCACGTGCGTTTTGGAGTGTCTCAACTTCTCTTGTCTTTGGAATTAAAAAACAGAGACTGTTGTAATGTTATCATCTGGTTTCCTTAATAATACTTAATGTCTGTTCTATGATCTATCTAATGCCAGTGCCTTCTCATCCATCATGTTCCACTGATATCTGTCTTGCTCTTTCCAACAATTCTGCTTATTGATCTTCTGCTGATGTCGAATGCACTGGTTCATGTGTTGCAAAACACAGTACAACGCACTTCCCTTAAGAAAACAGACAAAAGTAAGAAAGAAGAAATGATTTAACACTTATTAGTAGGTTCTCAGTGTCTCAATGACCACGCCTGCCGTCCCACACCAGGGCGAAGGTGATAAGTGTGCTACTGGTAGAACCATAAAGCTGAGGAAGGACAAGCTCACAATAGGAACATGGAATGTCAGAATACTGAACCCATGTGGTAAAATCAACATGCTAACACACAAGATCAAGAACTACCGGTGGGACATCCTTGGTATATGCGAGGCTAGATGGAAAAACTTTGGTGAGTTTACCACGAGGAGGGCCACAAGTTCTACTTCAGCAGCAGGGAGGACAAACATTTACATGGAGTGGGGATACTGGTACATAAAGACACAGCCAGATGCATATTGGGTTGCCATCCAATATCTAGCCATTTTATCATCTTACAGCTAAAGGCAGCACCGATAATACAGTGGTACTTACCCACTGCAGACTATGAAGATTGTGAAATAGAGGCATTCTATGATCAACTTCAGAGTCTGATAACCGAAACGCCAAAAAAAGACATATTGGTAGTCCAGGGTGATTGGAATGCAAAAATTGGAGAAGATGCAGTCCATGACTGGAGGAGAGCATGTGACTCATACGGAAACAAAGAAACTAATGACTGGGGCCTCAGACTACTAGAATTTGCACGATGCAATAAGCTGTTGGTAACAAACACGTTTGGGTTTAACAAACCGTCTAGACGCTGGACATGGCATAACCCAAACAATGAAGTGCACAGCCAAATGGATTGTTTACTGATCCAGAGGAGGTTTAGATCTAGCATCAACACTGACAAAACGAGAAGTATGAGTCTGCGATTGAAGGGAGTCACAAAGAAAGATGTGACTAGACTAAAGTTTGATCTGGACAAACTAAAAGATTCAACAATCATCAAAGTGTTTCAATCAAGGGTAGGAGGGAGATTTGCTCCACTGTTGGCTGTTAGAGAGGGACTGGATACAGATACAGTAACAGAGTCTCTTAACTCAGCACTCATAGATACAGCAACAGAGATCCTGGGATGCCACCAAAATAAAACAAAGCCATGGGTGACCAAAGAAATTCTAGACCTTTGTGATAGAAGAAGTTCACTGAAACACCAAAATCATCCACCTAATGAGGTCAGCAGATATACAGAGGTCAATAAAGCGATACAACAAAAGATGAGAGAGGCAAAAGAAGCGTGGATATGTGAGCAATGTACAAACATCGAAGAGAGATTAAACAGAAATAACGCTAAAGGAGCATACAAGGTTGTCAAACACCAAGACAAGGCAGGAACTTTATGATCCTGGACAAAAGCGGCAAATGCCTATTGAGGACAATGGCGTACTGGCACGATAGACAGTGTACTGTTCCTACTTATACAACTAAGAAGGGACAGAACGAACCTGAGAAAATGGTTCCTCCAATACCAACAGCTATAAAGGATAACCAACTGATAACGAAGGAAGAGGTAGCTGCAGCAGTAAAGACATTGAGAAGAGGAAAGGCGGCTGGCGTGGACAATATACCAGCAGAGCTCTTACAGGCAGGTTGGGAAGTAGAGGTGGAAGGCCTGACACACATCTGCAACAAAATATGGGCGACAGAAAACTGGCCGGACTTATGGACTAAATCAATGCTTATATCGTTATCTAGGTCTGGGAATCTAAAGCTGTGCCAAAATTACAGAACAGTAAGCCTCATGAGCCACCCTAGCAAGGCCATGCTTAGATTAATCCTCGACCGATTGAAACGCCAAGCAGAGAACATCATTGCTGAGGAGCAAGCAGGGCTCAGACAGGGAAGAAGCACTACAGAACAGATATTCAATTTAAGGCTGCTAAGCGAGAAATATGTAGAACAGCAGCAAAAACTATATCATGTGTTTGTTGATTTTAAGAAGGCTTTTGATAGGATAAGGCATAAAGCGCTATGGGCAACCATGAGGATGTATAAAATCAACGGAAATATTATAAAGGTCCTTGAACACCTGTATGACAAGGCGTTCAGTGCAGTTCTTGTGAATGTGAGGCGAGGGGACTGGTTTCGCATATCAGTTGGTGTGAGACAGGGTTGTATACTCTCTCCAACTCTTTTCAATATATTCCTTGAGGGAATTATGAATGAGGCACTTGGAGGTCACGTTGGTACTGTCAAGATAGAGAGCCGAATAATTACCAACCTTCGATTTGTTGATGACATTGGCGGGTTCAGAAGCAGAACTCCAGGAATGGGTCAGAAGGCTTGATGAAACAGCTCTTGACTATGGTATGGAGATAAACGCTGGAAAGACAAAATTTATGACCAACAACGTAGAGGGCTTCAACAGCAGGATAAAAGCTAATGGCCAGGAACTCGAAGTGGTTGACTGTTTTAAATATCTGGGTTTGATTGTCAGTAGTGAAGGATCAAAATGTGAGGTGTTGGACAGAATAGCACAGACAATAGCGGCGCTTGCACAGCGTAACAAAATCTGGCAAGGTAAGCAGTTAGCACTATGCACGAAAAATCAGATTAATGCATACATTGGTCCTGTCAATATTCCTCTATGCTTGTGAGACATGGACAGTTACAGCTGACCTTCAGCGAAGGATACAGGCCTTGGAGATGAGATGTTTTCGACGACTTTTAAACGTCACGTACAAAGATTGAGTTACAAATGAGGAAATACGAGATAGAATTATAAGAGCAATATGGCCTTTTTAAGACCTCTTGGAAACTGTCAAAAGAAGGAAACTCACTTGGTATACTCACATATCGAGATCAAATGGTCTTGCAAATACGATCCTGCATGGAAAGGTGCAAGGCAGATGATGAAGAGACCGTTCCAAAAATAGGTGGGAGGACAACATAAAAGAATGGACCAATCTTTGACCCGGAGAGGAACAGACAGCGGCTGCTGACAGAGTATGTTGGTGTGGGGTTGTGAGGATGTTTTCATGTGTGCCCCAATGACCTCACCGGTTACAGGATGACCTGACCAGTGGGGATCATCTTAACTTAAATTAACTTCATTATACTGGTTTAGAAGTCTCTACAGAGTCTATATACAACCAGTTTTTATTTCACGCCACGGATACAGAAAATACTGTGTGCATCCAATCTATTTTTTAATGCATTAACTGACTCTGCTTCCACTACATCCTGCTGCAATGCATTCCAAGAATTCACCACTCTCTGACTAAAAAAATATTTTCTAATATCTCATCTAGACCTGGCTTTAAACAATTTGTAGCTGTGCTCTCTTGTTCTTGTAGCCGGTTGTACTTTGAAAAACTTGGTATAGTCTAATTTATCTACACTTGTATTAAGTCACCTCAAATTCTTCTTTGTTCTAGCCTTTCCTCATCATAATTCTAAAACCCTGCGATCATTTTTGTAGCTTTTCTTTGCACCCTTTCCAGCATGTTTCTATTATATGGACTCCACACCTGAATACAGTACCTTAATTTAGGTTTCACTAATAATTTATATAACTTGACTATAACTTCCTTGCTCTTATGTGAAATGTTTCTTTTTATCATGCCAAACATTAGCCTTTTTCACTGTCACCTGGACTTGCTCCCGCATTTTTCCTGAATGATCTATTGTAACTCCTAGGTCTCTTTCCTTTTTTATTGTCCTAATATTGTTTTCTCCTATCATGTAATTATATTCATTATTAGATCTTCCCATGTGGAGGACTATACATTATTCTACATTAAACTCAATCTGCCAGCTCTCAGACCAGTTTTGAATCGTATCTAAATCCGATCTTCATTGTTCCAACTCATGACATTGCACATGCCTGTATTCACACAGGCCAAAAGTCTGCCAAGTAGGGAGAAATCATCTATGTTTGAAAGAAAGCCATAGAAACAGTACCCCATAAATTACACTTTAACAAAAATGAGTGATTAGCTTTTGTACCTGGAGATCATTAACTGAAGATAGGTGGCACTGACGAATGCACCTGTGGTACAGGGAAAATGACCGCCGAACATCTGCTGCAAAATTGCTCGACATGTGAGGACCAGAGAAAGCACATGTGGCCATTACCAGTGCCAACACTAGACAAGCTCTATGGCAGTGTCGACAGCCTCAGGAAGACATCTGCTTTCTTCGAACAAATACAAGTTGACATCTGACAGCGTACGAAGAAGAAGAAGAAGAAGTACCTGGACATCGAAAGAAGATGATTATTTATATTCTTCAGGCCCTATTGTTGTCTTTTTACATGATTTTACTAAACCTGAAGGGGAGGAACACTAACGTCTGGTCAGGCAAAAATATACTGATCAGGCATGTTAATCAGGGTCAGGTAAAACATACTGATCAGACATGTTAGTCAGGGTCAGACAAAATATACTGGCCAAGACCCTCACCTCGGCTTCTTTGAAGCCCTACCTGGAAATGGGCTGTTTTCGTGGCAGTCTGGCTAACCAGGTGAGGGATCACGCAGATGAAGCCAAGCAAAACACAACCGCCTGGAGGACCCCTGTCTACCTTCATCAGCATGCTCTGGATGTGAGGAAAGCTACTGCAACCTGCCACTTAATGTCCTTTTCAGGCACACAAAAGAGTAACCTACTCATTGTGGGCATTCGCAAACAATAGCTAGACCTGACATGACCGTCGTCGGTTTGTGTACATGAATGTTGTCTATTTGGTTGACTTCTATTTCTCCTACTTTAACCAACTTTCCTATTACCCAGAGAGCTGACATTTTGTACACAGCCTCTACTAGTGCAAACTGTTAATCTATCAAATTTTTATGGATCCTGGACAGTTTCTGCTATATAACATCGTTTTAAAATATTTACTTGCATCAGCAGTGAGATCAGAAACTTCGTCACATTAGAACAGACATGCACGTTCATTAATTCATCACCCAAAGAAAACATTGAAGTTGATGTAGGTGAAAAAAATTTACATGAACGATGATCATTTTCAAAGATTAAAGTCAGCAATGAATATTGACCGACCTGATCTCTTCATTTTCATTACGAGAAATATACATGACCAAGTGCTGAACTGCGTAGATGAATGCATTAAAGAAACACCAAAATACATATCCAGCATTAAAAACTTGTACGAGGGAACGGCGTGGACTAGAGGTAATGTGACACAGCTCACAATTTGAAGGTGCTGAGTTTGCTCCCCAATCACAGCACCGGCCGTTACTCCGGGCAAGCAAACCCTAAGAAAAGCAGGAGGAAGTACACCCTTACATAAAATGTATGCTGGATGCACTGGGCCAACAGTTGCACAATAAAAACATAGTGCAACACACACTGCCTTGGGGAATAGAGAAATAAGGCGAACACAGAAAAAAATTAGAAAAATAAAGCTTGTACTGAGAAACATTTTTTTTATGCAAGCTTTTATTTATAGTTTTTAAAGCCAGTTTATTTTTTTTCTTCCTTTAGAATGAGAGGTAAAAGGCGTCTTCCAGAAGAGCGAGTGTCCAATGTGGCTGGTTTGTTGCCACCATGTCGTGTGTGTGGTGAGGAGGCTGCTGGATTTCACTATGGAGTCAATACCTGTGAGGCTTGCAAGGTATATGCACATAAATCTCTGATTTAGTCTTTTCTCAATCTACAGTAATTCTGCCTTTAAATCATTTAATCAAGTACAACCATTCTCTCATTAAGTCATTCAATGGAGTACAAACATTCTCTCATTAAGTCATTCAATGGAGTACAAACATTCTCTCATTACGTCATTCAATGGAGTACAAACATTCTCTCATTAAGTCATTCAATGGAGTACAAACATTCTCTCATTACGTCATTCAATGGAGTACAAACATTCTCTCATTAAGTCATTCAATGGAGTACAAACATTCTCTCATTAAGTCATTCAATGGAGTACAAACATTCTCTCATTAAGTCATTCAATGAAGGAAGTACAAACATTCTCTCATTAAGTCATTCAGTGGAGTACAAACATTCTCTCATTAAGTCATTCAGTGGAGTACAAACATTCTCTCATTAAGTCATTCAATGGAGTACAAACATTCTCTCATTAAGTCATTCAATGAAGGAAGTACAAACATTCTCTCATTAAGTCATTCAATGGAGTACAAACATTCTCTCATTAAGTCATTCAATGGAGTACAAACATTCTCTCATTAAGTCATTCAGTGGAGTACAAACATTCTCTCATTAAGTCATTCAATGGAGTACAAACATTCTCTCATTAAGTCATTCAATGAAGGAAGTACAAACATTCTCTCATTAAGTCATTCAATGGAGTACAAACATTCTCTCATTAAGTCATTCAATGGAGTACAAACATTCTCTCATTAAGTCATTCAGTGGAGTACAAACATTCTCTCATTAAGTCATTCAATGGAGTACAAACATTCTCTCATTAAGTCATTTAATGGAGTACAAACATTCTCTCATTAAGTCATTTAATGGAGTACAAACATTCTCTCATTAAGTCATTCAATGAAGGAAGTACAAACATTCTCTCATTAATCCATTTTTGGAGTGCACCATTGCTCCTGTTATGTCATTCAGTTGTTCTTTACTATTGTTACAAGAAGAATCTCATGCCTTACCCTTCACCCAAATATATGTGTTACCATATAATCTTGCGTATAGTACACACTCATATGATAAATATTATGCAGTGTAGTGAAAACTGCAAGACACAAGCTATAGAAAGGGAAATCAAATATAGCAAGACAATGGGATGGCGTGGGCTAGTGGTTACGTGACACAGCTCACAATCTGAAGGTGCTGAGTTCGCTCCCCAATCACAGCACCGGTCGTTACTCCGGGAAAGCAAACCCTTAGAAAATGCAGGAGGAAGCAGACCCTTACATAAAACGCATGCTGAAATTGGATGCACTATGCAACATAAAAACCGCAGTGCAACGCACAAATTGCCTTGGGGAATAGATAAATAAAGCGAACGCGAAAAAAAAAAATGTAGCAAGACAGTTCCTGACATAGAATCCACAGAGGAAGAGATTGAGATCAAGAAATATCAGGAGAGGAGACGGAAAATGAACTTCGTTCCCTGGACTTCAACTGGAGAAAATAGAAAGGGCATCTCAAGACCGAATTTAGTGGAGGAAGTTGTCAATGGCCTGTGCCCCCCAAAAAACAGCGGGTATTGATGATGATGAAAAGCAGAATGCAGGATCTGTACAGCGGGGTAGGCTAAAGATCAACAGGGAAAAATCTGGAGACTGGACACCCGAGAGCAGCATTGTACTCAGGACTAGCAAGTCACAAGAAAAAAACCACCCACAAATTTACTACTAATAGACAAATGTGAGTCCAACAGACAAAGCAAACACGGAACAGCACCTTCTAATGGCTGAAGATGAATTTGCAGAACAAAATTATAGTGTTTGGCTACCTGGCCTCAGGCATTGATCTGATAATTCCAGTAGCTTTGCTCCTTTAAAGTAAAATTAAATTGTAAAAATTTGTGTGTTTTCTTTTAACTACTAGGGCGATTTGAGAAGTTTCACCTCCAACGCCATGACAACAGTGCTCAATTCCGCGTGACACCTATGTGAAAATAATCTCTAATGAAGTGACCATACTGGCATGTAGTGGCAAGTGCCTGGAACGGGGCACATGGACACAGCAGACAGTAAAATGGTGGCTTACATGGAAATACAGTTGGAAGTTGACAGACCAGCCACGGCGAACCTGCATGACAAGGCTCGTACCGGATGACGGATCACATCTGTGGATGCACAGCACCAAATTCACTAGGATGAAATGATTTGTGCCAATTGCAGTGTCAAGCAAAAAGGTATCGCCGCAATGATTATGATTTTGATTGATCCATCACATTATCCATGTCCTGCTTGGGTATAGTAAAGAGTGTGATTTACGCTTCTGACGAGGAGGCGCAAGCAGCTGTGCATACCTGGTTTCGGGAGAAGATGTCTGATTTTTTCCTCAAAAGACTGCAACTACTTGGCCGACGTTGACGTTTGTGTGTGGGCCGGGATGGTGACTGCGTTGAAAAATAATGATACATCACCTAAATGACATTTCAAGCTTTAAGGAAATGAATAACTCACGTGTAAATCTTGCGCAATAATTAAATTATCTCCTCAAAGCATAACTTTCGTCCTTGTACAATTTAACCTTCTTAGTATTTTTCAGTCTCCCTTGTTACTGTAGTACTCAATAATATTAATAAAACAGGGATCACTTTCTAAATGTTTTCTATATTCATACATATTTACAGTAAACAAAATGGTCATTACAACATTGAACTTATTGCTGGTTATTGCGGACATTTATAAGACTGAGGAATGAAGGCTGCTTGTCTTAGTGTGAATTTACCCTATGTCTTCAGACTACGAAACGCTGTCCTCACCACTCAGCCACCAACTTCTCATATTTACAGTAATGAGTTTTATTATTTTTTTTTTCCAGGGGTTTTTCAGACGCAGTCTTTTGCGTAATGGCGATTACGAGTGCTTAGGGGCAGGCAACTGTGTCATTGGCCCAAACAGGCGAAAAAGTTGTCCAAAATGTCGATACCTCAAATGCTTGTCAGTTGGCATGTCGACAGAAGGTTGGTGAAGTTTAATTTCAGGTCTCCATAAAATTTAACATTTCGTTCTCCTCTTCATCTCCACCTCTACAGCTGTATTGGTGATTCACATGTTATATGACATAAGAGGGGAGTTCAAGTCAAACCGGAACTTTTGTTGTTGTAAAGAAACATTTTTTTTTTCAAGTAGTCAAAAGGCCATTAATTTTTTGATATAATTTCCTGCAACGTTTATGCACTTATCCCAGCGTTTAAGTCAGGCTAGAAAAACTTCAGCGTATAAAGATTTGTCGGTAAGTCTGAACCAATCCAGGACAGCCTGTTACACTTCGTCATCGGTACTGAAATGCTGACCTTCCAGGAATTCTTTTAGGGGTCCAAACAGGGGGACATTTCTTGGAGCGAGGTCTGGGCTGTAAGGTGGATGTGGCAATACCTCATAGCCAAGTTGCTGCAGATGGCACACAGTGCGGTGAGCTGTATGAGGTTGAGCGTTATCTTGCAGGATATCTTGTGGTCCGCCTTCTCAAGATCACCTTGGAATGTAAGAAGAGCCACTGCAAGCTGATACCAATGAAATGTCAAGAGTTAAGTCAGTATAAGTAGCTTTGAACAACATTTCCGTTCACTTGTGCTGTTAAGAGTCATGAGGAGCTAAAGTTGCCTTTCTTGGACCAAGTGTGTTGTGGCCATGGAAAACCTATGTTGTTATATCTATCCATCAACCATGTTGTCTTCCTTGTGCCGTGTAACTAGATCTTCTTGTGTTATATAATACCAGTAAAATATTGTGAAAGTGTTGGTTTTTGCCAACTAGGAAGATAGGTCTTCTTTGCATGCTTTCTGATGTTATCTTGAATATGTTTTCATTAGTAAAGGTTGTTGTTGTTTAATGCCCACAATGAGTTTGTTTACTCTTTTGTGTGCACTAAAAAGGGCATTAACTGGCGGGTTGTAATACCTTTCCTCACATCCCGAGCATGCCGATGAAGGTGGACATAAGCCATCGTCTAAGGCTGTGATCGCCAAACAGTCGCTTGATCGCTACTGGTAGCTCACGACGGTATTATCGGTAGCTCGTGAGAAATCCTTTTTTTTTCTCAACATGCCACACGACATGTAAATGGGATCTTTACTTACTACGCTATAATCTGATACCAAAGAAAAATCGTCTTCTTCTTCTTTTGTTCTACAGCTTTTACCTTGTCGCAGAGAGAACGTATGCTTAGACTTCTGGTTTGCGCTAGGTGGGAGGCTTGTGAACTTTTGGAGTGTTTCTTTGATCCCTTCACCGGGGTTGTCCTCTTTGCTCGTGGGCCTGAAACCCCCATGTACTATATATGCAGCGCTGCAGGTTGATAATACTGCATCCATGTCAAATGTCCAAACCATTTTATTTTCTCTGCGTCAATACAGTAACTGGCTTGGCTTGGCTTTGTTCATTCTCAATCTCCCGCTACCAAACGCTGAAAGAGCTTAAGTAGCAGAATGTAGTCCAGAGAATGGAATGCGTTGTGTTGTAAACAGCTTGACTGCGACATTTGCACCTTTCGGTCCAACACATCCGACTTCAGCAAGCATTTTTTGAGTAACGGGTTAGCAGAACCTCTTCGATCCCTTCTCCTTAGCAAGTCTGCCCTGCTGCAGCCTGTTATCCAGGATCATCGCGTGGAAGTATAGAAGGGTCTTGGCAGCTCTGGTTCACTGGCCCTAACACTAGCAGTCAGCTTTGGGTCACTGACCACTACAGCTCATGCGCTCAATACAGTACCAATGAAGTCCCCATCATTTTCCTCAAAACGCTATTGAGAATTTTGTAGCGAATTGTCTTTCCTGATGCACTTTGCACACAACGAATCTCTCAGGTCTCGATCTTACGTTTGTGCCTGTCTAATGGGGGCCAAGTTTGACGCTGATAACATAACGTATTTATCAGCGCCTGCTTAGTGACACTTGGATGTTTCAGTATTGATGCCAGCTGGTAGTGCACCTTGTTTGCCTTTTGAATGATATTTTCTATGAAAATTTGTCAAGTTGGGAAAACTCAACAATTGTAGCTTTAGATACCAACCACTGACATAAAAACTTGTAGCCTTGACAAGGAGAGAAACAACTTGATGGATTGAATACTCTGTGAAAGTAAAACTGTATAACCTTAAACTAAAGATTTTGAGAACCATTCTTCAATTTGACTAAATTTTTTTGTACAATACCTCTCCTAGTGTATGTGTAAACATGAACAAATTACTTTATTACTGTTTCTTTCACAGCAATCAAGACAGGGCGATACACTTACATGAAGAGAACACAAGATACCCTGGAACTGAAAACATTGAAACAAGCCAAGCAGAAACACATTTCAGAATTTGTATTGGACAATGACAGCTCACCTAAAGAAATCCTGGCAGAATCTTCTGTACATCCCTCAAAGCAGAGAAGTTTGTTTGAAGGTGTGAATAAAGGAGACAGCTTCACGAGTAACTCTTGCAGTTGTCTGTCTCCTAGTACTGAATCTTCACTCAGTAGTAGTCCTGTCCTTGAGTCTGTGCTCCCTTCAGTCCCAGTCGTTCGTCAATCACTGATAGATCTTATGCCTAATTTATCAGCAGAACTAATGTCCACTTCAACGCACCTTTCACAAAAGGACACATTAAACCGGAAGATGACTGATGATTTAAAAAATACAGGAAGCAAATGCAATAATCCTATAAATCTCTCATTAATGACTTGTGATCCAAAACTCCCTAGTACACAGTGCTCAGAATTATTTTCGGATTTTTCTGTGAAAGAAACTAGTGATTCCTCTCCAGACCCGAAAACAATTTTTCATCACCACAGTCCGAATTGCTTGGAAAATAGTTCATTTGCAGCAAATTTGCATTCATCATTACCTCATTCCTCTCTTGCATCTCCATCACAACTTCAACAGGAGCAAGGTCTGAACAAATGGCACATGTACAGTGAATCCGAACTTGATGAATTTATTTCAGTTATGGTTTCAGGCCATAAAGCGCATGTTGAAGATGTCAATAGTATTTCTGACGAGGTTCTTCAGGAGATGTTTAAAGAGTGTAAAGTAAGTGTTTTGTTACATGTTTCAGTAATTCTATTTTTTCTTGCTTTTCTTTTTTTTGTCCCTTAACACTTTGCACCTTCATTTGCCCGGTGCTGCATATTAGAAAAACTTGAATTTTATCGACTTCTAAAACGTGCATTACTTTCTATTATTTTGTGTGTGCCGAATTTCAGTTTTTGTGGTAACCTACAAAATGCCTGAAAATTGGCGAATGTCATCTGTCATTCACTGTAGAATTATTTTTGACTGGTAAACATTTAAGAATGTCGTGAATTTTCAAAGTTGAAGTGTTTAGGGTGAGGAAAGTTGGACTTCAAGACCTGAGAAATGGTCTATCATTTGATAAGACCAATGATCACACATCTGAATTACGTTTGGATATTCTACACATTCCCGATTCAGACTTTTACTGGGACACAGACGAAAGGGTCTGTGGTAAAGATATTTTGAAATAACGCAGAAATACAACCGCCGTTGGGAGTAGCATCCAAATGTGTGCACACCATCCTCCCCTACTCTACATTAATAACATTTTATGCTTCATACCATGTTGTCACACTCATATTATCCTTGACGTCAGTCCGGCAGATGTGACGTATGCGAAGAAAGAAGCCAACAAAATTCTGTGTGCGTCCCGATCCTTTGCAATGCTGTTCCAATGCGGGCCTAGGTCTTCGATCAGTCCATCTCGCCATTGCATAGGTGGGCGACTTCGATGGACGTGTAAAGATATGGCCACCAGAACGTTGTTCTACCTGTCTATCTGTTGTCAGGCATGTGCGCCACATGTCCAGTTCAGTGATGTTTGCGTGATATCGCTGCTTCTACAACGTCCCGAAACAGTCTGATGTTTAATTTTTTGTATGCAGATTTTATCCTGTATCTAAATTTTTAGTATGTGCCACTCCTTTGTTCTCTGAATGACTCTGTGCTTCTCAGCATCTGTTTTGTGCAAGTTCCCCACTTCAGATCCGTAAATTATTGATGGAATGACCATGGAATTGAAAGTGTGTGCTCTCGCCGTAGTGTCTTTCATCTTTTGGAGTATAGTCTTTATTGAGTTAAAGAAATAACGAGCTGCTTTTCGTCGTCTAGAGATTTCGTGGTCGATTTTGGGGTTGACATTTATCTCTTGGCCTAGATAAATGTACCAATATATATTTTTATTAGGAATACTTCATGTCAGACATAATTTAATTAAGTATCTTTATATCTCATTTTAAACTTTGTTTAATATTCATTAATTTTATCAGCATAGAAAGCTATTCGAAATACAAAGTTCTAGCACTTGCACTGAACGGAAAGACACAGATCTGCAAAACCCGAACAATTAACTTTATCTTATTAATATGCTTTGAAATGTCAAAGCGAAGAAAGCAGACGTTAGGAACGTCATGAGTAGCAAATCTGCTGGATTCAATCCCTATTATCGACATGCTCCAGTTGAAGCAGCTGTAAGTGGGTACCTGGCTTGCTAAATAATGGAAATTAGAAAATGGCTCATTGAACCAACTTTCTTTTCATAGATTTTGGTGTTCGGCTATAATCTAACCAATTATACTCTAGGTGAGTTGTCTTTTCTGTAGTTTGTTCCCTCCTCCGTGAGCTATCCAGCTTGGGTGACCCTTCTTAAAGCTTTCGCTTCCGCTGGCTTTACTCCTGGGGTTATTGAGACATGCAAGCTGCCTCACCATTTCAAGGTAACAGTCTCGATATAGATAATGAAAACGTATGCAACTAAAATCCCTCTCACACAAATGTTCATCCCCACATGTTAAATGTATTTGATTGAATCCTGCTTTTAATTCTGAACAGTTTAGCAAATAATGAGTATTATCTAAGAAAACCTTCACTGAAGATAAATAAGGGACAATTAAGAAATGCTGCACTTGAGTTGGGTTTTACATAAGAAACAAATGTGTATCCAGAGGTAACAAATATTCAGGAATGAACGAGTTAATATGAATAGTTGGTATCGATGTCTCCACCATGCTATAGTATTGAAGTTTGTGTGTCCTTAAGATCTCAAAGCTTTGTAACAGTAATATAGATATCTGTAGGGTCTTCCAAGCTTGAGAGATCGAAGGGTAGGGTCCAGACAAAATGAGACACAACTTGTTGCTATGCAGGCAGACTAGGGACAGTCACGGACTCTGGAAGGCAAACCTGGCGGAAACACATGTTCAAACTAAGAGTATCAAAACATTGATGGGTGCGGTTCAGATACTGTGCCGGAATACAAACAAGAGCAAACTCGTGTTACAACCAAAAGGCCTTCATCTGGGACAATGAACAACTAACGAGTTGCATTATTTTTCTTGTATGTAAACAACTGCCAGCTGCCCATAACTGACTGCTTGCATCAGGGTCAGCGAACCAAAGCTGACCAAGACTCTATTCCTCATCCAAGCTGTAGCCCTGGAAACAGGCTGCACCAGTGTAGTCTGGCTAAGAGAATAGGGATCGCACACCCGGTACCCAAAAACACCAGCTGCAATTGGATGTGTCGGACCAAAAGGTACAAATATCTCGACCTTGCTGTAAACAACGACACAACATTAAATTTGAGATGAACACAGAAAAAGAACAACTAACACATCATGGATGTAGAGATAAACACATTAAAAAGATACACAAATATTTGTTGTTTGTTATTCTGGAAGCCACTTGTACTTAATTTAACTAAATTAATTTAATTCTTGAGGTATCTTTGGTGGCGGGTTACAATGGCTCTCCTTACATCCTTTAGGGTGTAATGGGTAGATCCTCAGTATGCTCTCCACTATGCAAATTACAGTGTTAATCCTCATCTCATTGGCCTAGCTGCATTGACTCATCCTGTTTCCGGGATCAAGGTGCTGAGCAGCGAATGAGCTGCAGTGGTCAGCGACCCATAGCTGACTGCTAGCATCAGGTACATGAACCAGAACTGCCAAGACCCTTCTACACCTCCACGCGGTGATCCTGGATAACAGGCTGCAACAGAGCAGACTGGCTAAGGAGAAGGGATCGAAGAGAGATTGTTAACCCGGTACTAAAAAAATGCTTACTGAAGTCGGATGTGTTGGATCGAAATGTGCAAATATCGCAGTCAAGCTGTAAACTACGACATAAAGCATTCCGTTCTCTGGACTACATTCTGCTACTTAGGCCCTTTCAGGGTTTGGTAACGGGAGATTGAGAACGAATGAAGCCAAGCCATCCTGTTTCCAGGGGGCATGGTCGCTGATACGAGGTGAAGGTTTTGATCAATATGTTTTAGCGGAAAGCTACCCAAGCATGGACTGGACCCATGCATACACCGACGGTTCTGTAACAAACACAACACAGAATGGAGGGGGAGGGGTATTCCTGAGCCTAACAAATGGTAGAAAAATAACACTGTCAGTGGCAACTGGAAAATTCTCAAGCAATTTCAGAGCGGAGGCAGAGGCACTAAAGGCTGCAGTAAAAGCAATGCTGACAGGGGAAAGCAATGAAAGCCAAATAGTCCTGTTAACAGATGTCCTGGCCGTAGTTACAGCACTAAAAAGCCAGAAAAATTCTGAACTTAATGATTTAAGAGCAGTACTCTGTCAACTATGCCAGCAGTCTGCACCAAAAAGAGTAGTGGTACAGTGGGTTCCATCCCACTGTAACATCCAAGGCAACGAGGAGGCAGACAGACTGGCAAAAGAAGGTGCAAGACTACCACAACCAGATTCTAGTGTGACCTACGAAGAGTCCAAAAGGTTTATTAGGGCCAGATACATGGCCAGATGGGAAACAGAACATACTGGCTACACAAAAAATGATGCCTATTACCAGTTGAACAGAAGAGAGCAGGTCGTGGTCTTCAGACTCCGACAGGCCACAATAGACTGAGGTACCATCTATTCAATAAACTGAAGATAGGTGGCACTGACGAATGTACCTGGGGTACAGGGAAAATGACCGCTGAACATCTGCTGCAAAATTGCCCGACATACGAGGACCAGAGAAAGCACATGTGGCCATTACCAGTGCCAACACTAGACAAGCTCTATGGCAGTGTCGACAGCCTCAGGATGACAGCTGCTTTCTTCGAACAAATTCAAGTTGACGTCTGATAGCGTACGACGAATAAGAAGAAGATCAATATGTTTCACCTGATCCTGATTGCACTTAGCTCCCCATATGAACATGTAAAAAAATATTTTTATGTCAGGATATGTGTGGGCTAGCGTCCATTTTGGTCTAGCTATGTATCTTTTTTATGTATTCATATCTTTTGAATGTGTTCATATCTTCTTATATGCTCATATCTTTTTATGTGTTCATATCTTTTGAATGTGTTCATATCTTCTTATATGCTCATATCTTTTTATGTGTTCATATAATTTTGACTGCCGGACAGTTGGCTGGCTTCTCGATCGCCTCAGCGCGCATCAGGAGGGTATAGCTATTGATCAGTCAATATTCACTGATATCGTTTACACGAACGACATTGTCCTGTTCGACACAGACAGCTCTGCGTTGCAGTGCTCTCTGGAAATGTTAGACAGCGAAACATCCTCCCCATGCCTGTCTATATCTTGGGCCAAGACCAAAGTTCAGAACCTCATTTCCGACACAGCAACCCAGGGTATTGAAATTCAAGATCACACTGCAGAGAGGACCAAGAAATTCATCTGTCTCAGTAGCGTGATATCATCCAATAGGCGCAGCGGTTCCGATATTTCAAGGCGGATCGGACTAGCTGCTTCTGCTATGCACGACCTCCGAATTGTATGGAGTAATGGCAAGATCTTCTTTGGGACAAAAATACGGATTTACCAGTCCTGTGTGGTCCCAGTCTTACTTTACAGCTCCGAAACCTGGACAATGTTGAAATGTGACATGTCGAGCCACATGATTTCTTCTTCTTCTTCTTTCGTTCGCTTTAAAATATTGTCTATATGTGCAATGTTGTCTCTTGTATAAACTTCACTGTCTTTTGTAGTTCACATACAGGTCCATAAAGTTTCTCTTCCAGTCTTGTTTCTATGGGCCAGTGAGATTTTCTCTGCATATCATATTCGGGGCAGTTTTGTAGTATGTGCTCTGCTGTCTGGGGCGCCTGTCCACATGTACACATTGCTGAGTTGCCAATCTTCATTTCTGTGTACATGTGGCTGCGGAGTCGGTTGTGTCCTGTTCTAAGGCGCAACACAACAGTTTACTCTTGTCTGTTCATGTTATGGTAATCGTCTGGTGCTACTGTTGGTGAGCCAACATGACATGACAGGCCTCCACCCAATCTCAGAAACACTTGACCAGCGCCGAGTTTCTTTGTCTGGTCATATTGTACGGCTGGACCAGGAAACACCGGCCCACAAGATACTACACAAGTCATTTCACAGCGCCAAAAGCCTTCACCCGACTGGCTGGAGGCACAGAAGAGTCCATCCCCGCACGTTAAGACTCCAGCAAATATCAACTTCCTCCTCCGCCCTGGACTAGGCCTGGAACCAAGCCACAGCTGTGGGTCATGGATATGGCCGATCGATTCAATGAGTCTCAGACGATTAAGTGAACATTATTATTATTATTACATTTTTGTGTGTTTATATCTTTTTGTGTGTTCATTTCTTCTTCAATGATTTGTAAGATTGATTTTTTGGGGGATTTTGCCCATTATCCCTGTTGAAAACCTTTTGTTGTAACATAAAGTTAGTTCTTATTTTTGTTTCATTGTTGTATTTGAACCATACCTATCCATGTTTGTGCTTATTTTCCTTTACCTGATTATTACAGTCATTCTTCTCGTGAATCCACCTATTTTTGTTTTGTACGTATTCTAAACTTGTTTCACATTTGTCCATTCTCTTATTTCACTCAGTTTTATTCACATTTGTTCATCCTTGTTATTTCAACCAGTTTTGTTCACATTTGTACATCCTTGTTATATTACCCAGTTTTATTCACATTTGTCCATCCTTGTTATGTTACCAAGTTTTATTCACATTTGTTCATCCTTATTATTTTACCCAGTTTTATTCACATTTGTCCACCCTTGTTATTTTACCCAGTTTTATTCACATTTGTTATTTTACCCAGTTTATTCACATTTGTCCATCCTTGTTATTTTACCCAGGAAAGGTGCTCGTTGCAGACTGAAGTATTTGGTCACCTGGGTGTCATCCAGAAGGATGAACATGATCAGATTTATACTTCCACTGGCTTGGACGTGGATGGTCGCTTAGACAATCTTAGCTATGCAGCCCAGAAATTGGATGTCTATGTCCGTCAGATGATTTCCTTTATGAAACTCATACCAGGTTTCAGGTCCTTAAGTCTATCTGATCAGACTGCTTTAGTGACAGGTGAGAATTTGTTAATAACTTTTAGTCACTTTAACACCCCTAGGTTAGAACAATCGCTATCGTCATTATTTATCTGGTTTCCCTAGAAACATAAGGCCGGAGATATGCTCTCAATCTGTACCTATACTGTGCCATTTTCTTGAGTTCCGCCCACAATACCCTAACCCAGAGTTCTTCAACCTTTTTATACCTGGCGCCCACTTTTATAACTTTTGTGATGGTAAATTTTTCTAACCAACCACTAAAATCTAAATTGAAGATAACTCTATGATCGTCCACTTAGTCTGTGTATTTTTGATGTTTTTAATCATCATGTAGCATGTCCTTGCAGTACGTTGCTCCCATCACAGCCCGTTTAAAAGAAACTTGATCTCTTGCCAAATCTCCAGCCTGCTCCAGATTCATGCCCAAGAATCCCTTGACATCTTGATGCCATTTTCTTCTTGGTCTACCTCTGACCCTCTTGCACAGCACCATACCTTACAATACCGTTATGTCTTTTGATGGGGCCAAAGTATTTACATTTTCTGTTTCATGATGAAATTTATGAACCAGTTCTCCTCTATGCCTAATTCTTGTTGTATGTCTGTTCTTATTTTTTTTGTTTGGTCCACGGTATTCTGAGGACCTTTCTTATACAATTTTGAGGACCTTTCTATAAAATTTTGAGGACATTTCTATAAAATTTAGACTCGAAGAACTCGAGGTTTTCATAACTGTCCATGTTTCACAACCATATGCTGCCACAGTAAAAATAACACAGGTTCTCTCAAAATTTGCACTTTTGCTGGTTTGCTGGTGTTGTGCTGTTGTCTACTCAGGTTGTGTTTTTAATATAGAATGTAATTATTCTGCGACCGACCACCTGAAAGCTAAAATCGCCTACTAATGGGCGGTAGTACCCAGGTTGAAGAGCACTGTTTTATCTGAACTGGCTTCTCTTCAGCCGTTCTTTGTCAGGTGTTTCTTGGCCTCCCACATTGAGTAAGTTGACTCATTTGTGCATCCTGAAAAGGACGTTGAGTGGCGGGTTGTAGTAGAGCTTTCCTCACATTCCGGGCATGCTGATAAAGGTGGACTACAGTTTTCCGGGCGGTTGTGCTATGCTTGGCTCCATCTCCGTGACGCAAACTAATGTGAGGTATCACATCGATCCATATCTTGTCAGCCAGGCTGCCTCGATAACAGCCTTTTTCCAGGGAAAGGTACATGTATGAGAGATTGTGGTCTTGGTCAGTGTATTGTACCTCACCCTGATGCGATGTCCTGATCAGTATTATGTGCCTGACTGGACTAGCGTCTCATTTCATCGCATTGTGAAATAAAAGTGTTTAAAAAATGTAAAGTGTACTTTATTGCACCTTGTATCACTCAATGTGCTTTGAGAACATCATTTTGTATGCACTGTGGCTAATTAGAGCATAGTGGCTAATTTATATTTGTTGTTCCACCAACATCAGATTTTTCCTCCTTTTCACTATCAATCATTCATGATTGTCATTGTTTAGCTCAGTTTCAAAACTTGTGCCCTGTTGGTTAAACAGAGACTGAGGTTGAAAATATCGATGTATAATTTAAGTTCAAGTGTGATTCAGTTCAAGTGTCACCTCCACAGTCAAGGTCCTTGTAGTGGATCTCCAACGCCCTCTGTCTCTTGCCATGATAGCATAGTCTGCCTTGACCATTATTTCTTCTTCTTCGGTGTTCATCCTGAAAAGGATGTTCTGACGTGTCGTGTCCATCATTTGATATCATCCGCCCACTTATCGTGCTGTTTACCTCTGTGACGCTTTCCTCCCACTTATCGTGCTGTTTACCTCTGTGACGCTTTCCCACCACAATTCCTTCAAGTATTGATTATACGCGTGGCGCTCCGAAGGTAATGACTCCTATTTTATTCCATGAAAACCATAACAGATAGAAAGATCACAAAAACACCATTTGATAGTGCAAATGTCTTGCCTTCAAAAAACTATTTTTCAACATAGTCACCACCATTGGCTATACATTTTTTCAAACAATGAACCAGAGAATCCATATAAAAATCTGCACCAGCGGAGGTGACCCACTGTTTCACAGCTGCCATGACGGCGTCATTGCTAGGAAAATGTTGCCTATGCGGTCCATCTTTCATTGGCCCGAAAAGATGAAAGTCAGAAGGTGCCAAATCCGGACTATACAGTTGGTGTGGTAGGACAGTCCAGCCAAGACTGACAATGTGCTCAATGGTCTTCACAACTGATATGGGGCCTGGCGTTATCGTGTTGCAAAAGACAGGTTGTCTTCTTCCCTGGCAAAAGACTTCAGCTTAGTCCGCGTCCCTGGGGGAGGAACCTACCTCCTACCAGACGCGTCAGCAGGGTTGCGGATTGCTGAAAGGCCTCCTAATTTGGAGGTTAGCTGCGAATAAATAAGCAGCCGTGGACAAAAACGGGTCGGCAGGCATGGAGGCTGTAAGGAGGCAGCCCCTCCACCATGCAAAGACACAACAGGCTAATCACCTGTTTGTCTTAAAAAAAAACTGATTACAAGTCAAAACATAGAGAAAACTGGACTGAACTCAACGGCGACGAACAGGCGGGAAAAAAGGACCATGATTTACGGAACATGGAATGTACGAAGTATAAACGGAAAAGAACATGAACTAATGGAGGAGATGAAGAGAGCAAAATTGACAGTCCTGGCACTTACAGAAACAAAGAAAAAGGGACAGGGCGTTCTGGACCATGACGGCAACATGCTATACTACAACGGAGTTCCCATGAGTGAACGAGCCAGGCAGGGGTTGGCTGTATAGTGAATAGTAACAACAAAGAAAACATTAAAGGATGGAAGTTCATTTCAGAACGACTGATGGTTCTAAGTCTACAAGAAGAGGATAGCCAAATGGATATCGTCACTGTGTATGCACCAAACGAAGATGAGAGCACTGACATAAAAGATGAATTTTATGAGCTCTTCAAAGGACCATTGACGATTGCCATAATGAAATACTTCTCCTTGGAGACTGAAACGCAAGATTTGGAAACGACTATTCTAGATGGGATGGAGTGATCGATAGGTATGGAGAAGATGTCTTAAATGACAATGGAAAATGACTGCTGAGATTCTGCAGAGAACAAAACCTTGTCATTACAAATACAAGGTTTCCACACAAGTGTATCCATGCCTACACAAGATGCGAGCCGGAAAGAAATGAAAGATCTATAATTTACTATGCGATAGTGAGGAAAACTGATTTCAAGCATGTAAAGGATGTTAGAGTGTTCATAGGACCAGAGATAGGAAGCGACCACTACCTAGTTAAAATAAAGAGAGAAATTGAAAAACACTATCCAGCCAGGCAACACCAATCAGCAAGCATGAAACATAATACACGAGGAGAAAATAAAATAAAGGCTACAAACTACGAGAACCAGATGTTAAGAGGAGATACCAAGAGCTCATAACAACAGCAATAGAAAGGATAGAGGAATCTGAAGAAGATTTGGAAATGCTCTGGGTAAAATTCAAAGACATCCTCAAAGAGGCTGCAGCAGAGGCATTCGGTCAAACCAAAGAAGGGTGGAAGAGAAAGAGTACACCATGGTGGACAGAAGAAGTGAAAAGAATAATACGAGAAAAGAAAAAGACATGGAAGCAATACCTAGGGGCTAGGAATACAGAAGAACAAACAAAGAAATATAAAGAATATGTAAATTTTAGAACAGAAGCAAAGAAGACTGTGCTCAATGCCAAACAGAAATCCTGGGAAGAATTTGGAGAGAAACTGGAAAATAATACTGGAGAAAATCAGAAACTGTTCTACAGGACCTTAAAGAACATGCGGAAGGAAAAGGAATGTCCACTGAAATTTGTTAAAGATAAACAAGGTGCGCTGTTGACCGCCCCAGAAGTGGTAATGAACAGATGGAAAGAATATTTCTCAGATCTCCTTGGAGTGGAGGAAAACCAAGCTCTGGAAGTAACACTCCCAATTTTAGAAGAGGGAGCCATGGAGGGAAACGATAATATCACAATGGAAGAACTAAAGGCAGCATTGGAGAAAATTAAGATTGGTAAAGCAGCAGGACATGATGGTATAACACCAGAAATGGTTAAATACATGGGAGCGGCAGGAGAGATGCTATTCATAAAGATTCTCAAGGCAGCTTGGCGCCACAAGAAGATACCAAGAGACTGGGAGGTTGCAATAATAATACCAATATTTAAAAAGGGCGACAATCGACAATGTGAAAATCACAGAGGTATTTACCTTCTCAGTGTCCCCAGGAAAGTCTACTCTAGGATTCTAGAACGACGATTAAGAAGTCTAGCCGAGCCAAACATGGATGAAACTCAATGTGGGTTTAGGGCAAACAGAAGTACTCATGACCTTATCTTTACACTCAGACAGCTAAGTGAAAAGGCTCTTGAATATGATAAAGAAATGCATCTCTGCTTTTTGGATTTGGAGAAAGCATTTGATAAAGTTCCTTGGAACAAACTCTGGGAGTGCCTGACAAGGAAGAACATCCCAGGACCCCTGATCTCTGCCATACAGAGTTTCTATAAAATATGCAGAAATTTTGTGCGGACATTAAATCAAAAGTCAGGAGAGTTCAAGACCACTAGCGGAGTAAGACAGGGGGACATTCTATCACCGTACCTTTTCATACTCTTCATGGATGAAGTCATCAAAGCCTGCAAGGAACGGACAAAAAAGTATGAAGCAAGGTACTGAAAGATGAGACCAAGTTACATATCGGAACTAGCATTTGCAGACGATGTGGCCCTGATCACGAAAACCGAAGCACATCTCCAGATCAACTTGCAGGTCTGGGAAGAAGAGTTGAAGAAGAGAGGAATGCACATCAGCAACTCCAAAACAAAAACCATGGTGATCGCCAGAGATGAAAAGAGACATCAGATAACCCTGGGAACACGAGCACTGGAGCAGGTCAGCAACTTTAAATATCTAGGAGTGGTAATAGATAGCAGGGGAGGAATCAAAGAGGAGTTAACTGCACGAAGGGCAGCAGCAGGTAGACTGTTCCATGCAATCAACAGAGGTTTCCTCAGTAGAAGAGAAATAAGCAGGAAAACAAAGATGGATGAATACCGCTCGACCTATGTGCCTGTCCTGACATATGGATGTGAGTCATGGGCAATGACTACAGCCCAAGAAAGGCAATTACAAACTTCAGAAATGAGGTACCTAAGAAAGGCGGTTCAGGTGACGAAAAGGGACAAGATCCGTAACCAGACAATACGTAGCAATCTTGAAGTTCAACCCCTGCAGACACGAGTGGAGCAGTTCCAACTACAGTGGTTTGGCCATGTCTGTAGAATGAAAGAAGATCGGATAACAAAGTATTCATGGGAGATCAAAAGTCAAGGACGCAGACCCCGAGGACGTCCCAAAGTACGTTGGGAAGACAACATACGACAGTCCCTAAGTGATAGAGGGCTGGATTGGAAAGAGGCCAGGAAAAAGACGGCGGATAGAGCAGGGTGGCGTTCTCTTTGGCAAACCTCTACACCTCACGGTAGAAGAGGAGCGACTAAGTAAGTAAGTTAGTCCACGTCTCAATGTAACGGTCAGAGTTAATGGTTTGTCCAAGTTCTAGGAAATCAAGGACTACCCCTTTCCTATCCCACATCACTTTACCAGCTGAGGGCTGTGTCTTGAATTTTTTCCTCGATGAGAAATTCACATGTTGCCACTCTATGGACTGCCCTTTTTGACTCAGGATCGTAGTGGTGCAACAAGCAATGCTATTTAGATACAACGGATTCAAAGCCAAAGGCAGGCCACAAAATAGGTGTCTTACAGAAATATCTGAGGCTGTCAATGGTATTGTGCAAGAGGCACACAGACAGACTCGTTCTAGAGATCTTTTCATAACCTGACACTGAAAGGGATGACAGGATAAGCGAAAAGAAGAGAACATATTCGGTGGGGGTTTTGGTGACAGGGAACAGCGCGCCAGGCCATTACATTTGGAGTGACAGGTAAACTTATGGGATTCAAAATGGGAGTAGCCAGAATAAGATTGATGGCTGGGAAGGAACACTCGGCTGCCATCTTGTTTTTGGGTAGGGCTAAAATGAGTTATTAAAAGAGGACATTGGATATTGGGCATTTGAAAGACACAGCTTTTACGGGTGGTTATCTCATTATACGTCAGTAGCATTTATACTATTGCTTAATGGTGCGAATGATGGACACCCTGTAAGACAATATTATAAGGAAATCTGTTCACTTTGGATCACCGAACTGGGATAATGTATCTGTAGTTTTCTCAGATATCACATACTTGCTGGTCTGATGGAAATGAGGTAGAACTGGGACAACGTATATGTAGTTTGCTCAGCACACACTTGTAGTTCTGTTGGAAATGAGATTAACGGATCAGAGGGGTCGGTCATAGTCTCCTGATTGAAAGAAAGTTGTAACCTGAATCCTCAGGGAGCACATCCCCAAGCTTGGTAAGAAACTCATGTTACATGGTGCAGGACAGACAAATGCCAGAGATCATCATCACACCCATTTGCCAGAGGGCACACGTGCCTACATAGGAGATAGTAGTTAATCGGTGTAGAACAAGATTTGTATTGAATTTCATAGATATTAGGATAGACTATTGAACTGGGTTTTATAGTTTCAGGGATTCCATCTAGCTCATGCTAACATTCCCTGAGTTAGAAAGATTCGTATTTGTTTAGTTAGTAAGACTATTTTTATCATGTTGTAACAAATACTTTTTTGTAATAAATTAATATCTTGTTTTATGTTTAACAGAAGTTTTAGTGTTTGCTATGTTTAAGTCTAAGTATCAAGTATTAAATGTTATAACTCTTAACTCACAGTCTTAAAGAAATCCTAGCTCTATCACATGTATACTTAAAAATGGTCCACGTTACCAGGATATCATAGATCTGCTATACTTTTAAAAATATGTTTGCAATCGAATGTATAGACAGACATGTGATTGACCTACTGTTGTGTCATTGTATGAGGGAGAGGTCGCTCCCTTTCTTTGGTCACTATTTGGGTAGGAATTTTGCTATGTCTGGAATTTATATGAGGGCAGTGGCTAATAGCCTGCTATTTTCAACTGCCAGCGTGTACACTGGTCCTCCAAATTTATAGTCATTCTCCTATAGGACTAGACACAGATCTCACCTCCCTTAAGACTATGTTAAGCTCGAATCTTCCAGGATTACCTTTCAACTAAAGTGACCCCACTACTTTTGTTTAGTCACCATAAATAATATGCTGGGGAGATTGCAGTTCTATGTTCTCCAGGAACCACAATGGGGGATGTCAGGACTGATATTGTTTAATTTTATCTCCACTTCTTGTAGCAAACTTTTGTGATCTCATCATATTGGCCTGCTTCCGAGGCTACTGCCGAGATGACCTTATTGTCGTGGAAGCGTCACGGTCTTACTGCAGGCATGAGATGGTTTTATTCAACACAGCACAAGATCTGGACACACTTTTTCAGATAGCGCAGCGACTGCAAAATCTCCACTTGACCTTTGAGATGGTAGTTGTTCTGAAGGCACTGTATGTTTTCTTTTCAGGTGAGAAAGAAATTGTTTTTCGTGTAAGGACATTTTAATGTTTTTGTAAGGGTTTTTATTGATTTGATTTGATTTTAAAGATTTCAGTAGATTTTTTCTTTCTCATTTTGACTGTCTTCTTGAGCTTTGCCAATGAGATTACAGCTGCCCTAATCTCCTGTGGAATATCCACTCAGGTAGATCAATGTCTGATGCCAGGTAGCCAAAAGTAAATCTGCAAATCTATCTGGTCTGCCATTAGAAGCTGCCACACTGTGTCTTCTCTTGTTTTGCCTTTTGGACTTTAATTTGGCTTTTATTAGTAATTTTGTGGGTGGTCTCCCTCTTGGGACTTACTAGGCCTGGGGAAGGTGCTGCTATGGAGTATCCAACCCCCTGGCTTTTTCCTGTTGGCATTTAGCCTACCCAGCAGTATAGGTTCTGCGATCTACCTTTTTTGGGTGCTGAGTTACTGTTGATCTGTCATTGTATGAGGTCTTTTACAAGGCATTTCAAACCTTCACCTCTAGGAGTTATCTCAAAATCCCTAGCCACTTCTTCCATTATTATTTGCCCGGTGTTCTTTAGCCTTCCTATTCTTCTCATCCCATGTGTGTTCCAATCTAATACATGGCTAATTATATTGTAAGGTGTTTTTTCTTCTTTTGAGGATGTATCCTAATCATCTCTACTTTCTTCCCTTAATGTCCTGCTGTACTGGTGGTTATCACTTTTAACCACCATGGCAGCGAACAGAGTAAAATGAAGAAAAAAACCACCCTGGATACATAGAAAACGATGCCTACTACCAACTCTCCAGTCGCGACCAGGTGATTCTCCGGCTACGCACAGGACACAACAGACTGAGATGTCATCTATATAATAAGTTCAAGATTGACACTATGGACATTTGTACCTGCGGCACAGCCCCCATGACAGCAGAACACTTTTTGCAGACCTGCACATCGTATACCAACAAAAGAAGTAGCATTTAGCAACAGCCAGTGTCCTTCCACAAGAAGATGTGTGGAAGTGCATGGAACCTTGAGCCGACTGCTGCCTTTGTTAGAGTCATTGATGTTGAGGTCAGTAGACGAATGAAGAAGAATACTTTTAACCACAGATCGTTGCTTGTTGTGGCATCTGACACAATGTATGCAAGGGAGACATTTATTTGATGATGGTCTGCAGCCTGGATGTGATATTATTAGTTACCTGTCATGCTCATTAGCCATATGCTAAGACTTAATTTTTACACTAATGTTGAACAGACTATTTTTTTGAAATACGGTGAGCAAAAACAACAATGAAAACAGTGCAGACTTTTATAAATGGGTGTCTGCACAGAAAACAGACTGGGGTGCAGCTGTTGAAAAAGGCCAGACATATAGCAGTGGAACATGATGAGGAAAAAAAGGCCTGACATATAGCCATGGATCATGATGAGAGAAAAAGGCCTGATATATATCAGTGGAACATGATGAGAGAAAAAGGCCTGACATATATCCATGGAACATGATGAGAGAAAAAGGCCTGACATATATCCATGGAACATGATGAGAGAAAAAGGCCTGACATATATCCATGGAACATGATGAGAGAAAAAGGCACTTGTGTTGTATAGAACACACAGTAAGGAAACCAGCTGATAGCATTATAAAACAGTTTTTGTTCTGGAATCCCTGGGGCAAGAAAGATTGAAGCAAATTAAATCATGCATAGAGGAAAGAGCTTGAGACAAAAGAAACAGGGAGATCGGGGGCAGAGCTGAAGCAGATGGTTCAGGACAGGAGGACTTGGTGTGTATTTGTTGAAAAGCTACACTGCTGTGCTGCAAAAGATGTTGACAATTTTTGTACTTGATTGAACATATTAATCTCATGCTACTAAGTTCAATAGCAACAATTTATGACAATACCAAAGTTGATGAAGGCAGCACATTCAATCAATCAATCAAAGCCTCTTTAGTTCATTACGGAGCATAGGTCGTCAACTAATAGCGTCCAAATCTGTTTGTCTCATGTTATTTTCATCAACATAAGCAATGACAGTCCTGTTTTCCTCATGTTAGACTCATATACACTGACGGATGGTGCTGCGCAGTGGGACATCAGGCTGGGGTTTCTCAGCTAGAGTGAGAGGACAGGTCGTTGCTGAGTGGGGTGGGGTATACTCGTCAATAACCTCGAGAATGGAAATGGAAACAGTGACTTCAGCGTTAAGATGTATATCTGAGTCCCCTTTAATGAGGGCGACCACCGTGATTGACGTGTAAGCCGAACTTCAGAAGGTACTACCTGAGGTACGAGTGGATAGCAGCTATTGAGGCCTCACACCTCCAGGGGTTGATATAGATCTACTGTCCATTTCATGCTGGGGTTCAGGGCAATGAAAGAGCCGACATCTTGACTTTTTCACAAGCTCCCATCATGGGCACGTGATGGATAGGGGTGACATTTTGAAATCAATCAACTACTGTCTGCTGGATGAGAATAACGCAATAGATAAATCAGCAATCCACAGACTGCAAAGTTTTGACATCAAACGAGGTTCAAGCGGAGTGGGGAACATGAAAAGACGGAGCAGGAGATTGTACAACCAGCGAGCTACAGGGACCATCAGCATCCAGACCCTGCACTATTTGCTGAAGGAGACTGAACGCCTATTGGCATGCCCAGAGTGCAGTGACGTCGATTCTTAGAAACAGAAACAGGCTCTAGTTCTCTTCTCCAAATGTGTCTTGGCCTGCCCATACTCCTTGAGATACAGAACAGTATTTGCTCTAAGTTGAATTCCTCGAGATCTGTCTAAATCTTTCCAACAGGTCGACTTTGGGGGCCTAATTGTACCACATCAAGCCATATATTCTGTGCAGACATCTGTTTATGAATGTATGTACCTGCTTTCTAAACAACTGTTGTCCTCCAAGCTTCAGAGCCAAATAGCAGTGCTACCTTTACATTCGAATTAACAATTTTAATCTTTGTGTCGAACTTGATTTCTTTTAGTTCCATAATTTGTAACAATGTGATTAAAGCCCCTCTCACTTTCTGCATTCTTAACAAGACATTGTCCTTCCTCATGCTGTCTATGTTGCTGTCTAAATAGATAAATATCTCACCTCTTGGTGTGCGCTGCAAAGAACACAAGCCAGAAAATGACAACATAGACAAATTTGGCAGAGATGGGCAGACAGCGATCTTCAAACTCAGAACGGGACATTGTAGACTTAAGGCTCACCTCCACAGAATGGGTCACAGAGACACCGCCATGTGCGCATGTGGAGCAACCAAGCAAACACCAGAACATATTCTACAAGAATGCCCTAACTATGCAAACCAAAAAGAAGCAGTCTGGCCTGGGGGAACGACCATGCTTGAAAAGCTGTGGGGGACCGGCAAAGACCTGAAACACACAGTATCCTTCGTGAACCTCACCGGACTAGAAGCATAGCAGCAGTTGGTCAATGAAGAAGAAGAAGGTTGTGCTGACTTCCAGCAGGATATGAATTTTGTCAGCTGCATTGATTTTGAGAGTCTTAACTTCTTCTCTATGAATTTCTATGCAGCAATTGGTCATACCTAATTTTTGGTCTTGTCATCAGTCAACATAAACAGAACTGAGGTCATGTAGAAACCTACTCGAGGGAAGCCATCAGTAGAATGTGATATGCAAAGGTGGCAATGGCTCTGGATAGGTCACATATTACGGAAACCTGTTGATAGCATTATGA
Organism: Ariolimax columbianus; assembly: GCA_036924085.1. Classification (NCBI taxonomy): domain Eukaryota; kingdom Metazoa; phylum Mollusca; class Gastropoda; order Stylommatophora; family Arionidae; genus Ariolimax; species Ariolimax columbianus. The sequence goes on from JAVGWX010000004.1 coordinate 54,610,614, forward strand.
GATTCTCTTATGGAGTGTGCAATATGTTTGCACTTGACATCTCAATCCAGCAATGTTGGGATTGGATAGCTCTTCTTAAAGGGGCGAAGAGCGAAACTAGTAGCCTGCCGATTAAATGAACACACAGGAGACAGCGTCATAAGCCAAAGGTGCTGGGTTTGCTCCCCAATCACAGCACCGGCCGTTACTCCAGGGAAGCAAACCCATAGAAAATGCAGGAGGAAGCAGACCCTCACATAAAATGCAACGCCGAAGTTGGATGATGTGGGCTGACAGGTGCAAAATAAAAACATAGCGATACGCACACCGTTGGGGAATAGAGAAATTAGGAGAACGCAACTAAAAAAATGAACATACAGGTCAACCTCACCTCCAAGTGGTACACACTGGTAAAACTTTGGCCGCGCGGCTGTATGCAATGGCTTGCCTGGGGAGATGGGCTCCTCCAGATGCAGATGTTGGCCCACCCCGGCTTGGAGAGGAGATGGGCTCCGATAAGAGACAACCCCCGAAAATCAACAATGCTGCTCGGCCGCAATCTGGATTTGTGTGCCCCAACGATCTCACCGATTACGGGATGAATTGACTTGTTATGGAATTTCCTGGAGCAAGACAGGTAGGGGCAGACTGAGACACATGAAGGATGGGGTTTGAAGTAAACAAAGAGCAAAGAGGTATAGTTGGAACTAGAATGGGTAGCCCAGCACAGACAGACTTGGTATGTATTTGTTGAAAACCTGTGGTCCTTTGGGAGTGGAAGTGTTTTGATTGATGGATTGATACTTTTTGTTACAGATAGAGCTACCTTGGAAGATCCAGATACCATAGAGCAGCTACAGTTTACAATTGTTCAATGCTTGTTACTTCTGCTGCAAAGACACTATCCACATGAAAAAGGCCTGATGTTTGCAAGGATTCTGTCAATTTTAGCACAGATGAGAAACCATGCAGAAGATTGCGGCAAGTTTATTGTTTCAAACATGATGTCTGGTAGCTATGTTGAAAGGTTTTATAATGTTCCTATTATGTTTGAATTTTTAATTGCACACTTAAATTCATGATTAGGTGTTTTTTCTTGGTTTGGCCCACTGGCAGTGAGTGTCAGCTCTTGGTGATTTTGATATTGCTCTTCTTCTTCTGCGTTTGTTCTCAATTTATGGCTACTAAGCCCTGAACAGGGCTTTGCAAGTAGCAGGATATAGTCTAGTGAACGGAATGTGTTGTGTCACTAGTTTACAGTTTGACTGTGATATTTGCACCTTTCGGCCCGACACATCCGTCTTCGGTAGTTTTTATTTTGTAATATGAAACTACTAATGCGCAAGCCGTATTTCGGAAGGTACAGAGGGGATAGCTGAGGTACGAGTGGATAACAGCTGTTAAGGCCTCAAAACTCCAGCGGTTGACATGGATCTGATGTCCTCTAGGCTTCATAAACTTCCATCATGGGAAGTTAGTGATGGATAGGAGTGACATTTTGAAATCAATCAATGACAGTCTGATGGATGAGGACACCGAAACAGATGGATCAGCAATGCACAGACTGCACAGTTTCGACATCAAACGAGGTTTGAGCAGAGTATGGCGCTTGAGAGGACGGAGCAGGAGAGTGTACAACCAGCGAGCTACAGGGACCATCAGGATCCAATCCCTGCACAATTTGCTGAGAGAGACTGAGCACCTATAGGTATGCCTGGAGTGCAGTGATGTCGATTATTAGAAACAGAAATGTGAAACTGTGCAGTTCTGATCAGTTGTTCATGTCTGCCATAAAGGGTTGGGTTCTAAGGCAGAAGGATCTTTCTCATCTCTTCCAATGCTGGGCAGGACAACAGGTGGTTTTCCAGTTTCAGATGGATTGTGGCAATGTTTACAGTTTGGATTATTCATTGAATCATTTTCTATGGGAGTTAAGTAAGCATTGTCTTGTTCTTAGTCTTTTTCTTCTGTGTTCTTCCTGAAAAGGATGCTGTGTCATAGTTTACAGCAAAGCTGCGGCATCTGCAGCTTTTGACTAGACACATCTAGTTTCAGCTGGCTTTGTTGGGTACCAGGTTTGTCTTCCCACTGTGATCCCTATTCTCTTAGCCAGACTACACTAGCACAGCCTGTTTCCAGAGCCACTGCTTGGATGTGGAAAAGGGTATTGGTCAGCTCTTGTTGACTGACCCTGATGCAAGCAGTCATCTATGAGTTGCTGACTGCTGTCATCTCATTGACTGCTGCATCTTCAGCCCTGGTCTGAAATGTGTGTTTGATGTTTAATGTTTGAGATGGTTTATAAGCATTGTAAAAAAATTGTCGCTGATAGGTGTTTAGAAAACTGTTTTCTGGTCTTTGCTATTACTCAGGTGTTTAACCCATGTTCTTTACAGTTGTTCTTTATTATTTGTTTTACTGTTCTTTATTATCTGTTTTACTGTTCTTTATTATTTGTTTTACTGTTCTTTATTATTTGTTTTACTGTTCTTTATTATTTGTTTTACTGTTCTTTATTATCTGTTTTACTGTTCTTTATTATTTGTTTTACTGTTCTTTATTATTTGTTTTACTGTTCTTTATTATTTGTTTTACTGTTCTTTATTATTTGTTTTACTGTTCTTTATTATCTGTTTTACTGTTCTTTATTATTTGTTTTACTGTTCTTTATTATCTGTTTTACTGTTCTTTATTATTTGTTTTACTGTTCTTTATTATTTGTTTTACTGTTCTTTATTATTTGTTTTACTGTTCTTTATTATCTGTTTTACTGTTCTTTATTATTTGTTTTACTGTTCTTTATTATTTGTTTTACTGTTCTTTATTATCTGTTTTACTGTTCTTTATTATTTGTTTTACTGTTCTTTATTATTTGTTTTACTGTTCTTTATTATTTGTTTTACTGTTCTTTATTATCTGTTTTACTGTTCTTTATTATTTGTTTTACTGTTCTTTATTATTTGTTTTACTGTTCTTTATTATTTGTTTTACTGTAGTGAAGTGTACTGGTTGATCAGTTTTTTCTTGCTGGTATGTCTGTGGATTTTTTACCCACTCAGGTCTGAAGCCAGAAGGGACTGTCACTTCAGTGTGGGACATAAGTTAATGACTATGCTATGCTCCGAGATACTGTAGCCAAGATAGGATTCACTGCGCTCATTCCCCGCCACCAATTGCCTGCTGGTTTTGCAGAACTACTCTGAGGATCTAGGTGTATGAATAAAAATTCATGGCAAAATATTGTCATGTTCTGAGGAACAATGCCCTTGTGCAATTTGCCTCTTTGTCTCCAGTGTTGTACAACACCATTCTGGTTTCTTTCCATTCACAAAGGTTGCATGCTCAATGTCCAATGGGAGTCACAACCTAACAGTCATTTGAACATAATCCAACCACAACATACTCCATAGTGCGGGCTGTACAGACATCCCTATGAAACTGTTGAGCACCATCTTTTTGAGTGTATGGCGTTTGACAGTGTTAGGAAAGAGTTTCTTCCTTTGAGGCCAGACAAATGAAAGACTGTACAGAACTAAACAGCCGCTCACAAACACTTGCAGATACCTCTGTATGACATTGGGTCAAAGGGCAGGAGCCCACAGGCAGCTGGATCAATAACCAACCAACCATCAGTTTGTGGCATTGAGGTGCCTCCTTGTGGCCTTAACTTACTTAACTTAACATCTTTATACTGGTTTAGAAGACCCTGCAGAGTCTGTATACAACCAGTTACATTTACATCACCTTGCTCTTAAATCTATGCGCATCCAGTTTATTCTTAAATGCATTAACTGTCCCTGCCTCCACTACCTCCCCTGGCAATGCATTCCAAGCAGACACCACTCTCTGACTAAAAAAATATTTCCTAATATCTAACCTGGACCTCTCTTTAATCAGCTTGTAGCTATGCCCTCGTGTTATTGTAGGTGGCTGTATTTTAAAAAACTTGTTATAGTCTAATTTATCGATTCCTCTGATCATCTTATAAACCTGTATTAAGTCACCACGAATTCTTCTCTCTTCGAGACACTGTAGGCCGGTTTTTCTGAGTCGTTCCTCATAACTGTAATTCTGGAATCCCACTATCATCTTTGTCGCTCTTTTTTGTATTCTTTCTAGCATGTTTATGTCCCCTCTATGATAAGGACTCCACACCTGTACACAGTACTCCAATCTAGGTCTAACTAAAGCTTTATACAGTTTGACGATTACTTCCTTGCTCCTATGTTTAATATTTCTTTTTATCATACCTAACATTGCATTTGCCTTTTTCACTGCTACCTTAACTTGTTCACTCACCTTTCCTGTATGATCTATTATAACCCCTAGGTCCCTTTCCTTATCTATCTTTCTAATATTGTTTTCTCCCATTCTGTAATTATGTTCCATATTGGATCTACCCATGTGGATGACTGTACATTTATCTACATTAAACTCCATTTGCCAGCTTACAGACCATTCTCGAATTTTATCTAAATCCGACATCAATATATCCACTTCCGCTTTAGATGAGACCCTACTGCATAGTTTTGTGTCATCAGCAAATTTTGCAATCATGGATCTCATATCAATGTCCAAATCATTTATATATATCAAGAACAAAATTGGTCCCAAAACCGAGCCCTGTGGCACACCACTTTGCACTTCACTCCACTCAGAGTACTCCTTATTTATGCCCACCCTTTGCCTTCTTCCCGTTAACCAATTTTCAATCCATTTGGCAACTTCGCCACCTATTCCATGTGATTTTAACTTTCGAAATAATCTTTGATGAGGTACTCTATCAAAGGCCTTTGCAAAGTCTAGATAAATAACATCTACTGGCTCCCCTTTATCTATGATTTTAGTAACCTCCTCCATGAATTCTAATAGATTTGTTAAGCATGATCTCCCTCTAGTAAACCCATGCTGACTATTTCTAATTAGATTAAATTTTTCTAAATGCATTACAATGTTTTCTTTGATTATTGACTCTAACAATTTACAGACTATGCTCGTTAAACTCACCGGTCTATAATTTGCCGGATCTGATTTCATTGAATGAAATGTCTACATTGTCTGGTATGCATTGCATGAAAACGTAAATCAGGATTCTTGTTGTAATTTTGTTTGCTGTTTGCCTTTCTTATTAGTGAAAGCACAGACTTTCTTTAAACCAGACATATATTCCTTTAAGTTATATCAGGACATGTAAACCATTGTATGTATGTTTGTGTGTATCTATATGTACTGTATGTTTGTGCTGTGCTGTGGTGGTTATATTGTTGCTGCGTCATCTCGTCGATCGTCCCATGTTTATGTTCTTGCATTCCAGCATTGTCCGTCTGGCATTAGCTTACACTGCCCGGCTTCAGAGTTCAGATTCTAATACCTCGCCAATTCCTTCGGGATTTTTCTTTTTTTTTCTTCTGTTTGTTAAAAAAGATTTGGAGATGGCATGGACTAGTGGTTAAGTGGCACGGCTCACAGTCCGAAGGTGCTGGGTTTGCTCCCCATCACAGCACCAGCCATTACGCCGGGGAAGCAAACCCTTGGAAAATGCAGGAGGAAGCAGACCCTTACATAAAATGCATGTCAAAGTCGAATGCACTGGGCCGGCAGGCACAATATAGAAACAGTGCAACGCACACCGCCTTGAGGAATAGAATAAGGCGAACGACCAAAAAAAACAAAAACAAAGATATGTTATTTAATTTTTTATTGATTCCCTCCAATGTTCTAAAAATATTGGCTCGTATTATTTTCTTGAAAACTGCAAAGTTGGTTTGGTACAGGTTACTTAAAAATGAAATGTATTCTTTAAAAAAGTCACATTTTATACATGCAATGTTTCATGCTGTTACTAAATATGCTTCTTACCCAAAGTAAATACATATTTTGCCTTCCATTTCAACAAGATTTTATACCAAAAATGTGTGATTTTGCCATTTTCTTTAGTGTGCTGTCAATTATTTTTCTTAGAAGTATTCTGACTTTCTTTGAAGTGTACTGACTTTCTTGGAAGTATTCTGACTTTCTTTGAAGTGTACTGACTTTCTTGGAAGTATTCTGACTTTCTTTGAAGTGTACTGACTTTCTTGGAAGTATTCTGACTTTCTTTGAAGTGTACTGACTTTCTTAGAAGTATTCTGACTTTCTTTGAAGTGTACTGACTTTCTTGGAAGTATTCTGACTTTCTTTGAAGTGTACTGACTTTCTTAGAAGTATTCTGACTTTCTTTGAAGTGTACTGACTTTCTTGGAAGTATTCTGACTTTCTTTGAAGTGTACTGACTTTCTTAGAAGTATTCTGACTTTCTTTGAAGTGTACTGACTTTCTTAGAAGTATTCTGACTTTCTTTGAAGTGTACTGACTTTCTTGGAAGTATTCTGACTTTCTTTGAAGTGTACTGACTTTCTTGGAAGTATTCTGACTTTCTTTGAAGTGTACTGACTTTCTTGGAAGTATTCTGACTTTCTTGGAAGTATTCTGACTTAAAATGACAACATTGTCAGTAAATAAGGACTGGAAGAGAAACTTTATGGACCTATATGTGAACTTCAAAAGACAGTGAAGTTTATAAAAGATCCAATATTACAGATATATTTTCAAACAAATGAAAGAAGAAAATGGACATATAAAAGTACTATACCTGATTAGATGCAACTGTAAGAAAATCTTCCCATAGAAATTACTTTCTACCAGTGGGTTACCGCGGCTTGAAATTGGAGCAAAGAATAGCAAAACTGTACCCTGCTAAGCAATATCCCATGAGGCAACTTTAGGTGTCAGGTACCTCATTCTTTAGAAATAATTGTTCACAAATAAAAAAAAGCTAAGGCTTCTACAGCTCATGGTAGAAGAGGAGCACCTAAGTCAACCAAGTCATGAATGACTTTAATTAAGAAGTCACGAAAACTAAGAAATAAAATTAACTAATAAGTCACATTTACCTTTGCCTCATTTCTGAAGTTTGTAGTTGCCTTTCTTGGGCTGTGGTCATTGTCCATGACTCACATCCGTATGTCAGGACAGACACATATGTCGAGCGGAATACACCTATACTTATTTCTCTTTTGCTGAGGAATCCTCTGTTTATTGCATGAAAAAGCCTACCTGCTGCCGCCCTTCGTGCAGTTAACTCCTCTTTGATTCCTCCCCTGCTATCTATTACCACTCCTAGATATTTGAAATTGCTGACCTGCTCCAGTGCTCGTGTTCCCAGGGTTATCTGATGTCTCTTCTCATTTATGGCGTTCACGATGGTTTTTGTTTTGGTGTTGCTGATGTGCATTCCTCTCTTCTTCAACTCGTCTTCCAAGACCTGCAAGTCGATCTGGAGATGTGCCTCGGATTTTGTGAGCAGGGCCACATCATCTGCAAATGCTGGTTCTGACTAGGTCTCATCTTCCAGTACCCTACTTCATACTTTTTTGTCAATTCCTTGCAGGCTTTGATGACTTCATCCATGAGGAGTATGAAAAGGTACGGTGATAGAATGTCACCCTGTCTTACTTCGCTAGTGGTCCTGAACTCTTCTGACTTTTGATTTGATGTCCGTACATAATTTCTGCATGTTTTATAGAAACTGAATGGCAGAGATCAGGGGTTCTGGGATGTTCTTCCTTGTCAGGCACTCCCAGAGTTTGTCCCAAGGGACTTTATCAAATGCTTTCTCCAAATCCAAAAAGCAGAGATGCATCTCATCATACTCGAGCCTTTTCACTTAGCTGTCTGAGTGTAAAGATAAGGTCTTGAGTACTTCTGTATGCCCGAAACCCACATTGAGTCTCGTCAATATTTGGCTCTGCTAGACCTCTCAATCGCCATTCTAGAATCCTAGAGTAGACTTTCCTGGGGAAATTGAGAAGGGAAATACCTCTGTGATTTTCACATTGTTGATTGTCGCCCTTTTTAAATATTGGTATTGTTATGGCAACCTCCCAGTCTCTTGGTATCTTCTTGTGGCGCCAAGCTGCCTTGAGAATCTTCATGAATAGTATCTCTCCTGCCGTTCCCATGTATTTAACCATTTCTGGTGTTATACCATCATGTCCTGCTGCTTTACCAATCTAAATTTTCTCCAGTGCTACCTTTAGTTCTTCCATTGTGATATTATCGTTTCCCTCCACGGCTCCCTCTTCTTGAATTGGGACTGTTACTTCCAGAGCTTGGCTTTCCTCCACTCCAAGGAGATCTGAGAAATATTCTTTCCATCAGTTCATCACCTTTTCTGAGGCAGTCAACAGCGCACCTTTTTTATCTTTAAAAAATTTCAGGGGGCATTCCTTTTCCTTCCGCATGTTCTTTAAGGTCTTGTAGAACAGTTTCTGATTTTCTCCAGCATTATTTTCCAGTTTCTCTCCAAATTCTTTTCAGGGTTTCTGTTTGGCCTTGAGCGCAGTCTTCTTTGCTTCTGTTCTAAAATTTACATATTCTTTATATTTCTTTGTTTGTTCTTCTGTATTCCTAGCCCCTAGGTATTGCTTCCATGTCTTTTTCTTTTCTTGTATTATTCTTTTCACTTCTCCTGTCCACCATGGTGTTCTCTTTCTCTTCTACCCTTCTCTGATTTGATCACATTCCTCTACTGCAGCCTCTTTGAGAATGTTTTTGAATTTTCCCAGAGCATTTCCAAATCTTCTTCAGCTTCCTCTATCCTTCCTATTGCTGTTGTTATAAGCCCTTGGTATTTCCTCTTAATATGCGGTTCTCTTAGTTTGTAAGCCTTAATTTTATTTTCTCCTTGTGTTTTATTATGTTTCTTGCTTGTTGATGGGTGTTGCCTGGCTGGATAACTTTTTTTTTATTTCTCTCATTATTTTAACTAGGTAGTGGTCATTTCCTATCTCTGGTCTTCTGAACACTCTAGCATCCTTCACATACCCGAAATCACTTTTCCTCCCTATTGCTTAGTCAATTATGGATCTTTCATTTCTTACCAGATCGCAACTTGTGTAGGCATGGATACGCTTGTGTGGAAACCTTGTATTTGTAATAACAAAGTTTTATTCTCTACAGAATCTCAACAGTCGTTTTCCATTGTCCTTTAAGACACATCTACAGATCACTCCATCCCAACTCGACTAGTCATTTGCAACTCTTGCGTTGAAGTCTCCAAGGAGAAGTATTTCATTATGGCAATCGTCAACGGTCCTTCGAAGTAGCTCATTAAAATTCATCTTTTATGTCAGTACTTTCATCTTCGTCTGGTGCATACACAGTGACGATATCCATTTTACTATTCTCCTCTTGTAGACTTAGAACTATCAGTTGTTCTGAAATGAACTTCCATCCTTTAATGTTTTTTTAAAAATTACTATCCACTATACAGCCCACCTCTGCCCTGGCTCTTTCAGTCATGGGAACACCGCTGTAGTATAAAATGTTGCCGTCATGGTCCTTTTTTCTTTGTTTCTGTTAGTGCCAGGACTGTCAATTTGGCTGTCTTCATCACCTCTATTAGTTCATGTTCTTTTCCGTTTATACTTCTTACATTCCATGTTCCATAAATCGTGGTCCTTATTTCTCGCCTGTTCGTCGCCGTTGAAATCAGTCCGGTTTTCTCAATTTTTTTACTTGTAATCGTTTATTAAGACAAACAGGTGATTAGCCTGTTGTGTCTTTGCATGGTGGAGGGGCTGCCTCCTTACAGCCTCCATGCCTGACGACCCGTTTTTGTCCATATTTGCTTATTTATTCACAACTAACCTCCAAATTAGGAGGCCTTTCAGCAATCCGCAACCCTGCTGACTCACCTGGTAGGAGGTAGGTTCCTCCCCTAGGTTGAGCAGTATGCACATGTACAATATAGCGTAGAACATGGACATCTCATTGTTGACTTGCACCATGGAGAAACAAGGCATTATTGTTTTTTGTGGTCAGAGGATACGAAACCTTCTGAAATCTACAAAAGAATGAAGACGTTTGAGTCAGAGAAGAATGTATGGATGGGCAGAACGATTTCAAAACAGAAGGTGCTGGGTTCGATCCCCATCACAGCACCGGCCGTTACCCCGGGGAAGCAAACCCTTAGAAAATGCAGGAGGAAGCAGACCCTTACATAAAATGCATGCTGAAGTCGGATGCACTGGGCCGACAGGCGCAAAATAAAAACCACAGTGTAACGCACACACGCCTTGGGGAATAGATAAATAAGGCGAACGCAAAAAAAAAACAAAAGAAAAACATCATTGATGAACCACAGCATAGGATACAGCAAGCGTGGCAACTGACACAGCGAAACAGCAGATTGACCAGCTAGTCCGTGGCAACAGGTGATTCACTACTGATGAAATAGCTGTAGATTTCACCATCACGGAGTCGTGCAGAAAATTGTCCACGATGGCCTCAGTTTACGGGACAGTGTGTAGCAGATTACAACGAGGTAATGGAGGTGGTGCAAATTTGATTAACGGTCACACCAAAAGACTTTTTTTTCTAGAGGGCATCTCCATGCTAGACTACACTAGTGCAGCCTGTTTTCAGAGTCACCAATAGGAGACAGAATAAGGTCTTGGTAAGATATGGTTTGATGATCCTATCTCATGGAGACATCTATGAGTCACTGACTACTTTTAACATATTCAATGCTGCTCCATTTAGACAGGGTTTAGTAAAACAGCCTTTGTGAACCATTTCGTCTTGGAGGAATCCTTAAAATAGTTTTCAATTCTCAGGGAATTCCTGAATAAAGAGGATGATACAAACAGATCAAGGTACTTTAGCTTGGTCCACAGGTTGATAATATAATAATTATCTATAATATAAAGCAACAAATACATTTGTCTGTCTGTCCAACTTGCAAAAACAGTGAGCTCTAAGTGACGCAAAATTAGCTCATTCTGATCAGCGAAAACTATTTTCAGCTCGATGTGGCATTCCATTCCAGTGTTAATTAATGTTAAATAAATGTTTACTTTCAAACATTTTTTGTATACCATACAATGCCATTTTTGTAAGTATGCATTGCCGCTCAAGCCTCAGGACAAATCCATATTTTGGAAATGATCAGTATAAGAGGAAGTCAGTCCTCTGGCCTTGGACGACATGCGAACACAATTTTTTTAAAAGTGTGATACTTGGCTGCTGTGTTTTTCTGATAGAGTTTTATATGTTCAAGTAAATATTTCATGAAATAACTGCCAAATTGTGTATTAAAAAATATCGTTATTTCCCGGGCGAAGCCAGGCACTAAAGTTTTATACTCTTTTGGTTAATTTTTTTATTTTCGGTTTTTAAACTTTATCATGCCTCCTTGCTCGACCCATGTTTAATTTTAAACGGGCAATCAGTGGATTGTTAATTGATCTATTGCAGTATTATCAGTTAGCAGACAGCTATTAAATAGATGTCAGTATATCTCCACCACACACCCCTAATCCCCACCCCAAACCCTCACCCCATTTATACTTTACGTCTATCTTTAACGTCCTCTTTAAAGTAGGTAAACTTCTAATTAAAATAATGATAGAAAGTACAGTGAGGCACATACACAGGCCAGAAACATAGACGTCTTTTATGACTATCAAGATATGCATTGTATTACAGGTTACTATAGCTACTGTGCCGTTTTACATCTGACATCCCAATTACTTTGTACTGTACACAAGAGACATTAAGTGCACATGTTGTGTGCGTGTAGTTGTTGCATTTGCTACATCCGGTTACGTCCGCAACATCCCGTTCATCGATTGGGATTTCTGAACTCTATTATGATATTATAACCTTGTGTTACCATGGACATACATACGGTTGGACGTTGCCTGGATGAACATTATGAGGCATACAACTGTAACGCGTTGTTAACTATTCTGTATGAAATACAATGTTAGTTAATCACACTTGTTGAATAATGGTGTTTATTTCACTATTCCTATTTGTAATGTCTTTTTTTCTTGCAAAAATTATTTATTATCTACCACAATTGTGTGCCTTTCAGGTTTTGTTATATTTATTTCATATACAAATATGACAGAATAAAATTATTAGTTTTTGATGGTATTCAACATTGATGTCAATATAAATATGTTTTTTGGTACAATCACTCATTATGCATTGAACGTATTTTCTTAATTTTAGTTTTTTGTCAGTGACTTCAGTCTGGTTTGCCAGAGCGTTTCATGTTTGTCATCTTTTGCACTCAGAATAACTTCTTTTATTTAAAAAAATTCTTTATCTTCTGATTCTATACTTTTAGCCTGGTGAGGTTTACGAAGGAGACTGCTTTTCAAGTCTTCGCTGGTCCCCCACAGCTTTTTGAGCATGGTCGCTCCCCCGGACCAGACTGCCTTCCTTTGGTCTGTATATGTAGGGCTGTCCTGCAGGACATGTTCTGGTGTTTGCTTGGGTGCTCCACAATCTCATGTGGCGATGTCATTGAGACCCATTCTGTGGATGTGGGTATTGAGTCCTCAATGTCCCGTTCTGAATCTGACGATCTTTGTATGCCCATCTTTGTCAAGTTTGTCTATGCTATCATTTTCTTGCTTGTATTCATTGCGCTAATCTCTCCATTCCGTACTCATGGATCCTTTGATGAGTGTGTCTTTTCACTAATAAAATGTCCATAATATTGAGACTATTGACAAGCCTCACATTGCACTACAGCCAGGGGGAAACTAGGTTGACTTTTATTAATGTTATTTGAGTACATGCGAGTTACTGCAGGCTGGAGGCAACCACTGTACAATAACACTTTAGACATCAAGTGAGCAAGAATGAAGAGAGGGGTGTAGATGGCACAGGCAGAGGGAATAATTGGACAGGTGACCACAGTTTAGACGGTGGTCAAGGGAGAAGTATTAGTTCACACTGGTGGTAGAATGACAGATTACCACAATCATAATAACACTAGACAGACAGGGAATGCAGAGAGCGGTGCAGTGGCAGAGCAGAGTTAACCAGCTCAGTGATAACATGGGATAGTGATGGCGTCATTTATTGCGATGAATCGATGCTACGCATTGAGAAATCAGGTTGCCCATCGTAAACAAGATGGTGACAGCCTCAGACGTGTTGCGAGATGTAATAAAAGCCTTCATTAACTAAGTGTTTTGTTCTTTTTGTGGTTTGTTTTCTTCTACGTTCATTCTCAGATCAAAATCCTAGTTTCTCTTACAAAGACACCATTGTTTATGTCTGTTTTATCTACAAAAACATTTATCTCGTATCTGTCTCATGATACCAGTATTGTTTACTCTTCCTGCGTGAGCATGCAATTTTGTAGGATGTGTTCCACCGTCATACTATGCTCACCACATGGACTCCTATCATCTGTCCCAATCCTCATTTTGTTGTAAAGATGACCCTTGAATCCATTATACCCAGTTCTCATCCTGAAGATGACGACTTGCTCCTCTATAGTTAAATCATGGTTGTTGTCTTCTATTTCTAAAGTGCGGGTGTTGACCAGCCCATTTCCCCCTGAAATTATAGTGTCATGGGTGTAATTATACATGATGACTCAGGTCCGCGGGGAAGCTATTCCACCTTTTGCTAGTTTGTCTTCAGCTTGAATGCTTTCAATATTGCAGTGGAACGGGATCCACTAATTGACCGACCTTGAGTGTTCTACCGAGAGCTGTGTCAGGGAGTACATACATTGCTCAAGATCCTCATCTTTTGTGTTGTTTTAGTGCTGTTAGTACTGATGAGGCATCAGTCAGGAATACTATGTTTTCTTGGTGAACATCTTCATCTTGGATTACAAGCTCGGCAAAGACCTTCACTGTCGCTGCTTCTGCACGGAAGTTATTGAAGTATGTTTCCATTGTTAGTACTAGAGTTTTTTTTCTTCTTCGTTCCTTAGTCTGTAATGGACACCTCCATTGGATGTGGCTTTGTTAGCTGAGCCATCTGTAAATGCATGTATCCATGTTTCTGACAGGTATACCCTCCTAAGATATTCTTCTGTGATTATATTCCTATCTAAATCTGTCTGAGTTCCATTTTCCCTATTCCCTCTATGGTTTCTACCACCTCAGGGGATTTTGCTTTTTTTTGTGGTGGAAAATGGGATATTTGTTTCAGATCTCTAGCCACAGCCTGGGTCTGCTCTTGCAAGATCTTTTGCTTTTGATATGAGGTGTTTTTTGTTGGAGTGGTTTTTTAAATCTCTGCACGTTTCCATACTTTCGATTCTTGTGATGTTCTTTATTGCATTTATTGGTATTGCTCTAATAGCTCCAGTTATGGTAGAAATACCTTGGTTTTGGGTTAAATGGATTTTTTTTTGAAGTTATTTTTTGTTGTTGTGGACCATGCTGCTATCCTGTATTCTATCACTGGTCTCACATAACCTGTGTACAGTTTCTTTAGGATGCTCATGTCAGCTCCCTATGTTGAATCAGATAGCCTTCTCATTATGGACTTTGTGTTCTTAGCTTTGCGGTTTGCTTGATGCTGTAACATACGCTTGAATAGATGAAATTGGCAAAGACTGGTGCTGCATCAGCTCCACTCTCTCGTCCCCTGCCACTTTAATCCAGTGGCAAGGCAAGACATAATCAAGACGACTGGAGGTAGCATGGGATGCAGATTTGTTCTCATGGTGTACTCCCGAAGTCTTTCCCGTAAATAGGTGACCCACAAGGCAACTGTGATAAGACCATCAATATAGTGACCAAGGCCATGTAGAAACAAGACGCCATTTCGAGCGTTATTGCCACGAACGCAGACATCATTTCAGTATGGCTGATGATTGTGATACTATAAGCAAATAACCTATATCCGAAGTCTGTGTCTGCAACGAACGACTCGTCAGCAGTGATAAGTTCATATATATGAAGGAAATGGAGGCAGTGACCTAGGCTCTGAAATAACTACGAGACATCTTTGACAAGGGCAGCCATCATGTCCTTTGGATGGTACAGAAGAGCTGGCAAAGGTATGAGTGGATAGTAGATGTAGAAGCCTCACGCGTCAAGGGTCTTGTATGGATCTACTGTCCTAGTCATGCTGGGGTTCAGGGCAGTTAAAGAGCTGGCACATTGGTTTCAAAAGCATAAATTATGTACACGTTAAATATGGATAGCCGCGACAATATAAAGTCGATCAATAACATGTCTGTTGGATGATGGCACAGAAATAAACGTATCACCCGCAACTCAAAGACTACAGGACTTTGTAAACAAACAAGACTAAAGCGGAGTGGGGTACATGCGAGGACAGAGCAGAAATGTGTATAACCAGCGAGGGTCACCGTGGTCGATAGGTAAGGCACTTGCCTCACAAAGAGAAATGAAACGGAAACGATGTGGGTTCGAGCCCCGTAGGTTTCAAGTGATCCCTGATCTCAAAGAAGGTGGGACCAGAGTGCTTGCATCCTGAGTTACCTCCAATTGTCTTGACCTAAGCCTAGCCATTCACTAAAGGTAGTTCGGTAGCGAGGTTGATGACCAGCGCAGTTTCTTCCTCACTATAATTCAAATACAGTGCAAGTTATATCACCAAGACAACCGTCTGATGATGTCGCCATTATCGCTTGCGTTGGGCAACTAAACATTTAACAACCAATACGCAAGGGGGGCAATCAGTATCAACACCCTTCACCATTTACTGAGGAAGAGTGTGCGTATGTGGGCATGGCAGTGGTGCAATGAAATCAGTTCTTAAAAACATGGACAAGAAATGTGGTGCATTACATATGTATTCTTAAATAGCCAACCAGCGTGCCCGACTAACAAAAACATTAACATACAGGGTGTCCCACTCGCTGCCAGCCACTGGATTATCCTTACAACTCTTAAATCAATCAACGAAATTCAATCAAATGTAACATATACGCACTGTGAACCAGTTGGACGAAGAGGAACTCCGTACTGGCTATTTTCAGTAGGATGAAGCCAAATACCACACCTCAAATGGTGCAAGACTAACTACTGATAAGGCAAAATATACTGATCAGACATGTTAGTCAGGGTTAGGTAAAACATACTAGCCAAGGCCCTCACCTCGGCTTCCAAGTAGCCCTCCCTGGAAACGGGCTGTTTTCATGGCAGCCTGGCTAGTGGGGTGAGGGATCGACGTGATCCCCGTAAATGTGAGCGACACGCAGATGAAGCCTGGAGGACCCCGGTCCATCTTCATCAGCTCGCTCAGGATCTGAGGAAAGTTACTGCAATCTGCCACTTAACGTCATTTTCTGGGCGCACAAAAGAGTAACCAACTCATTGTGGGCATTCGCAAACAACAACTACACCTCAAATGTTAGCATGGTTGAAATTGCTTCCTTCTTTGAAGATCGTGTCATTTCTAAAAGGGAATGTACCTTCCGTAACCTGAAGAAGTGTGTGCTGGCAAACCTTGATGCTAAGACCACTTTCAACATTTCCTATGAGTTCATTATACTTGTTATACACCAAGGTATGTCCAAAAAAAGGCAACGGCCGCTGTCCATCGTAGACGATGATGGCATAATTAATTTTGCTAGCGCTATTTTTAGTAAGGATTAACTGCGCTACTTTTTACCCCCACTCTCTCGTCTCAAGCCGCCCGACCCCAGTGGCAAGTCAAGGACAAGACGACTAGGGGGTACTACGAGATGCAGGGGACTCCGCATCAAGCACCCGTGAAAAAGACGGCTGAGTCTGGAGTCGAACCCACACCACCTGATCACGAGGCTGACGGCATAACCACTCCGCCACAGAATCGCCAAGGTATGTCCATGTCAAATGTAATTGAATTTGTTTTCATTTGTTTACAAGTTATAAGGGAAATCCATGGACCGACAGCGAGCGAGACACCGTGTATATTGTGTTTATGATATAATCGCAATGGTGGACGATAATAATATCACATGCATCAACAATTATTTTAAAGATAATTATGGAGAGATTAGAGGACCTAGGAGTTAAAATAGATCATACAGGTAAGGTGAGTGACCAAGTCCAGGTAGCAGTGAACAAGGAAAATGCAATGTTAGGTATGATAAAAAGAAATATTAAACATAGGAGCAAGGAGGTGATAGTCAAACTGTATAAATCATTAGTTAGACCTAGATTGGAGTACTGTGTACAGGTGTGGAGTCGATATCGTAGAGAGGATATAAACATGCTGGAAAGGACACAAAAAAGAGCGACAAAGCTGATTGTGGGATTGCAGAATTATAGTTATGAGGAAAGATAAAAACCAGCCTACAGTGTCTAGAAGAGAGAATAATTCCAGGTGACTTAATAATAATACAGGTTTATAAGACGATCAAAGGAACGGATAAATTAGACTAACAAGTTTAACAAAAAAATACAACTACCTACAAGAACAAGAGAGTATATCTACAAATTAACTAAAGAAAGGTCCAGATTAGATATTAGGAAATTCTGAGATAATGATGTTCGGAGTTGTTACTAGGGTGTCTATTGGTCCTAACGTAGGTTTTGTTTGTGTTCTCGTCTCGGTGCGGTATCTGACCATACCCATTAAAAATTTTTGATTAAACTCAACCTTAATGAACTTTTACATTTTTTTTCATGCTTTTTTCCCATTATATACATACACAGAGCCGCTGCAGCCTCTCCTTATTTTAATTTGATATTTATTTGTACCACCATTGCTGCTACTATTTGTTATCTCGTGTCGTCTTACCTTCCATATTCACTATACCATTTTTTTCCTTATATGTTGATTTGTTAGTTCGGTATTGTTGTCCCTGTTGAAGGCCTATTGGTCGTAACGTAGGTTTTGTTTGTGTTCTCGTCTCGGTGCGGTATCTGACCATACCCATTTTTAATTGTGATTAAACTCAACCTTAATGAACTTTTACATTTTTTTCATGTTTTTTCCCCATTACTGGGGTGTCAAAGTCCGGGGTATAAAAGTCAACGCCATCACATTTTCCAATGCTCAAGGCAACAGTGAGACGATCAGTAACAACGTTTGGGCGGCTACTTGAACAGAAATTAACAACACGGCCAACGATCTTGACATGAAAATAAAACACATTGAAGACAAAGACTTTGGTAATAGTCCAGAAATATAAACAAATAAATATGATAATCATTGGAGATAATCGAACACGTACAGAAGTTTACATATTTAGGGCAAACTGGGATCAAGATGCTGAGCAGCGCATGAGCTGCATCGGTCAGGGACTCATAGCTGACTGCTAGCGTCAGGGCCAGCGAATCAGAGCTGCCAAGACCCTTCTACATCTCCACGCGGGGATCCTGGATAACAGGCTGCAGCAGGGCAGACTGGTTAAGGAGAAGGGATCGAAGAGGGAATGCTAACCCGGTACTAAAGAGATGCTTGCTGAAGTCGGATGTGTTGGACCGAAAGGTGCAAATATCGCAGTCAAGCTGTAAACTACGACACAACGCATTCCGTTCTCTGGACTACATTCTGCTACTTAAGCCCTTTCGGTGTTTGATAGCGGGAGATTGAGAACGAGCGAAGCCAAGCCAAGGGCAAACCACCACAGAAGATGGGCGTAATGACACCAGAATTAACACACGGATTGCGTTGGCAAATAAGGCTTTCACAGAAAAACAGAAATCGAAATCCTCGAAAAATAGCACCATAGAACCGAGGTAAATAATAATGACTACTCGTGTATCTCCAATTATACTGTTTGTTGCTGAAAAATGAATTCTAGCAAAGAAGGACGAAAAGAACTTGGAAGACTTTGAAATGTGCATACGTAGAATGGAACGAGGTCAGTTGGACAGAAAGAAAATCCAAGGATAATGTCTTCACTGATGTAGGCGCAATGACAAATATTGAAAATGATACAAGCACGAAGATTGAGTTGGCTGGAATACAATATTTGCGATATGAAAATCTTCTAGAGAAGCGGGTGGGCTGAGGGACAAGACAAAGACACACCTTTACATCAAAGTCATGCAGAGACGTTAACGTGCAAACCTACACTGAAAGAGCTGCAGAGGATATGGTAAAATGGAGAGACATGATAAGACAACCTTATAACCAGTCGTAGGACTGATCAACCAAAGCATATGGTCAAATGGAGATACATGTCCAGACAACCTTTTAACGAGTCTTAGGACGGATCAACCAGAGGATATGATCAAATGGAGAGGCATACTCACACAACCTTATAACCAGTCTTAGGACTGATCATCCAAAGGATAGGGTCAAATGGAGAGACATGTTCAGACAACCTTATAACCAGTCTTAGGACTGATCAACCAGAGGATATGGTCAAATGGAGAGACATACTTACACAACCTTACAACCAGTCTTAGGACTAATCAACCAGAGGATATGGTCAAATGGAGAGACATACTCACATAACCTTACAACCAGTCTTAGGACTAATCAACCAGAGGAAATGGTAAAATGGAGAGACATACACACACAACCTTATAACCAGTCTTAGGACTAATCAACCAGAGGATATGGTCAAATGGAGAGACATACTCACACAACCTTACAACCAGTCTTAGGACTAATCAACCAGAGAATGATGAAATATAATCTGATGTTTGAGAGAAATAGAAAATCATATTAACTTGTAATGAAATTGAACTTCTTCATATTTCTAAGAACATGATCTTCTGTTAACAAGTCGTATTTCATAGGGTAACGGGTTGTGAGTTAAACCAAGATATCCTTTGACTGGAGGAATTGTCTTTGAGCCAGCAGGTAAAATCTGGAACCTTTGTAAAATGTTGGAGACAAACACGAACATCTCCATCTTGGCCACGGTCTCACCCGCGCAAACCCTCCTACCAAGCGAGAACGGAATCCATGTTTCTGGGGATAGCAAGCTTCCGTCTTCAGCGATGAATCTCTCAGGCCGGAACGTGTCCGCGTCATCTCCCCATAATGACGTATCGTGAAGTATCGAGTCAAAGTTGACGATGATTTCAGTTCCCTTTGGAATAAGGTACCCTCTGAGACTAACATCTCGTGATACAACTCGTGGAATGCCAAGAGGTAGCAGAACGGCCAGTCGCTGTACTTCCATAATAGTAGCCATTGTATATGTGAGTTTAGCTTTATCCTGCATGACTGGGGTCCGATCCAATCCAACCACTTCATTGATCTCTTGGAAAACTTTTTCTTGAACATCAGGATAGTTAACCATGTATAGAAAGAACCACGCAAGAGTGATCGCAGGAGAATTAGTACCCACAAAAAGCACGTCCAAGATTGTCTTCATCAAATTTGGTTTGTCCAGGTAGGTTTTCTCACCGGCCGCCTCCTTCCTTTTCATCTCCTGAATGTAAGCCGCTATGAAATTCCCAGGCTCCCCGACAGTATCTTCATTCTCTTTAATGTGAGCCTTAGCAAATATGTCAAACAACTCACACACATTCCTTACAATAGTTTTGAAATAGAATACGTCGCCAGGCAAGTACCGGAGACACGGAATGAAATTTAATAAAATAGTTTCCTTAATTTTGGCCACGTTGAAATTTATAATCTGTCGTATTCTGTGAAACTCTTTATCGTCGTATTCATATCTCTGACCAAGTACGATAGAGCAGATAATATTTGTCAAACTAGTCGTTATGAATGCTTGAATGTTTTTGGGGTTTCCCTTGAAGCTGTCTAGTAGTTCTACGAGATGATTTACCTCTTCTTGTATTTTGTCAGCAAGTACCTTATTTCCCAAATTTCTTAGCACGACAGCAGAGAAGGTGGCCCTATGCTCTTTCCAGACGTCGCCACTTGAAGAGGCAATTCCTTTATTAACCCCATCAGTTGCCTGAAACATGATAATGTTAGTGTTAAATCCTATATTACAAACGGATTGAGACATGTTTTAAAGGGTAAAGGATTGGCCCTTAGTATTTACACTGCTGTCGGGGAATGAAGTCTTTTGAGACCTCACTTTACTACGTTACAGCTTGTCAAGGCTGCTGGCAACGAGGTAATGAATGTGGTGCAAAATTGATTAAAGGTCACAATAAAAAAACTATTTTCTAGAAGGCATCAACAAACTAGTGGACATGTGGATAAAGTATGTTGTCAAGCATGGAGACTATGTAGAAAAATAAAACAAACACAATTTCTGGTTCGTAGTCTTGAAGAAAAGTTGTTTCTAAAATTCCTGAGCAAAATGTATTGGGCATGTTAGGGTGTAGCAGATTAATGTCTGTACCTCGTACAAAAACCGCTATAAGTATCTTGTACAACGTAATAGAAAGCTGCGTAGACATATTTCGTGGCTATTTTTACAAGAGTATATATTGTTTTCCATTCACATACATCTGTCCGGATTATTGACTAAAGAGGGTTGTGTATGAAACTATCAGCATCATGTAAAACCGTTGCTATTGAAACACCTCCCACCCCCCCACCCCCTGTGAAATGACCAGCTGCCTTATGCTGCATGAGGAGGTCATGTTATAGATGACTCTCAAGAAACGGAAGCTCGAAACGATGTGTATTGGAATCCTGCAAACTTCAAGCGTCTCCTGGTTTCAACTTGAGGTGTGATCTAGTGTCTAGTCCTATGGAAAATTGACAATAAACTCGAAGTTCCCGTGTACAAGTTGTGCTCATAAAAGAATATTTGACAGTTGAAAATCAAAAAGATTTAGCCGCTGTCCGCTGCCAAATTCTAAAAAGTAAAATTCCTAACAAATACATTTCCTTTCCTGGTCTAGTAAGTCCAAGGAAAATAAATCTGCATCATGTGCTTCATCCAGACGCCTCGACTAACACGTCTTGCCACAGGATCAAGGTAACTCTGGACGATAGAGTGCGGTTGATGACAGCGCAAACCACTCACTGAAATCTAATTTTTACACGTCACATTGTCAGACAGACGATTCGTAAAAAAATCTCAATATCTTCACATTGCATCATCATTCGCTTGCGATAGGTAACTGAATGTAATTATAAAAATAATGCTGCCCTTTGGAGCCAAACTGCCAATGAATCAGTCATTTCAAACAAAACAAGGAAGTAATTCTTCTTCTTCTTCTTCTTCATTCTTCTTCTTCTTCTTCTTCTTCTTCTTCTTCTTCTTCCTCTTCTTCTTCTTCTTCTTCTTCTTCTTCTTCTTCTTCTTCTTCTTCTTCGTACGCTGTCATACGTCGACTTGAGTTTGTTCAAAGAAAGCAACGGTCATCCTGGAGCTGTCGACACGGCCATAGAGCTTGTCTCGTGTTGGCACTGGTGATGGCCACATGTACTTTCCCTGGTTCACGTAAGTTGGGCAATTTTGCAGGAGATGTTGAGGGGTAATTTTCCCAGTACCACAGATACATTCGTCAGCATCTATTTTCAGTTTATTGAATAGATGGTACATCAGTCTGTTGTGGCCTGTGTGGAGTCTGAAGACCAACACCTGCTCTATCCTGCTAATAAACATCATTTCTTGTGTAGCCAGAATGTTCTGTTTTCAATTTGTTCATGCATTTTGTCCTAATAAACCTTTTGGACTTCGTAGGTCACACTAGAATCTGGATGTGGTTAACCTTCCACCTTTTTTAGCCAGTCGGTCTGTTTCCTCGTTGCCTTGATTGTTATAAAGGGATGAGATCCACTATACTAAGACTCGCCTAGGTTTTTGATTGCCGGTATAGTTGACAGAGTACAGATATTTGGTTATTTATGTCTGCATTTCTCTGGCTCTTTAGCGCTGTAGCCACAGACACTGCATCTGTAAACAAAAAAAAACAAAAAAAAAACAAACTACTTGTCTCATTGCTTTCGCCTGTCAGAAAAGCTTCTACTGCAGCTTTCAATGCGTCTGCCTCTGCTCTGAAATTATTTGAGAATTTTCCCGTTGTCACTGACATCGTAATCTTTCTTCCGTTTATTTGGCTCAGAAATACCTCTTCACTTCCGTTTTCTATTGCGTTTGTTGCAGAATCGTCTGTGAATGCATATGCCCAGTCAGTGCATGTGTAGTAATTGACCAAGTGAGCTTAGCAGCTAATATTTCGCAAGTCACATAACAATGTTCTACATACATACACTTACAGTATCAATGTACAGCAGAGCTCTGTCGGAGAAGTCATCCGCTTGCTTGACAAGCGCTTCTTTTACCACATCAAACCCGTTCAGGATGACGACAGACGATGATCCCAGGTATAAACTAGGAAGATATGATTGAAATGTTGAGGAAACAATTAATGGTTATCTAAAATATTGCTTTACGTAACTGTACATAGCAGCTGCAACCAAACGTTCTCTTGGTGAAGACCGGGCCCAAAGATATTGCAGCGAAGGAACTGATACTCATTGCTGGATGCAGCCTGGCTAAGACATTTAGGGCTGAAGAGGGAAGACTGGCCGAGGATGCAGTGACTCATTGTTGGTTGCTTGTATCGGGGTCAGTTACCCATAACTAACCAAGACCTTATTCTGCCTCCAAGTGACGGCCCTGAAAACAGACTGCAACAATGCAGTCTGGCGAAGAGGAAAGGTAAACCTGGTCCCAAGAATGCCATGCTGAAATCGAATGTATCGGGTCGAAAGGCGCAGAAATCGCAGCCTCGATGAAAATTACTTCACAACGTCACAAACGACCTTATAAAGGACGAACACCGAATAATAGTAATAATAATAATAAATAAATAGAAGAAGAAGAAGACGAAGAAAGTAACACAAAAATTAATGCACGCAACAGAAAACTCGTCCATTATAGTCTGCGTCTCTTGTTCTGAAGTGTTAATGGGACATACATCATTAAAGAGAATATCAAAGATGGTGGTTTCTTTCACGATAATGTAGAACTGCAGGCACCTCGGATTAAATAGCTTTTCGTCCATCCTATAGCTGATATGGTACATCCGTCGCAGAGTCGTGTGTTGTCATAAGAAAACACGGCTTCAAGAAAAATATGAAGGTAATAGTTGCCCATCGCAACGGAAAATGGCGCCAGCGTCAGACTAATCCTTGTGAAATGTGTTCTCTGATGGCTGTAAAGACCAATCCTGGAACGGTATACACTGCAACATATTGGGCACAGATGCGGGGAGCTGGCTGGGGAATCGTCGTCACTATTGTTTTTTTCCGGGTAGAACGCTTTCGCCTAATCTCCGCGATGGATGTACTCTCTGCGATCTGAGCGCCTTCGGTGATACTAACTCGCCAGGTGGCAGGGTCTTGTGCGGTCATCTCCCATAGACACTTTCAAGGCGTCTCTGTAGTGTTTTTTCTGCACTGCTGGTGAACGTATGCCCGTTTTGAGCTCACCGTATAATGGCTGACTGAGAATGGGTGGGGTGGGGTGGGGGGGGGGGGGGGGGGCGATGTCAATATATTTGAGAAAGACGTCAGGTGTTCTTTGCTTAAACCAGCTATCTGGAGAAAAAAAAATAGTTAATAAATGAGAAAGAAAGATATTAATAATGATATATAATAATGTGTCTGTAGGGAGTTTCCTGACTCAGGAATATTATTTCAAAGGTTCGGCAAGTTTAACAAGATTGAGAAATGCTGGTTCAGCTTATTGCTACTAGGTAACACAGCCGGCTTCTTTGATCATGTTGAAAGATTACAGTCAGATCGACAGGCTGACGCTGGGTACTCATTCTACATCTCTCTTTCACTTTCTCTCTCTCTCTTTGCCTTAGTTTCGCTGTCTGTTTCTGTTCCAGGCTTTCTCTCTCTATTTGTTTCTGTCTCAGCCTCTGTTCCTCTCTCTTTTGTGATTTCCTCTCCCGGCTCCTGTCTCAATATTTCTCTTTCTCTCTCTCTCTCTCTCTCTCTCTATATATATATATATATATATATATATATATATATATATATATATATATATTTCTTTGTGATTTCCACACTTTCTCCCCCTCTCTCTCTCTTTGTGATTTCCTCTATGTGTCTGTCTCTGGCTCTCTCCTCCTCTCTCTCTTTGTGATTTCATATCTGTCTGTTTCTCTTAGTCTGTCTGTCTCTCTCTCTCTCTCTCTCTCTCTCTCTCTCTCTCTCTCTCTCTCGCTGTCACTCTCTGTCATTTCCTCCATGCCTGTTTCTGTCTCCGTCTATGTTAATCTCACTCACTTTGTAGTTTCCTCTCTTTGTTTGTTCCTCTCTCTCTCTTTCTCTCTCGCTCGCTCACTCTTCCTTTCTATGTTTCTGTCTCAGTCTATCTCTCTGGCTGTTTCTGTCTCAGTCTCGTTTTGTCTCTCTCTCTGTGTTTGCTTGTTTCTCTCTCTCTCTCTTTCTCTCGCTCTTCCTTTCTCTGTTTCTGTTTCAGTCTCTCTGTCTGTGTCTGCCTCAGTCTCTCTCTCTCTCTGACTCGCTCTCTCTCTGTCTGTGTCTGTCTTAGTCTCTCTCTCTCTCTCTCTGCATCTGACTCGCTCTCTCTCTGTCTATGTATGTCTTAGTCTCTCTCTCTGCATCTGATTCGCTCTCTCTCTGTCTGTGTCTGCCTCAGTCTCTCTCTCTGCCTGACTCGCTCTCTCTCTGTCTGTGTCTGCCTGTCTGTTTCTCTGACTCACTCTCTCTCTTTCTGTCTGTCTTAGTCTCTCTCTGCATCTGACTCGCTCTGTCTGTCTGTTTCTGTCTTAGTCTCTCTCTCTGTATCTGTCTCACTCTTTCTCTCTGCATCTGACTCTCTCTCTCTCTCTGTCTGTGTCTGTCTCAGTCTCTCTCTTTGCATCTCTCTCTCTCTCTCTCTCTCTTTCTCTCTGTATGTGTGTATCTCATTGACTTACCTATAAATATCCCCGTACTGCCCTCTGAATCCAGCAAACTGCTCACGGGGATCTGGGTTCAGCTGAAGCAGGTTACCAACGATCGGCCAGGCTCGTAAAGGACATGGGGGATATTTAGGATTACGACGAGACAGCCAGAAGTAGGCGACAAGCAGAACTGTGACGGTCACCGCGATCATTGAAGCAACCTTCAATTGTAGAAGATCCATAGTGTCTGCCATTGTTTCTAAATATGATTCGAGTAATTATAATGAGTTATTTCCCCTAGTTTATTTTGATGCCTATCAATGATATTAATTTTAACATTATTCAACAACCTATAAAAGTGGACCAATAATTCTGGAAGAAGAAACGAACGATTGTGGTAATAAATAGCAGCACTGCAAAAAGGATCATCATCATTTTCTATCCACTTGTGGCGTTAGACGTAGTGGGGAGCTGCAGTTTTCTGGCATGTGACGGCGTCGCGGCCGATGTTGTTGTCGTTCTGCGTTTTCTTCGGTGTCTCAC
This sequence comes from Ariolimax columbianus, assembly GCA_036924085.1. NCBI lineage: Eukaryota > Metazoa > Mollusca > Gastropoda > Stylommatophora > Arionidae > Ariolimax > Ariolimax columbianus. The sequence continues at coordinate 54,636,662 of JAVGWX010000004.1, forward strand.
AGTCACCGTCTATTTATCTTTCTCGTGGTCTACCTATTGCTATGCAACCCTGATATTTGGTGTAGTAGATACGAGCAGCTGGTTACTTTGATTGCATTCTTGTCAGTTGTCCGAACCATTTTATTCTCGGCCTTTCCATGTATTCCAGTGTTTCTCAACGGGGACGTTTTGGAAGTGTCAGGGGCGGTTTGGAAGTGTCAGGGGGCGTTTTTGATAACAATAATTATTGGGGGGAGAGGGGGGAGGGAGTTTTTGTGCTAATAGGGGGCTTTTTCCTCTCGATCATGTCAGTGATTGTATTTGAGAAATATAAATAATGACAGCGAAATAATTATTCTCTGACATTTATTCTCAATTATTAATAGTCATACATAGAATTAAGATGATCTGGGTACATTTAAACAAATTAATTGGTGATTGGTTCTTCAACTATACAAAATCTGGACATGTCGCAATCGAAGTAATCCCCAATAACAGTATTTAAACCTGAGTCAAGCAAGATACATTATTGTTGTGGCGATTTCACTGCATTTATTCCATTAACAACCGTTATATATTTAAGGTGTCACAAATAAAGAGAAAATGTCGACAATATTCAGTTGATTATTTGAAATTCGGTGTTGTACCTTCCACTAAAAATGAACTATTACCAATGTGCTTGTTGTGTTGACACGTGTTTTCTAACGAAACGATGAAGCCATTAAGACTTAATGAACCAGTGTGCTTGTTGTGTTCTCACGTGTTTTCTAACGAAACGATGAAGCCATTAAGACTTAATGAACCAGTGTGCTTGTTGTGTTCTCACGTGTTTTCTAACGAAACGATGAAGCCATTAAGACTTAATGAACCAGTGTGCTTGTTGTGTTCTCACGTGTTTTCTAACGAAACGATGAAGCCATTAAGACTTAATGAACCAGTGTGCTTGTTGTGTTGACACGTGTTTTCTAACGAAACAATTAAGCCATTAAGACTTAATGAACCAGTGTGCTTGTTGTGTTGACACGTGTTTTCTAACGAAACAATTAAGCCATTAAGACTTAATGAACCAGTGTGCTTGTTGTGTTGACACGTGTTTTCTAACGAAACGATGAAGCCATTAAGACTTAATGAACCAGTGTGCTTGTTGTGTTGACACGTGTTTTCTAACGAAACGATGAAGCCATTAAGACTTAATGAACCAGTGTGCTTGTTGTGTTGACACGTGTTTTCTAACGAAACGATGAAGCCATTAAGACTTAATGAACCAATGTGCTTGTTGTGTTGACACGTGTTTTCTAACGAAACGATGAAGCCATTAAGACTTAATGAACCAGTGTGCTTGTTGTGTTGACACGTGTTTTCTAACGAAACAATTAAGCCATTAAGACTTAATGAACCAGTGTGCTTGTTGTGTTGACACGTGTTTTCTAACGAAACGATGAAGCCATCGAGACTTAATGAACCAGTGTGCTTGTTGTGTTGACACGTGTTTTCTAACGAAACGATGAAGCCATTAAGACTTAATGAACCAATGTGCTTGTTGTGTTGACACGTGTTTTCTAACGAAACAATTAAGCCATTAAGACTTAATGAACCAGTGTGCTTGTTGTGTTGACACGTGTTTTCTAACGAAACAATTAAGCCATTAAGACTTAATGAACCAGTGTGCTTGTTGTGTTGACACGTGTTTTCTAACGAAACGATGAAGCCATCGAGACTTAATGAACAATTTATAAAGAAGCATGCTGATAAGGTTGGTAAGAACATTTCTTACTTCCAGGATTGAAATCAAAAGTTTGAAAACTGTGACACAATTGTTGTATGCTTAAATAGTTTTCTAGTGAGAAAGATAAAGGCCTCATCGTTTCCTACAGGATAGCACACATGATTGCAAAATGTGGTAAGCTCAACAGTATTGGAGAAAATGTAATATTACCAGCTGTACGAGAGGTGATTAGTACCATGATGGAAATAAATCCAAGTGATATAGTTACCTCTATTCCATTGAGCAATGATACTGTGTCTAGAAGAATTGATGAGATGACAACTAATGTTGAAAATTAACTGTGTAGGGTTTGCAATCAACCGAATTTTAATTACAGCTTGATGAAAGCACAATGCGCGACAGTGAAGCCTTACTCCTAGCATATGTTAGATTTGTGTAGAATAAACAAATTGTGGAAGAAATGTTATTCTCAAAATTACTGACAACAGATTGCAAGTGCTTGTCGATATTTGAAATCATTGAATAATATTTAATTACAAAACACATTCCTTTTTCTAATGTTATTGCGTGTGCGACAGATGGAGCTCCTGCAATGGTTGGTCGCTATCGCGGTTTTCTGGCGTGGTACCAAATGTCTTAACAATTCATTGTGTTAATCACCGGCAGCATTAGTAACCAAACAACTTAGCGACAGACTCAACAAATCAATGAGTGTATTTATCAGTGTTATTAATAAAATCAAGTTCTATTTCTTGAACGATCGATTATTTCGTCAATTGTGTAACGACAATGATGATGAGTTTGAACGTCTTCTCCTACACATGGAAGTAAGATGGCTGTCCAAAGGGAATTATTAGAAAAAATTGTGGGCATTATTTGATACCATTATGAAGTTTCTTGATTCAATGAAAGAACAGCGTGCATTTTAAGTACTGCGGAAAGATATGGCCTATCTTTCAGATATATTTGACAAGTTAAATTATGTCCTTCTTAAGCTACAAGGGGACGACATCAGTCCTATCAAAGTGAAAGGAGTTATTATGGGGTTCAACAGTCTTATCAAAGTGAAATGAGTTATTATGGGGTTCATCAGTCTTATCAAAGTGAAAGGAGTTATTATGGGGTTCATCAGTCTTATCAAAGTGAAAGGAGTTATTATGGGGTTCATCAGTCTTATCAAAGTGAAAGGAGTTATTATGGGGTTCATCAGTCCTATCAAAGTGAAAGGAGTTATTATGGGGTTCATCAGCAAATTGGGATTGTTTAAAAATAGCCTAGGTCTTCGTGAACTATATCAGTTTCCATGTTTGAAGCAGTTAGATAAGGAAAGCTTGAAAGTTGCAGATTTGGAAATGTATTGCTGCCATTTGGAAGCTGTTAAGGATGACATGATGGTCAGATTTAAAGATTTGCAGGATCTCAACATACCAGAATGGGGAATTGATTCGTTTGAAACAGACGTGAAACTTGTTAGTGGACATCTCCAAGAAGAGTTGATTGAACTACAAAATGACTTTGAGGCAAAGGCATGATTTAGTGACGTTCATTACGAAACATATTGGATTCAGATTAAGATGTCTTATCCTCTTCTTTGACAACAAATGAATCTGCTTATTACATCATTTCCAACATGATATTTAGTAGAGAAAGGGTTTAGTTCTGTAGTGATGCTGCTGCAAAAACAACGCAATCGATTGCAAATATGTGACAGAAGAGACTTGAGACTTTTTAAAAACAAATATAGAACCAGATATTGTTCAGTTAGTTGTGTTCACACGAAGCGCAGGCATCACACTAAATTTAATTGGTAAGTGATTTTATAAATTACAAATCAATCTTTCGATGAATGATTGAAAACGAATGATTCAAAATAATGTGAGGGGTATGATTGTTGTGGTGAGGGGGGAGTTTGCACATTTTTCTTTAGAAAAGGGGGCACCAGCTCAGTTAGGGTTGAGAAACACTAATGTATTTCACGCACGGTGTTGCACCAACCTTCTGTTTGATTACTTTGTTTCGTACTTTGTCCAGTCTTGTGACCCTGACAATAAAAATGATAAGCACTGAAACATATGAAAGATATTTAGAAGATAGATCTTATATGAAGTAATACTAAAAAAACTACCTGCACTGTATTAAGCAGATGCCCAGTTATAAGACAAACTGCAGTGGTGGCTTTGCAATCTGTTGTATTATGTGACAGGTAATGGATATAACACCAAAATGTTGTAAAGAATATCAAATGATCAAAACGCAGCATATACAAATATTGATTTATAGATATGGCAGTATGCACTTCTACACACAACACCAGATCAAAACTATTACATATCTGAAACATTTAACAGCTGTCGTCTAGTTTATCAAGCTTGTGGATACAAGAGTACCATTTCCTAACGTTCGTTTTGATACTGAGTATCATATTACAACACATGAAGCTCTATACTAAAGTTGACTTGTTACCTGAGAGACCGTGCAAGAATAAGATAACAAACTCTTTAAAAATGTATAATAAATAAAAACAATTAACTAAGCTCGCAGTTCTGGACAGAGGCTGACCAGCCCTGTTCAGTATGCAAGTAAAAGACTATGTTTTTATTTGCACATTTTGGATCTGTCAATGTCCGTCGAATCTTTCGGGCATGGCCTATCTCTTTTCTTCTTCCTCCTGTAGATTCCATGTATGGATTGTCTGGCCACGTTTGGTGGTGCCTTTTGAAGAGTTTGTCGTATCTTACCCAATTTCCTAGGTTGATCTGTTGCTCCGCTGGTTGTTTTTGGTTCCATTCCCGTAGGTCTTCGTTGCTCTATGTGTCTTGCCAACCTAAACCAATTATTCTCCTTAGACATTTATTGACGAATGACTGGAGTTTATTATGTATTGTTTATCAGTTTTCCATCTCCTCCTCTTTCTTCTTCTTCTTCTTCTTCTTCTTCTTCTTCTTCTTCTTCTTCTTCTTCTTCTTCTTCTTCTTGTAACGTTTGCCCTGAAAAAGACGTCGTGACGTGTGTTGTAGTTTTCAGCGAGGCTGAAATGTCTGCGCATTTTAACCGGACACATCCGATTTCAGCTGACTTTTTTTTAAATTACCGCATTTGATTTTCCGCAGCGATTCCTTTCTTCTTAGCCAGAGTTGATCAAGACCCTATTATGCATCCAAACGACGGTCCTGCAAACAGACTTCACCCATGCAGGTTTGCGGGAGAATAGGTGTCGAAAGGAAAAGCAAACCTGGTAAAAATGATGTGCTAATATCGGATGTGTCAGGCCGAAAGGCGATTCCTAGTCTCGCCAGGACGTCTCCACCCATGCCTACTTTCGCCAGGACGTCTCTACCTATGCCTACTCTCGTCAGGACGTCTCTACCCATGCCTACTCTCGTCAGGACGTCTCTACCCATGCCTACTCTCGTCAGGACGTCTCTACCCGTGCCTGCTCTCGTAAGGTCGTCCCTACCCATGCCTGCTCTCGCCAGGTCGTCTCTATCCGTGCCTGCTCTCGACAGGTCGTCTCTACCCCTGCCTGCTCTCGTTAGGACGTCTCTACCCATGTCTACTCTCGTCAGGACGTCTCTACTCGTGTCTACTCTCGTCAGGACGTCTCTACCTATGCCTACTCTCGTCAGGACGTCTCTACCCATGCCTGCTCTCGTCAGGACGTCTCTACGCATGCCTACTCTCGTCGGAACATCGCTATTTGTTTGTTTATCCTTCCACGGATAACGGCACATACTTCTGTACAACCACATTTCGAACGCCTCTATTTTGTTCTCCAATTGTTCTCTGCTATATTAGTGTATAACTAATAGTGGTATTGTTTCAAAAGCTTCTTTCTACCCCAGAAGTCTAATCCACATTATAGATGCTTTTGGCCTGTGCTAACGGCCGGGCGTGTAAAACCATGAGTGGAGGAAACTTCAAGGTAAGACCGCAATGGTAATCACTTCATACGGCACGCTATCAGAGTAGCATTGCTTCAATTGTTGTCTTTAACTCTCTCAAGAGTCTTCCTGAATATCACTCGAGAAAGAGTTGACCCTGAAAAAACTAAATAACCTCATGTGCTTCCATACTTTTGTGTATATACATCATCAAAAGAATGTATAAAATCGTACGAGGAACAAGAAGACAAATTAGTCTTACGTGGAGATAGCTTACTTTAGCACACTTCGACTACTTTTGTAATGTATTACTGCAATATTGAAGTCGTAGTAACAACAACATGATATGACGTCTTGTTGAAATAACGATAATAATAAATTAAATGTCTTGGCAAACCTGAAACACCTAAAGGGAAATCAACAATCCCACGAAGCAAAATATACACGCACGCAGTCCAGTTATTTCTAGTGAAACAATACGATAATGCGCATTGTTGATATGGTTTATAAATGGCAACAGGAAATATCTTATGCGTGAAAACGGTTCTAAAAGTGGCAGCTCGGTGGTCAATACGGCTAAAATATTATATAAAAATTTGGAAATGCGTCTACTTTGCTCTAGCGTTTGAGTATATTAAGATGAACTTGCACAAATGTTAACCACCTAACACAGCGGAGTATTAAGCTGCTCAAGCCAAGCCCGATAAGCAGGAAATCCTTCTCCCGGCTACATCCAACTTATACCACAGCTAAGACCTGCACAAGGGGCATCTGCCCCTGAAGAAGTACAGGTTGACTAAGAACTAAGAACTGCCTCTTTGTGGGTTTTTTGGTATTGGGAAATTGATATGACTCAAGAATAACGTTCGATTGTTTTTTTATCATCTCGCAGTGTACATGCTAGGTTTTCGTTTTACATCCAAAAGAGAGGGGGAAAAAAAACTTTTCGATGTTAACATCCGTGTCTCAAAATGAAGAGATAGGAATCAGAGACTCTCTGTCACCCGTTAAAGGTTCCAACATTGAGTTGTGATAACTTAACTTAACTTAACGTCTTTATACTGGTTTAGAAGACCCTGCAGAGTCTGTATACAACCAGTTACATTTACATCACCGTGCTCTAAAAGCTATGCGCATCCAGTTTATTCTTAAATGCATTAACTGTCCCTGCCTCCACTACCTCCCCTGGCAATGCATTCCAAGCAGACACCACTCTCTGACTAAAATAATATTTCCTAATATCTAACCTGGACCTCTCTTTAGTCAACTTGTAGCTATGCCCTCGTGTTATTGTAGGTGGCTGTATTTGAAAAAAACTTGTTATAGTCTAATTTATCGATTCCTCTGATCATCTTATAAACCTGTATTAAGTCACCACGAATTCATCTCTCTTCGAGACACTGTAGGCCGGTTTTTCTGAGTCGTTCCTCATAACTGTAATTCTGGAATCCCACTATCATCTTTGTCGCTCTTTTTTGTATTCTTTCTAGCATGTTTTTGTCCCCTCTATGATAAGGACTCCACACCTGTACACAGTACTCCAATCTAGATCAAACTAAAGCTTTATACAGTTTGACGATCACTTCATTGATGTCTGATATTAAAAGTTTGGAAGCTTAAACCAATCCCACAGTTGTAATATCCGTCCATCGTAAGCGATTATGAGAACAGCAGTCAGACATGTTGTGGCCCGACCAAACTAAGCAATGGCCTCTGATGGTGGTTCTACGCCTTGCAGTTCTGTGTGGCCTCTGATGGTGGTTCTACGCCTTGCAGTTCTGTGTGGCCTCTGATGGTGGTTCTACGCCTTGCAGTTCTGTGTGGCCTCTGATGGGGGTTCTACGCCACGCCTTGCAGTTCTGTGTGAAGCATTCCCATGAGCTTATACCGATGTTGAAGAGTGCCAGAAATACTTTGAGGGAGTCTTTGAATCGCTTCTTTTCGCCACCGACCAGACGCAGGCCCTCTTTCAGCTCACTAACATAAGTTGTTTGCGGATGTGGTTGATTGGCATGCGCACAACGTGGCCGGCCTTGGTGTTGATGCTCGGCATTCTTGACTTCACGAGAATCTCGGTATATGGTACCATATCCTGCCACTGTATTTTGAACAATCTACTGAGGGAGCTTGTATGGAAGTAGTTTAATTTTCTAGCATGACTGCTGTACACAGTTCAAACCTAACTGGCATGTAGAAGGAGGGTGAGCATTGCTGTTGCGAGCTCTGGCGTGAGCTGGATGTAATAATCTTAGAATCCTGGTAGTCAACCGAGCAGACCAGTACCTTATGCCAAGTCTTAGTCTTAGTCAACCTGTTCTTTAACAGAGGCGGATGCACCTGCAGGTCTCTGCTCTGGCATGAGCTGGATGTAATAATCTTAGAATCCTGGTAGTCAACCGAGCAGACCAGTACCTTATGCCAAGTCTTAGTCTTAGTCAACCTGTTCTTTAACAGATGCGGATGCACCTGCAGGTCTCTGCTCTGGCATGAGCTGGATGTAATTATCTTAGAATCCTGGTAGTCAACCGAGCAGACCAGTACCTTATGCCAAGTCTTAGTCTTAGTCAACCTGTTCTTTAACAGATGCGGATGCACCTGCAGGTCTCTGCTCTGGCATGAGCTGGATGTAATAATCTTAGAATCCTGGTAGTCAACCGAGCAGACCAGTACCTTATGCCAAGTCTTAGTCTTAGTCAACCTGTTCTTTAACAGAGGCGGATGCCCCTGCAGGTCTCTGCTCTGGCGTGAGCTGGATGTAAAAATCTTAGAATCCTGGTAGTCAACCGACAGACCAGTATCTTATGTCAAGTCTTAGTTTTAGTCAACCTAGACTTCTACAGAGGCGGATGCCCCTGCAGGTTCCTGCTCTAGCCTGATCTGGATGTAGCCGTGAGAAGGATTTCTTGCTTAGCGAACTAAGCTAGAGCAACTTATTACTGCGCTTCGTTAGGGCAAGTGCTGTGGAGGAAGGTTAACTGATATATGCGAGTCCATATTAATAGACTCAAACACTATAGCAAAGTAGATCCGCAGTCTGTTAAGCGCCATCTATGCTGCTCTTAACAAGCCACCTAAGCATGGCCGATATTTTGCCATGCCACACAGTTAGTCGCCTCTTACGACATGTAATGCTTACGACATGCCACGTGCTTCTTTAAACATCGTTGTCCGGTTCGTCACTGTTGTCTTCGACACACTTTTGTCACCCTCCTCAGAACAAGACATATCGTCCACCATGGCGGGGTTTTCGGCGGCGTGTATTAACTTTGGTCACACAATCAACACTGGGAAAACGGAGGAACTCATTCAGCATGCTTCTAGGGAGCCGTAAATCGGACCAAACATTACTGTACAGAGCCAACGCCTCATGGCAGTTGATAGCTTCACCTACCTAGGCAGTACACTCACCAGTCGCTAGCTTCACCTACCTAAGCAGTACACTCACCAGTCGCTAGCTTCACCTACCTAGGCAGTACCCTCACCAGTCGCTAGCTTCACCTACCTAGGCAGTACCCTCACCAGAGAATATCGACTATAATGTCAACAACAGGATTTCTAAGGCAAGCTCTGCGTTAGTGAATCTCAAAGCATGCGTTTGGAACCGACAATGCATCAGTGTCGATACAATTGTATAGTGCTGTAGTGTTATCTACTCTGTTGTGTGCCCGTGAAACATTAACAGTTTATAGCAGACACGTCAGACATGTTAGACATGTCAGACAGCTAATCCTTTTCACTTAAGTTGTTCGCGTATGCTGCTCGTACCAGGTGGCAGAACTAAGTGTCAAAAACTCTACGGAGACTCCTTGAAAGTGTCTCATCTCTGGAAAGATTCAACATTGCTGTCTTCTGCTGGCTGATATTTGCTTTTATAAAACTGCACCACGTGGCGTGCTAGTATCACCGAAGGTACTCAGATCGCAGAGAGAATAGCCATCATGGAGGCTCAGCGAGGCTTCTGCCCGAAAAAACACACCGCACGAAGGCTGCACAGGGATATGGCAGGGATACATTCGTAGCACACATGCAGGGAGCCGGTTGTGCAGTCGTCGTGCGTTGTGTTTTTTTTCGGGCAGCCCGCTTTCGTTGAGCCTCCACAACAGATCTTCCTGTAATCGTCCAAAGAAGTAAATCGTTGATATGAAGTTTAATAGCGACTAATCTGATTGCCAATCATCCTGCCATTCTTCCAACCCTGATCAACACACGAAACACCAAAATGAAGCCCATGGTAGAGAGCCTAAGCAAGGCAATAATGCAAGCCGCCACTGAAACCATCCCAAGAGGAGCTAGGAAAAACTATAAGCCCTACTGGAATGATGAGTTGCAGAAAGTGGAAGATGCAGTAACAAATGCTAGGAACATGGCAGAGCGAGAAAAATCCATGGAGGCAAACATCGCCCTCAAAGCCGCCGCGGCGAAGTACAAACATACTCTCAAGCAAACAGCAAGAGAAAGCTGGAAAAATAAAACGGAAAGTCTAAACCTGGACAAAGACGGGAACAAGCTATGGAAGCTAGTCAGAGCCATGAACGACGAAACCCCGTCAAATAAACAAATTACTATCAAGCAGGGCGAGAACTTGATCACAGGTAAGAAAGCCGCAAACGCCTTTGTCGATCACTATGCCAGAGCAAACCACATCGAGGTCCCTGCAGATAAGCATACAGACATTAGCGAAGAGCTAAAGGGACACGAAAACATAAATACGGCTCCCGAAGAGCACATGATGGCCAAACTAACAATGCGCGAAATGGAAGAGGCTATGAGAACACTAAAGAAAAGGAAATCTCCCGGAAAAGACGGGATAACAAACGAAATGCTGATGGGGCTGGGCCAAACAGCGAAGAGGAAACTACTATCAGTCCTGAACCAAAGCTGGAAAAGGGGTATTGTACCCCAGGCGTGGAAAGACGCAATACTGGTACCAGTACCAAAAACAGGAAAGGATAAAACAGATCCAAATGGATACAGGCCCATCAGCCTACTGAGCTGTGTCGGCAAGCTGATGGAACGGATGATAAACACCAGACTGATGTGGCATCTGGAAGAAAAACGAATACTAATTCCACAGCAAGCCGGCTTTAGACAGCACAGATCCACTGAGGACCAGGTCATCCTCATAGCCCAGGAGATAGAAGATGCCTACCAGGCACAGAAACACACAGTAGCTGTTTGGGTGGATCTGGAAAAGGCATTTGACAAAGTCTGGAAGGACGGACTTAGAGTCAAGCTAAGAAGAAGTGATGTCTGTGGGAAGATGTACAAGTGGATCAACCACTACCTCAAACAAAGAACGGCCAGAGTCCAAGTACAAGGGCAGATGAGCAAAAAGGTGACACTCGAGCAGGGAGTACCCCAAGGGGGAGTATTGTCACCCACACTCTTCCTGGTATATATAAACGATATTTCAGAGAATATACCAAGAAGAGTCCATAGCTCAATGTTTGCAGACGATCTGGCTATGTGGACCTCTGAAAAAAATCTCACCATAGCAAGAAATCGGATGCAGACGGCCCTAACATCGCTGGAAGAGTGGGCGAACTCATGGCTGGTCAAAATAAACGAGGAGAAAACCACATGCACAAAATTCTCGCTTTCATTAAAACCCCAAAGTACCAAATTAAGTCTAAAGGGCAAAATCCTGCAGCCAAACGACAACCCAACCTATCTGGGAGTCACATTTGATCATCGGCGCATGACATGGAAAAGTCAGATTGTTAGAAACCGAATGAAAGCCAGAGAAAGAATGGCAATCATGAGGAAACTTGCTGGCACAAGCTGGGGAGCAGACGAAGGCATACTAAAGAAACTGTACACTGGAAGAGTGAGACCAGTTCTCGAGTATGGCATTGCGGCATGGACAACAGCAGCGAAGGCGAACTTCGATAAAGTTAACAAACTTCAAAACCAAGCCATGAGAATTATAACAGGTGGCATGAAGTCAACGCCAATTGTAAAACTTGAAAAGATTACAAAACTGCAATCCATGACCGATAGAAGAGACTGCAGAGCCCAGCTGCAGTCAGAGAAACTCCGAAGACTGACGGACCATCCAATGTACCAGAGACTAAACAATTTGGGAAATGGGAAACTAAAGCGGAGAAACTTTGCAGAAATAGCCAAAGCAAAGATGCACGAAGATCCCATAAACGCACTAACAACACCAAAACCCATCACTACTGTACGAAAACCTACCTGGAGGCATCATATATTTCCAGAGGTGGTAGAAAATATACCAGGTATTGCAAACAAAAACTGCCAGACTGAAAAAGAAAGGAGAGACACTACCCTAAGCTTCATAACGAAAAGCTACCCAAGCATGGACTGGACCCATGCATACACCGACGGTTCTGTAACAAACGCTACACATAACGGAGGGGCAGGAGCATTCCTGAATCTACCAAATGGCAGACAAATAACACTGTCATTCGCTACTGGTAAGTACACAAGCAATTTCAGAGCGGAGGCAGAGGCACTGAGGGCGGCAGTGGAAGAAATGGTGACACACAGTGAAAATGAGAGCCATATAGTCCTGCTGACAGACGCTCTCGCCGTAGTCACAGCGCTAAAAAGCCAGAAAAACACTGAGCTTAATGACTTAAGAGCAGCACTCTGCAAACTGTGCCAGCAGTCCGCACCAAAAAGGGTAGTGGTACAGTGGGTTCCGTCACACTGCAACATCCAAGGCAACGAGGAGGCAGACAGACTGGCAAAAGAAGGTGCAAGACTACCACAAACAGATACCAGTATGACGTACGAAGAGTCAAAACGGCTTATCAAAGCCAGATACATGACCAAATGGGAAACCGAACATACTGGTTACACCAAAAACGATGCCTATTACCAGTTGAACCGAAGAGAGCAGGTCGTTGTCTTCAGACTTCGCACTGGCCACAACAGACTGAGGTACCACCTATTCAACAAATTGAAGATAGGGTGTACCGACGAATGCCCGTGCGGTACTGGTAAAATGACCACTGAACATCTGCTGCAGAACTGCCCGACATACGAGGATCAGAGAGAGCAGATGTGGCCATTACCAGTGGAACTGCAAGACAAGCTCTATGGCAGTGGCGAGAGCCTCAGGATGACCGCCGCTTTTTTCGAAAAAATAATGGTTACTGTCTGACTGTGTACGCAGAAGAAGAAGAAGACAACCCTGATCAATGCGTGAAAAAGCTGGATCGTGTGCGCAGAACATACCAATACGTTGAATCACTTTTACATAACGCATACTCTATAATAGCTACACGACCATATCACGAAACCTATCCACATTCATGCACTTTTTTAGAAAGTTAAAGTTAGATAGGCTGGCCACCTTGCTCGAATGCCAAGCGAAAGGTCCCAAAAAAATTTTTGTTAATCGAGTTTAGCGCAGAAAGACGATCACTTGCAAGTAAAGAAAAAAAAAAAAAAAAAAAAAAAAAAAAAGCGATTCAATGAGTCTCGTAAGTGCTGTCAAATAAACACTGCCACCTGAGAAATCCTGTCCCAAAAATGTCCAGCTTGGAAAGCCGCGGCCAAAAAGGGCATTGCATGCAGCTAGAGTCATCGTGTGCAGGTATCTAGAGTCATCGTGTGCAGGCAGCTAGAGTCATCGTGTGAAGTCAGCTAGAGTCATCGTGTGCAGGCAGCTAGAGTCATCGTGTGCAGGCAGCTAGAGTCATCGTGTGCAGGCAGCTAGAGTCATCGTGTGCAGGCAGCTAGAGTCATCGTGTGCAGGCAGCTAGAGTCATCGTGTGCAGGCAGCTAGAGTCATCGTCTGCAGGCAGCTACAGTCATCGTGTGCAGGCAGCTAGAGTCATCGTGTGCAGTCAGCTAGAGTCATCGTGTGCAGGCAGCTAGAGTCATCGTGTGCAGGCAGCTAGAGTCATCGTGTGCAGTCAGCTAGAGTCATCGTGTGCAGGCAGCTACAGTCATCGTGTGCAGGCAGCTAGAGTCATCGTGTGCAGTCAGCTAGAGTCATCGTGTGCAGGCAGCTAGAGTCATCGTGTGCAGGCAGCTAGAGTCATCGTGTGCAGGCAGCTAGAGTCATCGTGTGCAGGCAGCTAGAGTCATCGTGTGCAGGCAGCTAGAGTCATCGTGTGCAGTCAGCTAGAGTCATCGTGTGCAGGCAGCTAGAGTCATCGTGTGCAGGCAGCTAGAGTCATCGTGTGCAGGCAGCTAGAGTCATCGTGTGCATGCAGCTAGATTCATCGTGTGCAGGCAGCACACGAAAGACGCGTGATCCAGAAAGAAGTCTAGAGTAGAGGGAATACCAGTACCAGCTGCCGATCATGATTGCCAGTCATACAACAGAACATTTCGCGCTAGCTTTAGGTTGATGTGTCACCCACTCACAGACTCAAGGATACAGTATGACACATAAGGATGTTGACGGTTCTCATCGACGACGATGGAAACTTTATTGTTGTTATTATTATTATATCTTTAAATAACAAGTAAATACAATTGATATTAATCAGTTCATTTGGCGTCTCAGTCTCTGTAGACCATGCGGGCGGCGCCCTGGCGAGGTTTGCCCAGCTCGGTCTTCTGTGTTTCAACACAGTCTGCTGCGAATGTTAAGGCCGGGGAGTGAGTGACAGTTTCTGCCTTTGATCGTACAACCATGCTAAGGAGGCTGGCTTGCCGGAGTGACGCACTATCTCTTCAATTGTGCCCTTTTCTCTGTAGCCAGATGACCTCTACAAGAGTCGGCAGCTACTATCCTTCCTCCAGCTAACTGTCTCAAATCGGCTTGATCCTGAGCAATCGTTTCACAGCTTACGTGTGGGATGTCGCAGGACTTCATGTCCCTCTTGGTCCATGAATAGCAGTTGGGGGGAGCCGATTCTTCTAGCTGCAGTGGCCAGTTGTCCATAGAGATTATCCTTTGGCAGGCTCTCATCTTCTTCTTCTGTTCTTCTTCCCCTTACGTTTTTTATCTCCATTTTCTTTTCAATAATCTTCTTCCTTTATTTCTTTCTTTTTCTTTATCGTAACTAGGTCATTGATTTCTTTCAAACTCGTATTTGCTGTCCGTGTCCAGAAACTTCACAACCAAACAGACTGTGGGTCTACTTTGCTCTAGTGTTTGAATCTATTAAGATGGACTCGCACATCAGTTAACTACCCTCCGCGACACTTGTCCCAACGTAGCGGAGCAATAAGCTGCTCGAACCTAGCCCGCTATGCAGGTAATCCTCCTCCCGGCTACATCCAGCTCATACCAGAGCTGGGACATGCACAGGCGCATCTGCCACTGTAGAAGTACAGGTCGACTAGTAACTACGAACTAATTATGTTATTCCGTGCTAACTTTTCATTTTACCGGCTCACAGTGTTGTTGTAGGACAGTGTGCGAAGCATTGTAATTCTTAGGTACTTAGGTGTATCGTTACTTAGGTGTATCATTACTTAGGTGTATCGTTACTTAGGTGTATCGTTACTTAGGTGTATCGTTACTTAGGTGTATCGTTACTTAGGTGTATCATTATGTTCAAGTTTATGCCACTGCCAACTAACCTTTCGAACTCTGAAGGCTATTCATACATGCTGTGTTGTGGCTTTTGAAGCTAGAATGTCTGCTCTTTCAATGCTATAAACTTTACAGGAGCAATGATTACCAGAAATGCTATCTCGGCATGGATCGAGCCATACACTGACTCTAACCATATCATGCTATGTCCACAATGGTAACCGTTTAGACTTATTCACTTGTCTGATCTTGCGTACTTACTCTCAACGCAATCAACTCATATCCTCATTAATAACTGTACAGTTACCTCGATTAGTGTATGTGAAGGTAATATTGGCGATTACGGGATTTGGCCACCCCACCTCATAAAAAGCTGAGGCCCAGTACAGTGAAGCCTCTAACACATCATCATCGACAACAGTAAGTGCTACAGGATTGCCTTTGTCTTCTCTCTCAAGAATAATTTACCTTGCATATTTTTGTAACACCTGCACCCATTAACAATCATATAACAATGTGCATCTCTTTCTGTTTTCTTCACTCTCTCTTTCCCTCCCTCTCTCTCTCTCACTCTCTCTCTCTCTCTCTCTCTCTCTCTCTCTCTCTCCCTACTTTGGTCCTTATTTCTCTGCTCTCAACAATCAATACAGACTGCCAACTAGTGTGTGACAAATATAAACTGCTGTGGTCATATAAGACATTCCAATGTACGCCGCCCACTACTAGTTAAGGGGCAACACAAAAGTAAAGCTGACGAACAAAAACATGATTGAAAATCTGCCAACAGGATTGACAATCCGCCCAACAAACTATTTGGTTATGTCAAAGAAAGTATTTAAGTATACAACAAGGCCAACTCGCAGTTCATATTCATGGATGTTTCAAATAATACAAGCACTGCAGTCTGGGGTGAAGTGGTAGAAACTTCACTATAAGAGGTCTCAGCTTTTTGTGAGATGGGGGTTGCACGTTCCATTCCTCGATGTCCTGACTTGCATTTAACAGAAAGGTGCGTTTGTAAGAACGTTCGTGAATAGGCAAGGGATCAGGACAAACAAAACGAAAGGTCTAACTTAACTTAACAACGATTGTAAACTGGTTTAGAAGACTCACCAGAGTCTGAATACAATCAGTTACAATATCATTACCCTGCTCTAAAAGCTATGCGTATCCAATCTATTCTTAAATGCATTAACTGTCACTGCCTCCACTACCTCCTGTGACAATGCATTCCGAGCATTCACCACTTTCTGACTAAAAAAATATTCCTTATATCCATTCTGGACCTTTCTTTAGTTACTTTGTAGCTATGCGCTCTTGTTATTGTAGGTGGTTGTATCTTGAAAAAAAAACCTGTTAAAGTCTAATTAAACCTTTACTGTGATTATCTTATGCACCTGTATTGTCACCACGAATTCTTCTGTTTTCTAGACTCTGTAGACCAGTTTTTCGGAGTCTTTCCCCATAACTGTACATCTAGAATCCTACTATCAGTTTGGTCGCTCTTCATTGTATATTTCCCAGCATGTTTATATCTCCTCTACAATAATGACCCCACACCTGTACACAATACTCCAATCTAGGTCCAACTAATGCTTTTTACACTTTCATAATCACTTCGTTACTCCTATGTTTAATATTTATTTTTATCATACATAACATTGCATTTGCCTTATTCACTGCTACCTGGACTTGCTCACTCACTTTACTTGTATGCTCTATTATAACCCCTAAGTCCCTTTCCTTATATATCATTCTAAAATTGTTCTCGCCAATTCTGTAATTATGTTGTATATTGGATCTACCCACGTGGATGACTGTACACTTATCTATATTAAACTCCATTTGCCATCTCACAAACGAGTCTTTAGTTTTATCTAAATCCGACCTCAATTTATCCACTTTTGCTATAGATGAGACTCCTACATAGTTTTGTGTCGCTCACAAATTTTTAAGTCTTTACATTTTTCCTATATCAATGTCCAAATCGTTTCCATATGCAAGTATCAAGAACAATATTGGTCCAAAAACTGAGCTCTGTGGCACTCCACATTTTACCTTACACTACTCAGAGTACTCCTTATTTTTGCACACTCTCTGCCTTCTTGCCGTTAACTAACTTTCAATCCATTCGGCAACTTCTCCACGTATTCAATGTGATTTTAACTTTTTAAATAATATGAGGTACTCTATCAAAAGCCTCAACAAAATCTAGATAAATAACATCCATCATTTAAGTAACCTCCTCCATGAATTCCAATATATTTGCTAAGCATGATCTCCCTCTAGTAAATCCATGCTGACTTTTTCTGATTAGATTAAACCTGTCTAGATGCATTAAAATGTTTTCTTAGATTATTGATTCTAACAATTTACAGATTATGCTAATTAAACCCACCGGTCTATAATTTTCTGGGTCTGATTTCTTTCCCATTGTGAATAAAGGGATCACTCCTGCTTCTTTCCAATATCTTGGAACAATCCCTTTTATTTAAGGTTATTTTAGTTATTGAAAACATAATATAGCCAATAGTTTAGCTAGTTGGTCTCTAATTTCAAATAGTATTTTTGGATGGATATCATCTTGACCTGGACATTTATCCACTTTTAATCCCTAAAATTTTGAAACAATGTCCTGGTTTGTTTCAGAAAAATATGACTTGCAAGAAAACAATTATATAGAACTTTGATTCAATTGTTCCACCCACCCTCTTATTTGCATGTGAAACATGGACCGTCTATAGTCGTCATGCCAGGAAATTAAATAACTTCCACACGCACTGCCTACGGAAACTGCTGAAGATAAAACGGCAAGACATGGTTGCCAAACACAGATGTGTTAGCGCGATCGGGAATGTCCAGTATACACACCATGATATGTGCAGCACAGCTGAGATGGGCTGGCCATGTGGTACGCATGTCAAATCAACGTCTACCAAAAGAGCTCCTCTATGGTGAACTCCAAAATGGCAAGAGGACAAGCGGTGGGCAGCGGAAAAGGTACAAGAACACACTTTGGAGATCATTGATTCAGTGCGGTATTTACCACGATGACTGGTACAGAATCGCCACCAATCGCAAAGACTAGCGCAGCACTATTGCTGTCGGTGTTCAGAGACATGAGGCATCAAGAATAGATGAGGCCTTCCAGAGACGATCAGGCCGCGAATCGACTCATATTAATCCTTCTTTAACCCAGGTTAAAGGAGGTGTCTAATTTCCCTGTACAAAGTGCAACAGACAATTCAAGGATCAGATTGGCTTATTTAGCCATCTTCGAGATCATGAGAACAGTTTACAGTGAATACTGACAAAGTGGTCCTCATCGATTACGATGTACAAACAACAGCAGATAGGTACATATGTCCCGATACATCCCAAAGGACTGCTGTCTGAGGCGGAGAAGAACAACATTAGACAGTAGAATCCAGAAAAGCAAACCTTTAATCAAACTAAAAACTTCAGCTTTTATGAGAACCAGTTCCTGGTCCTCGATCACATTTTTTATAACAGTAAATCAGGTACTCATTTACAGCTGAATTAGCTGGAACATGTTGCAATCGGAGGGTAAACCGTGTACCTTAGCGAGAGAAGCAGCCACTCTAACAGCGTTACATCCCACGTTCTTAAATGTACATAGTGTGGTCTTATAATGCTTCCCTCAACATGTCTCTATGGAATTCCCATTTTATCTTCTGCTTATCTTATGGAATAATTATTCTTTTATGTCAGAATGTTCAAAGATCTATGTAATTGTGTTTTTGCAAGTCATGATATTTTTCTTAAATAAACCAGGACACTAAAAAGAATTATTTATAACATGGGAAGGGATACACCCTAATAAATGTAAAAATAGGAAAATAAAAGTTATCTGCTCACAAATTTGCGTGAGAAGTTATTGCTTGGGCGTCCTCTCTCTATATCCCGGCAACAAACCTACAACGAGTGAGCAATAGCCCTGCACCAGAACCACATGGACGTGTACATTGTAATTTGTACACTGATGGCGCAAGGGGTTAATTTTCCACCCGATCAAATTGTTCACGCTTGAGACGCAAAGCCGTGCATAAGGAGAGGGACTAGGCAAGTGGCTAGCGGACGTCAACACTGGCTGCTACTGTAGTTGTAAATAGACAAATTCCAAGCAGCAAAGAACAACGCATTATACCAATGTGTGCTGGAAGCAGTGAGTAAAGACTTATTCATGTCTCTGAACTTATTATCCAATAAAAAAGTACCGACAGTAGAGACTGCCGCACTGAAATGAATGGACCATTTTCAGCCTCTGGATGACACATGATCTGCTTCCAATTCTGGATAGATTTCATACCTAGTAATGGATAATACATCCTATGACAATGCAATATCAGAGGAAGACAGTACCGAATGCATCAAATACAAAAAGCTCAAATTAGAACATGGCTAGCTAAGGAAAAAGTGAATTCCGACGACACGTATTTGAAGCCCGAGTTGTTGCAGCTTGTGAGGAAGACAAATTAGACAAAGGTGTATCATATTGGCAAAATCATTGAAGAGTACGGTCATATTTCTCTGCGACTAACTGTATATCACGAACATCTAAACCCTATAGAGCGTGTGTGGGCTAAAGTCAAAGAACAAGTTGCGGAACAGCGTAGGGCATTTAAAAGGTGTGGTGTTGAAGTGCTGACACGTGAGTACATTTCAAAAATAAACATTCAGTTCTGGAAGAAGTGTGTTGAACATGTGCTCCGGGACGAAGAACAGTACTGGCAACGAGATGGATTACAATTTATCCAGCCAGTAACAATTATCATCCTCTTTGAATCCACAGATTCAGAATATCATCTTGTAAAGAAATGGATGAATTAGCTAATGTTTATCAAAACAAATCAAGTGTACATACAATGGCAACATATACATTTCAATATTCAAATGCTTTAAGCAACATACAATTAGCTCCACAGGTGATACACCCTCGGGGTCTAATGGTGACCGAAGGGTAGCATATTTGTGCCATTTTTACTATTGTAAATAAAAGGCAACACAAACAATCAATTAATCTATTAAGACATTACATTGGTACGCTTATAAACAAAATATGACGAAAAATTAAGCTACATACAGTAAAATCTTACAATATATTGCCATTTCTTTGCAATAGTCCTAAAAGATCGAAGAAATTCGTCGATGTGCAAAATTCTTAACATCTATGGACTAAATAATATCAATGTTATAGGGTCATGGATTTTCTAATGCTGCATGCGAAAAATCATTTGGATCTGACATGCAGTTTAGTATAAAATTTCTTCGGACAATGTTTATGAATTAAAAGAGACTATAAAACCGACATTGTCTGCAAATAGGGTGAAGAGCGTCAATCTTGTAAAGTTCAGCCATGTGTACATGGTATATGACAATACGGCTCTGGTAACCAAAGTACTATTTCATATAGCCGATAACTGTCCATGCCAGCAAACACACAAAACACACACACACACACACAAGCCAAAAAAACAAAAACAAACAAACGAGCGAATTAACTAGTCCAGATGGAAAACAGCAACACCTTTCCGTGGATACAAGGATAAGGGATCGACTAGTGTCAATTCCAGGCAAATCTCTTGCCTGGGGGCTGCATCCATAATGAACTAAAACACCAGCTCAAAGTTAGACCCTCAGCTGGTTCTGTGCCATCTTTGCTGCTCAATCCACTACTAGGAGATTACATGTATAAATGTTGATTTACATTATTCAATTATAGGTTTATCGATATTGTGTGTTTAATATATGAGTAACAACATGTCCATTTGTCGCTATGTCGCAAGCGAAATAAATTATGATTTTCTGTAAAAGTAAAATCTTACCCCTGACTCACTGTATGATCGGTGTATTACAGTAAACATCGAGAGTGGTTCGCCGGGGTCTTTGTGCATGACAGGTACAACACTAGCATTACTGATCCACAGAGAGCATGTCGTAAGAGGCGACTAACTGTGTGACATGACATAACACCGGCCATGGTTAGATAGTTTGGCCTAAGAGGCTGCGGGTCAACTTTGCTCTTGTGTTTGAGTCTATTAAGATGGACTCGCACATCAGATACCCATCCTTCGCGGCACTTGTCCCTAAGCAGAGGAGTAATAAGCTGCTCGAGCGTAGCCCGTTAAGCAGGAAATCCTCCTCCCGGATACATCCAACTCACCTCAGAGCTAGGACTGCACAGCAGCATCCGCTCCTGTAGAAGTACAGGTCGACTAAGACTAAGACCACACTAAACTTACAATCTTGTACAAATATTTTTGTTGTTGCAGGTTGTGCACTATTTGCTCTATACGAAACACTAGACCTCATCACTATTGGAGTCGTTCGCGAAGTCGTCCGCAGAACACCTGACAGAGACGTGGCTGCTGTAAACTCATTCACTGTGCTGTAGCTATGAGTAGCTGGTTGCTGTCAACTCATTCACTGTGCTGTAGCTATGAGTAGCTGGCTGCTGTCAGCTCATTCACTGTGCTGTAGCTATGCGTCACAGGCTGCTGTCAACTCATTCACTGTGCTGTAGCTACGAGTCGCTGACTGCTGTCTACCTATTCACTGTGCTGTAGCTATGCGTCGCTGGCTGCTGTCAACTCATTCACTGTGCTGTAGCTATGCGTCGCTGGCTGCTGTCAACTCATTCACTGTGCTGTAGCTGTGCGTCGCTGGCTGCTGTCAACTCATTCACTGTGCTGTAGCTGTGCGTCGCTGGCTGCTGTCAACTCATTCACTGTGCTGTAGCTACGAGTCGCTGGCTGCTGTCAACTCATTCACTGTGCTGTAGCTACGAGTCGCTGACTGCTGTCAACTCATTCACTGTGCTGTAGCTATGAGTAGCTGGATGCTGTCAACTCATCCACTGTGCTGCATCTTCGCTATCTGACCCACGTAATGGTAAAGCAATTGTTTTTTACGGCAAATATATGTGCCGCTACCGGTCTGCTCCTGTCGACTCTGCTGTAAAAATGTACCTGACTGTTATGTAAGGAAAGACAGCGAGAAAGTGAATTGGCCACTCCACCTCATAAACAAGCTGTTGCCTTGTACAATGACGCCTCTAACACTCCATCCTCTCCAGCATTGCCAGCTATGGGACTACATTCAACATTGATGTATCATACTTGAAGTGTTGTGTAACAGTTTCATGTGTCAGGGACACTGTATGCGAAATGCCACGAGTGGAACATAGGAGTTGTGACTTGCAGCTTAGATTCGGAGAGACGAAATTAGCTAAATAATAATGGGGTATTTCAGCGCAGGTGGGGAAGAGAGTGGACGTAAGGTGTTGCAAATACCTGGGATACTTCTTCTTCTTCGTTCGTTCTCAATCTCCCACTACCAAACCCTGAAAGGGCTTAAGTAGCAGAATGTAGTCCAGAGAACGGAATGCGTTGTGTTGTAGTTTACAGCTTGGCTGTGATATTTGCACCTTTCGGTCCAACACATCCGACTTAAGCAAGCATTTTTTGAGTATCGGGTTAGTATTCCCTCTTCGATCCCTTCTCCTTAACCAGTCTGCTCTGCTGCAGCCTGTTATCCTGGGATACAATCCAGGAGAGTGGACGTAAGGTGTTGCTAATACCTGAGCTACAATCCAGGAGAGAGTGGACGTAAGGTGCTGCAAATACATGGGATATAATCCAGGAAACTGGTTGTAAACAGACTCAGCAGAGTCTTCTAAACCAGTATAAAGACGTCAAGTTAAGATGTGTATATGGAAGCCCCAACACAACAAAGTAAAAGGTGACCTTTGAGTCTAGTGTGTTCAGAGTGCATGTCGGGAAGGGGATCTTCGCCTCTAATGTCAGGAAGGGGATATTCGCCTCTAATGTCAGGAAGGGGATATTCGCCTCTAATGTTAGGAAGGGGATATTCGCCTCTAATGTCAGGAAGGGGATATTCGCCTCTAATGTCAGGAAGGGGATCTTCGCCTCTAATGTCAGGAAGGGGATCTTCGTCTCTAATGTCAGGAAGGGGATCTTCGCCTCTAATGTCAGGAAAGGTATCTTCGCCTCTAATGTCAAGAAGGGGATATTCGCCTCTAATGTCAGGAAGGGGATATTCGCCTCTAATGTCAGGAAGGGGATCTTCGCCTCTAATGTCAGGAAGGGGATCTTCGCCTCTAATGTCAGGAAGGGGATCTTCGCCTCTAATGTTAGGAAGGGGATATTCGCCTCTAATGTCAGGAAGGGGATATTCGCCTCTAATGTCAGGAAGGGGATCTTCGCCTCTAATGTCAGGAAAGGGATCTTCGTCTCTAATGTCAGAAGGGGATCTTCGCCTCTAATGTCAGGAAAGGTATCTTCGCCTCTAATGTCAGGAAGGGGATATTCGCCTCTAATGTCAGGAAGGGGATATTCGCCTCTAATGTCAGGAAGGGGATCTTCGCCTCTAATGTCAGGAAGGGGATCTTCGCCTCTAATGTCAGGAAGGGGATCTTCGCCTCTAATGTCAGGAAAGGTATCTTCGCCTCTAATGTCAGGAAGGGGATATTCGCCTCTAATGTCAGGAAGGGGATATTCGCCTCTAATGTCAGGAAGGGGATCTTCGCCTCTAATGTCAGGAAGGGGATCTTCGCCTCTAATGTCAGGAAGGGGATCTTCGCCTCTAATGTCAGGAAGGGGATCTTCGCCTCTAATGTCAGGAAAGGTATCTTCGCCTCTAATGTCAGGAAGGGGATATTCGCCTCTAATGTCAGGAAGGGGATATTCGCCTCTAATGTTAGGAAGGGGATATTCGCCTCTAATGTCAGGAAGGGGATATTCGCCTCTAATGTCAGGAAGGGGATCTTCGCCTCTAATGTCAGGAAGGGGATCTTCGCCTCTAATGTCAGGAAGGGGATCTTCGCATCTAATGTCAGGAAAGGTATCTTCGCCTCTAATGTCAGGAAGGGGATATTTGCCTCTAATGTCAGGAAGGGGATATTCGCCTCTAATGTCAGGAAGGGGATCTTCGCCTCTAATGTCAGGAAGGGGATCTTCGCCTCTAATGTCAGGAAGGGGATCTTCGCCTCTAATGTCAGGAAGGGGATCTTCGCCTCTAATGTCAGGAAGGGGATATTCGCCTCTAATGTCAGGAAGGGGATCTTCGCCTCTAATGTCAGGAAGGGGATATTCGCCTCTAATGTCAGGAAGGGGATCTTCGCCTCTAATGTCAGGAAGGGGATCTTCGCCTCTAATGTCAGGAAGGGGATCTTCGCCTCTAATGTCAGGAAAGGTATCTTCGTCTCTAATGTCAGGAAGGGGATATTCGCCTCTAATGTCGGGAAGGGGATATTCGCCTCTAATGTCAGGAAGGGGATTTTCGCCTCTAATGTCAGGAAGGGGATCTTCGCCTCTAATGTCAGGAAGGGGATCTTCGCCTCTAATGTCAGGAAGGGGATCTTCGCCTCTAATGTCAGGAAGGGGATATTCGCCTCTAATGTCAGGAAGGGGATCTTCGCCTCTAATGTCAGGAAAGCTATCTTCGCCTCTAATGTCAGGAAGGGGATATTCGCCTCTAATGTCAGGAAGGGGATCTTCGCCTCTAATGTCAGGAAGGGGATCTTCGCCTCTAATGTCAGGAAGGGAATCTTCGCCTCTAATGTCAGGAAGGGGATATTCGCCTCTAATGTCAGGAAGGGGATCTTCGCCTCTAATGTCAGGAAGGGGATATTCGCCTCTAATGTCAGGAAGGGGATCTTCGCCTCTAATGTCAGGAAGGGGATCTTCGCCTCTAATGTCAGGAAGGGGATATTCGCCTCTAATGTCAGGAAGGGGATCTTCGCCTCTAATGTCAGGAAGGGGATCTTCGCCTCTAATGTCAGGTTGCCCTTTTTATGTTAAATGGAGACATGCCGGATGCCCACATTTAGTATTCAGAGATTACAGGGCTATGGCAACGGATCGATGAGAGATAAATTCTGGGCCTGCAGTTTTTAGACAGGTTTGCAAACGAAGACTTATGGAAGAGGATAGAAGAAAGACAAGCGGAGCAGGAAATCTTAGGAAAAAAGTGATGATGGATATGTCCCACACTGGGAAAGTCGCTATCCAGTTTCACCAGACAACTAATTCATGGTAGACATCGAGATGGAAGACAAGGGAGGGGTCAAGGACACCCAATGGAAGGGAGACCTAGAGATCAATACGGGAAAAAGAAGAGAGAAGCAAGAGGGAACTTAAGAAAATAGTGCAAAACTAGTTTGCTTGGAGAGCTTTGGTTGATGGCCTACGCACCCCAATGTGATAAACGAAGAAGAAAATTAAGAAGAAGAAGAAAAAGAATAATAATAAGAAGAAAAAGAAGAAAAAGACGAACATTAATAATTAGAAGAATAAAAAGGCAGAAGAAACAGTAGAAGAATAAGAGAGTAAGGATATGAAATAAAGTACAAAAAGCGAAAATGAAAAGAAAGTAAAAATACAAAATAATAATAAGAAGAAACGGAAGAGAAAAAAAGAATACTAAAAAAAAATAAAAAAAAAAAAAAAAGACGGATAAAAAGAAGACAGAGAAGAAGAAGGACCACATTAAACTTACACATGTATATGCACTTGATAACGATCATTTGGTAGTAACGTGCAGTTTCTCTGTTACTAAGCCTTTGTAAACTGGTCCCACAACGTGCTCACTTCAGAAACCAAACTAATTTTTATTTCAATGGAATTTGGAATATGATCCCTTTCTCTGCTTCTTATTCCTGCTCCTTCACTTCATATATTGAAGCCTAGGTCTGCCACTGCATTTCATCCCTTACCCTAACCCCTTTTAATGAAGCCTCGGTGATCACTTAAATAAACTTCTCTTTGCTGATGACCAAGGACTAATATCAACCTCAGAAAAACAATTGCATGAACATATGAACAATCTTAATGAGGTCTTAATGACGATTGAAAGAGAAGAAACAGAAACAGCAATATTCATACAAGACCAACAAGTGAAACAGGTAAAACATTTCATGTACCTGGGTAACATAATCTCAGCAGACGGCAAAGGCGACACCGAATTACAAAACAGATGTAATAGCAAGTCCAATCATTGGACAAATGTCCCCGATATTATAATGTAAGCACGTGACAATGGATACAAAAAGAACAATATACAACACACAATTTCTACTCCCAACTGATTTCTGTGTCAGAACTGGACATTCATAAACAAAGAAACAAGACACATCGTAACAACAGAGATGAAATGCCTGTGCAGAATGCTTGCAGTAACAAGAATGGATATGAAATCGTCAGAGGAGTTGAGTATATTCTTTTCATCCAGGCTACCACTAGAACGGCTCCTCTTTTCACTGTCCACAATTCGCATCCATCATACATTATTGTTCAGAAATAACACTCCAAAATTAAATCTTATTTCTATTGCTCAAAACGTTTGTGTTGATATATTTGTATTAATATGTTGAATAGCTGGTGTATCTAAATGAGCAATGTTCTGTATTCCTGTCATATCTTTGTAATCTTTGGTATCTTTGGGATCTGTGACCCATAGTCACTCGGACTGAAAACTGGTCGAACCATTACTTTCGTGTCTTTTCCATTGCTCGGGTCAGACATGCTAATTTATAAAGCTGGCGAATCACTACAGTCTGACAGTGACTACAGTCCCCATCCAGTGTATAAAATAAGTTTAACTTCCAATGTAAAAAAAAGTAACAAATGTAACCGTTGCTGGGGTTCAAACCTTTGTCCCTAGACAAGAAAACGTGTTGTCGACAGCTCTGTTCCATCATACTAGTTTTCGAAACTGAACATTTTCTAATTTTGAAATGGGTGCCTAAGTATAGTGTATCAGACAAGAGAGTATGTATGTTAACAAAGTTTATGAGATAAGAGATTACATAAGTTAACCAAATTTATGAGATAAGAGATTACATATGTTAACCAAATTTATGATAAAATAAATTACATAAGTTAACCAAATTTATGAGATAAGAGATTACATATGTTAACCAAATTTATGATAAAATAAATTACATATGTTAACCAAATTTATGAGATAAGGAGTGATGCATCTTAACCAAATTTATGAGATAAGAGATTACACATGTTAACCAAATTTTTGAAATAAGAGATTACATATGTTAACTAAATTTCTGAGATAATAAATTGCACATGTTAATCAAATTTATGAGATAAGGAGTGATGCATCTGAACAAAATTTATGAGATTAGAGATTACGAATGTTAACCAAGAGTGCATGGTTAAGAAAAGCAGTCACCTGATGATATTACGCAGTCCTACGACATAGACGAACGTCTGAATAGCCACAACTGTATCGAGTTTGATATCCGTTATCGGCATGCTGCAGTCGACTCAGTTGCAAATTGGTACTTGTCGTACTGTTATGAAGAAAGGACAATGACCCGCCCGCCTTATAATAAGCTCTGGCCTAGTACGTTAAAGTCTCTAACACTTCATCCACAACAACAGTGTCTGTCACGGGCCTACATTGACCTTTACTTCACCATAGGGCACTAATCAGGGGCAAACAATTCCACCGAAGAAACGGTCTTAAATTAATTTGTTAGGACCAATGGTTTTCAACCCCGGAGTTTGTTGAACACTAGGAGCAGTGGCGTATCGATGGGGTTTTACCGCCATGGGTGGGGAGGAAGACTAACGTCTAGTCGGGCACAGCATACTGATCAGTCATGATAGTTAGGGTCAGACAAAATGTTCTGGCCAAGACCCTCACCTCGACTTCTTTGTCGTCCTCCCTGGAAACTGGATATTTTCATGGCAGCATGGCTAACGAAGTGAGGGATCGACGTGATCCCAGTAGTAGTGAGCGATACGCAGATGAAGCCAAGCGTAGCACAACGGCCTAGAGGACACATTTATCAGCATGCTCGGAATGTGAGGAAAGCTACTACAAATCGTCACTTAACGGCCTTTTCCGGGGGCACAAGAATAAAATTAATCATTGTGGATTTCAATAACAACAACAATAACAACAACAATAACAATAACAACAACAACAACAACAATGACGACAACAATAACAACAACAACGACAACAACGACAGCAACAACAACGACAACACCAACAACAACAACGCCCTGGGTAAGCCTACGAAAATTAAAATAAAAAATGTAAAAGTTACAGGACAGTATCAAGCTCTGTCGATAGTTTAGAATGACATACAAAGTAACATTGTGAAATATTTGACAAATCTGGCGTTGAATAGGGCATAAAGAACACCAAAAAAAACACAAAAAAAACAATAACACAAAAAATAACAAAAACAGCACGGCAAACGTTGATACACTTATTACTAGCAGCGAGAAGAGGGTGGCATAATTGTTTAGATACCGGTTTATTAATCAAGAAGATATGAGTTCAGAACCTCTGTAAGACATCTGATTTATCTATCGGAATAAAATAACACACTAGCCTTTTAAATTGTGTGCCAACTGTAGGGGTAAGAGACCTTTATTCCTCACGCATAAAAATTCTCCCAGTTGACCACAGTTCTGAAAATAAATGTTGTAATGATAGTATTAACAGTAAATAACCAACCGATTCTAATTCGTATATAATATTATATTCATGGGACGCAAATGTTCGAAGCGAAACGACTTGATATTTTGGCCTCCGACCCAGCGCCCCTCCCCCCCCTCCCATTCCCCCTCTCCTCCAGCTGTATCCGGGACAACAACCCACTCTAACCATGTCTTGCTACGCCACTGCATTTGAGGTTGGGGTTTGAGAGTTCGCGAAGCCTCCTGTTGTAGTCTGCAAAATGAAATATATATATATATATTTAAACTACGTCGCTTGTTCAAATGAAACCGGACCAAACTGCACCAAGTGAACATATGCACGATGCGCATGATGACGTCACTTCAGGTGTAAACAGCACATACCGTTTGCACACAATGTCATTATCCTCCGACTCATAGTTTCCTCAGCAGACCGTTGAAAACATGGCGGGTGTGATACGGAATCCGTCCAGAATTTATCAGCACGCGGTGGTACGGTTTTGTTACAAACGTGTGGCGAACGTAAGCTCTAGCGACGGCCCACCCCAATTGCTGCATCAATTTTGGCAATGACATTTTATGACGCAACAATATGCACCTGACCTGGTCTCGGAAGATATTTCGTTAACTCACATCCTTCTTTAAACATCGTTGCCCAGTTCTTCACTGTTGTCTTCGACACACTTTTGTCACTATACACTACCTGCATTCTGCAATGAATGTCAACTGGTCGACATCCTTCATCTGCTAGAAACCGAATCACCGTTCGTTGATCAACTCTGGACGGATTCCGTATAACACCCGTCATGTTTTCAACGGTCTGCTGAGGAAACTATGAGTCTGAGGATAATGACATTTTGCAATTTAACGGTTGATATGTACTGTTTACATCAGAATTGATGTCCTCACGCGCAGTGATCGTATGATCAGTTAGGTCAGATTTAATTTGAACACGCCTCACATAAAAACAGCGATCTCGACAAAAGTACTCATGAATACAAGTTACAATGCAAACACATTGGAAATACAGTATATTCTTTCCTACTGTAAGGTAAATGGAGATGGAAAGGCACGCTAACCAAAGATAGAAGAGCCAAAACCTAAAATAATACAGGGTTGCATGTGATGAATTAAAGACGCTGCTGAAAAAATAACAACTTCAAAGACAAGTGGAACAGAGAGCACACACACTCGGACATTGCAGAAGCAACGCCTTGCCAAGAGATGAAGTGACAGTATTTAGACTAAGAACAGGTCATTGATTGCAGACTGAAAAGATTAGTTTTTGAACACATTAAAAAAGGTCATATAGACATATGTCCATAGGGGAAGACAAACCAACAAAATATATTCTTTTTACTCGACGGCTTCAAGAGAGGAACAGTTTGACAGATGCCCCTCAACAATCGTTTTAATTAGGGAAGAAACTGTTTGACGACGATATTTGCCTATAACTGACAGCCAAGGTTATCAGAGTAATATATGCAATTACTTAAAAGAGAACGAAAAGGAGAAACAGAAGAAAAATCAGTTTTAATTCGGTTGTCTGATTCTTCTTCTTCTTTTGCCGTCTCACTTTATACCCAGTTGTAGAAAAGTGTCGTATGTATTTGTCTTTCGCCTCTTTCGTGGTCCGAGTGACATTTGTCACCATTATCCACCTTCTCCTCTACCTCTAGCCCTTCTTCCTGATGTTCTCCTGTAGAAGGTTGCATGAACAATGTGGTCTCGATGTATTCTCACAATGTGGCCAAACCAATTCATTCTTTGTTGCTCGATGTACTGTAGGCAGGGAATTATTCCAACCTTCTCCCGAATACTCATATTTGGGATTCTGTCTCTTCTTGTGTTGTTAGTGACCTTTCGTAGGCACCGCCTTTCGCAGGTGGCTAACTGTCGTTCCTGTGCCATATTCAATGCCCATGTCCGGCACTGGTAGCACAGGGTTGGAATGAAAATACTATTTATCATCTTCTTTTTTTGCTTGGAGATCTCGGGGTGGAGACAGCTGGTAGGTGACAGCATTTGGCCTCTGCACTCTCGTCTCTATCTCGCTGTCGAGTCTGTCATCCTCAGTGAAAGCAATTTCCAATTACCTAAATTCTTGTACTTGATTTATACCTGCGTTGTTTTTTTAATTTAGTTTCGTGTGATGTAAGAGAGTAGTGTAGACAGTGGTTAATTACCATTGTCTTCTGGGGGGTCTGCAATCCGGAAACAGTTGAGAACCACTGCTCAAGACGATACTGAAAATGATACAACTTGTTTCAGAGAAATCGATTTCTAGTTGTTTGTGTTGGACGGCAACAGAGGGCGTTCTAGTCTCTCATTAATTATTTATCGAGTGCTTGCGTCAAAGAATCGACAAGACCGTTCATTCCAGAGTATCTATTTTCAGTTTCTTAACCGCAAAATGTGCTATCAGCAGTTTCGTCAATCCAAGAAATTACAATTCTCCCGGTGCATCCTTGGACCCTTGAACATGAATTACCACAAGGACACTGTTATTTACGTTATTAAAGGCGAATCAGATTGGAACGCAAAAGTATCAGACAGAAACAAAAATGTTACCACTGCAAAGAGTATACGAGGAGGCATCGAATTAAAACATCGAAATTGCGATATAAATTGTCAACACTGTGCCACTGTCATGTAAGTTGGCAGAGGCATTGCTAAGGACTTCAAGAGTGTCCTGTAGGTGGCATCACGTGCATACGAGTCACATTCTTCTTTGGCTTCATCAGTTTTGGGTGCATAGACTATCAACCAATTATCTCCAAGCTGACCTGTCCTGTGTTATTTGTTCTTATTCTATCCAGCTTCTCCCTGCTCTCTTTGTATCCGTCTTCAGATATCATCTTCATGTGTTCTGTGACATTCCTTTGCTTCTCTTTCTCTGTGGGTTCCATGACGTGGATTCTTTGGGAAACTGACTTGGTGCTTTCGCAGTGTGTGGCATATCCAGCGCCATCTTTCTCACAAGATTTCCTATTCCTGCCTGTCCTTGGCCAGTTCATGGACTCTCACAGACGTACAGAAGAGTTAGTGGAATGACTGACTCATAAACCTTCAATTTGGTTATAAGCTTAATTCCTCGCTGATTTTAAACTGAGGTTCTTAGTCTTTCAAATGCTACACATGTATTTGAAATTCTCTAGTTTACTTCATCAATATTAACTACTCTGTAGAGTGGTTATCTCCGTCCTGTGGTACCATTCGTATACGTGGAGTGTTATTTACAGTGATAGGGATGGTATTGAAGCATTCCACATACGCATTCTAGAGGTTCATTAGTGGGATAGGATCTCAAACATATCCTCAAACATCATCTGAAACATCATCTCAAACATCATCTCAAACATGGTCTGAAACATCATCTCAAACATTATCTCAAACATGGTCTCAAACATCATCTCAAACATCATCTCAAACATGGTCTCAAACATGATCTCAAACATCATCTCAAACATGGTCTCAAACATCATCTCAAACATGGTCTGAAACATCATCTCAAACATTGTCTCAAACATCATCTCAAACATCATCTCAAACATCATCTCAAACATGGTCTCAAACATCATCTCAAACATGATCTCAAACATCATCTCAATCATGGTCTCAAACATCATCTCAAACATGGTCTCAAACATCATCTCAAACATCATCTCAAACATGGTCTCAAACATGATCTCAAACATCATCTCAAACATGGTCTCAAACATCATCTCAAACATGGTCTGAAACATCATCTCAAACATTGTCTCAAACATCATCTCAAACATCATCTCAAACATCATCTCAAACATGGTCTCAAACATCATCTCAAACATGATCTCAAACATCATCTCAAACATGGTCTTAAACATCATCTCAAACATCATCTCAAACATTGTCTCAAACATCATCTCAAACATGATCTCAAACATGGTCTCAAACATTATCTCAAACATCATCTCAAACATGATCAGAAACATCATCTCAAACATCATCTCAAACATGATCAGAAACATCATCTCAAACATCATCTCAAACATCATCTCAAACACGATCAGAAACATCTCAAACATCATCTCAAACATGATCAGAAACATGATCTCAAACATGATCTCAAACATCATCTAACCAAGTCACTCGTCGAACAGGCCTCAAAAACACATTCACTATCTTAAGCTGTCACAGTTTGGTCTTTGTTGGACAAGTGGTCGGCCTTGCCGAGGGCATTCTCCTCCACAATATCTTAAGGTAGACTACGATAATTAAGGATGGAAAAGGTTCTGTCTTTCATGGCACTGCTGTCGTGGCCGCTCATGTACCACGTGGTTAGGTATAATCAGAATGACATCATTTTCATTGCATGCAGCCTTGAACTCAGCCACTCTACATGTATATGGACGGAGGGAGCAACAGTCCTTGTCGCTTACCCACCTGAGCTGTCTGCCTACCTACCTACCTACCTACCTACCTACCTACCTACATACCTATCTATCTATCTATCTATCTATCTATCTATCTATCTATCTATCTATCTATCTATCTATCTTTCTATCTATCTATCCATCTATCTATCTATCTATCTATCTATCTATCTATCTATCTATCTACCTACCTATCTGGCTACCTGCCTATCTACCTGCCTACTTATCTACCCATAAACCTACTTACTTACCAACCCAATTACCTACCTTCTCACCTACTGACCTACATACCGACATACCTATCGACCTACCTACCTCTCACCAAACTACCTACCTTCTCACTCCTCTACCTACCTAAACTTAGTCACCTACCTGCTCACTTGCCTACCCACCTAAACCTACCCACCTACCTACCTTCTCACTTGCATACTCACCTAAACCTACCTACCTATCTAAACCTACTGATCTACCTACCAACAATCAAAACCCACTCACCCATCCACCTACCTACCTACCTACATATCTACTTAACTAGACCTACCTACCTACCAACCTACCTTCCTATATAAAAGTACTTATCTACATACCCACAACCAAAACATACTCACCTACTTATCTAGCCACTCACGGACATTTTTTACCCACATATCTGCATATACACCAACCTAGCTAGAAACCTACTTACCAACGCACCTGCCTAATACCTTCCCAACCACGTTTCTACCTAACTATTTATCTGCATGCGCTACTACCTACATACCCATCTATCTATCTACCTACCAACCTATTCACCAACCAACCTACCTACCAAACGAAGGACTGCTGGAGTCTTTGCTGTATGGTCTTGGTCGTTCTCCATGTTTCTCCTTCACACAACAGCACTGACTTGACATCTGTCGTTGAACTTTGGTGTGAGTCTTGACTTCTCTGGATCTCCATATGTTGTTTAGTATAACGAATGATATTCTTTCTTCCCCAATTTTCATCTCTTCATCTGCATCTGCATCTACTGATGTGTCACTTGTGCTGCTCAACTAAGTGAAATAGTCCATTGTTTCCAACGTCTCTACCTCCAGAATAACTGGTTCTTTATTAATAGTGTTGAGTTGAAGTACACTTGCTGAATCTATCAATAAAAAACATAGTCGCTGCTCAATTATGGGTTCCTTGATTCAGCTTTCTCTTCCGTTACCAAGGTCAATGACCTACTGTATTAGCCGTGAAGGTTAACAAATCTTTCAGAATTTGCAAACGGTTAAGGAACCAACGTAAAACAGATGGGGGCGAGTGGTGGGGGTGGATCAAGATGCCGAGCAATTTATGAGCTGTAATGGTCAGCGTCTCAAAGCTAACTGCTAGTGTCAGGGTCAGCGTCCCAAAGCTAACTGCTAGTGTCCCACTACCAAACCTTGGCATGGGCCTAAGTAGTAGAATGTTGTCAAGAGAACGGAATGCGTTGTGTCGTAGTTTACAGCTTGGCTGGGATATTTGCACCTTTCGGTCCAACACATCCGACTTCAGCAATCATTTTTTGAGTACCGGGCTAGCATTCCCTCTTCGATCCCTTCTCCTTAGCCAGTCTGCTCTGTAGCAGCCTGTTATCCAGGATCCAGGGAATTTAAGAATGAAAGAAGAAGAAGAATTTCGTCAAGGGACCGAACTCACAGCACAGACATCCAAAGATAAACGACAGACACTAGAAAATATCTGAATGTTTATGAAATTAAATGTCTTAGAAAACTAGTCAACATTGACTGGGAAGAATTTAAGAAAAAAACACCAACCAACAGTGTCATATGTAAAAACTGTGGGCGTACATCAGGCATGTTTTTAGAATGAGCAGCAACAGACACCCTTGTCAGACAGTTTTATGGGCTCCATATGGAAACAGAAAGAGTGGAAAGCCAGAAGAGACTTCGCGGTTATCAGAGAGAACTCAACTATTGGTCTAAATCACAGCCTACTGTAGATACAGGCCTTCTGACTCATGAAAAAATCCATCTGAAACATCACATTCCAAGGCTGACTAAATAACGGAGCTCGCATGTTTCAACTATCAGTTCTCAATCTCCCACTACCAAACCCTGACACGGGCCTAAGTATCAGAGAGTAGTCCAGAGAACTAATGCGTTGTGTCGTAGTTTACAGATTGACTCCGATATTTGCACCTTTCCGTCCAATACATCCGACTTCAGCAAACATTTTTTGAGTACCTGGTTAGCATTCCCTCGTCGATCCCTTCTCCTTAGCGAGTCTACCCTGCTGCAGCCTATTATCCAGGATCACCGCATGAGGTGTAGAATGGTCTTTGCGGCTTTGGTTCGCTGGCCTGACGATAGCAGTCAGCTATGGGTGACTGACGGCTGCAGCTCATGAGCTGCTCGGCATCTTGATCCCTGTAATATGTTTCACTTGTTCTGAGAGAGAGAAAGAGAGAGAGAGAGAGAGAGAAAGAGAAAGAGAGGGAGTAGGTAAGCTAATTATATGAGAAGAATATACACCCACGACTTCATAATAGAGGTGAACAGAAAACACCGACAATAACGCTCCAGTGTGTCTGCTATTTAGTTGATGCACTTGTTTTCAGAGAGCGAGGGATAAAGAGATGAATAGAGAGAGAGAGAGAGAGAGAGAGAGAGAGGGGAGAGAGAAAGACAGACAGAAAAATAAAAAGAGTAGATTGTGAGAGAGATGACCATTCATTCGGAACTAGATATTAAAGTTGGATAAGATACGTCATCATGGCCTTGACAATCCATCTGGAAGTGCTTTATTTGGGAAAACAAAACCAGCCAGGACGAGATAAAACAGAACACAGACAAAGAGAGAAAAACAAAGGGTGAAAGGCAGAGAGAGTAAGTGATGGAGAGATACAGATGAGAGAGGAAAGGAGAGAGAGAAAGAGAGAGAAAGAGTGTGAAAGATACAGATGATCTAGCGAGAGAGAAAGAAATGGTGAAAAAGAGAGAGAGAAAATGAGAAAAGAAAGAAAAAGGTAAAGAGTAAGGGATGGAGAAATTCAGAGGAGAGAGAGAGAAAGAGAGAAAGAGAGTGAAAGAGAGAGAGAGAAAGAGAGAGAAAGAGTGCGATAGATACAGATGAATTAGCGAGAGAGAAAGAATGAGTGAAAGAGAGAGAGAGAATGAGAAAAGAAAGAAAAAGGTAAAGAGAGAGTAAGAGATGGAGAAATACATAGGAGAGAGTGAAAGATAGAGAGAGAGAGAGAGAGAGAGAGAGAAAGAGAAAGAGTGCGATAGATACAGATGATCTAGCGAGAGAGAAAGAATGAAAAAGAGAGAGAATGAAAAAAAGATAAAGGTACAGAACGAGAGAGAGAGGCAGAGAGAGAGTATGTGTGTATGTGTGTGTGTGTGAGTGAGTGTGCGTGTGTGTGTGTGTGTGTGTGTGTGTGATAGACGTATACAATTTCACGATTATACCTGAAATGCAAAATTTAGATTATAAAGGCATTATTTCAATTATTCAAGATTTAATTCCCTAGGGGTATGACAAACATTTCTATATTATAAAATAATATTTGTATTTCTAATGACGCACATGATAAATTTATGTTTCACAATATTAAACAAACTATCGATACAAATTATAAATATATTTATATCGGGTTTGTCAATTGTCAATCTACAGACATCACATCAGACAGTCTATCACAGAATGGGTATAGGAGGTCAGACAAAACATATTGATCATGCTATGTTAGTCAGGGTCAGACAAAAC
This sequence comes from Ariolimax columbianus, assembly GCA_036924085.1. Classification (NCBI taxonomy): domain Eukaryota; kingdom Metazoa; phylum Mollusca; class Gastropoda; order Stylommatophora; family Arionidae; genus Ariolimax; species Ariolimax columbianus. Next base: position 54,673,360 of record JAVGWX010000004.1, read on the forward strand.
ATACTGATCAGACTATGTTAGTCAGCGTCAGACAAAACATACTGATCAGACTATGTTAGTCAGGGTCAGACAAAACATACTGATCAGACAATGTTAGGCTCAGACAAGACCTTCTAATCAGACTATGTTTGTCAGGGCCAAACAAAAGCATACTGATCAGACTATGTTAGTCAGGGTCAGACAAAACATACTGATCAGACAATGTTAGTCATCGTCAGACAAAACATACTGATCAGACTATGTTAGGCTCAGACAAGACCTTCTAATCAGACTGTGTTTGTCAGGGCCAAACAAAAGCATACTGATCAGAATATGTTAGTCAGGGTCAGACAAAACATACGGATCAGATAATGTAAGTCATGGTCAGACAAAACATATTGATCAGACTATGTTAGACTCAGACAAAACCTTCTAATCAGACTATGTTTGTCAGGGCCAAACAAAAGCATACTGATCAGACTATGTTAGTCAGGGTCAGACAAAACATACTGATCATGACCTCACTTCACTTTCAAGCAGTTCTCACTGAATGCAGGCTGCTTCATGGCAGTCTGATTAACAAAGTGGAGACCGGTAGAGTGATCCCTGTAGCAGTGAGAATGGAGAGGCTAGCATTACATTATATATTTGTTGTGTGTTTATCACTCTAAGCATTATCGTCCTACAGCCAGTCATACCTGAAAGGTGATACTAAACTATAGTAGTATTACATTACAGCCAGGAGGACCCCGGTCAACCTTCTCAAGTACGCATCGGGATGTAGGAGAGTCACTGTAACCCGCCAGCAGATAACTATCTATTATCTAATTCAAGTACGAGTGGCATTAGCGACACAGACATTAAGTATCAACATTTGTAGGCCAACTACATATTTTTAAAACAAATTATTCATTTTAAGCGTCTCTTCTCATTGCTGGAATCATCGGGATGCTTCGTAGGACTGAAGAGATAAAGGCTGCTTTGTTCTGTAGTCACTACACAGTGTGCAAGTTAGGCTTTTATTTAACCCGTAGAAATAAAGCCTGCGTCTTACCACAATTTTTAACCCCTGTCACAATGGTCAGGAGACCAGAGTGCAACCCTCTCAGCCACCTTCTCCTCTCTGCAATAAAATCTCCCCCAAACAAGTGTTTTCTTTATATGAATCTGTCAGATCAACAATCGGGCACATACGTGTATGATTATTCCGTGCTAGTCTGAAAGAGATTAGGGGAGCAAAGAGAATTGAACGAATTTATAATCCGACAGTTCAGATATTTTGGCCAGATCAAAAGACATAACACCTTGTTGGAAAGATTATTGGAAGGAAAGAGAGGTTGTAACAATAGATTGAAATTAGAGTATGGGATCAAGATGCTGAGCAGCTCATGAGCTGCAGTGATCAGCGACCCATAGCTGACTGCTAGCGTCAGGGCCAGCGAACCAGAGCTGCCAAGACCCTTCTACACCTCCACGCAGTCATCCTGGATAACAGGCTGTAACAGAGCAGACTGGCTAAGGAAAAGGGATCGAAGAGAGAATGCTAACCCGGTACTAAAAAAATGCTTGCTGAAGTCGGATGTGTTAGACCAAAAGGTGCAAATGTCGCAGTCAAGCTGTAAACTTCAACAAAAGGTATTCCGTTCTCTGGACTACATTCTGCTACTTAGGCCTGTGTCAGGGTTTGGTAGCGGGAGATTGAGAACGAACGAAGCCAATCCAAGCCAAATAAGAGTATTAACATGAAAAGATGGACAACAGAACGGGGACAAAATGCTGAGCAGTGCATCAGCTCTAGCAGTCAGCGACTCCAAGCTGACTGCAAGGGTCGGACCATGCAACCCAGAACTGCAAAGACCCTTCTCAACCTTCACTTAGCGATCCTGCAAAAGGACAAGCTGGTTAAGAAAAAGAGATCGAAGAGGGAAGGCTAACCCGGTACCCACAAAAGGACAAGCTGGTTAAGAAAAAGAAATCGAAGAGGGAAGTCTAACCCGGTACCCACAAAAGGCCATGCTGAAGACACCCGGCGTGGCATACCGAAAGGTGCAGATATCGCAGTCGAGCTGTAAACTGCGACACAACACATTCGGTTCTCCGGACTTCATCCTGCTTCTTGCATATGCCTTCTCAGAGCTTGGTAGCGGGAATTTGAGAACGAAGACGAAGAAGAAGAAGAAGAAGAAGAAGAAGAAGAAGTACCACAAAACGTTTGGCATATTGTGTCACCAAGGCAAGAGACGGAGGACGTTGGGGATTTATTGCATCCGATCTTCGTTGTAGAGATAGCAGCTGAACTTAACTTCTTCTTCTTCTTCTTTGTCTTCTTCTTCTTTTTCTGCTTTCGTTCTTAAAGGGACGTTGTGTCGTAGTTTACAACGATGCTGCGTTGTTGATTTGATGTTAGTTTCCATTTAGAGATTGCTAGTATAGTGTCAACACGAAAATCGTGTTGTATAAAGCTCTTTTGGTAGTTATTGTTACGTGCTTCCAATTAAGTATTGGAGTTCATTGTCCAACGATCTGATTTGCCTTATTGTATCTTTTTTGGATTTCAGTTTGATGATAATGTGCTCCCTAAGTAAGTGAAATTTTTCACCTGTTCGATTTGCTGTTTTTCAATAGTCATATTGATTTCTCCGGGTATTCTATATATATTCAGGACCTCATATTATTCAACATTTATTTGCATTCTGTATTCTTTCCATGCTGTATTCTTTCCATGCTGTATTCTTTCCATGCTGTATTCATTATGTGATGTATTTAGTTTATCAATATGTTGTTTACTTCCCACGTAAAAGTACGTTACGATTAGTCATTGCAAAGTTTCTGATACATCTTTCCTGGAAAGAGACCAGGAAACAAGCTTACTTTTAACAGGACCAGCTGTAGTGATGAAAATGCTTGACAGAGGAGCTAAAAGGTGAACGATTGAGTAGCTGAGTGATAAAAAATTTGATTCTTAAAGAAATGGTAACATGTACGATTCCCATTATCAACACCTTCCAGTCGACTTAGCTGAGAATGGGTACCTGACTTTGCGTTAGGAAGCTAGGGCGGGGATCTAATAACACGATGAGGTGTAGTACAATGAAACCTCTAACACTCCCCAACAGCAGTGCCGACTGTGACAGCACTTTGAGCAATTGTATACATATTTCAACAACTCACAGTCTGTTCGGTTATATTCGGGCGTGTGTGATCCATATGCATAATATTCTTCATCAAAGACTTGGCTCTTCTGAAGCTCTAAAGAGTACTAAACTCTGAAAAAGACTGCACCCATGGCACACCACAGTCCTGTTAAACGTTCGACGAGTATTGTGAGTGTCCATCATGTCTGATTACATTTGTTAATAAAAGCAACAAACATCCACCACTTTGCTCGGTCTCGAATTATCCTTGGTGCATCCATTTCTCCATAGACTCAATTTCTGCCTCATGATTAAAAAAAACAATTCTTTGCCAAGTCGTCTTCATTCTGTCGTCCATTGCATGTTTGTTAGTGGACTGATATCTTATGAGTAAGTATCTATTAGAAGATAGTTAATGTATGTCACTATTTGTAGACAGTCAAAGAATGTGACTATTTATAGACAGTCAAAGTATGTGACTTTTTGTAGACAGTTAACGTATGCGACTATTTGTAGACAGTTAAAGTATGTGACTATTTGAACATAGTCAAAGTATTTGACTATTTATAGACAGTTAAAGTATGTGACTATTTGTAGACAGTTAAAGTATGCGACTATTTGTAGACACTTAAAGTATGTGACTATTTGAACATAGTCAAAGTATGTGACTATTTGTAGACAATGAAAGTATGTAACTATTTGTAGACAATTAAAGTTTGTGACTATTTGAACATAGTCAAAGTATGGGACTATTTATAGACAGTAAAAGTATGTGATTATTTGTAGACAGCCAAAGTATTTGACTATTTGTGGGCAGTCAAAGTATGTGACTATTTGTAGACAGCCAATGTATATGACTATTTGTAGGCAGTCAAAGTATGTGACTATTTGTAGACAGTCAAAGTATGTGACTATTTGTGGACAGTCAAAATATGTGACTATTTGGAGACAGTAAAATTATATGAATCTTTGTAGATAGTAAAAATGCGCGACTATGTGTAGATAATCATAGCACGCGAGCATTTTTTAGGTAGTCAACGTGTGGTGACTGTTGAAATTCTAATTGTGTGTGTGTGCGTGGGCGTGTGTGCGTGGGCGTGGGCGGGCGCGGGGGTGGGCGTGTGCGTATGTGTGTGTGTGTATATTTAGCAAATTAATTATAGTGTTCTAATTGTGTTGTTTGGCGAATTAAGGGACGTGCTCAAATTGTTTTATTTAGCAAATTAGGGTTGTGCTCAAATTGTTTTATTTAACAATTTAGGGTTGTGCTCAAATTGTTTTATTTAGTGAATTAGAGTAGTGCTCAAATTGTTTTATTTAGTGAATTAGAGTAGTGCTCAAATTGTTTTATTTAGTGAATTAGAGTAGTGCTCAAATTGTTTTATTTAGTGAATTAGAGTAGTGCTCAAATTGTTTTATTTAGTGAATTAGAGTAGTGCTCAAATTGTTTTATTTAGTGAATTAGAGTAGTGCTCAAACTTTCATGTTCTTTTTTTTTTCGTTCGCCTTATTTCTCTATTCCCAAGGGCGGGTGTGCGTTACACTGTGGTTTTTATTTTGCGCCTGTCGGCCCAGTGCATCCGACTTCAGCATGAATTTTATGTAAGGGTCTGCTTCCTCCTGCATTTTCTAAGGGTTTGCTTCCTCGGGGTAACGGCCGGTGCTGTGATGGGGATCGAACCCAGCACCTTCTGGTTGTGAGCCGTGCCACTTAACCACTAAGCCACGCCGTCCCCTTCATCTTCTTTTAAAATGTTTGATCCCCACACCTGATACGTCTTCCAGAACAGCTTCAAAATCCATGCTACGACTACCCTTCTTGCTTCACTTAAACTGTTTTTGATTTTAATTACAGTTTCAATTAGTCTTCGTAAATCTGTCTTTGGTCAATATCTCTTCAGCATTCCATTTGAGGCCCACACGATGGCAGAGACGGGGATTGTGTCGTGGAACATACTGAAGATTAGACCACAGGGTAAATATCAACTGTTCACGTTTTAAAACGAGCCAAAAGGGCTAGACATTATTTTTGTCTGAGTATTACGGCTCCACAAGCAATCATGATTAAATAAAACAAAAGTCGTTTCTTGTTACTAAGCTTTCAGGTTGGGACAAGGGCCGAAAAATACCGTATCTCAGTGTCTAATTGATTCCCAATATTTTCTGTTTATGCTGTAGAATCTTTACTATTCAACTTTGCCAATACTTTTGAATGTTTTACAGTAAACATAATTATTTAAAAGAAAACAATAAAAACAACACAGAAAATTATTATTAGATTGTTTTATTTACACTAGCAGTTTAAAAACAAAAACCGTAGTGGTTTGAATAGAAGATAATAAGATAAGAACAGAAGAGAAGATTAGAGAAGAGAAGAGAAGGTCCAGATTAGATATTAGGAAATATTTTTTAGTCAGAGAGTGGTGAATGCTTGGAATGCATTGCCACGGGAGGTAGTGGAGGCAGGGACAGTTAATGCGTTTGAGAATAAATTTGATGCGCATAGCTTTTAGAGCAAGGTGATGTAAGTAAATGAAACTGTTTGTATACAGACTCTGCAGAGTCTTCTAAACCAGTATAAAGACGTGAAGTTAAGAAGAGAAGAGAAGAGAAGAGAACACAAGAAAAGAGACATCACATTATGCCTTGTGAACAGTCTATGGAACGAGTCAAGCAGTTCACAAACCCTGGTGGTGGCGAGAGAAGATGAGAGATCACATTATGGTGTGTGAACAGTCTCTGGAGCGAGTCAAGCAGTTCACAGACCTTGATGGTGTCGAGAAAAGATGAGAGATCACATTATGGTGTGTGAACAGTCTCTGGAAGAGCGAGTCAAGCAGTTCACAGACCCTGGTGGTGTCGAGAGAAGATGAGGGATCACATTATGGTGTGTGAACAGTCTCTGGAGCGAGTTAAGCAGTTCTCAAACCATGGTGGTGTCGAGAGAAGATGAGAGATCACATTATGGTGTGTGAACAGTCTCTGCAATAAACCAGAAGTGACGTATCGAAAAAGAATTGATTTGACGAAAAGCAGCAATCGACAAGCGTTTTTCATGCCTTAAAGGATTTCTACAGTAAAAGAGAAATAGTTAATATATAATAGATAACTAAGATAGGTGTAAACCATTTCACCCATGTCTCAATTTTGTCTAACGCAATGGTTCCCAAGCGGTGGGTCACAATATTTTCGCTGAAATGAGGCTTAGCCAATGTGGCTTTAGAATCGGAACATCGATGTGTTGACTCGATGATATCAAGGATATATTATGGACACTGCAGAAAACTGTTTCACTTTTCAACAGCAATGCTAAGTGGCATTCGATGTAAGAATTTAAATAAACTCTTTTAACCTCTGAATTGTAAAGCCCATCGAATCTGAAGTCCATTTGGGGTATCACGACGTTGAGCAGTCCATGAGACGTAGCGATCAACGACCCAAAGCTGAATGCTATCGCCAGGGCGGCGAGCTAAAACTGCCAAGACCCTTCTCTAAATTAACGTGGTGATCATAGATACAGACTGCAGCACGGCATATTGGCTAAGGAGAAGAGATATAAAAGGGAAGGCTAACCCGGTACCTTAATATGCCATGCTGAACTCGGATGTGTCGGACGGACCAGAAGGTGCAAATATCGCAGCCAAGCTGTAAACTACGACACAACGCATTCCGTTCTTTAGACTACATCCTACTACTTGCAAAGTCCTTACCAGGACTTGGTAGCAGGAGTTTGAGAACGTGCAGGGCTTGGTAGCGGGAGATTGAGAACGTTCAGGGCTTGGTAGCGGGAGTTTGAGAACGTTCAGGGCTTGGTAGCAGGAGTTTGAGAACGTTCAGGGCTTGGTAGCTGGAGTTTGAGAACGTTCAGGGCTTGGTAGCGGGAGATTGAGAACGTTCAGGGCTTGGTAGCGGGAGATTGAGAACGTTCAGGGCTTGGTAGCGGGAGATTGAGAACGTTCAGGGCTTGGTAGCGGGAGATTGAGAACGTTCAGGGCTTGGTAGCGGGAGATTGAGAACGTTCAGGGCTTGGTAGCAGGAGTTTGAGAACGTTCAGGGCTTGGTAGCGGGAGATTGAGAACGTTCAGGGCTTGGTAGCGGGAGATTGAGAACGTTCAGGGCTTGGTAGCGGGAGATTGAGAACGTTCAGGGCTTGGTAGCGGGAGATTGAGAACGTTCAGGGCTTGGTAGCGGGAGATTGAGAACGTTCAGGGCTTGGTAGCGGGAGATTGAGAACGTTCAGGGCTTGGTAGCGGGAGATTGAGAACGTTCAGGGCTTGGTAGCGGGAGATTGAGAACGTTCAGGGCTTGGTAGCGGGAGATTGAGAACGTTCAGGGCTTGGTAGCGGGAGATTGAGAACGTTCAGGGCTTGGTAGCGGGAGATTGAGAACGTTCAGGGCTTTGTAGCGGGAGATTGAGCACCAAGAAGAAGGGGAAGAATTCCACTAATATTTGTGCCAAACTGGGTTTATAAAGATCGCTGTGATAAAAAGCAGGTATCGTTTGAAAATCAAAGCGGAACAGGAAATGAGGGTGCCTGTGTCCAGTTTGATTTCAAGCTCTGAGAATATGATCAGTGAACAACACGTCCATCAGTCCCCCTAGAAGATGTGCAGTGAACAACAGGTCCATCAGTCCCACTAGAAGATGTGCAGTGAACAACAGGTCCACCCGTCCCACTAGAAGATGTGCAGTGAACAACAGGTCCACCCGTCCCACTAGAAGATGTGCAGTGAACAACAGGTCCACCCGTCCCACTAGAAGATGTGCAGTGAACAATATTCTCACCCGTCCCACTATAAGATGTGCAGTGAAAAATATTCTCACCCGTCCCACTATAAGATGTGCAGTGAACAATATTCTCACCCGTCCCACTAGAAGATTTGCAGTGAACAACAGGCTCACCCGTCCCACTATAAGATGTGTAGTAAACAACATGTCCATCCGTCCCACTAGAAGATGTGCAGTGAACAACAGGTCCATCCGTCCCACTAGAAGATGTGCAGTGAACAACGGGCTCACCCGTCCCACTAATTACGACATATTGATTCAATAACATGATTGTTCAAAATGTGTAATTATTTAATACATCTTATATACATTTTTCGTGAATTTGAAATATGTGCTTCTTAACTGTTTCTTACGTTAACAAACCTAACCACACCGAATGGGTACTGCAGCTGTTAGGTTGGTTTGTGGTCTAATTTTGAGAGTCGTAGACATAATCCTGCTAAAGTCGCCTAGTTCGAACAAGTTTGGGAGCCACTGGTCTAGAGAATAACATCGTATACGATACTGACTAGCGCTAAGATACTGAAATGAGATATCTAAGAAAGATGGTTCAAGTAACAAGTAGAGAAAAAGTCCGCAATCAGACAATACAACACGATCTCAAAGCCCAGGCCTTGCAGATTCGAGAGGCGCAATCTCAACTTCGGTGGTTTGGCCATGTCTGCAGAATGGAAGACGTTCGGATAGAGCGGTGGTAATGAGCAGCAAAGAGTCAAGGATCCAAATCCCATGACAATATTTAGTCCGCTGGGATGACAATATAGGACAGTCTATATGAGACAAGGGTCTAGAGGAAGACATTGAATAGAATAGTCTGATGATTTTTCAGGCAAATCTCTACACCCCAGGGTAGAAGAGGAGCGACTAAGTAAGTATGTACAACATACTGCTCATGATAACCTTGATATGTTAATATAGTAAATGTTATGCAGAGGATTCCGTGGCGAAGTGGTTAAGCCGACGGTCACGGGATCAGGTGGTGTGGGTTCGACTCCGGACTCCGCCGTCTGGGATCGGGCGGTTCGAGACGAGAGAGTGAAGATAAAAATATTGCAGTTAATCGTTACTAAAATTATGCCATCATCGTCTGCGATGGACGGCGACCTTTACCTTTACCTTTTTCAATATTGTGCAGAAGGTGTTCTGAGACCTGGACATTGTTTCAAAGATTCCTCAATGATAGGAAGGTTGAAAAGGGCAGATTAAACCGTTTATCTACAAATGAATTATATAGAAGCCATCGAAATGTGGGTGTATGGAAAAATTAGGTTGCATTTCTTGGAAAGAGAAGAAAGCAAATGTGGAGGTATTGAAAATATTGGGGCCGAAAAGAGAATTAATGACCGAAATCAAAGTTAGACAGTTAAGTTATTTTACCACATAGCGAGACACCTCCTTTTTGAAGACCACACTAGAGGGTATAGTGGAAGGCAGCCGTTCAAGAGACAGACAACGTTATAAGTGGGTTGATAACATCAGGAGATGGACTGGATAAAGCCTACCAGTTGCACCAAAACGGCAAAAGAAAGAGTACACGAGATCCATTGCAGCTGTCCTTCGATACGGAGATGGCATTTGATCTGAACGGAACTGAATTATGTTCTGTGGAAAGCGAGGAAGGACTAATGTCAGAACCAGGGAAAACATACTGATCAAGGTCAGAAAAGGCTGAGTCACTGAGGTTTGAACAACAAGCTGGAGATTAACACTGTAATCCCTTTATTGACGAGATTGCTGAGAAGCCTTGCATTCTACTACATCCAGGAGGACCCTTGTCTACCTTCTCAAGTACACCTCTGCATTTAAGAAGAGTTACTGTACCACGCTACCAAAGAAGCGACGTGGGGAGTTAACTCAACTCAGAACGAGTAGCTGTGAATACCAACTGCAGTATACATGACTACAGTGACTGTTCACACGAGTGGAAGCATTGCACAGGTTTCATAGAAATCACAGTTATCTTCTCATTCTTTCACCTTTTCGCTCTATAGGAAATATACTGGCTATCACCTCTGGAAGCCCCATTACATGACGTCTGTATTTAAGCACTTGCAGTGGGAATGATTTTACATGATGATTGCTAGCCCCGTGCACGACCTTCTTTAGTCACTTTTTACGACAGGTTTGAAGGTACATATGGTTCTACTTTTTGTACTCCATGTATAACTCGGGTGACCTCACAGCTGCAGACACATCTACTTGAAATGTCCCGTTGCATCCTGAATTACCTTCAGTCGTCTGAACTGATGTCTCGTTCCTGGAGAGTAAGGTTGATAACCAGCGCAGTCACTCCCTCACTATAATCCAAGTACAGGGCTAGTTACATAATCAAGACAAAATGGTCTGATGGTGTCGCCATCATCGATTGCGATGGGCAAAGAACTAACTGTACATGGGAACGTGCATGTTCGAGTTAGATAACTCTAGTAACTTGCGAGGGAACTAGACACTCGACCAACAAAAGCTGATCCGTTGTACGTTTCAGTTTCTAACAATGTATTCACAATGACATTGCCTGCTACCTGCTCTCTAACTGTACCAACTATTTACAGAAAGATTAGAGTAATGCTTCTAAGGCACGTCAGACCCCCATTTTGAGTCTTGAAGACTTGCCATTGTCTCGCTCTCTCTTGTGATTGTCATCAGAATATCACACAAAGTGAATAGTGCTGTAAATTCTGAATGCTCACACATGTTCGTGAATTCTGATCTGTGGAAGAGATACACAAGAAATGATTAGTCTTCTTTTTTCTTTTCGCTTTTGTCCTGCTTATGCTTTTCAATGTCAAGTTTTGAGTACACGGCGGGTACAAGGAGAGTATATTATAATCTGTGATTGACATGAAGACAATAAAATGACGCATTTGTAATCACCTTACTCACCTTCACTCAATCACCTGTACTCAATCACATTTACTCACTCACCTTTATTCATTCACCTGTAATCACTCCCCTTTACTCAATCACCTGTACTCAATCACCTTTACTCAATCACTTTTACTCTCTCCCCTTTACTTAATCCCATTTATTCACTCACCTTTTCTCAATCACCTTTACTCACTCCCATTTATCCACTCTCCTTTACTCCCCCACCTTTACTCAATCACCGTTACTCACTGCCTTTTACTCAATCACATTTACTCACTCCTTTTACTCACCCCCCTTTCCTTACTCCTCTTCACTCACTCACCTTTACTCAATTACCTTTACTCAATCACCTTTACTCAATCACCTTTACTCAATCCCCTTTACTCACACATCTTTACTCAATCACCTTTACTCAATCACCTTTACTCAATCACCTTTACTCACCCCCCTTTACTCACTCACCTTTACTCAATTACCTTTACTCAATCACCTTTACTCAATCACTTTTACTCAATTACCTTTACTCAATCACCTTTACTCAATCACTTTTACTCAATCACCTTTACTCAATCACTTTTACTGAATCACCTTTGCTCACCCACTGTTACCCAGCTAGTCTTATTCACTCAAATTCATTCACTCACCGTTCTTCTCTCTCACTCACCCTCAGACACTCACAGAACAATGTACTTTGAAAACATTCTCTCTCCTCGCCCCTTCCCTCCCCCGTGTTTTCATAAGAGCCATGCTAGGAGTATAATCGATCCAAGTAGGGTATCCAAGCCAGAGATGTCACGGATCTGCACGCTGGATCAGACAAGACGCATACCTGCTGCTCTAGAGGCAGGCTGGGGATAGTTAATAAATAAAAATGGCAATACTGACGGAAACGGCAGCTGAAATAGGATGACACTGAACCAAATGCCTGGCCGTCTTGCTGTAGAATATGATACAACGTCCTTCCTTCCTCCCAGGAAGAACGCAAAAGAAAATGAATGAGAAGAAAAGGAAGAAGAAGAACAAGAAGAAGGTTAAGAAGAAGAAAAAGGAAAAAAAGAAGACAAAGAAAAAAGCCAGAATAAATGATGAAAAAAGGAAGAAAATTTGAGGAATACCGGAAATAAGCGAAAGAAAGAGAAGATAAAGGAAAAAAGAAGACAAAGAAGAAACAGACGACGGAAAAAGGAAGAAGACGAAGAAGAGAAGAAAGAAGAAGGAAAAGAAGAAGAAAAAGACGAAGAAGAAGAATATGAGAAAAAAGAAAAGAGAATCCTGGGAAGCTTGGGAAGAAAAGGAAGAAGAAAAAGAAGAAGGGAAAGAACAAGAAGAAGAATAAAAAAGTAAAACAGAAATAAGGCGAAGAAAAAGAAGAAAAATGGGGAAAAAGGACGAACAAGAAGAAAAAAAGCGGTAGAAGAAGAGGATGACAAAGGAGGATAGAGGAGAAGCAAGAAAAAGAAGAAGAAGATGAAGAGTTGGAAAAAGAAGAAGACAAAGAAGAAGTAGAAGTTTCTTCTTCTTCTTCTTCATCTTCTTCTTCATCTTCTTCTTCTTCTTCTTCTTCTTCTTCTTCTTCTTCTTCTTCTTCTTCTTCTTCGTTCATCCCTAGATCAAAGTCTCGATTTCTCTTACAAAGGATACCGTTGTTTGTAAGGCTGTTTTATCTCCATACAGCTGTTGTCTCATATCTGTCTCACGAGGCCAGTATTGTTCTCTCTTTTCCGGCGTGAGCGTGCAGCTTTGTAGGATGTGTTCCACGGTCATGATATGCTCCCCACATGGGCCCCTGTCATCTGTCCCAATCCTCACTTTGTTGTAAAGATTACCCTTGAGTCTGTTATGCCCAGTTCTCAGTCTGAAGATGATGACTTGCTCTTCTCTAAAGTTATAGTAGCTGTTTTCTTTTCGGAAGTCGGGATGTTGATCAGCCCATTTTATCCTGAAGTTGGCTTTAATTATGGTCTTGGCCTCATTATACGTGATACACAGGTCTGTTTGTGGGAATGCTCCTCCACCCTTTGCTAGTTTGTCTGCAGCTTCATTGCCATCAATATTGCAGTGGGATGGGATCCACTGTATGATCAACCTTGGGTGTTCTGCTGAGAGCTGTGTCAGGGAGAACATACATTGCTCGGGATCTTCATCTTTGAAGTAGAAGTTTGAGAAAGAAAAAGAAGAAGAAGAAGAAGGGGAAAAAGAAGAAGAAGAAACAAAGAAAAATAAAAGACAAATAAGAAGAAAGAAAAGAAGAAGGGAATAAGAACTAAATTAGGAGGAGAAGAAAGAAGAAAGGAACGAAATTAGAAAAAGAAGAAGGAACATTAGTAGAAGAAATAATAATAAGGGAAAGAAGGAGATGTTGAAGAATAATAGGAATTGGAAGAAGAAAATGAAAAAGAAGATAAGGAAAAAGAAAACAAGAAATAGAAGAAGGAAAAATAAGAAGGAGAAGCAGAAGTATGAAAAAATAAGGAAAAAGGAAGAAGAATTAGAAGATGAAGAAAAAGAAAAAGTTGAAGAACAAGAAGAAGAAAGAAAACGAAGAAAAGAGGAAAAAGCAGAAGAGAAAAAATTAGAAGACGAAGCAGAAGAAGAACAGAAAAGAAGAAGAACCACTACCAAAAAAAAAAGAAAAAAAAGAAGGAAAATGAAGAAGATGATAAGAAGAAGAAGAAAACCAAGAAAAAGAAGAAAACGAAGAAGAAGAAAGCGACGAAGAAGAAGAAGAAGAAAACGAAGAAGAAGAAGAAAACCAAGAAGAAGAAGAAGAAAGCGAAGAAGAAGAAGAACAACCATATGACACATCATGCAATAACACCACTGAAATTAAAGTAGAAGGAAGAATGGCAGCATAAATAACCTTGACATTTTGACATGCTGATTAACCACGTGATCGATATCACCTTAGATACCACTCAATCTCCTACCGCCACTGCAACAAAAAGCAACAACACAGAAAACCCACCATCATTACAACCGCTTAACTATCCCATTCAATCTACAAATTTAGCACAAACGCTCACGACCCGCAACTCACATCGCAAAATCCACATCACGGATTCTCAAACCCTTCCAAGCGCATCACTTGGTTTCTACTTCGGTGTTCGCCTTGAGAAGCAGATGGTGATGGTGTGTCTTTAGCTCACATCGAGGCTGCGATAGCTGCGCCTTTGGAACAGACACATCCGATTTCAGCGGGATTTTTGGGCGCAACGGGTTTGTCTTGCCAATTAATTTCATGACATGCTTTTATTTAACTAGATATGGCAGTTCTCCGTTTGCGAGAACTTTTATCTCTCCTATTTTAAATCCTTTTCTGCATATCTTTGAGGCTGCGTAGTCTAAGTGTGAAGCGTTCGTTTCGCAGTTTCAGCGCACCCGGTTAGAATCACGCTCATATCCAGTTTGGCAAACATTTCCACGTACCGAAAGTAATTGCAACATTGCGTACTGCACACTTGTCAAGAAACTTAAAACAGCCAAAACAGGCTGGCAGTTATAAAAAGTGACGTTCTGTTAAGAATATGCTACTTACTTTAATTGACCTGTCTTAGCCATCTCCCAATCACTATCTTAGCCATCTCCCAATCACTATCTTAGCCATCTCCCAATCACTATCTTAGCCATCTCCCAATCACTATCTTAGCCATCTCCCAATCACTATCTTAGCCATCTCCCAATCACTATCATAGCCATCTCCCAATCACTATCTTAGCCATCTCCCAATCACTATCTTAGCCATCTCCCAATCACTATCTTAGCCATCTCGCTATCCTTCTTACTGATCTTTCCACTTTTGAGGTTTTCCCCGATCTTCTCCTACAGACGGGACAGAAATCTGAGGGACTTGCTGGTCAGTAACCACTTACACACTAGCCCCCATAACCATCCAGGCAACAGGCCGTGCAATAACGTAGATGTGTTTTTTGCGATCATGTCATCGTAATTCGCTGTTACATTCCCCAAATTAGAGTTCTTCATCAAGGAGGAGTTTACATGCAAGTTCCGCAGCCTCATCTATTCCGTCATTTGTCGCCAGTGTGATATGACATACATTAGGGAGACTGGTCTGGAACTGCGTGAGCGTTTCTGGCAACACCTCAATGACATCTATAACCACATGGGTTCCCCTATGGCCAACCACTTCAACGTTTCTGTACACCGAGGTAAAACAGATATTAGTGTCACATGCTTAGTTTATTGCTTCTCTGACAATTATTATCGATTAGCCCCTGAGAACAGACTGATCTCCAGCATAGGTTGCCTCCAACCACATGGCATTAATATATTCCATACCTTTTCTGAAATCCTCATCTAATACCGCGCTCCATCCATCTGCCTTCCTCCTTTCACTCCATCTATTTTACAATTTGGTCTCTTTGGTTGCTACTGGCTTGTCCTACCTTCTCTCACTTCTTGCGCCTCCTGGTCACTTTATCTCACCTTTGTCTGTCATTTTGGATCCTGTATCCGATCTGTTAGGTACGACCTACTGTTTCCTTAGTAAAGTACACTATTGTCGCCTTTATATATTGACATCCCGTTTATGTATTCTTCTCTCCTTCTTTGATTCGCTAGTTCATTATTGTTATTATTTGTTGTCCCTAATGAAGATCTATTGTTCGAAACGTATGTTTCTTTTGTGTTTTCACGCGTTATCTCGTTGCCAGACCATACTTCCTGCCGAAGACGGATGTGTCGGACCGAAAGGTGTAGGTATCGCAGTCAAACTGTAGACTAGCGATCAACGCATTCCGTTCTCTTGACTACATTCTGCTAATTGCAAAGTCATTTTCATGGCCTGATAGCGGGAGAACGAACGAAGTAGAAGATGACCATATCTATTTATGTTTTTTTATTCTTATTTTAACTACCTTTCCCATAATCTAGACAGCTGTAAATATATACACATCCTCTTCCAAAGCGACCTGTTAATCTATTAAATGTTGATTGATCCGAGACTGGTTGTTAAAAACGTTTGTCCGAAAAGCGTATTTTCTGTATAAATTATTTGTTCAGTCCCAATCACTAAGTCAGCTGTGGTCAAGCATGGACGTCATTAGGATACTGCGTGGATAAAGTCATCTCAATTTCGTCGATCGTTTTTTTCATAAATAAGTGACCACGACTCGATGGAATCCCGAGAGAATTCCCGGTTATTCACATCATCATCAATTTGTTGGTCAGTTCTAAGACTGGTTGCAAGGTTGTCTGAGCATGTCTCTCCACTGGATCCTTTCCTCTACAGCTGTCTTCCTTTCAGCATAAGTTCATGTGTCTGCATGCCTGAGATATTAAGGTAAATCTTTGGTCCCCCTCTACCTGGATCTTGCACTCTAGTATCTTCTGGCAACATTAATTGCAACAATCACGCCAGCTTCCAGATTACATAATTTGTTTGTGCCCATTAACACCGTGTTATTCATTATAGTAATTACTCCTTCATTTGGGGAACTGAGATGCTAGTCTGGTCAGGCACAACATACTGATTAGGACGTCGCGTTAGGATCAGGCATAATATACTGACAAAGACAACTTTTTCTCTTCCATGTAGCATTTTCTGGAAAAAGGCTGTTTTCACGGCAGCTTTGCTGACGAGATGTGGATCGACATGATTCCCTTAGTAGTGGGTGAGCGTCACGCAGATGAAGCCAAGTATAGCACAGCCGCCTGGACGACCACAGTTCACCTTTATCAGCACGCCCAGAATGTGCGAAATCTACAATAACCCGCTACCTAACGCTCTTTCAGGGGCACTCAAAAGAGTAGACTTACTTATTGTGGACATTTAACAACAGCAACAAGTCATCCTTCATTTACTATGATTTTTCTATGATAAAATTATACTATACGTAAGAAATGTCGCTGTACGTCCAAAATTACTTTATGGTTAATACTTTATTACTTTAATTTCTCATATTTAAGGTTTGCCACACACACACAAAAACCAGTAAATAAAATTGAACAAAAACGCCAATATACTAATTCACAAAAACACACCTGACACATTATCACATATTATCACATTTTCACATATCACACATTATCACACTTTCACATCTCACACATTATCACATCTCATCCATTTACACACCATCACATCTCACACATTATCACATCTCACCCTTTATTACATTATCACATCTCACCCATTATCACATCTGACACATTATCACATCTGACACATCTTCATATTATCACATCTCACACATTATCACATATTATCACATCTCATACATTATCACATCTCACACAATATCACATATCACACATCTCACACAATATCACATATCACACATCCATCACTTTATCACATCTCACACATTATCACATTATCACATCTCACACATTATCACATCTGACACATTATCACATCTCACAGATTATCACATCTCACCCATTATCACATTATCGTCGGCGTCAGTACGGTAGATATGAAGCATATGAAAGAGCCAACAATGTTCTATACGCGTGCCGATATTTTTGCAATACCAATGCAGACCTAGCCCTTTGATCAGTCCATCTCACCATAGCATAAGTGGGCGGCCCAGTGGACGTACGTGTACATGTATATTGCTTCCAAACAGTTTAAATAACACAATTTCACTCATGTAGTCTCCTTAAAAAAACGACTTACCAATAGTATAAATAAAAGCTTGTACCGAAATCTATCTATATTTAGTTGTTCTTCTTCTTCTGTGTTCGTCCTTCTGCGCATTTCGGCTCGATACATCCGGTTTCTGATTGTTTTTTTTGTTTGGTATCGGGATTGTTTTCCCAATCATATTCTCTACACTTTAATGACTGTTGAATATAAATACGTTTTTTGTTTCACTTCAAATTCTGAAATCTAGAATTACGAAAATAATATTCGTTTTGTTAGGACTCGAGTGCTGCAGGGGCTCGAGAAGAAAGCAAAGAATATTAACAGTGTAACCTGCCAAGTATACCGTAAGAGGGGAATATGAAAGGATTGGCTTGGAGCTGGATGCATCATCCTGTAGAAAGTTGAAACCACAACTTCAGCAGATATAGACAGGAGAATATTTGATGACTAGCAATGCATTTGTTGAAGACTTATGCTCCTGGTGGAGCTGAAAAGGTTTTGATTGATTGGTCCTAAGAAACAACGTCACACCACTCCGACCAAATCCATTTGTGCCTAGTCTCACTCGGCATGTAGTGTACGTGAGCGATCGATGTGATACGCGTAGTAGTGATCGATACGCCGATGAAGCCAAGCATAGCACAATTTCCTTAGGACCTTGGTCCATCTTCACCAGTTCGCTTGGAACGTGAGGAAAGCTACTGCAACACGTCATCTAATGCCATTTTCAGGGCGTACAAAAGAGTAATCACACTCACTTTGGGCATTCAGGCACAACAACGACAACATAATAATAATATTAGTAATATTTGCCCATCGCCAGCTGGTTTAGAAGACTGCAGAGTCTGTATACAATCATTTACATTTACATCACCTTGCTCTAAAAGCTATGCGCATCCAATCTATTCTTAAATGAATTAATTGTTCCTATCTCAATTACTTCCTGTGGCAATGCATTCCCCGCATTCATCACTCTCTGACTACAAAAATATTTCTTAATATCTAATCTAAACCTGTTTTTAGTTAATTTTTAGCTATGCCCTCTTGTTCTTGTAATTGTTCAATTTTGAAGAAAAAAAAACAACTTGTTATAGTCTATTTTATCTGTTCCTCTGATCATCTTATAAACTTGTATTGTCTCCTCGAATTCTTCTCTGTTCTAAACACCGAAGTCCGGTTTTTCTGAGTCTTTCCTCATAACTGTAATTCTGGAATTCCACTATTAGCTTTGTCGCTCTTTTGTGTATTTTTTCCAACATGTTTATATCCCCTCTAGCATAAGAACTCCCCACCTGTACACAGTACCCCAATCTAGGTCTAACTAATGCTTTATACAGTTTAACTATCACTTCCCTGCTTCTATGTTTCATATTGAAGACCAATACTAGAACGGCATACCCTGCCACATTCAAGAAGCCGGTTGTGGAATCGTTGTGATTTTTTTGTTTTTTTCGGACAGCACGCTTTCGCTGAGCCTCACCGAATTCTATATTCTCTGTATACACAACACAATCTGTACATCACCACAACAAAAGAGTTCGAGGTATGCTTTTTACATGGAGGCATTGGAATGTCAAAAGCTTCTTTTCTATAGCTAATGGGCTTCCGACATTGTGACTAAGACAATGGATCCACACACGCTTCCGCTTCTTCTACCCACTCGAACTGTACCAGGTGCTTCGGTACCTTTTAAGGTGAAAACTGAGATTTCTGATACAACCACAGCGATTGTAAAGCGATATATACCTGATCCTTCCATGTTGGCCACTAGACAACCACATCATTGGCTCCAACAGACTTTCACGTGGAAGTCCTTATAAGGCGCGTTGCACTGCAATGTGTTCTGCACCCTGGACTCAGTGCATCCATCTTCAGCAGGCCAATCTTAGTGGTTGTTTCATTCCCATGTGCCTGTCCAGACTACCTGAAAGGCATTACTGTTATTAGAGTTGTATTTAATAGGAACGCTGTTTTATTGAGCGTTTTATGCCTGAAGGACAATATTTACTAAAATAAACAAACTTACACACACACATACACACACACACGTACATAAATACACACACACCCACACACACATACATACATGTAAATGGTGTCCTTCAGCAGGCTTAACCGATAATTGGAAATGAAGTGTTAAAGACACATTTATACTAAGTCACAACTTGTGTGAGGGGTGGTCAGTATATACATATTCTTGAGAGCCTGTGTTTTCCCGTGGCAGCTTATGGCTGCGAATCATGAACGATTACCAAAACTTCCAGACAAAGAATTGAATCCTTTGAATCAAAATGTTACAGAAAGATCCTCAGAATACCCTGGACAGAGAAAAAGACAAATGTAGACATTCGGCAAGAGTTCAGCATAGAGGGGAACTGGTTTATTAATTCCATTTTGGCTAGAAAGGGTAAATACTTTGGTCACACAAAGAGACACAACGGTCTCGAGAAAACAGTGATGGAAGGTATGGTGCCAGGTAAAAGAGGAAGGGGTAGACCAAGAAGACGATGGTACCAAGATATCCAAGAATACTTGAGTATAACTGGCGGAGGCTGAAGTTTTGACAAGGGAACGAGTTTCTTTCAGACAGACTGTGATGGGAGCGACGTTCTTTTTATAATGGACATGCTACATGATGATGATTTATATATATATAAATATACACACACACACACACACGTGGTGGAGTAAAAATTAATCTTAAAATATGTTTAAATTAACATAATATTCATTCACAAATATGATTACTTTTGACTACCTCGTATTCATTTCAACTGCGATCTCCAAAATAAAGATAGGCTGCAATGGATCTTCAACATTCACGATCTCTCACCCTGATGGTACACACAGACTTGGTCCATCGTTTGCTGTTCTTGTCTCACTTGTAGCACTGTCAACTTGTAGCACTGCCAACATTTGGCACTGCCAACTTGTAGCACTGCCAATTTGTAGCACTGCCAACTTGTAGCACTGCCAACATTTGGCACTGCCAACATGTAGCACTGCCAACATGTAGCACTGCCAACATGTAGCACTGCCAATTTGTAGCACTGCCAACTTATAGCACTGCCAACTTGTTGCACTGCCAACATGTAGCACTGCCAACTTGTAAGACTGCCAATTTGTAGCACTGCCCACTTGTAAGACTGTCAATTTTTAGCACTGCCAATTTGTAATGTTAGCTGCAATAGTATGTTAATTGTTTCAATACTTAGCCAATTATCAGAGAAAATTAAAAATCAACGTGGAATTATATTATTAATTACCGGTACCGCAATGCAAAACATCATATTTATATTTATCACGGCACAACAGTTCACCTAATGAGAATGCAGACTGATCAACTTCCACTGCGTGCTTACAACACACGAAAATCTAGCTACAATTTACCTGAAAGACCACGTGATTGATGAATAGATGATGTAACATAAATCCAACAGCAAAACGGGCTGACAACAACGGACGCAACACACGCAAGGGGAGAGGAGACTGACGTCTGCTCAGGCATTAGATGCTGATTAGACATAGGGGGATCAAGCCGCTGAGCAGCGCGTGAGCGGCGGCGGTCAGTGACCCATAGGCTGACTACTATCATCTGGGCCAGCCAACCAAAGCTGCCAAGACCCTTCTACACCTCTGCGCGGTGATCCTGGATAACAGACTGCGACAGAGCAGATTGGCTAAGGAGAAGGGCATCGAGGAGGGAAGGCTAACCCAGTACTCTACAATGCCTGCTAAAGTCTGATATGTCGGACCGAAAGGTGCAAATAGCGTAGTCAAGCTGTAAACTACGACAGAACGCATTCTGATTTCTGGACTGCATTTTGCTTCTTGCAAAGGTTTTTTTCTGGGTTTGGTAGCGGGAGATTCTTCTTCTTCTTCTTCGTACGCTGTCAGACGTCAACTTGAATTTGTTCAAAGAAAGCAGGGGTCATCCTGAGACTGTTGACACTGCCATAGAGCTTGTCTGGTGTTGACACTGGTGATGGCCACATGTGCTTTCTCTGGTCCTCGTATGTCGGGCAATTTTGCAGCAGATGTTCAGCCGTCATTTTCCCTGTACCACAGGTGCATTCGTCAATAGCACCTATCTTCAGTTTATTGAATATGTGGTACCTCAGTCTGTTGTGGCCTGTGCGGAGTCTGAAGACCACGACCTACTCTCTTCCGTTCAACTGGTAATACGCATAATTTGTTTGTGTACCCAGTATGGGTAGCGGGAGATTGAGAGCGAAGAAGAAGAGAAGAAGAAAGACATGTTAGTCAGGGTCAGGTAAAATATAACGACTAAGGCCTCCCACTCCCGCGCCCCCCCCCCCCCCCCCACCTCACGTCCAGGTAGTTCTTTCTGAAAAAAGCTATTTTATGATAGCCTGGCTTACGAAATGGGGGTTCGACTGTAGTCGTGTTCCGCACAAAAAAGGAAAGTTACTCATTGCATACAACAACAACCCAGCATACCTGGCCCAATAAACGTAACTTCTCAGTTTCTCAGGCCACCTAGCGACCAAACCGGACAGAAACTTAAGTCAATAACTGTTTACAAAAGGAATGAAATGCGACACAGAAGAATCTTCTTCAACCGCGTGTGTCCGCAAATTGTAAAAGATTGGGGGATTCACTGAAACACGAAGGTAAGGCGTGTGTGCTCGAGTAGTTGCCAGGCGTGAGCGAAGGCGTTATCGGCACGTATTCTGTCGCTCATGTTTTGGCACGCATGCACGAACGATAAGTTGTACAGGTGTTGGGTACAGATATTCCTACACACGTTAGGATATTGACATGGTGGATACATCCCGCAGGCGACAGTAGCTTTAAGTGGCTGGGAATGTTGTAAGGATGTTATAAACGTTTGCTTGAACGACTGAAGAGTGAACAGAAGGTGGCCGAGAGGTCTTCTAGAAGGGCAAAGTTTAAACCTCGATAAGGATCTAATTTTTTAAAATATTGGGGTAAAATAAAACTATTTGTATAAATGTTCCACGACGACGTTTTATGTCTTAATTCACCCCAAACAACGTTTTTTGTTTCAAATAGTACGTATTTGACAGCTGGTGACTGTAACGGGACATTCCATTTTGAGTTAAGGGGAGGGCATGTCGATATAATTGTATTTTAAATAAATAAGCAAAGACTTAGATAACTCTGGAAGTGTAAAAAATATGGTTATATTCAATTTGGGGGAAGGGTTAGGGTTAGATTTAGGGTAGTGTAGGGTTAGAAAACATGTCATGCTGCTGCAGAAACTAGATGCTACTCTCTTTATCATGGACCAATGTTGCCATACAAGAAACAAATTGCTAAGACGGCAGGATAAAGCAAAAGCAGAAATTCTCGTACATTCTCGCAGAATATTTGACACCTTCAACAGTTAAAAAGTAGACTATTATGTGACGTCATTCGGTGTTAAAAATATGTACATTCCTTTTTGTTTGGAGTGAATTAAGACGCAAGTACCGCGACGACTACTGGGGTAAGCGGCCTACCTTTCTCAGTCCTATATTAAAAAGAAATGGTCGTACTACTTCATTACCGTTGCTGTGGTAGTCTAGGGCTTTCACCACTGATGCCGCCATATCGGATTCAGCCCGCGTCACCAGACAGGCATCGAAACCATTCGCTCACGCGCGAAAGAAACAAAAGTGCCAAACGCTAGTGTATCGAATCCCACGAGTTTCAAACATCCTCTGGTCGTAATGAAGGTGTCATATTGGAGATTGACGATACACTTGCAGCTCCCGAATACATGCTGTGCACATAAAAGAACCCTTGTCAGTTGGAAGCTGATACTTATCAATAGGCCAGACGACAGCCCTAGCTTCTATTCCAGAACATGGCATACCACCTCCACTCCAGACTTGGCCTTCTCCACGGGGGATATCCACCACAAAATAGATCGTCAGGTGCTCGACCAATTGGCAGGTAGCGACAACAGGCCAATTAGGCTAGATATTGATATGGAGGTAGGCCCACAGGAAATAAAACCGCTGCCACGTTGGAACTACAGACGAGCCGACTGGGACAGATTTGCAAGGCTGACAGATGGACTGTGTGAAACTATGAATACACGAAATAACAATATAAAACCTATGTTTGAAAGCATAAGCAAAGCAATACTGGAAGCAGCCACCGCGACCATCCCAAGAGGGGCAAGGAAAAACTACAAGCCATATTGGAATGATGAACTACAGAAAGCGGAGGATGAAGTCTCAAATGCTAGGAACATGGCAGAGAGAGAGAGAGAGAGAGAGAGAGAGAGAGAGAGAGAGAGAGAGAGAGAGAGAGAGAGAGAGAGCAATCTATGGAAGCAAATATCGCCGTCAAGGCCATCACTGCAAAATACAAAAGAACACTGAACCAAATAACAAGAGACAGTTGGAAGAAAGAACAAGAAGCCTCAATCTCGATAAAGAAGGGAACAAACTATGGAAGTTAGTCAGAGCCATGAATGACGAAACAACATCAAATAAACAAATTACCATCAAGCAGGGTGACAACATGCTATCCGAAAAAAAGCAGCAAACGCCTTTATAAAACATTATGCCAGAGCAAACCACATTGATGTTCCTACAGACAGGCATACAGACATTAGTGAAGAACAAAAAGAGCCACGACAACATCAAGATGACACCAGAGGAGCACATGATGGCAAAACTAACCATGAATGATATGAATGAGGCCATGAGAACTTTAAAAAAAACGAAATCGCTCGGAAAAGATGGGGTAGCAAATGAAATGCTGATGGGGTTGGGCAAAACAGCAAAGAGGAAGTTACTGTCAGTCCTGAACCAAAGCTGGAAAAGGGAAATTCTACCGCATGCATTGAAAGATGCTGTACTTATACCCGTACCAAAGAAAGAAAAAGATAGAACAGATCAAATGGATACATGCCTATCAGTCTACTGAGCTGTGTAGGTAAACTGATGGAGCGTATGATAAACACCAGACTGATGTGGCACCTGGAAGAAAAACACATATTAATTCCACAGTAAGCAGGTTTTAGACAGCACAGATCCACTGAGGACCAGATCACTCTCAAAGCACAGGAAATAACAGCAGCAGCAGCAAAGGCGAACTTTGATAAAATTAACAAACTTTAAAACCAAGCCATGAGAGCTATAAATAGAGGCATGAAGTCAACGCCAATTGTAGAACTTGAAATGATTACAAATCTGCAATCCATGACCGACAGAAGACATTGTAGAGCCCAGCAGCAAGCAGAGAAACTAAGAAGACTGACAGACTGACAATGCATCAGAGACTAAATAGATTTGTAAATGGGAGACTAAAGCGGAGAAACTTTGCAAAAATAGCTAAAACAAAGATGAGCGAATACCCTATGAACACTATAACAACACCAAAGCCCATCCCTACTGTACGCAAACCCACATGGAAGCAGCATATCGTTCCGGAGGTGGTAGAAAATATACCAGGTATTGGAAACAAGAACAGCCAGACTGAAAAAGAAAAAAGAGACATAACCCTGAGGCACATACCGGAAAACTACCCAAGCATGGACTGGACCCATGCATACACCGACGGTTCTGTAACAAACACAACACTGAATGCAGGGGGAGGGGTATTCTTGAGCCTACCAAATGAAAGAAAAATAACACTGTCAGTGGCAACTGGAAAATTCTCAAGCAATTTCAAAGCGGAGGCAGAGGCACTGAAGGCTGCAGTAAAAGCAATGCTGACAGGCGAAAGCAATGAAAGCCAGCTAATCCTGTTTACAGATGCTCTGGCCGTGGTTACAGCATTAAAAAGCCAGAAAAATACTGAACTTAATGATTTAAGAGCAGTACTCTGTCAACTATGCCAGCAGTCCGCACCAAAAAGAGTAGTGGTACAGTGGGTTCCATCCCACTGTAACATCCAAGGCAACGAGGAGACAGACAGACTGGCAAAAGAAGGTGCAAGACTACCACAACCAGATTCTAGTGAGACCTACGAAGAGTCCAAAAGGTTTATTAGGGCCATATACATGGCCAAATGGGAAACAGAACATACTGGCTACACAAAAAATGATGCCTATTACCAGTTGAACAGAAGAGAGCAGGTCGTGGTCTCCAAACTCCGCACAGGCCACAACAGACTGAGGTACCATCTATTCAATAAACTGAAGATAGGTGGCACTGACGAATGCACCTGTGGTACAGGGAAAATGACCGCTGAACATCTACTGCAAAATTGCTCGACATACGAGGACCAGAGAAAGCACATGTGGCCATCACCAGTGCCAACACTAGACAAGCTATATGGCAGTGTCGACAGCCTCATAATGACAGCTGCTTTCTTCGAACAAATTCAAGTTGACGTCTGACAGCGTACAAAGTAGAAGAAGAATAAGAAGAAGAAGAAGGAAATTGATAACCGTAGACTGTTAGCCGCTGTCCAGGCAAAATTCTAAAAAGTAATGAAATTCCTACCCAATACGCAGTTTACCTTCGTCCAGTCCTATTAATCCGCAGGAAGTTAGCATTGCAATAAAGAATGTACTACGGATAACCTTCGGCTACCTGGTAAGAGGTATAACCTGCCTGTGTGAATACCAGAATTCCAAAATATGTATATATTGTCGGTCATCACAGGTAATGAAGTCTACTCTCTTTGTTCATCCATTTGAAATATGTTTGGTCAGTCGTTTGGGTCGGAGGTGACTGAATAACCCGATGTGGGTCTGGGAATGTCTTGAACAGCATTGACAGCGAATTTTCACTTCATGTGAAGATTTCATTTCAGAGGCGTTTTTAGCCTATACATTGCATCGATAATAACATGTACATGCTGCACTAGGATTAAAACATAACGAAAATCTGTCTACTGCCACAATGTACTCGTCAGATATAAATTACAAGCGAAAGCAACTAGCAAACCAAAAACAGAGAGCAAGATATGACGGTGATACTATACTGGTATGACTTGGTAGCTATTACCAGAAAGTGGTCAGCAACGCGTGACTCACTGTTTCCAAGTTATGAATAAGAATGAAACAAACAAGAAATGGTCAACA
Organism: Ariolimax columbianus; assembly: GCA_036924085.1. Classification (NCBI taxonomy): domain Eukaryota; kingdom Metazoa; phylum Mollusca; class Gastropoda; order Stylommatophora; family Arionidae; genus Ariolimax; species Ariolimax columbianus. Next base: position 54,699,750 of record JAVGWX010000004.1, read on the forward strand.
TAATTACACATAGAATGAATATACAGGGAAAATTGCACACTTACGAGTGTGACAGAATCTCTGACTTTTTCCGTGCTAACTCTTTCTGCCCAATGTTTGCGACATGTGGACGACAATTTTCGTGCAACAGAACCACAACGCGAAAGTATGGCGGGTCATTTATTCCTGATGGCTACATGCAGGATGTCTAGTGTGTCTATGTAGCAGATGGCATTGATGTTCACGCAAGGCTCTTTGAAGTCTGCCAATAGACGTCCATTGATGTTCGCGGAAGGCTATTTGAAGTCTGCCAATAGACGTCCATTGATGTTCGCGAAAGGCTATTCGAAGTCTGCCAATAGACGTCCATTGATGTTCGCGGAAGGCTATTTGAAGTCTGCCAATAGACGTCCATTGATGTTCACGCAAGGCTTATTTTAAGTCTGCCAATAGAAGTCCATTGATGTTCGCGCAATGATTTAAAAAAAATCTGCCAATAGAAGTCCATTGATGTTTACGCAATGCTCTTTTGTAGTCTGCCAATAGACATCCATTGATGTTCACGCCTGTAGAGTTATACACGAAAAAAAAAATAACAGAGCCATTACAAATTCAATCAGGGGTACTGTTACCTTTCCTGTTCATCATGGTAGTGGGCTGGATTATGAAGTAACAACAAATGAGAAAAATGGGATCCAGTGGACCTTGAATAAACAGCTGGAGGACCTCGATTTTGTGGATGATATAGCCCTTCTATCCCACAGCCAAAGCCAAATGCAAAGGAAACTGGATAGACTGGATTATACCTCTAAACAAGTCGGTTTGAAGATTCATGAGGTAAAGACACAGATAATTACGGTCAATGCTGCAAACACAGAACCAATTCGGATAAGAGGAAAGCCACTGGAAGAGATAGAGGTATTTACATACCAATGAAGTATCATTAACAACGAAAGAGGGACATACGAGGATATAAAAACAAGGATACTTCTTCATCTTCTTCGTTCATTCTCAATCTCCCGCTACCAAACCCTGAAAGGGCTTAAGTAGCAGAATGTAGTCCAGAGAACAGAATGCGTTGTGTCGTTGTTTACAGCTTGGCTGCGATATTTGCACCTTACGGTCCAACACATCCGACTTCAGCAAGCATTTTTTGAGTACCGGGTAAGCATTCCCTCTTCGATCCCTTCTCATTAGTCAGTCTGCCCTGCTGCAGCCTGTTATCCAGGATCACCGCGTGGAGGTGTAGCAGGGTCTTGGCAACTATGGTTCGCTGGCCCTGACGCTAGCAGTCAGCTATGGGTCGCTGACCACTGCAGCTCATGTGCTGCTCAGCATCTTGATCCCAAACAAGGATACAAAAAGCCGGAGTTGCATTCAGAATGTTGAAACCCATATGGAACTCCAAGGGAATAAGAACGAAGACAAAAATAAGAATTTTCAATTCAAATGTGAAGCCAGTCCTGCTGTATGGAGCGGAAACCTGGAGGATGACCAATGGCAATGACATGAGATTGCAGGGTATTGTCAACAGATGCATGAGAAAGATTCTTGATATAAAATGGTTAGAGAAAGTTACACACAACAGACTGTGGGAGAGATCGGGACAAGATAAATTGGAACACAAAATCTTAGGAACAAAGTGGAGATGGAGTGATCATACATTAAGAAAGCCCCAGGTCAGTATCACCAGAAAATCCTTGTCATGGAACCCCCAGAGGAAGGAGAGGCATAGGCAGAGCAAGGAATACATGCGAAGAGATCTAGAGGAGGAAGTAAAGAAAATAGGAAAAAGCTGGAAGGAAATGGAAAAGATTGCACAGGACAGCTGCTGCTGGGTGAGGGTTGGTTGAGGGCTTATACACCGCTGGGTGATAGCACAGGACAGCTGCTGCTGCTGGGTGAGGGTTGGTTGAGGGCTTATACACCGCTGGGTGATAGCACAGGACAGCTGCTGCTGCTGGGTGAGGGTTGGTTGAGGGCTTATACACCGCTGGGTGATAGCACAGGACAGCTGCTGCTGCTGGGTGAGGGTTGGTTGAGGGCTTATACACCGCTGGGTGATAGCACAGGACAGCTGCTGCTGCTGGGGGAGGGTTGGTTGAGGGCTTATACACCGCTGGGTGATAGCACAGGACAGCTGCTGCTGGGTGAGGGTTGGTTGATGGCTTATACACCGCTGGGTGATAGCACAGGACAGCTGCTGCTGCTGGGTGAGGGTTGGTTGAGGGCTTATACACCGCTGGGTGATAGCACAGGACAGCTGCTGCTGGGTGAGGGTTGGTTGAGGACTTATACACCGCTGGGTGATAGCACAGGACAGCTGCTGCTGGGTGAGGGTTGGTTGATGGCTTATACACCGCTGGGTGATAGCACAGGACAGCTGCTGCTGGGTGAGGGTTGGTTGAGGGCTTATACACCGCTGGGTGATAGCACAGGACAGCTGCTGCTGGGTGAGGGTTGGTTGATGGCTTATACACCGCTGGGTGATAGCACAGGACAGCTGCTGCTGGGTGAGGGTTGGTTGATGGCTTATGCATCTCTGTGTGATAGAAGACGAAAGAGAAAGAGATGTTCACGCCAGGCTCTTTGAAGTCTGTAGCAGCCAATGGAAGCCTATCATGATTTTTAAAAATGTTGTCAGCATAACCTTGCATGCAGAAACCTGTGATTTGAATGTAGAAATGGCTGAATCGAAAAAAGACCACTTCTGACCCTCCCGAAAAACAATACAATGGCTTTTTGACCGTATACAATTTTTTAAATGATTTTTTTCCGTTTCACATGGATTTAAAAGTTATCCCATTATTGAGTGTGATGGACGTAAAGTTATTGCAACATACTTTTCTCAGTTAAGTATGTTTAGTTTATTTATATAGTTGTTATAAATACGTTTGTAGTGAAAACGTGTAAACTACGACACAACGTTACAAAAGTCCTTTTCAGAAGGAACACAAAAGAAGAGGGTAAAGAAGAAGAAGAAGAAGAAGAAGAAGAAGAAGAAGAAGAAGAAGAAAAAGAAGAAGAAAAAGAGACAGCCGATGAAAACATATATAGGTTCAGTGATCGCAAACAAAAACAAAAAACAAAAACAACAAACGAAACACTTTACAAAAAGGCTCTCCCGCCCTTCGCCTTTTCCACCTGTCAATGTAAAAAACAAAACACAAAAAAAACACAAAATAATCACACAATAAACAAATATCAAAGGAAGACATACCTACATTCATAAAACTCGCATGTGTACACATACACACACATATACAGTAAAATGATACAGAAATGAATGTATAAACACATTGATAATAAGAGAAAGGGAGGAACAAGAGAGAGAGAGAAAGAGAGTGTGAGAGAGAGAAAGAGAGTAATGTGCTGGGGGAGTCTACTCAAACGTTTGGAATACATTCAAGTCTTGATGTTTAAGGATACATTCAAGTCTTGATGTTTAAGGATACATTCAAGTCTTGATGTTTAAGGATACATTCAAGTCTTGATGTTTAAGGATACATTCAAGTCTTGATGTTTAAGGATACATTCAAGTCTTGATGTTTAAGGATACATTCAAGTCTTGATGTTTAAGGATACATTCAATTCTTGATGTTTAAGGCATCCAATAAGGACGGTTAAACGATTCTCAAAACCAAGCTGGTGTCGATCATCGGATGAGCAGAAGGTGATGCCAGAGATTCTGGTATCAACCTTGCGCAGGTGTGTTCGACTGTTGAAATAGTCGACGAATAGAGAACTGGTGGTATTGGAAATGCCATAGAGGCGTTGCCGGAAGCGGGCACGGAATTCAAGGTCAGTCTCTCCGATGTACTACATATCGCAGTGGTTGCAAATAATAGCCTGGATTTGATTATGGAGGTAAACACCTCTGTTATCGCAACAACGAGTCTAGGACGGCCACCGATCGTTTCAGGATAACAAAAAAAAAACACGTTACAAAACCACACAGGTCTGAAGGCTTCCACAGGGGGATCAGGAAATACCACAGGTGTGAAAGGATTGGAACTAAGACCGATTTCACGGCCAGAGAAGGGTGTCAGTCTGAAACGTATGAACCAGTTTGACACTTGTTTTTTAAAAATCGACTTTTGACCTTCAGCATCGCCACAGCTTCGATTTATTTACCTGTACATATACAAATGCCACATTTAGATAGAAATCGGCACAATGCTGAAACGTTTATACGCTTACAAAAACCACAAGAGAATAATTAAAAAACCATATATTGACAATAAACAGACAATAGCTGCAACAATTAACAATACAAATAGACAGATTGGAACAGTTAAACCAGAGAGTTAAGTAAAGGCGCATATTATCACTTTGTTCATTTTGTGCAATGAAGATACAAACAAACAAAAAAACAGGACAAAAATAAATATAATATCCATTTTTTTATAATTGCGAGGGTCCGCTGGGATGCATTGATATGGACAAGATATTGCCCATTAATGATGATCTTCAAAAACAGTTTGATGCCGAGATATCAATGACCTTTGAATGTTTTCTAAATAATTGGATGGAAATGATACTCGAATGAGAGCCAGACAAAGAATGGCAATCATCAGGAAACTTGCTGGCACAAGCTGGGGAGCAGAAGAAAGAATACTGAAGAAACTGTACACTGGAAGAGTGAGACCAGTTCTCGAGTATGGCATTGCGGCATGGGCAACAGCAGCAAAGGCGAACTTTGATAAAATTAGCAAACTTCAAAACCAAGCCATGAGAGTTATAACAGGAGGCATGAAGTCAGCGCCAATTGTAGAACTTGAAAAGATCACAAATCTGCAATCCATTACCGACAGAAGAGAATGCAGAGCCCAGCAGCAAGCAGATAAACTACGAAGACTGACAGACATCCAATGCATCAGAGACTAATTAGATTTGGAAAAGGGAAACTAAAGCGGAGAAACTTTGCAGAAATAGCCAAAGCAAAGATGAGCGAAGACCCTATTAACACAATAATAACACCAAAACCCACACATACTGTACCCAAACCCACATGGAAGCAGCATATCATTCCGGAGGTGGTAGAAAATATACCAGGTATTGGAAACAAGAACAGCCAGACTGAAAAAGAAAGAAGAGACATAACCCTGAGGTACATACCGGAAAACTACCCAACCATGGACGGGACATATGCATACACCGACGGTTCTGTAACAAACACAACACAGAGTGGAGGGGGAGGGGTATTCCTGAGGCTAACAAATGGTAGAAAAGTAACACTGTCAGTAGCAGCTGGAAAATTGTCAAGCAATTTCAGAGCGGAGGCAGAGGCACTGAAGGCTGCAGTAAAAGCAATGCTGACAGGCGAAAGCAATGAAAGCCAGATAGTCCTGTTTACAGATGCCCTGGCCGTGGTTACAGCACTAAAAAGCCAGATAAATACTGAACTTAATGATTCAACTATGCCAGCAGTCCGCACCAAAAAGAGTAGTGGTACAGTGGGTTCCATCCCACTGTAACATCCAAGGCAACGAGGAGGCAGACAGACTGGCAAAATAAGGTGCAAGACTACCACAACCAGATTCTAGTGAGACCTACGAAGAGTCCAAAAGGTTTATTAGGGCCAGATACATGACCAAATGGGAAACAGAACATACTGGCTACACAAAAAATGATGCATACTACCAGTTGAACAGAAAAGAGCAGGTCGTGGTCTTCAGACTCCGCACAGGCCTCAACAGACTGAGGTACCATCTATTTAATAAACTGAGGATAGGTGGCACTGAAGAATGCACCTGTGGTACAGGAAAAATGACCGCTGAACATCTGCCGCAAAATTGATTGCCCGACATACGAGGACCAGAGAAAGCACATGTGGCCATCATCAGTGGCAGCACTAGACAAGCTCTATGGCAGTGTCGACAGCCACAGAATGACAGCTGCTTTCTTCGAACAAATTCAAGTTGACGTCTGAAGCGTACGAAGAAGAAGAAGAAGGATGGAAATGATATAATTATTATGAAATTTTGTGACAATAGTGATGGAAATTATGAATACCCACATTAAGTAATATTACTCTTTTGTTCACACTGAAACGGGTGTTAAGTAACGGGCTGCATTAACCTTCCACACATCTCGAGCGTGTTAGTGAAGGTGGATTGGGATCATCCAGGCGGTTGCGCTTTGATTAGCTTCATATACCTATCGCTGACTAGTACATGGAAGACGCCGGTCCCCCACTTCCCTAGCCAGGATGCCGCGAAAACAGTCCGTTTCTAGAGAAACATGTATGGAATTAATAATGGTGACACGATATTTATCCACATTTTGTATATTTGAGTTGGCGCTTAAAATGTCGACAGAAGGCCAGAATACATGTGTGAAATCGAGTACTTTCACACCGACGCGTCAAATTGTCTGTTGTTCTAGCTGATCCCATGACTGCCTTATCCTCTCTGATAGTTCATCCCATGCTTGCCTTATCCTTTCTATTAGCTCATCCTATCCCAGCCTGATCCTCTCTGTTATCTCATTCCAGCCTTATCCTCTCTGTTAGCTCATCCATGCCCTATCCTCTCTGTTAGCTCATCCTATCCCAGCCTTATCCTCTCTGTTAGCTCATCCTATCCCAGCCTTATCCTCTCCGTTATATCATCTCTTCCTTATCCTCTCTGTTAGCTCATTCCTGCCTTATCCTTTCTATTAGATCATCCTTTCCCAGCCTTATAATTTCTGTTAGCTCATCTCTGCGTTATCCTCTGTGTTAGCTCATCCCAGCCTTATCCTTTCTGTTATCTCAACCTATCACAGCCTTATCCTTTCTGTTAGTTCATTCCTGCCTTATCCTCTCTGATAACTCATCCCTGCCTTATCCTCTCTGATAACTCATCCCTGCCTTATCCTCTCTGATAACTCATCCATGCCTTATCCTTTCTATTAACTCATCCTATCCCAGCCTTATCCTTTCTGTTAGCTCATCCCTGCCTTATCCTCTCTGTTATCTTAGCTCTGCCTTATCCTCTCTGTTAGCTCATCCCTGCCTTATCCTTTCTGTTATCTGATCTCTGCCTTATCCTCCCTGTTAGCTCATCCCAGCCTTATTCTTTCTGTTAGCTCATCCCTGCCTTATCCTCTGTGTTAGCTCATCCGTGCCTTATCCTCTCTGTTAACTCATCCTTGCCTTATCCTCTCTGTTAGCTCATCCCTGCCTTATCCTCTGTGTTAGCTCATCCCAGCCTTATCCTTTCTGTTATCTGATCTCTGCCTTATCCTCTCTGTTAACTCATCCTTGCCTTATCCTCTCTCTATTAACTCATCCCCGCCTTACCCTTTCTATTAGCTCATTCTATCTCAGTCTTATTCTTCCAGTCTTATTCTACAGACGAGTCAATATTGACGAAATATCTTGATTTTTCAACGATGATCTCGGTTATAGAAAAGTGTGAAGTAAATAGCAAAATTGGTTAAATATCAGATTAATACGTACACTGGTCATGTTAATATTCCTCTATGCTTGTGAGACATGGCCAGTTACAGCTGACCTTCAACGAAGGATACAGGCCTTGGAGATGAGCTGTTTCCGAAGACTTTTAAACGTCACGTACAAAGATCGAGTTACAAATGAGGAAATACGAGATAGAATTACAATAGGACCTTTTGAAGACCTCTTGGCATCTGTCAAAAGAAGAAAACTCGCCTGGAACGGTCACATATCGAGATCAAATGGTCTTGCAAATACGATCCTGCGCGGAAAGGTGCAAGGCAGACGACGAAGAGGCCGTCCAAAAAGAGGTGGGAGGACAACATAAACGAATGGACCAATCACCGACCAGAAGAGGCACAGGCAGCGGCCGCTGACAATGAAGGGTGGCGTGGGGTTGAGAGGATGTCTTCTTGTGTGCCCCAACGACCTCACCGGTTACGGGATGACGTGACCTGACCTGACCGGTCGATAAACATGTTGCCGACCATGGTGACAGTAAATGAGACTTGGGTTCACCATTATGACCCAGATTTGTTCTTTTCTCAAAACTTTAAAAAAACCCGGCTGAAATGAAATCATTTTGACATTGACAAATATGTCATATTGGCTTGTGATAACTGGTTTAGTTCGAAAAATAGGTTACTTTATTTTGAAAATATTTTCAAGGTCACGCACAGATGGCAGAGATGTATAAATTCAAGTCGTGGCTACATTGAGAAGGAATAAGCACTGTGCTAAATTTCAACGTTCTTCTCATATTCCTTGTTGGTCAGGGTAAAGACTTATGAAAAGCCTCTTGAATTTAAAAAAAAAAGGATTTCTCAGTCTAATTAAAGTCCTTTCTTTGTTTGGAAACTCTTTAAACAGTTATTTCGTACCATAATGATTGTTTTGCAGAATAAATTTGATCGACATTTTATTCTTCTTCAATGATTATCATTTTGCAGCAGAATAATTAGTTGTACCTGCAAGGCGTAGTTATTGGCGCGAAATACTACATTTCAAATCATAAATTCGTAATGGATATTGTTTTTTTCTTAATAAACGGATACTTTGTGGCCATGTATTTTAATAATTATTTAAAGTTGATAAATTTCTCATCGGAATCTCCTCATCGGAATCCTCTCCTTTTGCCACCGGCCCGTCCTTTAGGTGCGTATTTGGCTATTTGTAGTAGACTCGTTGGTGGTGACCTTTGTTCGGCTCATTAGGCCCGGGAAAAGTTGGGGCATCGAGTCTTCAGGCTTTCCTATGTACTATCTCAGAAAGAGCAATAAAGCGAAGTGCCCTAAATATCTCTTAAAGAGACAGCATCCGAAATGACGACATCTGCGATCAAACAGAGTTGCGGAATGTCGTAGACTCTGCGTTAATGCAAACATACAGATGGACCGGTCATGTGGTCCGGATAACTGTTGATAGATGGACAAGGAGGGTGTTCTTCCGGTGGCCATACAACTACCACCGAACACTAGGCCACCGAGATGATCTGCACCACGTCCTTGGACCATCATCAGGAGTCTCAGTAGTTTAGTGATCAAGATGCTGAGCAGCGCTTGAGCTGCACTGGTCAGTGACAAATAGCTGACTGCTAGCGTCAGGGCCAGCGAACCATAGCTGCCAAGACCGTTCTATACCCCCACGCGGTGATCCTGGATAATAGGCTGCAGCAGGGCAGACTGGATAAGGAGAAGGGATCGAAGAGAGAATGCTAACACAGTACTCAAAAAATGCTTTCTGAAGTCGGATGTGTTGAACCAAAAAGTGCAAATATCGCAGTCAAGCTGTAAATTACGACACAACGCATTCTGTTCTCTGGACTACATTCTGCTACTTAAGCCCTTTCATGGTTTCGTAGCGGGAGATTGAGAACGAACGAAGCCAAGCCAAGCCAAGTAGTCTCGAGGTAAGGTGTACACCTTGGGTGCTGGAGGTCGCGTGTTCGAATCATGGTGGAGACCTGCATTTTTTCACGTGGATCTTCTAGTAAAGATGCGTTCAGTGTCAGCACGTTAAAAATTCCTTTGGCAGTTAGAAATCGAAAAAAGTAGGCTTATCGGCCACTGTCCGGACAAAAATCAAATTTAAAATCTAACCAAGTTATTTGTACATTTCCCTAGGTGGTTCGTTAAGAGTAGCTATAGATGGCGTCTAACTGGCCGTGGTTCTACTTAGCTCTAGTGTTTGAGTCTCTTAAGATGGACTCGCACATCGGTAAAAACCATCCTCCAAGAAACTTGTTGTATACAGACTCTGTAGAGTCTTCTAAACTAGTATAAAGACGTTTGTTAAGTTAAGTTAGTCATGGTACTCCAGAACGAAGGACAGACATGGATTCAAGCAGCTTTGGCTACCTGGCATCAGGCAACCATGCAGGTATTCACGCAAGTAAGATTTCTCGACCTTTCTGTGCGTGTCGCATATCTCTCCGGCAGAAGCAGGGAATCATCACTGCAGTTGAATACAAAACATAAGCACGAATCGGATATGTTTGCGGTGGTTTCTGTGGCAACTGTTTTTAAACATAATGAGGTTGCCAGCCACATCAAGGTCGACTGAAAGATAATAGCAATAAATGCGACAAAAACGCGAAAGAGTCACATGATTTGATGCTTACGTGTGTGTTTGTGTGTGTGTGTGTGTGTATGCGTGTGTGTGTATACAAGCATGCATGTATGTATCTATATAAAACCCTCTAAACGAGGCGTGTTCAAATGAAACCGAACCTAACTGCAGCAAGTGAGCATACGTACGATGCGTATGATGACGTCATTTCTGGTATAAAGCAGCCCATACCAACCGTCAAGTTTGCAAAATGTCATTATCCTCCGACTCAAAGTTTCCTCAGCAGACCTTTGAAAATATGGTGGGTGTGATACGGAATCCGTTAAGAGTTGATCAGCGAGCGGTGATTCGGTTTCTAATAGCTGAAGGAAGTCGACCAGTTGACATTCATCCAATGTCGCTTTCCCGTCGTCAACAATTTGGTTAGCGTCTGCTGCTGACTCTGTGATGCACTAAGATGATTCAGGCGTTTGCCGTTAATATCGCTGCTAAATGGGTTTCAGTTGCATGGGCTGATGACTGATTCCAAACATGCGATTTGGTGAGATAAGTTCCAACATCTCAACAGATACCACAATTGGACGTTGAAATACATACATACATACATACATACATGCAAGCATACATACATACAACATACATACATACATACATACATACATACCTGCATGCATACATACATACATACAACATACATACATAAATACATACATACATACATACATACATACATACATACATACAAACATACATACATACATACATACATACATACATACATACATACATACATACATACATACATACATACATACATACAGACACAAATCGTTATGTCACTTGTGTCGGAGGTCGCGGTTCGAATCACAGTGAAGACCGGGATTTCTTTCACGTGGATCTTCAGGTAAAAATTCGCCTGATCTCTGAGTAGTGAGATTGGACTCCCGTGTTCAGTGTCGAGCACGTTAAAAAATCCTTGGCAGTTGGAAATCGACAAGAGTAGGCTTAACGGCCGCTGCCCGGACAAAATTAAATGCATCCATTCACCTACACAACCTACACACACACACAGACACGCATACACACATACATTCATACAAACACACACACACACACACAGACAAACATACAAACACACACATACACACAGATACGCATACACACATACATTCATACAAATGCACACACACACAGACACGCATACACACATACATTCATACAAATGCACACACACACAGACACGCATACACACATACATTCATACAAACACACACATACATTCATACAAACACACACACACACACATACACATAGACGCATACATTCATACAAACACACACACCATACACACATTCATACAAACACAAACACACACACACATACATTCATACAAACACACACACACACATACAATACAAACACAAACACACACACACATACGCATACATACATACATTCATACAAACACACACACACATACATTCATACAAACACAAACACACACACATACATTCATACAAACACACACACACACATACACATACACACATTCATACAAACACACACACACACACACATACATTCATACATACACACACACAGACACATACAAACACACACACATACAGACACATACAAACACACACAAACACACACACACACACATACACACACACACACACACATACACACACATACATCAAGTTCCGTCTCTGAGTCGGAGGTCGACGACAATGGCTCTCCAGCTGTCTTCTCTGTCCCATGCCGGGCCGCTACACTCAGTCAGACAGTTTCATGACCACATCTTGATGTGTGACTGTCCATCTGTACCGCTGTCACCCTCTGGCTCTTCTGTCCTCCACTCTTCCCTCCAAATATACATTTCAGCAGACTGTCATGTCGCTTGGCATAACACAAATATTTTATTTTTCTGCATTTTATTGTCTACCAAAGTATCTTCTCAACCTTGAGTTGATTCAGAACCTCACTTTTGTTTTTCTATCTTTCCAAGACAGTCCTCCACGTGTCCTGACCCACAATTCAAAGGCTTCGTCGTTATTTCCTTGGTCAGTGTCCAGGTTCCAGTGTCTTCAAATTAGTTTCCTTCAACAAAGTTCTCTCCACTGTTAATGCACCGCTTCTAACGTATTTTCCCATTTAGAATGCGGCATGGAACACGTTTTGTGGGATAGCGTGCTTGTCTCGCAGCGAATTTTCTTTGATCTCTTCTATGGTCTGAAATCGGCGACCTTTGAGGGTAGATTTGAACTTTACTAACAAAAAAGTTCTGCATGGGCCAAATCCGGAGAATTGGGGGGGGGGGGGGGTTCTGTGCGATAACAGTTGTCTGATGCTTTTCCAAAATGTCACGAATAAGCAGTGACGTGTGTGCATGTTGTCGTGGTGCAGCCTTCAGATTGCGTTTGTCCATGCTTCAGGCCTCTTTATTCGCATTGCTTCTCAAAGTTGGGGTTGAGGAATTGCTGACCGAAATCAGGGTTATACTGTTACTTTATTTTGACCATATAACAAGACTTGTTGAAGACCATACTAGAGGGTAGGGTGGAAGGCAGCAGTTCAAAAGGAAGACATGCGTGGGTGGATAACATCAGGTGATGGACTGGAAAAAGTCTGACAGTTTACACCAATGGGCAAAAGTACACTGGAGATCCATTGCAGCCGACTTTCGATGCAGAGATGGCACGAACTGAACTGAATAATCTTTATTTACATCAACAGAACCTTTACATTTCAGGGACTCTGACTTGCTTTTTTTGGTCGTGATGATGATGTCGTTCCAACCCACTAGACGACTGCCTTTTTTTCCTATATCTATCCATAAACCATATTTTATCACCTATTATGACATTTCAAAGAAAGCCACCATCCGCGTTCTGTAAACGTTTTGCTTAGTTTAAAGCAGAACTTCACATAAAAACGTTGCTCTTCAAGATACGTCATTGCTCAATTTTTCAAAAAAATCTCCAAGCGCACTACACGTGTAATCACTTCACCGGAAGAACATCGAAGTGTAATGGTCGTGGCGTGATGCGGTTATTATTAACATGAGTGTTAATATCACTGGTATACATAGAAACAATAGCTGCCTAACTTAGTTTCTGTGTCCTTTTAAAAGATCGGGTTCTTATTGGACTGTCCTCGCGAGTGTGTGTGTGTGAATGTGTGTGTATATATATATGTATATATATATATATATATATATATATATATATATATATATATATATATATATATATATATATATATATCTGGCAAAGATGGCGCCATAACTGGCTGCGAGTCTACATTTCTCTACTGTTTTGGATCATTATGGATGCCGCCAGACCACGGATTTGCCTGGAATTCACACTAGTCGACGACTTACACTTGTGTTCACGGAAACGTGGTGTTGTTTTCCGTCGGGACTTGTTATTTCGTTCTTTTTTGTGTGATTTCTACCATCCGTTTATCCTGGTCCGGACGACGGCTGAATGGAACTACGCTTATACCTGTGTCGTATTTCACGGGTTAGTTCTGCCGGTTCACCTTCACGAATTTGGCGTGTGGAAATTTTAGATGCTACTAGGATGAGCTGAATACAGCTGGGGAGAGATGCCAGACTCACTCACACGCTGAGTGTTGTCCATACGACCTCTTGTGGTTATCGAAAAGGCACGACAAACTGCGTTAGATGCCATCCCACCTTTCTACCCTGCGGGTTACATGTTTACGGAAAGGCTTCGGTGGTAACCCCGAGGCAAAATCTGCATCCTATGCTATCTCCAGTCGTCTCGATGAATGTCTTGCCACTGGCAAACGGTAGCTTAGGCTCTGTGAGTGAGGTTGACAAAAGGCGCGGTTTCTTCCTCACTTTAATCCAAATCTCCGCGCAAGTCACCCATTTCAGCGGACACAGCAAGAGATACGACTGTCCACACGGCTGAACAAAGAGAGTGGTCTTCATCACTTGTGATGGACAACTATTATATATATAATAATAATGATAATAATAATAATACAGTTATTGCCCATGATGCCATAACATCAGATGGTTTTGTCTTCATAATGTGATGTGCGCTGTATTTGTATTATAGTGAACAAGAATATGTGCTGGGCATCAGTCTCACTCTTATCTCGAGGTACCATGGATCAGTGGCAAGACTATTGGTCGAGACGACTGGAGGTAACTCGGGATGCAGGACTTTGGACTTACCTCCCGTGAGACCAGGGGTAGCTTGAAACTTGCGGGATTCGCTCGTCCACCGTTTCCGATCATCACTGTGAGAGGCGAGTGCCTTAACCTCTTGACTACAGCGACTCCATCCGATCTCAGAAACACTTGACCAGAGCCTAGTTTCTTTGTTCGATCATGTTGTACAGCTGGACCAGAAAACCCCTTCCCACAAGATACTACACACGTTGTTCCTCAGCGGCAAAAGTCTTCCCCCGACCGGCTGGAGGCGCTGAAGAGGGCGTTCCAGAACAGTATGGCTCCAGCAAGTAGCAACCTCCTCCTCCACCCTGGACGAGGCTTGGAACCACGCCACAGCTTAGGCCTCCGACCTCAGACCTCTTCTATATTACTGCCAGGATATATGAATGAATCTAGTTCTTGCAGTACCGTGCATCCCATTACAATATGATTGTCTTGGGTGCTTTTATTATCATTACCTGTTTTTTCTCTCCTGCGTACCCTCAAACGTAATGTCAAGTGACCATTCAGTAAACATGTTATTGTTTATTTGGTTGTGGCCGTAAGACAGATGAAACACGCCATCATGAGAGTCCAGATCATCAAGTCGTTTCGTCAAAAGTTATTAAATTCCATTTTCGTAGTTAGAAGACGTGGTCTTCATCACCTAGTAAAGTGATTGTTCGATGGAGGAATGATAATAAGAGATAATTAGAGATAATAAGAGATAATAAGAGATAATAAGAGACGGGCTTGCCTCACTTCAGCTATTATCTCAATGATAAGAACATAGAACCTGTGAACATAAATTATTTTGTATGCAGATCAATGTAACTTAGTGTTATCTGTAAGTTGTCAAATCAATACGTGTCTATAATCGTTTGATTGATTCCATTTACTTCTATATACAACATAACAATTCATTAGAAATATTGAAAAGGAGATTTACTTAAACTTAACTTAACGTCTTTATACTGGTTTAGAATACTCTACGGGGTCTGTATACAATTAGTTTCTTGGAGGAGGGTTTAATCGATGTGCGAATCCATCTTAATAGACTTAAACATTAGAGCTAAGTAGGCCCGCAACCAGTTGGGCGCCATCTATAGGTTCTGCTAACCTGGGGAAAAGTACAAATAGCTTGGCTAGATTTTTCACTTAAAGTTTGCCCGGGCAGCGGCCATTAAGACTACTCTTTTTGATGTCCAGCTGCCACGGATTTTTTAACGTGCTTGACACTGAACACGGGAGTCCGATCTCACTATGCAGAGATCAGGGAAATTTTTATATAGAGATCAACGTGAAAGAAATCACGGTCTTCACTGTGATTCGAACCCGCGACCTCCGACACATGTGACTTAACGCTGAGCAGGAGATCCTCCTCCCGTATACATACATACATGGCAGGCAGGCAGACATACATACATACATACATACATACATACATACATACATTCATACATACATACATACATACATACATACATTCATACATACATTCATACATACATACATGCATACATACATACATACATACATACATACATACATACATACATACATACATACATGCATGGCAGGCAGGCAGGCAGACATACATACATACATACATATAAACAGACAGACAGACAGACCGACCGACAGACAGACAGATAGATAGATATATATTTAGGTAGACAGACAGACAGACAGACAGACAGACAGACAGACAGACAGACAGACAGACAGACAGACAGATAGATAGATAGATAGATAGATAGATAGATAGATAGATAGATAGATAGATAGATAGATAGATAGATAGATAGATAGATAGATAGATAGATAGATAGATAGATAGATAGATAGATAGATAGATAGATAGATAGATAGATAGATAGATAGATAGATAGATAGATAGATAGATAGATAGATAGATAGATAGATAGATAGATAGATAGATAGATAGATAGATAGATAGATAGATAGATAGATAGATAGATAGATAGAAAGATAGATAGATAGATAGATAGATAGATAGATAGATAGATAGATAGATAGATAGATAGATAGATAGATAGATAGATAGATAGATAGATAGATAGATAGATAGATAGATAGATAGATAGATAGATAGATAGATAGATAGATAGATAGATAGATCTTGTAGTACTCCTACTAAATACACGCAACAACCACTTTACCTCGTTTGACTCCACATTGATAACTGCTCTCTGTTCTAGCCAACATACTCGTACTTTGTTTAACTACGATTAACTAGGCTTTGACTTGCCAAAAGCAGCCAGCTTCCATTAGCACAAGGAAAACAAAAACCCAAAACTCTTCACAATGAGTATTAAATTTGAAATCTCTTTAGCTTCTTTAACGAGCTGCTCAAGGACTCCAGGAGAAGATAATTGCTACATCTGAGAATAAATAACGTTACTGATCTCCCTTTAGCGTATTAAACATTGTTGTAATACCATTGAGTGAGGCTATACTTGGGTGCACGCAATCTTATATCTGTTTTTGTGCAATCATATTGATTATTTCTTGTTTAGAATACTCTTTTATAACTGGAATACCGCGATTATTATTTCTCACACATTCCTGACCACTCATTCTAGCAAATTACCTCAAAATGTGTGTTCTATTCTATAGCAAAGCTTACCAAACTAGGGGTCGCCACCATACTGGGAGTCGCGAAAATGTTATTGTGGTCTCGCGTAATATTTCAACCAAAAACAAACAATGATGTTAAAGCAGAATTTAGAAAATACTGTCGAAACTAGCGATGACACCTCTTCTGTCATTTGTTGCAACATATTTGTGCGAATCTACGTTTTCAACATTCTATCTATCTATGATCTTTGCGCGCCAAATTCGGCGCATACGGCAGAAACAAATGATCTCCAGTTGGAACAGTGTGACGCCACTGTTGTTAGATCTTTTATGGTGCCGAGGCCTATAGTTGAGTCCTCTCGTATGATTGTTCTTCTGAGCGTTTCCTTGGGTCTCCCTCCCTCTTTTCTGAGCGCCCCTTGGTGTCCATTCGTGTGCTTGCAGTGGAAGACGGTTGTTGTTCGTTCTAAGGACATGTCCGATGTGTGTCCATTGTTTTTTTCGAATGATGGTCAACACATATAGTTGGTTTACCTCTGTTTTTATCGAGTAATTAGTAATGAACTGATCCCAGCGTATATTCATTAATTGTCTCATACATTTATTTTCAAAGAGATTTAGTTTGTTTTCCAGCGCTTTTGTTTTCTTCCTGCTTTCACATCCATGTGTCACGACTGATATTACGATTGAGTCGAACAGTCTGAGCTTGGTAAAAGTAAAGTAAAGTAAAGTAAAGTAAAGTAAAATAGCCGATAACATTACTACCGTAGGGGTGTGAGGTGTTAGCGATATCATATTTCAAAGGCTCGGCTATATGAGGGCGGTAGCCATATCCTCTCCCTCACCGCTTTTACTTCCCGGACTGAACCGGTACCCATTTAAGGTTGGGTCGACCCGGGAGCCGTTGCGGTCTGAAAAAAACATTACCGCCTCAACTGGGGAATGAACCCAGGACCACTCAGATGCGAAGCCAGAGAGCTAACCACTGCGCTACGCGGATCCACGCTTGGTAAGTTTGCTCAAATTTTCAACATTATCGGCACTTAAAACAAAATTCCGCTCAAGTCTTAAGAGCTTCGAGATTGCTATCAGACCAGAAGTCACGAATTTAAGCAACTTTTAGAGTTATTGTGTGGGAATAAGCAATGATATCTATCCCACTAAAGGCTAACTTGTTCTTATCTTTGTACAGCCCTCAGTAAAACTGTCTGGAACATTTACAGTACTAGTACTCAGTGGCCTCGAGGTAAGGTGTTCGTCTCGGGTGCTGAAGGTCGCGGGTTCAAGTCACGGTAGAGACCGGAATTTTTTCACGTGGATCATTCGGTACAAATTACCCATGATCTCTGAATAGTGAGATCAGACACACGTGTGTAGTTGCTCGCGCGTTAAAAATCCCTTAGTAATTGGAGATCGAAAAGAGTAGACTTTACGCCCACTGATTGGGCAAAATTCAAGTTAAAAATCGACTCCAATTATACTAGGGATTCTCGTCCGACAGAGAATATGTTGCGAAAAAGGGACTGTCTGGTTATTACATCAGGTCTTGGTTATGTGGTTAGCCGAGTGACATAGATGGTGTCTGACAGGCTCCAGGTCTACCTTGCTCTAATTTATGCTTCTGCCACCACCAGCTCCCGAATAGGCGATCGTATATTCCAGGGGTTACCAACCTAATGGCTGGTAAAATATACTGGAATTGACATAGCAATTCACCAGCGGATTTTCACCTGCCAAAAAATACGAAACAAAGAAGGTCACACCTCCCCAAGACGTCTAACGACACAAGTGGACTGACGGTAGATAGCACCAAATGAATTTATGACATTGAGTGAAGGCTCTTTGAAATATATGTCTGATCCAAAGGGGTCACCGGTTAAAAAAGTTTGAATAGTTCTGGTCTATACTACTCAAAATAATTCAAAGGCTTCTTACCAAATCTCACTATATAAAACAAAATGAAAAAAAACAACAAAATAAAACAACCTCTACACCTCACGGTAGAAGAGGAGCGACTAAGTAAGAAAGTAAAAAAAAAACAACAACATTTAATCACATTGTTCTGCAGTCATTTGGATGTCAGAGTGTGACATTTTCTAGTAAACAACGAACTTGTTTGGAAGAATTGCCGGTTAATTTAATACTCAGTTCATTCTTCTTCTTTTACTTTTTATTCTTCTTCTTCTTCTTCTTCGTCTTCTTCTTAACTTAACGTCTTTATACTGGTTTAGAAGACCCCGCAGAGTCTGTATACAACCAGTTACATTTACATCACCTTGCTCTAAAAACTATGCGCATCCAGTTTATTCTTAAATGCATTAACTGTCCCTGCCTCGACTACCTCCCCTGGCAATGCAATCCAAGCAGACACCACTCTCTGACTAAAAAAATATTTAATAATATCTAATCTGGACCTCTCTTTAGTCAGCTTGTAGCTATGTCCTCTTGTTATTGTGGGTGGCTGTATTAAAAAAAAACAACTTGTTATAGTCTAATTTATCCATTCCTCTGATCATCTTATAAACCTGTATTAAGTCACCACGAATTCTTCTCTCTTCTAGACACTGTAGGCCGGTTTTTCTGAGTCTTTCCTCATAACTGTAATTCTGGAATCCCACTATCATCTTTGTCGCTCTTTTTTGTATTCTTTCCAGCATGTTTATATCCCCTCTATTATAAAAACTCCACACGTGTACACAGTACTCCAACCTAGGTCTAACTAATGCTTTATACAGTTTGACTATCACTTCCTTGCTCCTATGTTTAATATTTCTTTTTATCATACATAACATTGCATTTGTCTTTTTCACTGCTACCTTAACTTGCTCACTCACCTTTCCTGTATGATCTATTATAACCCCTAGGTCCTTTTCCTTATCTATCTTTCTAATATTGTTCTCTCCCATTCTGTAGTTATGTTCCATATTGGATCTACCCATGTGGATGACTGTACATTTATCTACATTAAACTCTATTTGCCAGCTTACAGACCATTCTGGAATTTTTTCTAAATCCAATTTCTTCTTCATCATCATCATTATCTTCTTCTTCTTTTTCTTCGTTTTTTTCTCCTACTTTTTCTTCCAGCTCGTCTTCAAATTCTTCGTCTTTTTGTTTCGTCTTCATGCTGAAAAGGACGTTGTAACGCTGTGTCGTAGTTTAGAGCGAGGCCGCGATATTTGCCGCTTTCCACCGGACACATCCGGTTTCAGCTGTATTTTTTTAAATACCGTACTTGCTTGGGCAGATTACACTAGTGATTCGTGCAGCCTGTTTCCAGGGCCGCCACGTGGCAGCGGAATAAGGTCTTAGTCAACTATGGTTCGCTGACCCTGATACCAGAAGCTAGCTTTGAGTCCCTGGTTGCTGTCAGCTCATGCTCTGCTGCATCTTGGTTCTTTTCTGAAATTCACTTCGAATCAATTCTAATGCATGGTTAGTGAGACCACTCAAGTGGTAGGCCATTGTTTCAATTGAATTGAAAAGACGAATTGTCATCCTCATTGTTTGTGGCTGTCTCCAGACTGCCGTTGAGGTTATAGCATTTCCTTGATTAATTGCACCTACCGGTTACAGTATTCTACTATGTGGATTCAGATTTTAATGCGAAATAATCTCGCTGTTAGTTTGTATAGGGACAAACACGCCCTGCGAATTGAGCAGGTTGGTTTTTACTGTCAGAAGTTAAATGTTATGAAGGGCTGCCAAGTTGGCTATTTTGAAAAAATCAAATTAAAGAGATTTGGCTATTTTTTAATTAATTAGTGCAAACAAATAATTGTTGTTTTCTTTTGCGGCATTTGTTGTTGTTGGTCGGGGTAAGGGTGCAAAGGGAGTGGGTAGTTGAGGTGGATGTGGGGGAAGGTGGCGCGGTATGGATAATGTTTGTTTGCGCCAGATATTTTGTTTCTTTTTAAATAATTTACCTTTCTGATTTCTAAAAAATACATACTTTTTCATAGCAAGAATTCATTGGTTACTAGAAATAAATTAACAAAAAACTACACATACCATCTTCTCACTGCCAAACAAACGGCAGCAAGCAAAAAACCAATCTGATGGAAAAGAGATACGGCTAGATGAGGCTCCAAACTTCTTAGGAGTTTCCTTAAACCGACGTCTGACCTGGTAAACACACATTTTATAGACCTAGCTGAGGGCGAGGCTACGCATTCCATCATGAAGAAACTTACTGGTACTACATGGGGTGCTAAAGGAAACTTACTGTTACTACATGGGGTGCTAAAGGAAACTTACTGTTACTACATGGGGTGCTAAAGGACACTTACTGTTACTACATGGGGTGCTAAAGGACACTTACTGTTACTACATGGGGTGCTAAAGGAAACTTACTGTTACTACATGGGGTGCTAAAGGAAACTTACTGTTACTACATGGGGTGCTAAAGGAAACTTACTGGTACTACATGGGGTGCTAAAGGAAACTTACTGTTACTACATGGGGTGCTAAAGGAAACTTACTGGTACTACATGGGGTGCTAAAAGAAACTTACTTTTACTACATGGGGTGCTAAAGGAAACTTACTGTTACTACATGGGGTGCTAAAGGAAACTTACTGTTACTACATGGGGTGCTAAAGGAAACTTACTGGTACTACATGGGGTGCTAAAAGAAACTTACTTTTACTACATGGGGTGCTAAAGGAAACTTACTGTTACTACATGGGGTGCTAAAGGAAACTTACTTTTACTACATGGGGTGCTAAAGGAAACTTACTTTTACTACATGGGGTGCTAAAGGAAACTTACTGTTACTACATGGGGTGCTAAAGGAAACTTACTTTTACTACATGGGGTGCTAAAGGAAACTTACTGTTACTACATGGGGTGCTAAAGGAAACTTACTGGTACTACATGGGGTGCTAAAGGACACTTACTTTTACTACATGGGGTGCTAAAGGAAACTAACTGTTACTACATGGGGTGCTAAAGGAAACTTACTTTTACTACATGGGGTGCTAAAGGAAACTTACTTTTACTACATGGGGTGCTAAAGGAAACTTACTGTTACTACATGGGGTGCTAAAGGAAACTTACTTTTACTACATGGGGTGCTAAAGGAAACTTACTTTTACTACATGGGGTGCTAAAGGAAACTTACTGTTACTACATGGGGTGCTAAAGGAAACTTACTGTTACTACATGGGGTGCTAAAGGAAACTTACTGTTACTACATGGGGTGCTAAAGGAAACTTACTTTTACTACATGGGGTGCTAAAGGAAACTTACTTTTACTACATGGGGTGCTAAAGGAAACTTACTGTTACTACATGGGGTGCTAAAGGAAACTTACTGTTACTACATGGGGTGCTAAAGGAAACTTACTGTTACTACATGGGGTGCTAAAGGAAACTTACTGTTACTACATGGGGTGCTAAAGGAAACTTACTGTTACTACATGGGGTGCTAAAGAAAACACACTAAAGAAATAATACACAGGCAGAGTGAGACCAGTTTTGGAAAACCTGGGAAACGGTGCAGCAACTTCAGCGCCGAAGCGAGTGCCATTCAAACGTTTTTTATCATCGTCTATATTACCCGCAAAGAGGATATTCCTTGCGTGGTTTAATAGCATTATATACACAGTAGAAACAAAGTACATAACCAAATGCTGAAGTAGCGAGGGATCAAGATGCTGAACAGTACATGAGCTGTAGCCTTCAGCGACCCAGGGCAAGGGACTTAGAGCTGCCAAAACCCTTCTACGCCTCCACGTGGTGATCCTGGATAATCGTCTGCAATAGGACATACAGGTTAAGGAGAAGGGATCGAAGAGGGAAGGCTAACTTGGTACCCAAAAATGCCATGCTGAAGTCAGATGTTGGGACCGACGTTGCAAATATCGCAGCCAGGCTGTAAACTACGACACAATGCATTCCGCTCTCCGGACAAGATCCTGCTACTTGCAAAGCAGTTTTCAGGGCTTGGTAGCGAGAGTTTGAGAACGAAGAAGAATAAGAAAAAGAAGAAGAAGAAGGAGAAGAAGAAGAAGAAGAAGAAGAAGAAGAAGAAGAAGAAGAAGAAGAAGAAGAAGAAGAAGAAGAAGAAGAAAGAAGAAGCGAAAGAGCTGAAGTAGCGTTCTGGTTTCTGAACCGGTATTTAGTAGTTAGGATTGAGAGCCCAATCTGACTTCCTGGTTTGGCTATGACAACGATTGAGACCGTAAAGGGGATTGAAGGTTGATTAGATGGGAGTGTGATCTGCACCTTGTCGATAGTATGGCTCTTTGTCCCACAACAGTAATCAAATGCAACATAAAATAAGTATACGACGAGAGAGTCCAAAGACACTAGGAATAACAGATTACACAGCGAGATACTAAGCGTATATGAATAAAACTGTCTTAAAAGAAACTGTCGTCCGATACTTGGGTAGATCCAATATAAAACATAATTACATAATGGAAGAGAACAATATTAGATAAACAGAAAAGTAAAAGGACCTAATGATTTTAATAGATCAAGCAGGTAAGATAAGCGAGCAAGTCCAGGTAGCAGTGAAAAAGGCAAATACAATGTTAGGTATGACAAAAATAAATACTAAACATAGGAGCATGGAAGTGATAATCACACTGTAAACAGCATTAGTTAGACCTAGATCGGAGTACTGTGTACAGGTGTGGAGTTCTTATCGAAGAGGAAATCTAAACATGCTGGAAATGATACCAAGAAAAGCGACAAAACTGGTAGTGGGATTCCAAAATTATAGTTATGAGGAAAGACTCAGAAAAACAGGCCAACAGTGTCTAGAAAATAAAATAATTCAAGGTGATTTAACACAGCGTTATAAGATAATCAAAGGAAAGGATAAATTGACTATAAACAATTTTTTCTTAAAAATACACCCGCCTACAAGAACAAGTGGGTAAAGCCACACATTAATTAAAGAAGGGGCCAAATATTTTTGTTAGTCGGAGAATGTTGAATGCTTGGAATACATTACCACCGGAAATTGTGGAGGCAAGGTCAATTAATTCATTCTAGAACACATTTGATTCGCATAGTTTTTAGATTAAGTGAAGTAAATGAAACTGGTTGTATAAAAATTCTGCAGTCTTCTAAAGTATAAAGACGTTAAATTAAGACGGTATTCCAATTTCTGAGTTAATCGAGATGTTTTTAAGGCTGTGGACCACAGGGCTCTTCGCCACAGCTGTCGCCACGTTGTATGCTGACTATGTTTGTTTATTTCACACCCTAATAGGAAAACAACATATGCATCATGTGGAAACTCGATCCGCTGCCCTCCTTGTCAGCAGGCAGGCATCAAAACCATTCGGCCACCCGCCCCTTATGAAAATAAATGCAACTAACGACCATCAGATTGTGTTTGAAAACACACTTCCACAAATGCGGAATCGTTCAAATATTTTGGCAGTAGTAAAGAAGAAATAGGATTTACGTATAGCGATACCAGCATAGGAAAATACAAAATGCGAGAGGAGCATTCATTGCATCCTTAAGCTTGTAGGAACAAAAAGAAATTAGGTCCAACACGAAATACAAATCTTCAATTCCAATGCAAATACCATGCCATTAGATGGTTATGAAACATGGAGAGCTACAACTAAAAAAGGTACAGACTGGCTAACGAGGTGAGGGTTCAGCGTGATCCATGTAGCAGTGAGTGACACGCAGATCAAACAAAGCATAGCACAATCGCCTGGAGGATCCCGGTCTTCCTTCATCGGCACGCTCGGGATGTGAGAAAAGCTACTGCAACCCGCCACTTTTAAGAGCACACAAAAGAGTAACCTACTCATTGTGGGCATTCGCAAACAACAACAACAACCCTGGTATAACCCAATATAAAATGTAATGAACATCCCCCTCCCCCTTCTGCGCCCCCCCCCCCCCTCCCCCATACAGCGAAAAAGGTAAAACGTTAGCAAACAATATGGGGATTGAAATGGTACAAAAAGATCACTAACGTTGAACTGTTAATATGAGTCAGACGGATATGTGCGACATCAGGCGACGAGAAGACGTTGGATAGAGCATACGTTATCATTACACGACAGTCTCTTTTCTGGAATCCCCAGGGCTAGAGAAAAGAAGCAGACTTAACACACATGGAGACAAGGGCTCAAGACAAGCATAATGGAAACAAGAACGACGCAGGCAGGGCTGGAATGGGTCGCTCAGTATATGAGGGTTTGGCATGTATTTGTTGAAGACCTGCGCAACACAGCGAGCTCAAAAGTTGTAATTGACTGAAACTATAATTGGACAAATATACATTGTAGGTAGGTTATACTTGTAGTAGCCGTTTCTGGAATTTAGCGATGTGCTTGTCTATTTCTGAATCATACTGGAACCGATGTCACATAATTCTGGAAAGCCTCATAGGTACGTTTTTCCTTTCAGCAAATGACGATGGCGCTTGTTATCTTATCTACATATTTGAGAAATAGATTGTATGGCGACGAGAAAAATAACAGATCGTATAGTTTTAGAAGATTTTGCCTCTATTCATATTTGGCCGTCACTGGCTTATCTGGCCCTTTCCCCCTCACTTCTTAAGCTCTCATGGCCACTTTAATTGACCACTGTACTTCATTTACAGCGGAGTTTCCGACCCAACCAGACGCGATGACAGACACCATATAAGATAAGTAGACTATTTTCCCCTTATATGTTGATTTGCTAGTTCAGCATTGTTGTTATTTGTTGTCCCTGATAAAGGCCTTTTGGTCGTAACGTAGGTTTTGTTTGTGTCCTCGTCTCAGTATCTGACCATACTAATTTTTAAATTTTGATTAAACTTAACTTTAATCTTCAAGTTACATGAGGTATAAACTGTATGTCGACGAGAGAAGTATTAAATCGGACAGTTTTAGAAAAGATGTGTGATTAAGTTACGAGAGGGATAAACTGTATGGCGACTAGAGAAGTATCAGATCGTATAGTTATCGTATATGTAGGGGAGCTGGGGGTGGCGATTCTGGGAACAAAGGTTACCTGAATGTGTGCCAAGCGTCTTAACACTAAGTCAACAAAGGAAACGAGGGGTTAGGGGTAAGAATGTGTCTAGTACAGGTGAGCCGACCACTCTGGTGTTCCGATTTAGCGTAGCAAGGGGCCGCTACGACCTGCTACGACATTTAGAGTGACAGGAATTCGGAGTTATTCGTGCAATAACAACTAGTTGGAGGTAGATCCAAATTAGAGTGATGGCTAAGTCAGACAACCAACAGAAGTCTGTTGGTCAGCCATAAAGTTGCTTGAGACTATAAAATACTAGAGAAAGATGAATTCTGAAGACTGGCTAGGAGAGCTATCAGGCTGACTATGACAGTGGCTGGCGTGGCTTGGCTTCGTTCATTCTCAATCTCCCACTACGAAACACTGAAAGGGCTCAAGTAGCAGAATGTAGTCCAGAGAACGGAATGCGTTGTATTGTAGTTTACAGCTTGATTGCAATATTTGCTGCTTTTGATCCAACACATCCGACTTCAGCAAGCATTTTTTGAGTACTGGGTTAGCATTGCCTCTTTGATCCCTTCTCCTTAGCCAGTATGCCCTGCTGCAGCCTGTTATCCAGGATCACCGCGTGGAGGTGTAGACGGGTCTTGGCAGCTTTGGTTCGCTGGACCTCACGCTAGCAGTCAGCTATGAGTCGCTGACCACTACAGCTCATGTGCTGCTCAGCATCTTGATCCCACTAGGAGAGTGAGAGTTAACAAGAAGTTTGCATGGTGACTTAACCAGCATACACCTTCGAGTTTCGGCCAGTCGCTCTATAAGCGTGTTAGGTACCATGTGAACAGTAAGATATCTAAATGTGTGTCGAACGTGCAGGACACCTAGTGAACGATGCGTGATCTAGAGATTAAGTAAGAGGTGTGAATGTATGTGGTATTGTGCAGGACATTTTGGGAACGATGTGTGTTCTGAGGTATGTGTATGCACAGATCTACTGAGTGCGTGAACCGATTGAATGTGGATGTACTGAGCACCTGACTGAAGAGGTATGAGTGTGTTTGAATTCACAGAACGACAGAGTATGTAGTACAACCGCGAGGATGAGTTTGTGAGAGTGTGTCGAGTGTGCAGATATGGGGGAGGGGGGGGGGGGGGGGGGGGTAGCGGCGAGAATCTTGGGCTAGGTAGTTTGAAGAAGTTAACAAAAGCTAATGCTTAAAACCTCAATTGTAGTACAAGTTAATACATTATGATTATTTAGTTTAGATGCATTTTTATTTTTTTGGGTGCTAATATTGTGTTTGATTGAAGGTGATGTTATTAAATACGTTATGTGTGACGAGAGTGTTTACTGAATTTTCCTGTGTGTAGTCGTGTCGGGGTGTGAATAATTGCTGTAACGCTTTAGAAAAGTGAAACCTAGACTGTTCACACTCTTCATGGAACATAGGGCCGCATCAAATGTTCTCCATCTGCAACTATTATGTGCCATTTTATTGAGTCCCTCCCACGTGATGCCGATTAATCTGACTTTCTCCTCTTGGCCTTCCCGCTGGACTCTTTTCCTGTTGGTTTCAATTCAATGCATGTAGGGTTATATTGCTCAGATTCTTTCTGAGAGTGTATCCTATCCATCCCCACTTCCTCACCACAATTCCCAACTGTATTGGTTGTTGCCGTGTTTTTTCTCACATACACGTGTTTACTATTATCTCTGATAATTTAACAAACAGTATGCGGCGGATACAATTGTTAACGAAGGTTTTCAGTCTGGATGTGATAACCTCAGTCAAATGCCGTGTCTCAGAGCCATATAGCAGGACCGATAAATTCGTTTCAAAACAGACTAATCTTATTCTCCATGGAGATTGCTGCCGAGTTCCATCTTAGAAGAAGAGTTGAATGCAAATCTAGCTTTATTGATTCTGGCATCAACATCTTAGTCTATTACTCCGTATTTATCAATGCTACTTCTCCGATATATACAATGTTGCACTTTCTCAATTGATTGGCATCCTGTCAGTCTCGAGAGACGATGGACTTCACGCTAAAGAGGGTGGTCTTAGTCAGTTGTTGCCCTTGCTTTCGTCGCACACATTTGGAGTCTGCATCTTGGAATCCCCAGCGTGCAGGCCACCAGACAAAGCCTGCCTCAAGTTCATATCCAACGCTTTTAGGTCACGCTTGCAAAAAGCTTTGTAGCGGAGAAAGAGTCTACCTTTGTTACGCTTTAACGCTTGTTGATCGGCTCTCCATATAGGATATCTTTTGGAATGCTACCGTCCACCATTCTGCACATGTGACCAAGCAACCGCAAGCGACGGAGGACCGAACATCAACTGTAAATCTTTGCACGGTCCAATACGTCGTTGTTTGTCCCTCCATGAAATTCCAAGTAAGCGTCTCAAGCAGCAAGTATGGCTTGGCTTGGCTTGGCTTCGTGCGTTCTCAATTTCCCACCACCAAACCAGAAAAGGGCTTAAGTAGCAGAATGTAGTCCAGAGAACGGAATACGTTGTGTCGTAGTTTACATCTTGACTGCGATATTTGCACCTTTCGGTCCAACACATCCGACTTCAGCAATCATTTTTTGAGTACCGGGTTAACATTCCCTCTTCGATCCCTTCTCCTTAGCCAGTCTGCTCTGTTTCAGCCTGTTATCCAGGATCACCGCGTGGAGGTGTAGAAGGTCTTTGCAGCTCTGGTTTGCTGGCCCTGACGCTAGCAGTCAGCTATGGGTCGCTGACCACTGCAGCTCATGTGCAAGCAGCACATATGAAAGGCATTTGACCTAAATTATTTGTCGTTTATCGTTATGAGGTCTCTTTGTTTGTTGTTTATTCACATTTCCTTATTTTGTTGGTACTAATCCATGTTCTTTGTTTTGTTGGCACTACTCTGTATGCAATTCTACCTTTCCTATAACCCTGACATTTTTATTTTTTCACCGAGAGAAGGAGCAGACAAATCGACAGTTTTAGCGGAAATATAGAAGTGGTTATATCGGGTCAAGCGACCAAGATAACTCACTGTATCAATACTATTTACTTTATTTATCAAGTATTTGTCTTCTATCGGTTTATCTTATCTATAAACATTACTGCTGTTATATAATTTAACCAGTAAATCTCTACAAACTCTTTCATCTTCTTCTTGTTTCTGTTTTGCTCGTTAAGTGGCGTGGCCTCACCTCTGTAGTTGGCCCCTATGCGTGAAAAATGTGCCAAACCACTTGATGTGCTGACGTATGTTTATTTTTGCAATGTGTTTTATATGACTGCAAAAATAGGAAATAAACACACAGTTGGAAGAGAGATTGGGACACCGAAGATGTGATTACGGTATACAGAAGAATGGACGAGCCTGGAGAAAAGACAGGAAAACGGATAAGGAAGATATGAAGTTCAGGGCAAACATAATCAATGTCCCATGAGCTCAAATATTTGGGCCGTATTTTTCGGCCGAAGTTAAGCTGGACAGGAATCCGAGACAAGGTGTCAGAAATCATCTGATGTAACTTATCAGCTGTCAGAAATCATCTGATGTAACGTATCAGCTGTCACATTGCTTAGGTACTCGGGACAACATACTGACCTGGACGTCATTCCAGGGTCAGGTACAATACACTGAGCAAGACCGACATCTCGCTTCGATGTAGTTTCCTGGAAACAGGCTGTTTTCAAGGCAGCCTGACTGACGAGATGTGGAACGATGTGATCCCCGTTGTAGCGAGTGCCACGCAGATGAAGCCAAGCTTATCACAGCCGCCTGGAGGACCGCTGTTCACCTTTATCAGCACGCTCGGGATGTCAGGAAAGCTACTACAACCCGCCACTTAACGTTCTTTTCAGCGCGCACAAGAGAGTAAACTTACTTAGTGTAGGCATTAAGCAACAACAACAAGAAGACATTTGAAGGATGGTCCGACCTACGTCTCCTGTAGATTACATTTACTGGCAAACATTACGCTAGTTCGGACATCTCATGAGAATACACTTTCATCGACTTTCACTGATGGCTTACAACGTTGATAGATCTGACTATATGGGAAGAGGACGGCCGCGAGGCAGGTGGATATATGTCATTATAGTGCTTATGGGGACGGAGTGGGCTATTGGTTAAGTGACACCGCTCACAGTCTGAATGTGCTGGGTTCGCTCTCCAAACACAGCACCGGCCGTTACCCCGGGGAAGCAAATCCTTAGAAAATGCAGGAGGAAGCAGACCCTTACATAAAATGCATGCCGAAGTCGGATGCACTGGGCGGGGAGCGCAAAATAAAAACAGTGCAACGCCTTGATGAATACAGTAATAATGCGAAATAAAATTTTAAAAATAATTAATACTTAAAGTGATTGGGCAACTACACTGGCTCGCGACGACTCAGGGAATACACTTGCGGTAGGACAGACGAATTGAAGCTTCCCACGCCACTCAATAGCATAATTAGAAAGATAACTTACTAATTAGCTAATCTTAGTTAGTTAAACTTTTCCAGCCATTTTACAAGACACACATTTGTTAAAACAAAACTGTACTGAAAGGAAAGTCAATGATCAAAGCGCAAGAGAAAGACATCGCTACGTGGGGGAAGATAACATCAAGCGACGCACTATACACAATGATGCTATACTGCAGCATTAAGGCACAAGATAGTAGATAACGCCCAGAGCAGCCACGAAGACATTCGCTTCATGATAACCAGTCAACGTTGAAGTTTCATTGGCGTATCACTAGAAAGACGTCGAAAGAGATGCCGACACGAAACAACTTGATGAAAAACAGTAGCGTCGAAATATCAGTTATGATTCAGAGCTGGGGCACTGTACGAAGGATCGCTTCAGATCGGGCGACGTGGAGGGAGTTTGATGCCGTTCTTAAAGACGAGGAGTGATGGTCAATGTCTGGTTTTTCTGTCGCTGATCAAGGATATAAGAAGTGGAAAGAGTTTGTTGCTGTCCTTACAGACGCCACGAAGAGTAATGTCACTGTCTGGTATGCCTATCACTGAGATTGGCTGCACTTGTGCCGTCTGACTTAGTTATTAGGGCAGAGCTCTGGCAGAGGCAAATAAAACCTGGTCCTCCCAAAACTCTGTGCTGAAACCGCATGTGTTTGGCGGAAAGACTCAGATACCACAGCCTCGCTGTAAGCTACGACACAATGTAGCAAATGCTCTTTTCAGGACAAAAGCCAAATAAACAAAAAATGTTAAACACATTTGCTAACGTCTCTCTCTCTCTCTCTCTCTCTCTCTCTCTCTCTCTCTCTCACACACACACACACACACACCCAACACACACACACACACACACACACACACCCGCAGGCCCGCCCGCCCGCCCACCCGCACGCACACACGCACGCACGCACGCACGAACGCACGCACGCACGCGCACACACACACACACACACACAGTCAACGTTGAAGTTTCATTGGCGTATCACTAGAAAGACGTCGAAAGAGATGCATACACACATACACACAACACATACACACACACACCATCGCAACACATACACACACAAAACAAAAAAAAACCCATACACACAAAGAACACACCAGCAGAACACAACACACACACACACCGTCACAACACACACCATCACACCACATACACACAAAGACACAACACAACACACACATACCATCACACACACTGTACACAGACTCCACACAGACACACGTTAAAAACACATTCGTCTATACACAAATACCTCACACACACACACACACACAGACAAAACAAAAACAAACCATCACTGCCCCCCCCCCCCAACGCACACACATACACACAAATACACACACACTGTCCACAGACTTCACACACTTGCTACACCTAACACCGTCAGACCCCTCACACACACTTGCTACACCTAACACCGCCAGACCCTTAACACACACTTGCTACAACTAACACCGACAGACCCTCACACACACACACACACTTGCTACACCTAACACCGCCAGACCCCTCACACACACTTGCTACACCTAACACCGACAGACCCCTCACACACACACCTGCTACACCTAACACAGCCAGACCCCTCACACACACACTTGCTACACCTAACACGGACAGACCCGTCACACACACACACACATTTGTTACAACTAACACCGCCAGACCCCTCTCTCACACACACACACACACTTGCTACACCTAACACCGTAAGACTCCTCACACACACACTTGCTACAATTAACCCCGCCAGACCCTCACACACACACACACACACGTGCTACACCTTACACCACCAGACACCCCCCCACACACACACACTTGCTACACCTAACACCGCAAGACCCCTCACACACTTGCTACTCCTAACACCGCCAGACCTCTCACACACATTTGCTACCACTAACACCGCCAGACCCCTCTCACACACACACACTTGCTACACCTAACTCCGCCAGACCCTTCACACGCACACACTTGCTACAACACAGCCAGACCTCTCTCACACACCCACTTGCTACACCTCACACGGCCAGACCCCTCACACACACTTGCTACACCTAACCCCGCCAGACTCCTCACACACACACACTTGCTACAACTAACACTGCCAGACTCCCTACAGTCACACACACTTGCTACACCTAACACCGCCAGACTTCCCACACACACACACACTTGCTACACCTAACACCGCCATACTCCCCACAGTCACACACCTGCTACACCTGACACCGCCAGACTTCCCACACACACACACACTTGCTACACTTAACACCGCCATACTCCCCACACACACACACACTTGCTACAACTAACACCGCCAGACTCCCCACACACACACACACTTGCTACACCTAACACCGCCAGACCCCTCACACACACACACACACACACTTGCTACACCTAACCCCGCCAGATCCCTCACACACACACACACACACACACTTGCTACACCTAATACCGCCAGACCCCTCACAAACACCCACACTTGCTTCACCAAACACCGCAAGACCCCTCACACACACATACACTTGGTACACCTAACACCGCCAGACCCCTCACACACACACACACTTGCTACACCTTACCCCGCCAGACCCCTCACAAACCCACACACTTGCTTCACCAAACACCGCCAGACCCCTCACACACACTTGCTACACCTAACACCGCAAGACCCCTCACACGCACTTGCTACACCTAAGACCGACAGACCCCTCACACACACACTTGCTACACCTAACACCGTAAGACTCCTCACACACACACTTGCTACACCTAACCCCGCCAGACCCTCACACACACACACACACGTGCTACACCTTACACCGCCAGACCCCCCCCCTCCCCACACACACACACTTGCTACACCTAACACCGCAAAACCCCTCACACATACTTGCTACTCCTAACACCGCCAGACCCCTCACACACACTTGCTACACCTAACAATGCCAGACTCCGCACACACACTTGCTACACCTAACACGCCAGATACCTCACACACACACACTTGCTACACCTAACACCGCCAGACCCCTCACACACACACACACACACTTGCTACACCTAACACCGCCAGACCCCTCACACACACACACACACACACACACACACACACTCGCAGGCCCGCCCGCCCGCACGCACGCACGCACGAACGCACGCACGCACGCACGCACGCACACACACACACAGTCAACGTTGAAGTTTCATTGGCGTATCACTAGAAAGACGTCGAAAGAGATGCATACACACATACACACAACACATACACACATACACCATCGCAACACATACACACACAAAACAAAATAAAACCCATACACACAAAGAACACACCAGCAGAACACAACACACACACACACCGTCACAACACACACACCATCACACCACATACACACAAAGACACAACACAACACACACATACCATCACACACACTGTACACAGACTCCACACAGACACACGTTAAAAACACATTCGTCTATACACAAATACCTCACACACACACACACACAGACAAAACAAAAACAAACCATCACTGCCCCCCCCCCCCAACGCACACACATACACACAAATACACACACACTGTCCACAGACTTCACACACTTGCTACAACTAACACCGCCAGACTCCTCAGACACACACACTTGCTACAACTAACACCGCCAGACTCCTCACACACACATACACTTGCTACAACTAACACCGCCAGACTCCCCACACACACACACTTGCTACAACTAACACCGCCAGACTCCCCACAGTCACACACACTTGCTACACCTAACACCGCCAGACTTCCCACACACACACACACTTGCTACACCTAACACCGCCAGACTCCCCACACACACACACACACACTTGCTACACCTAACACCGCCAGCCCCCCCCCCCCCCCCCAAACACACACTTGCTACACCTAACACCGCAAGACCCCTCACACACACTTGCTACACCTAACACCGCCAGACCCTTCACACACACACTTGCTACACCTAACACCGCATAACCCCTCACACACACACACTTGTTACACCTAACACCGCCAGACCCCTCACACACACTTGCTACACCTAACACCGCCAGACCCTTAACACACTTGCTACACCTTACCCCGCCAGATCCCTCACACACACACACACACTTGCTACACCTAATACCGCCAGACCCCTCACAAACCCACACACTTGCTTCACCAAACACCGCCAGACCCCTCACACACACTTGCTACACCTAACACCGCAAGACCCTTCACACGCACTTGCTACACCTAAGACCGACAGACCCCTCACACACACACTTGCTACACCTAACACCGTAAGACTCCTCACACACACACTTGCTACACCTAACCCCGCCAGACCCTCACACACACACACACACGTGCTACACCTTACACCGCCAGACCCCCCCCCCCTCCCCACACACACACACTTGCTACACCTAACACCGCAAGACCCCTCACACACACTTGCTACACCTAACAATGCCAGACTCCGCACACACACTTGCTACACCTAACACGCCAGATACCTCACACACACACACTTGCTACACCTAACACCGCCAGACCCCTCACACACACACACACACACTTGCTACACCTAACACCGCCAGACCCCTCACACACACACACACACACACACACACCCGCAGGCCCGCCCGCCCGCACGCACGCACGCACGCACGCACGAACGCACGCACGCGAACGCACGCGCACACACACACACACACACACACAGTCAACGTTGAAGTTTCATTGGCGTATCACTAGAAAGACGTCGAAAGAGATGCATACACACATACACACAACACATACACACACACACCATCGCAACACATACACACACAAAACAAAAAAAAACCCATACACACAAAGAACACACCAGCAGAACACAACACACACACACACCGTCACAACACACACCATCACACCACATACACACAAAGACACAACACAACACACACATACCATCACACACACTGTACACAGACTCCACACAGACACACGTTAAAAACACATTCGTCTATACACAAATACCTCACACACACACACACACACAGACAAAACAAAAACAAACCATCACTGCCCCCCCCCCCCCCCAACGCACACACATACACACAAATACACACACACTGTCCACAGACTTCACACACTTGCTACACCTAACACCGTCAGACCCCTCACACACACTTGCTACACCTAACACCGCCAGACCCTTAACACACACTTGCTACAACTAACACCGACAGACCCTCACACACACACACACACTTGCTACACCTAACACCGCCAGACCCCTCACACACACTTGCTACACCTAACACCGACAGACCCCTCACACACACACCTGCTACACCTAACACAGCCAGACCCCTCACACACACACTTGCTACACCTAACACGGACAGACCCGTCACACACACACACACATTTGTTACAACTAACACCGCCAGACCCCTCTCTCACACACACACACACACTTGCTACACCTAACACCGTAAGACTCCTCACACACACACTTGCTACAATTAACCCCGCCAGACCCTCACACACACACACACACACACGTGCTACACCTTACACCACCAGACACCCCCCCACACACACACACTTGCTACACCTAACACCGCAAGACCCCTCACACACTTGCTACTCCTAACACCGCCAGACCTCTCACACACATTTGCTACCACTAACACCGCCAGACCCCTCTCACACACACACACTTGCTACACCTAACTCCGCCAGACCCTTCACACGCACACACTTGCTACAACACAGCCAGACCTCTCTCACACACCCACTTGCTACACCTCACACGGCCAGACCCCTCACACACACTTGCTACACCTAACCCCGCCAGACTCCTCACACACACACACTTGCTACAACTAACACTGCCAGACTCCCTACAGTCACACACACTTGCTACACCTAACACCGCCAGACTTCCCACACACACACACACTTGCTACACCTAACACCGCCATACTCCCCACAGTCACACACCTGCTACACCTGACACCGCCAGACTTCCCACACACACACACACTTGCTACACTTAACACCGCCATACTCCCCACACACACACACACTTGCTACAACTAACACCGCCAGACTCCCCACACACACACACACTTGCTACACCTAACACCGCCAGACCCCTCACACACACACACACACACACTTGCTACACCTAACCCCGCCAGATCCCTCACACACACACACACACACACACTTGCTACACCTAATACCGCCAGACCCCTCACAAACACCCACACTTGCTTCACCAAACACCGCAAGACCCCTCACACACACATACACTTGGTACACCTAACACCGCCAGACCCCTCACACACACACACACTTGCTACACCTTACCCCGCCAGACTCCTCACAAACCCACACACTTGCTTCACCAAACACCGCCAGACCCCTCACACACACTTGCTACACCTAACACCGCAAGACCCCTCACACGCACTTGCTACACCTAAGACCGACAGACCCCTCACACACACACTTGCTACACCTAACACCGTAAGACTCCTCACACACACACTTGCTACACCTAACCCCGCCAGACCCTCACACACACACACACACGTGCTACACCTTACACCGCCAGACCCCCCCCCCTCCCCACACACACGCACTTGCTACACCTAACACCGCAAAACCCCTCACACATACTTGCTACTCCTAACACCGCCAGACCCCTCACACACACTTGCTACACCTAACAATGCCAGACTCCGCACACACACTTGCTACACCTAACACGCCAGATACCTCACACACACACACTTGCTACACCTAACACCGCCAGACCCCTCACACACACACACACACACTTGCTACACCTAACACCGCCAGACCCCTCACACACACACACACACACACACACACACACTCGCAGGCCCGCCCGCCCGCACGCACGCACGCACGAACGCACGCACGCACGCACGCACGCACACACACACACAGTCAACGTTGAAGTTTCATTGGCGTATCACTAGAAAGACGTCGAAAGAGATGCATACACACATACACACAACACATACACACATACACCATCGCAACACATACACACACAAAACAAAATAAAACCCATACACACAAAGAACACACCAGCAGAACACAACACACACACACACCGTCACAACACACACACCATCACACCACATACACACAAAGACACAACACAACACACACATACCATCACACACACTGTACACAGACTCCACACAGACACACGTTAAAAACACATTCGTCTATACACAAATACCTCACACACACACACACACAGACAAAACAAAAACAAACCATCACTGCCCCCCCCCCCCCCCAACGCACACACATACACACAAATACACACACACTGTCCACAGACTTCACACACTTGCTACAACTAACACCGCCAGACTCCTCAGACACACACACTTGCTACAACTAACACCGCCAGACTCCTCACACACACATACACTTGCTACAACTAACACCGCCAGACTCCCCACACACACACACTTGCTACAACTAACACCGCCAGACTCCCCACAGTCACACACACTTGCTACACCTAACACCGCCAGACTTCCCACACACACACACACTTGCTACACCTAACACCGCCAGACTCCCCACACACACACACACACACTTGCTACACCTAACACCGCCAGCCCCCCCCCCCCCCCCAAACACACACTTGCTACACCTAACACCGCAAGACCCCTCACACACACTTGCTACACCTAACACCGCCAGACCCTTCACACACACACTTGCTACACCTAACACCGCATAACCCCTCACACACACACACTTGTTACACCTAACACCGCCAGACCCCTCACACACACTTGCTACACCTAACACCGCCAGACCCTTAACACACTTGCTACACCTTACCCCGCCAGATCCCTCACACACACACACACACTTGCTACACCTAATACCGCCAGACACCTCACAAACCCACACACTTGCTTCACCAAACACCGCCAGACCCCTCACACACACTTGCTACACCTAACACCGCAAGACCCTTCACACGCACTTGCTACACCTAAGACCGACAGACCCCTCACACACACACTTGCTACACCTAACACCGTAAGACTCCTCACACACACACTTGCTACACCTAACCCCGCCAGACCCTCACACACACACACACACGTGCTACACCTTACACCGCCAGACCCCCCCCCCCCTCCCCACACACACACACTTGCTACACCTAACACCGCAAGACCCCTCACACACACTTGCTACACCTAACAATGCCAGACTCCGCACACACACTTGCTACACCTAACACGCCAGATACCTCACACACACACACTTGCTACACCTAACACCGCCAGACCCCTCACACACACACACACACACTTGCTACACCTAACACCGCCAGACCCCTCACACACACACACACACACACACACACACCCGCAGGCCCGCCCGCCCGCACGCACGCACGCACGCACGCACGAACGCACGCACGCGCACACACACACACACACACACACAGTCAACGTTGAAGTTTCATTGGCGTATCACTAGAAAGACGTCGAAAGAGATGCATACACACATACACACAACACATACACACACACACCATCGCAACACATACACACACAAAACAAAAAAAAACCCATACACACAAAGAACACACCAGCAGAACACAACACACACACACACCGTCACAACACACACCATCACACCACATACACACAAAGACACAACACAACACACACATACCATCACACACACTGTACACAGACTCCACACAGACACACGTTAAAAACACATTCGTCTATACACAAATACCTCACACACACACACACACACACACACACAGACAAAACAAAAACAAACCATCACTGCCCCCCCCCCCCCCAACGCACACACATACACACAAATACACACACACTGTCCACAGACTTCACACACTTGCTACAACTAACACCGCCAGACTCCTCAGACACACACACTTGCTACAACTAACACCGCCAGACTCCTCACACACACATACACTTGCTACAACTAACACCGCCAGACTCCCCCCACACACACACTTGCTACAACTAACACCGCCAGACTCCCCACAGTCACACACACTTGCTACACCTAACACCGCCAGACTTCCCACACACACACACACTTGCTACACCTAACACCGCCAGACTCCCCACACACACACACACACACTTGCTACACCTAACACCGCCAGCCCCCCCCCCCCAACCCCACACACACACACACACTTGCTACACCTAACACCGCAAGACCCCTCACACACACTTGCTACACCTAACACCGCCAGACCCTTCACACACACACTTGCTACACCTAACACCGCATAACCCCTCACACACACACACTTGTTACACCTAACACCGCCAGACCCCTCACACACACTTGCTACACCTAACACCGCCAGACCCTTAACACACACTTGCTACAACTAACACCGACAGACCCCTCACACACACACACACACTTGCTACACCTAACACCGCCAGACCCCTCACACACACTTGCTACACCTAACACCGACAGACCCCTCACACACACATCTGCTACACCTAACACAGCCAGACCCCTCACACACACACTTGCTACACCTAACACCGTAAGACTCCTCACACACACACTTGCTACAATTAACCCCGCCAGACCCTCACACACACACACACGTGCTACACCTTACACCACCAGACACCCCCCCCCCCACACACACACACTTGCTACACCTAACACCGCAAGACCCCTCACACACTTGCTACTCCTAACACCGCCAGACCTCTCACACACACTTGCTACACCTAACACCGCCAGACCCTTCACACACACTTGCTACACCTAACACTGCCAGATCCCTCACACACACACACTTGCTACACCTAACACCGCCGGACCTTTAACACACACTTGCTACAACTAACACCGCCAGACCCCTCACACACACACACTCACACACACACTTGCTTCATCTAACACCGCCAGACCCCTCACACACACATGCTACACCTAACACCTACATACCGCTCACACACACACTTGCTACACCTAACACCGACAGACCCGTCACACACACACACACATTTGCTACCACTAACACCGCCAGACCCCTCTCACACACACACACTTGCTACACCTAACTCCGCCAGACCCTTCACACGCACACACTTGCTACAACACAGCCAGACCTCTCTCACACACCCACTTGCTACACCTC
Source organism: Ariolimax columbianus (assembly GCA_036924085.1). NCBI lineage: Eukaryota > Metazoa > Mollusca > Gastropoda > Stylommatophora > Arionidae > Ariolimax > Ariolimax columbianus. The sequence goes on from JAVGWX010000004.1 coordinate 54,740,192, forward strand.
ACACGGCCAGACCCCTCACACACACTTGCTACACCTAACCCCGCCAGACTCCCCACACACACACACTTGCTACAACTAACACCGCCAGACTCCCCACAGTCACACACACTTGCTACACCTAACACCGCCAGACTTCCTATACACACACACACTTGCTACACCTAACACCGCCATACTCCCCACAGTCACACACACTTGCTACACCTAACACCGCCAGACTTCCCACACACACACACACTTGCTACACCTAACACCGCCATACTCCCCACACACACACACACTTGCTACAACTAACAACGCCAGACTCCCCACACACACACACACTTGCTACACCTAACACCGCCAGACCCCTCACACACACACACACACACACTTGCTACACCTAACCCCGCCAGATCCCTCACACACACAGAAAAACTTGCTACACCTAATACCGCCAGACCCCTCACAAACCCACACACTTGCTTCACCAAACACCGAAAGACCCCTCACACACACATACACTTGGTACACCTAACACCGCCAGACCCCTCACACACACACACACTTGCTACACCTTACCCCGCCAGATCCCTCACACACACACACACACTTGCTACACCTAATACCGCCAGACCCCTCACAAACCCACACACTTGCTTCACCAAACACCGCCAGACCCCTCACACACACTTGCTACACCTAACACCGCCAGACCCTTAACACACACTTGCTACAACTAACACCGACAGCCCCCTCACACACACTTGCTACACCTAACACCGCCAGACCCCTCACACGCATTTGCTACACCTAAGACCGACAGACCCCTCATACACACACTTGCTACACCTAACACCGTAAGACTCCTCACACACACACACTTGCTACACCTAACCCCGCCAGACCCTCACACACACACACACACACGTGCTACACCTTACACCGCCAGACCCCCCCCCTCCCCACACACACACACACACACTTGCTACACCTAACACCGCAAGACCCCTCACACATACTTGCTACTCCTAACACCGCCAGACCCCTCACACACACTTGCTACACCTAACAATGCCAGACCTCTCACACACACACTCGCTACACCTAACAATGCCAGACTCCGCACACACACTTGCTACACCTAACACCGACATACCTCTCACACACACACTTGCTACACCTAACACCGCCAGACCCCTCACACACACACACATACACTTGCTACACCTAACACCGCCAGACCCGTCACACACACACACACACATTTGCTACAACTAACACCGCCAGACCCCTCTCACACACACACACACCCACACACTTGCTATACCTAACACCGCCAGACCCCTCACACACACACACACACTTGCTACACCTAACCCCGCCAGACCTCTCACACACACACTTGCTACACCTAACACCGCCAGACCTCTCACACACACACTTGCTACACCTAACTCCGCCAGACCCTTCACACGCACACACTTGCTACACCCAACACCGCCAGACCCCTCACTCACACACACTTGCTACAACACAGCCAGAGCTCTCTCACTCACCCACTTGCTACACCTTACACGGCCAGACCCCTCACACACACACTTGCTACACCTAACACCGCCATACTCCCCACACACACTTGCTACAACTAACACCGCCAGACTCCCCACACACACACACACTTGCTACACCTAACACCGCCAGACCCCTCTCACACACACACGCACTTGCTACACCTAACCCCGCCAGATCCCTCACACACACACATTTGCTACAACTAACACCGCCAGACCCCTCTCACACACACACACACACACTTGCTACACCTAACACCGTAAGACTCCTCACACACACACTTGCTACAATTAACCCCGCCAGATCCTCACACACACACACACACTTGCTACACCTAACCCCGCCAGATCCCTCACACACACACACACACTTGCTACATCCAACACCGCCAGCCCCCCCCCCCCTTCCCACACACACTTGCTACACCTAATCCCGCAAGACCCCTCACACACTTGCTACTCCTAACAACGCCAGACCTCTCACACACACTTGCTACACCTAACACCGCCAGACCCCTCACACACACACACTTGTTACACCTAACACCGCCAGACCCCTAACACACACTTGCTACATCTAACACCGCCAGACCCTTAACACACACTTGCTACAACTAACACCGACAGCCCCCTCACACACACACACTTGCTACACATAACCCCGCCAGATCCCTCACACACACACACACTTGCTACACCTAACACCGCCTGACCCTCACACACACACACACACACACACACACACTTGCTACACCCAACACCGCCAGCCCCCCCCCCCCCCCCTTCCCACACACACTTGCTACACCTAACACCGCAAGACCCCTCACACACACTTGCTACTCCTAACAACGCCAGACCTCTCACACACACTTGCTACACCTAACACCGCCAGACCCCTCACACACACACACACTTGTTACACCTAACACCGCCAGACCCCTCACACACATTTGCTACACCTAACACCGCCAGACCCTTAACACACACTTGCTACAACTAACACCGACAGCCCCCTCACACACACACACACACACTTGCTACAACACCGCCAGACCTCTTACACACACACTTGCTACACCTAACACTGACAGACCCCTCACACACACACTTGCTACACCTAAAACAGCCAGACCCCTCACACACACACTTGCTACACCTAACACCGACAGACCCGTCATACACACACACACATTTGCTACAACTAACACCGCCAGACCCCTCTCACACACACAAAGACACACACACTTGCTACACCTAACACCGTTATACTCCTCACACACACACTTGCTACACCTAACCCCGCAAGACCCTCACACACACACACACACGTGCTACACCTTACACCGCCAGACGCCCCCCCCCCCCACACACACACACACACTTGCTACTCCTAACACCAGAAGACCCCTCACACACACTTGCTACACCTAACACGCCAGATACCTCACACACACACACTTGCTACACCTAACACGGCCAGACCCCTCACACACACACACTTGCTACACCTTACACCGCCAGACCTCTCACACACACTTGCTACACCTAACACCGCCAGACCCCTCACACACACTTGCTACACCTAACACCACCACAGACCCCTCACACAAACACTTGCTACACCTAACCCCGGCAGACCCCTCACACACACTTGCTACACCTAACACCGACAGACCCCTCACACACACTTGCTACACCTAACACGGCCAGACCCCTCACAACCACTTGCTACACCTAACACCGCCAGACCCCTCACATACACACACACTTGCTACACCTAACTCCGCCAGACCCCTCACACACACATACTTGCTACATCTAACCCCGCCAAACACCTCACACACACTTGCTACACCTAACACCATCAGAGCCCTCACACACACTTGCTACACCTAACACCGCCAGACCCCTCACACACACTTGCTACAACTAACACCGCCAGACCCCTCACACACACACTCACACACACTTGCTACACCTAACACCGCCAGACCACTCACACACACTTCCTACACCTAACACCGATAGACCCCTAACACACACACTTGGTACACCTAACACCGCCAGACCCCTCCCACACACATTTGCTACACCTAACACTGACAGACCCGTCACACACACACACACACACAATTGTTACACCTAACACCGCCAGACCCCTTATACACACACACACACTTGCTACACCTAACACCGCCAGACCCCTCACACACATTTGCTACTCCTAACACCGACAGACCCCTCACTCACACTTGCTACACCTAACACGGCCAGATCCCTCACAGACACTTGCTAAACTCCGCCAGACCCCTCACATACACACACTTGCTACAACACCGCCAGACCTCTTACACACACACTTGCTACACCTAACACCGCCAGACCTCTTACACACACACTTGCTACAACATCGCCAGACCTCTATCTCACATACACACACACATACACACTTGCTACACCTAACACGGCAAGACCCCTCACATACACTTGCTACACCTAACCCTGCTAGACCCCTCACACACACTTGCTACACCTAACACCGACAGATCCCTCACACACACTTGCTATACCTAACACCGACAGACCCTTCCCACACACTTGCTACACCTAACACGGCCAGACCCCTCACACACACTTGCTACACCTAACACCGCCAGACCCCTCACACACACACATGCTACACCTAACACGGCCAGACCCCTCACACACACACTTGCTACACCTAACACGGCCAGACCCCTCACACACACTTGCTACACCTAACACGGCCAGACCCATCACACACACACTTGCTACACCTAACCCGGCCAGACCCCTCACACACACTTGCTACACCTAACACCGACAGACCCCTCACACACACTTCCTACACCTAACTCCGCCAGACCCTTCACAAACACTTGCTACACCTAACCCCGCCAGACCACTCACACACACTTGCTACACCTAACACGGCCAGATCCCTCACAGACACTTGCTAAACTCCGCCAGACCCCTCACATACACACACTTGCTACAACACCGCCAGACCTCTTACACACACACTTGCTACACCTAACACCGCCAGACCCCTCACACACACTTGCTACACCTAACACCGCCAGACCCCTCACACACACACTTGCTACAACATCGCCAGACCTCTCTCCCCCCCACACACACACATACACACTTGCTACACCTAACCCTGCTAGACCCCTCACACACACTTGCTACAACACCGCCAGACATCTTACACACACACTTGCTACACCTAACACCGCCAGACCCCTCACACACACTTGCAACACCTAACACCGCCAGACCCCCCACACACACTTGCTACACCTAACACGGCCAGACCCCTCCCACACACTTGCTACACCTAACACCGACAGACTCAGAACCGCTGCCAAACAAGAACAATGATAACCAAAACGCATCCTGGCCTAAACCGCCACTTGAAAAATGCCTAGAGACAGCGCATGACGTAATGAAGCCAGTTCTGACTGGCGTCACGCGTTACAAAACGAGCAAGCACCTTACACTCTCGCGCGTCGGGCCTTAGCAAAACATTACCTAACACTCACTTACGCTTGCGCGCACAATAAACAAACATTCTCCAAATGTTACACGATTATTGAGCCATTCAGTTTGAAGTATATAGAAAGCATATCATTTACACCACTCGCGTGGTTTCTGGACTTTAACGAAAAGAGCCACTGTAAACATCCAGGCAGGACGTTGAGGTTGTCGTAATGAATTTTTAAAATGGGGTAAACAACATCATCAGACATAATTCATTGCTCGAGGAAAAATCTGCCGAATACGGATGTGTCGGACCGAACGGTGCAAATATCGCAGTCAAGCTGTAAACTAGCGACACAACACATTCCGTTATTCGGACTACTTCTTGCTACTTGCAAAGCCCTGTTCAAGGCTTGGTAGCGGGGAATTGAGAACGAACGCAGAAGGACAAGAATAATTCATTGCTCGGAAACTACAGCTGCAAATGCTTGGATACAATTAAAGTTATCAGCGGCAGTGGTTTGACCTTTGTTTCAATCACCTCATCAGTTCCCTGTGGAGCAGAGGTCTTCAACCAAAATTTGTGAAGTCTCCAACTGTTGACCTGGCTACATTAGTCGAAGTTGTTTGTGGCTGAACGTTTATACATGCTCAGGTAGCCCCCACGATGCACGATTCTCCTTTGGTGGCTTCTTACGATTTGTATGGCAGGTTACGGTGTTACTATTATTTGCTCCCTTTTCGAATCCAGTAACAGGATCAAGATGCTGAGCAGCACATGAGCTGCAGCAGTCAGCGACCCATAGCTGACTGCTAGCGTCAGGGTCAGTGAACCATAGCTGCCAAGACCCTTCTACACCTCCACGCGGTGATCCTGGATAACAGGCTGCAGCAGGGCAGACTGGCTAAGGAGAAAGGCTCGAAGAGGGAATGCTAACCCGGTACTCAAAAAATGCTTGCTGAAGTCGGATGTGTTGGACCGAAAGGTGCAAATATCGCAGCCAAGCTGTAAACTACGACACAACGCATTCCGTTCTCTGGACTACATTCTGCTACTTGGGCCCTTTCAGGGTTTGGTAGTGGGAGATTGAGAGCGAACGAAGAAGAAGAAGAAGAAGAATCCGGTAACAATCGTGCAACCTATGTTTAACTTGGAGCAAAAAGCCGAAAATAATCAATCAAACAATCAATCAATACCATTTAAATTATTTCTCTGGTCGATATATCCTCTTCCATATTTGTTTACAAGTCGCTACAGGAAAGGTAAGGCGAAGTATTATTTCCTGTGCCATCTCATTGGCTGCTGATATTATCAATCCATGCCTCTGTATTTTTCACACTTTTAATTCAGCGTTTTCTTGATCTTTCTTTTGCTCTGGGGCCGTGGTGTTTGTTGTTACAAGTTCGTAAGACGTCTAGGTTTGAAGACCAGGTGTATGACCAAACCACTAAATTCGGTCTTTCTACAAACGTCACACGAGGAATTGTTCCTATTGTCTGCTATATCTCAGTCTCACCAATCCCCGCAGACTGAATGCGAAGACCAATGTGATGTGCAACACGATATGCGAACTCGTGTTTGCTGATGACTGTACTAAGAACGGAATATGCAGCAGGGTATAGACCTGTTTTCGGCTGCATAGAACAACACGACTTTTATTTTTGGCGTTCGCCTTATTTCTCTAATCTCAAAGACAGTGTGCGTTGCACTGTGGTTTTTATTTTGCGCCTGTCGGCCTAGTGCATCCAACTTCAGCATGCATTTTATGTAAGGGTCTGCCTCCTCCTGCATTTTCTACGGGTTTGCTTCCCTGGGGTAACGACCGGTGCTGTGAATGGGGATCGAACCCAGTACCTTCGGGTTGTGAGCCGTGCCACTTAACCACTAGGCCACACCGTCCCCAGCTCTTGACTTTATCATTAGCATAAAGAAAACTGTGGTCACGTGCCAACCAGCACCGTATTTATATTCCGAGGCGTACTGAAAAATCACAACTTTCACACGCGGCTTCAGTGGGAGACCCTTCCATTGCAATTTGGTGGGGCTGGCTTCTGAGAGCGCACAAACCTAGCATAGGTACATACAGATGCACACATACATTCAAGCACTGGCTTATGCGTCTTAATATCGCCCAGTTGACTACGGTCTGGGGTGGAGTAGGCGCGCCTCCGCCAGTAGAAACTAGTGAGACAAACACATAAAATAAATACAAATTTAAAAAAGTGGATGTGGGTCCTACTGGCCGTGGTACAATGTGAGGCATTTTTTTCTAGAACTTGTAATATTGTCTGAAAAATTGTCTTGGAAAAATCATATCGAGTACGTAGATCGGCGCCATTTTACATTCCGGAAATGCACATGTCACGTCTTCGAGTTACATTTTGATAATTGTTTAAATATTTCTCAAACTTGAAAGGAATTGTTTTTATATTAGAATTATGTATATTATTAACAGCAAAATGGGTTGTATATGCAAAATGAGACAAAAAATTGGGAGTGGTCCGTTTATAAGCTATATTCGCTTTATTGCATCGGTGTGTAAATAGAACACGCAATATCTTAGAGGTGTATCTGTATTCATATCCCTCACATGATTACCTTCACATTCAGACTAAAGACCTTCAATAACCGATGTCTCGGGCGCATGTTTCGCGGTAGATTGCCTGACGTAATATACGTAGCGTGTTCAAATTAAACCGGACCAAACTGCAACAAGTGAACATACGTACCATGCACATGCTGACGTCACTTCTGGTGTAAACAGCATAAACCAACCGTCAAGGTTGCAAAATTTCATTATCCTCGGACTCACAGTTTCCTCAACAGACCGTTGAAAACATGGCAGATGTGATACGGAATCTGTCAAGAGTTGATCAGCGAACGGTGATTCGGTTTCTAACATCTGAGGGATGTCGACCAGTTGACATTCATCGCAGAATGTAGGCAGTGTATAGTGACAAAGTGTGTCGATGACAACAGTGAAGAACTGGGCAACGATGTTTAAAGAAGGACGTGAGTTAACGAAAGATCTTCCGAGACCAGGTCAGGCGCATATTGTTGAGTTAACTCACGTCCTTCTTTAAACATCGTTGCCCAGTTCTTCACTGTTGTCTTAGACACACTTTTGTCAGCATACGCTGCCTACATTCTGCGATGAATGTCAACTGGTCGATATCTTTTAGCTATTAGAAACCAAATCACCGCTGAACGGATTCCGTATCACACCCGCAATGTTTTTAACGGTTTGCTGAGGAAACTATGAGTCGGATGATAATGAAATTGTTCAAACTTGACGGTTGGTATGTGCTGTTTACACCAGAAGTGACGTCATCATGCGCATCGAACGTATGTTCACTTATTGCAGTTGGTCCGGTTTCATTGAACACGCCTCGTATATAAAACAGTTCGGTTTGAAAGACCGACTGATTAAGGTATTAATTGAGCTCTTCATTCTTTCGGCAAATGTACGAAGTTCGACTCCCTATATCGGAACGCTTCAGTCGATGCAGCTGGAAATAGGTACCTCGTTTACTATTAGGGAAGGAAAGACAGCGAGGAAGGGGCTGGTCCCATCATCAAGACGTTGCAGTCTTAATCCAGACAGCAGCGTCTGTGTCGGGCTGTCTTTGCCTTCGCCTTAAGGGAACGTTTCAATAAGTAGCCCGACGATTGTGTGGAGGAAGAGAGAGGTGGAGAGAAAGGACAGAGAGAGAGGGATGGAGGGAGAGATGTGAGAGAGGGAGAGAGAGATGTGAGAGAGGGAGAGAGGATGACAGACAGTGAGAGAGAAGGAAAGAGGGGAGAGAGAGAGTAAGGGATAGATATGGAAGGAGACAGAGAGGGAAAGAGGGCAGAGAGAGAAAGAGTGTGAGTGAAGGGGAGAGTGAGAGAGGGAGACACAAAGATAGAGTGCGAGAGAGGGAGAAAGAGGAGGAGAGAGGCAGAGAGACAGTGAGAGTGGGGAAGAGAAAAAAGAGATATCGATTACGAGAGAAACAGGGTGAAAGACATAAATAGAGGGAGATAGAAAGAGACAGAATGTGAAAGAGACAGAAAGACACTGAGAGAGAGAAAGAGAGAGCAAAAGATATAGAAAGACATATAGAAAGTAAGAGAGAGAGAGAGAGAAATATAGAGAGGGAGAAAAAGAGAGAGAAAGAGAGAACATTAGGATAAGACAAACCATTATAAAAGGGAAAAAAAAGTGAGCATTAAAACAAGTATATAATGATCAACGGGTATCGGTAAAGCTAGGAAACAAAACACTGAAACCGGAAAAGAGATTCCTTTTTTTTTTTGTATATATTAAAATGAAGCTGGGTAAAACGAAATGGAAGTAAAGAAGCACACCGGGATGGTCTGTTTTCATCAACATGAGTCATATATTGACATCCAAGCAAAGCATTTGGTCGACTGAAAGGTCGATTCCAGGGAACACCCAAACGCTGTGTTTATTACAGTCTACTTGGAGACCATGACCATATGCTTTTTCTTCTTCTTCCTCGTTCGTCTACAGATCTCAACTTCAATTACTATAACGAAGGCAGCAGTCGACTCAAGGCTCTGTACGCTTCCGTGCCGCTTCTCATGGAAAGACACTGGCTGCTGCTCCTAGAGTCTGCTAACAAACAGCAGTCACCCCCAGGGCAACGGCTTTGACTGGCCGGCTAAACTACGTGAGCAATCACGGAGGAAAACCAGGGCGCAAATGCTATCATGCATGGGAGGAGCACAACATACCTGCCTGACGCCCGCACAACGAGATGGAAAACTTGATCAAAACCAGGATAGGGAAGATCCGATAGTCGTGTAAGACACCTTTCCTAGGAGAGACAACTCTGAACCCAAACAACTGCTGCCCTGCAGGCAGGTTGGGGACAGGCAAGGGCTAGGGAAGCGGCCCCGAACAAATGCATGCTGAAGTCGGACGCACTGGGCTATGTAGCAGATCCCAATGCTTGCCCTAGGGTATTCTAACTTAAACGTTACCACACTCAACCACAACATTCATGACCTCACATAGCAATTGACATATCACACAGCAGGTGGCATATTTATTATATAATACTCATACCAGAAAAATGAGTAGTAAAATTACAAACACAATAGAATACATATCATCTTAACTAAATATTCCTATTTTTATATATGTTAATATAAATATTAACTAAAACGGAAATTCTAAGCATTAGATATTGATGGAATTCCCAACTATCAAAACCTAGATCTATTGCCGTACACACATACCACACACCTCTCAGATCTGCCTCCTCAACACACTCTATCAAAAACGCTTCCTCACTCAAATCCCCTCAGGCGGGCGATCTGGGCATAATGCATTCAATATATTCTACGTATACTCACAACTCTTGAACATTCCTCGTTCCCTGGGTGTCTACACACACCACACGCACATCTAGATCTCACCTAGTCGTTCTACACACTCGCTTAACTGGTCAGGACATACCTCGTTCACAAGGTGTCCTGCGTACAACACACGTTCAGATTACCTCTATACAAAATGCCCATACACACCTATTTGAGCGGCTGACCCCGACTCGATCCTGTGCTATCTCCAACATTCGTACAAAAGTCTATAAATCGCTCTTCTACTAAGTCGGTGAGCTAAACAGACTCCTATCTACATTCACTCATTTCCTCTCCATGCCAGCCTGCTTGAGCTAAACTTTGTCTAGTGTTATATACTCTCAAGCAGTATCAGAGCTGACCAATGGATCTCAGGGGGATGGCTCTATTCAGTCGTTATTGGACCGAATACTCTGAACACCTGTCACTCATCTATCGCAGCAAGCTCCGCTGCCGTCCGTCCCCCCCCCGCCCCCCCCCCCCCCACTGTTCAAATCGGAACGCCAATGGTCAGTTCCCCAACTCCGATTTCATTTGTTGAGACGGTGAGTGACCTTGGCGTAGTAACAAGACAGAGAGTGACCTAGGTACGCATTCAGGTACCTTTGTTCTCAGCAACTACATCATCCCTGCCCTAAACGCTATGTTCAGACTGGAACTGTTACAGCTACGGCGTATAACACAGTGCAACGCAGTATGTTTAATTATGCCAGACATGACCATCTATAGCCTAAGCTATAGATGGCCCCGTTGGAGACTCCTTTCGTTTCTCCCAGTATTTCTAGACAATCTTGCCTTATGCATGGCCTTCTCTAAGTACATTCTGTAGAAGGCCATGCCTTATGAAACATGAAAGTCACAAAATGGGCTCCGAAATGGTGTATCACGATGCAGGAAGAACTTAAAGAGATGGGGATACAGGGATGGGGAGACATGCCGATATAGAGCAACACAAGATCCAGACCACCTGATGATCTGTCCAAACCTTCGAGAATCATGTAATATGGATGAGATGTTGAGGGTGAGCGACACTACAATCTACATGGCCGAACATTTGAACCATGATGTCTGACATAGTGCACAGGACATTGGAAATATGATGTCTGACGCAATGCCCAGGACAGGGGAAGTAAGTAAGTACCAAAAACTAGTAACTCGTATTGAAATTGTGAGTGAGACGCTGTTATGTTATGTATATTCATCTGTACTGAATGGCACAGAAGCGTGGACATTGATCATGCAGTCTTAAAAGTGAATTGATGAATTAGAAATTGGTACATATTGGAAGAATGCGGCTAATCTCATGGAAAGAAACAAAAACAGAAATAATAAATTCTTGAAAAAATTTGGGAGGCAAAGAGAATTGATGAACGAAATCAGTTAGGCAATTAAGATGTTTGGATTACATCAAACGACATAACATCTTTCTGAAATCACTACTCGAAGAGAAGGTTGGGGGGGGGGGTGGTGTGGATAAACGTGCAGGAGTTATTGGGGAACGATATCAGTGGAAGGATTATATACGAGAGCAAGTCCGTAAATAAATCACACATGGCTTTTTAAAAGAAAACAAGCTGACTAAACGTTCTTATACTGGTTTAGAAGACTCAGCAGAATCTGTATACAACAAGTTTCTTTTACTTCCCTTGATCTAAAAACTATGCTCATCCAATCTATTCTTGAATGCATTAATTGACTTTACTCCACTATTTCCCGTGGCAATGCATTCCGCGCATTCACCACTCTCTGACTAAAAAATATTTCATGGTATCTAATTTGGACCTTTCTTTAATTAATTTGTGTCTGTGCGCTATAGTAAAGTCAAACGAAATCAAGTCTAACTAAGTTATGTTAAGTCAAATCATATGAGGTCAAATAACACTTCAAGTCAAGCCTCGTCAAGTAAAGTCAAGTCAAGTTATGCCTAGTCATGTCAAGTCACATCAATCCAAGTTACGTCAGGTTATATCATGCCAAGTCACGTAAGGTTAAATCCTGCCAAGCCACATCAAGTAAAGTTAAGTAGATCCAAGACAATCTACGTCAGGTTAAATCAGGCCAAGTCACACCAAGTCATGCCACGTTAGGTTAAATCCTGCCAAGAAACATCAAGTCAAGTCACGGCAGGTCAAATCATGTCAAGCCACGTCAGGTTAAATTCTGTCAAGTCACATCAAGTCAAGCCACGTCAGTTTAAACCCTACCAAGTCACATAAAGTCAAGTCACATCAGGTTAAACCATGTCAAGCCACGTCAGGTTAAATCCTGCCAAGTCACATAGAATCAAGTCACGTCAGATTAAATCATGCAAAGCCACATCAAGTCAAGTTAAGTAAATCCAAGTCAAGCCACTCAAGGTTAATTCATCCAAAGTCAGATGAAGTCAAGCTATGTCAGGTTAAATCATGCCAAGTCGCACCAAGTCAAGCCACGCCAGGTTAAATCATGCTAATTTGCACCAAGTCAAGCCACGCCAGGTTAAATCATGCCAAGCGACATCAAGTCAAGCCTGGACACATCAAGTCAAGCCACGTCTCGTCAAGTCACATTAGGTTAAATGATTTCAAGTCCTATCAAGTTACGTCAAATAATAATAAGCAAACAGAAGCCAAACATCTCTTTAGGTGCACACTGGACTATTTAGCACACAGTAACCAAACGTCAAATTAGTTACACACAGGAATATTTAGACCACACAGTAAGAATCACACTTTAAAGTGTTTGGTACACACAGGAATATCTAGACAACACAGAAAGAACCACATTTTAAAGTGCTTGGTACACACAGGAATATCTAGGCCCCACAGAAAGAACCACACTTTCAAGTGTTTGGTACACACAGGAATATCTAGACAACACAGAAAGAACCACACTTTAAAGTGTTTGGTACGCACAGGGATATCTAGACAACACAGAAAGAACCACACTTTAAAGTGTTTGGTACACACAGGAATATTTAGACCAGAAGGTGCTAAACTTCCAACACCTCACACGACACGAGTAATACACTCAAGATGTATCCATGTTTTGTTTCAGCAGACAGTATTACAACGAAGAAATTCAATGTTTTATTTTTCCAATGATAACTTTCATAAAGTGCATTTTCTTTTACGATATAATACATACAAATCATAGAGATTTATGTCTGCGTTCTTGGCACTCTCGTGTATGGAAGCGAGACTTGGAGCACTTACACTAAAAAGGAACGGCGGCTTAACACCTTTCGTATGAGGTGTCTATGGCGTATATTGGGGATTGGGTGGCAAGAGAGAGTGCCACATAATACGGTCTTACATGGAGCAAAACACTCAGCCAATGAACTCGATGTTGAGCCAGCGACGTATTCGATGGTTGGGACATGTTTATCGCATGGAAGATAAGAGGCTGCCAAAAGGATATCCTTGATGGACAGCTATCCATTGGAGTTAAAAGAATCGGCCGTCCCACACTTCGGTTCAATGACGTATGCAAGAGGGACATGAAGTCATGTGACATCCCATCCGAGGGCTGGGAAAAAAAAATTGTTCAGAATCAAGCTATCTGGAGACGGTCAGTTAGAGGGGGCATAGTGGCTGCTGACGCGTGTAGAGATCTTCTGGCTGCAGAGAAAAGAGACAGACTGGAGAGATCAAGGAACAGCCAGACAAGCCAGCCTCCTCAGTATGGTTGTATGATCTGTGGCACGGACTGTCACTTCCGAATCAGCTCTTACAGTCATAGCAGACAGTGTCGAAATACAGGAGACAGAGCTGGACAAAACTTATAGGACGTCACGCATATAGTCTAAAGAGACTGAGACGCCTATGATGAAGATACGCAAGTACTTGTATTGTAGTGGCCAAGATAATGGATCCGAGAGGAATTGCATTGTGGACTGCATGGCATTTCCTAAGAGGGCTTGGTGTGGGTAGGCTATCCTTTCTTTAGAGAAAAAAGAAAAGAAGATCTCTTCATGCAAAAGTAAAAGAGAAGTGACTAAGTAAGTTTATTCAAACAAAACCGTTCCATGACACTTCGGGTAGAACCAAAGGATCTGTTTTTAAGTTGATGGTGAAATGATCCTCATCTTGTTCGTTGTTCTTATTTGTCTAGTTGATATTGTTATTCTATTTTATTCTTTTTCTACGTTATTTTCTTCTATTTGCTCTTGTTCTTATTCTTGTTTTTCTTGTTCGTCCCGCTCTTTTATCTTTTCATTGTTCTTGTTCATCTTCTTGTTCTTCTTGTTTTTCTTATTTTTTATCTTCTTGTGTTTCGCCTTGTTCTTTTTTGCTTTTCATCTTAACATATATTTTCTTTCTTACTGTTTTTCTTCTTCTTGTTATTCTTTTTGCTTTTCTTCTTGTACTTTTCTTTTCTTTTTCTTGTGCTTCTGTTTCCTTCTCTTTGTTTCCTTCTTTTTATTCCTCTTAAATTTCTTTTTCTTGTTCTTCCTCTTCTTATATTTCTTCATTTTGACCTTGTTCTTCTTTTTGTTGTTCTTCTTGTACTTCTGGTTTTATCTCTTGTTTTTCTTCTTCTTGTTTTTCTTCTTCTTGTTTTTCTTCTTTTTGTATTAGTTTGTTCTTCTTCTTGTTCTTCTACTTGTTCTTATTGTTCTTTTTTGTTCTTGCTGTGTTGCTGCTTCAAATTCTTCTTCTTATTCTTCTTTTTGTTGTCTTTCTTGTTCTTGTTCTTGTTCTTCTTCTTGTTTTTCTTCTTGTTTTTCTACTTCTTGTTCCTTCTGTTTTTCTGCTTCATGTTTTATCTGATTTGTTATCCTTGTTTTTTCTTCTTCTGGCCGTTCTCCTTGTTTATGCTCTTCCTCTTCTTGTGCTATTTCGTCATATTAGGATCATTATCTTCTTCTTTATATTATTTTTCTTCTTCTTTTTGACATAATCCATGTTCTTCTTTTGCTAATCTTCATTTTCTCATTGTCGTTGTTGTTGTCGTTGTTGTTGTTGTTGTTGTTGTTGATTGCCCACAATGAGTAGGTTACGTTTTTTGTGCGACCTTAAAAGGACGTTAAGTGGCGGGTTGCAGACTTTCCTCTTATCCCGAGCTTGCTAATGAAGGTGAAACGGGGTCCTCCAGGCGGTTGTGCCATGCTTGGCTTCACCCACGTGTCACTCACTACCACGGGGATCACGTCGATCCCTCAACTCGTTAGCCAGGCTGCCATGAAAACAGTTCGCTTCCAGGGAGGGCTACTAGGAAACCGAGGTGATGGTCTTGGCCAGTATATTTTGTCTGACCAGATGTTAGTCTTCCTTTCCTTCTCATTCTAATTGTTTCTTCTTCTTCTTTTTCTTCTTCTTCTTTTTCTTCTTCTTCTTCTTCTTCTTCTTCTTCTTCTTCTCTCCTCTTTCAACAACATTTGCTTAGGCATTTGCGTACTTATCAATGGCATATGGAGACTTAAGCTTTACACAAAGTTATTTTGGGCCCTTGAAGAATTCTCCACCCCAGAGTCCTTTATTCAGAGAACTGGCTTTCACGTGTAGATTTAATTAAAACCGTAGTGAACGAAAAGACGAAGTCGTTGTTAATGTTATTGTTGTTGAATGCTCACAGTGAGTTATTGTTGGTGATGTTATTGTTGTTGATGTTATTGTTGTTGATGGGTTGGTGTTGTTATTGTTGTTGGTGTTATTGTTGTTGATGCTGTTGTTGTTGATGTTATTGTTGTTGATGGGTTGGTGTTGTTATTGTTGTTGGTGTTATTGTTGTTGGTGTTATTGTTGTTGATTCTGTTGTTGATGTTATTGTTGTTGGTGTTATTGTTGTTGATGCTGTTGTTGATGTTATTGTTATTGGTGTTATTGTTGTTGATGCTGTTGTTGATGTTATTGTTGTTGGTGTTATTGTTGTTGATGCTGTTGTTGATGTTATTGTTGTTGGTGTTATTGTTGTTGATGCTGTTGTTGATGTTATTGTTGTTGGTGTTATTGTTGCTGTTGTTGTTTAATGCCCACAATGAGTATGTTTACTCTTTTGTGCGCCCTGAAAAGGGTGTTAAGTTGCGGGTTATACTAGCTTTCCTCATATCCTGCGGTCTTCCAGGTGGTTGTGCTATGCTTGGCTTCATCTGCGTAACGCCTACTACTTCGGGGATCACGTTGATTTACATCTCGACAGCCAGACTGCCTTGAAAATAACCTGTTTCCATGGAACGCTACAGGGAAGATAGATAGTGGTCTTGGTCAGTATATTGTGCCTGACCTAACGCGACGTCCTGGTCAGTATATTGTGCCTGACCGAACTAGCGTCTCAGTTCCCCATAATAATAATAATAATAATAATAATAATAGTAATAAGAAGAAGAAGAAGAAGAAGAACAAGAACAAGAAGAAGAGCAAAAAGAAGAACAAGAAGAAGAACAAGAGTCTGTGCCTTTCTGGTTGGAATTTGTGTCACTCATTAGCGACATTTTGATTCCAAAATACCTGCCAGGCTCCAAACCAGAGTTAAAGGGATCACACAAGTCATGCCGGTTGGGCAACCCTGCTTTCAATAAATAGATGATTTGAACTGTATCATTCGGAGACATTTACCAACACTGGCCCTTGTCTGTAAACTTTACTGACGAGGAACAACTGCGTATCTGTCCTGGCATTTGACGGAACAAATAGATTTGAGCTATATTGGCAGCGCCAGAAGTTCGCACGTTTTAAAACTTGAATTGATGCCAAACCTTCCGGTCTTGTAATCTCTGAGATAACTATACTGATCGGACGCAGATCAATATTTGGCTTCGAAATAGCGAACCAAGACGCTTTGCACCGCTCAAAATGGCATATTCTCTATCTTTCTCTCTCTATCTGTTTCACGCCTACCCACACAATTGCTCGGGCTATATTACCGTAATAATACCAGGAAGCGTACAAGAATATTGCTTCAATGTAACATGCTCTGTTAATAAGAAATGTTATGAGTACTTGTTAACTCGTCCATGTCCATTATAGTGTCTGAATGGCTGTCTCATGTTTTGTCGATCCAGGAAAGGGGAACCACAAACAATTAAAACTGTAACATGAACAGCATGTCCCATGGAGCAAATAAGGCCGGTTGGGCATTGAGCTGGCGATTTTACCATGTAGAAACCAGAAGCTGCTTCGTAGAAGAGAAGCCGGTAAGTAAGTAATCCTGGGTGCCGGAGTGGTAAGAGTGTTTGTCTCTCACAGCAGAGGAGGTCGGGTTTGTAGTCACTTGGCGAAACGATCCAGTTTACTCAAATGGGATAGTTTGATAACGAATGGCTAATTAGGGAATATCTTGTTGAAGTATAGTATGCTGAAAAAAATACGTTTTTGATAAATATTTTGTTGAGAAATAGTTTGTTGAGGAATAGTTTGTTGGGGGATATTTTATTGATAAATAGTTTGTTGAGGAATAGTTTGTTGAGGAATAGTTTGTTGAGAAATAGTCTGTTGTAGAATACTTTGTTAAGAAATAGTTTGTTGAGAAATTGTTTGCTGTGGAATAGTTTGTTGAGGAATAGTTTGTTGAAGAATAGTCTGTTGTAGAATAGTTTGTTGAGAAATATTTTGTTGAGAAATAGTTTGTTGTGGAATAGTTTGTTGAGGAATAGTTTGTTGAGGAATAGTCTGTTGTAGAATAGTTTGTTGAGAAATAGTTTGTTGAGAAACATTTTGTTGAGAAATAGTTTGTTGTGGAATAGTTTGTTGAGGAATAGTTTATTGAGGAATAGTCTGTTGTAGAATAGTTTGCTGAGGAATAGTTTGTTAAGGAATAGTTTGCTGATAAATATTTTGTTGAGAAATAGTTTGTTGAGGAATAGTTTGCTGAGAAACATTTTGTTGAAAAATAGTTTGTTGAGGAATATTTTGTTGGGGAAATTTATTTATAAATAGTTTGTTGAGGAATAGTTTGTTGAGGAATAGTTTATTGAGAAATAGTTTGTTGAGGAATAGTTTGTTGAGGAACAGTTTGTTGAGAAACAGTTTGTTGAGGATTAGTTTGTTGAGGAACAGTTTGTTGAGAAACAGTTTGTTGCGAAATGATTTGAGATATAATTTGTTAAGAAATAGTTAGTTGAGAAATAATTTGTTGCGAAATATTTTGTTGAGAAATTGTTTGTTGTGGAATAGTTTGTTGAGGAATAGTTTGTTGAGAAATAGTCTGTTGTAGAATAGTTTGTTGAGAAATAGTTTGTTGAGAAATATTTTGTTGAGAAATAGCTTGTTGTGGAGTAGTTTGTTGAGGAATAGTTTGTTGAGAAATTGTTTGTTGAAGAATAGTCTGTTAAGAAAATGTTTGTTGAGAAATAGTTTGTTGTGGAACAGTTTGTTGAGGAAAAGTTTGTTGAGGAATAGACTGTTGTGTAATAGTTTGTTGAGAAATAGTTAGTAGGAGAAACAATTTGTTGAGACATATTTTGTTGAGAAATAGTTTGTTGTGGAATAGTTTGTTGAGCAATAGTTTGTTGAGGAATAGTTTGCTGATAGATATTTTGTTGAGAAATAGTTTGTTGAGGAATAGTTTGCTGAGAAACATTTTGTTGAAAAACAGTTTGTTGGGGATATTTATTTATAAATAGTTTGTTGAGGAATAGTTTGTTGAGGAATAGTTTATTGAGAAATAGTTTGTTGAGGAATAGTTTGTTGAGGAACAGTTTGTTGAGAAACAGTTTGTTGAGGATTAGTTTGTTGAGGAACAGTTTGTTGCGAAATATTTTGAGATATAATTTGTTGAGAAATAGTTAGTTGAGAAACAATTTGTTGAGAAATATTTTGTTGAGAAATTGTTTGTTGTGGAATAGTTTGTTGAGGAATAGTTTATTGAGGAATAGTCTGTTGTAGAATAGTTTATTGAGGAATAGTTTGTTAAGGAATAGTTTCCTGATAAATATTTTGTTGAGAAATAGTTTGTTGAGGAATAGTTTGCTGAGAAACATTTTGTTAAAAAATAGTTTGTTGAGGAATAGTTTGTTTGGGATATTTTATTTATAAATAGTTTGTTGAGGAATAGTTTGTTGAGGAACAGTTTGTTTAAGTTAGATCACGACAGCAGAGGGTCTGTTACACGTTATTATTATTTTGGTGCCAGTTGACCACGGATAGTCGTTGTAGATTTATAAATATAGTGCGTGTGTAGCTATAGATCTTGATTTGCATGTTTAACACAAGTGTCGCAGTTATATATAACTTGTGTGTGTAGTTAGGAATAGAGGAGTAGCTAGTGGTTAGAGTGTTAGTACCATAGACAGTTTTTCCAATCATCTGACTGGTAAGTGTGACATTTTTCTTCCACCCATTGTTGTATTATTGACAAGACTTTGTGCGTACTTGACAGTCTTATAAATTTTTTTGGTGGGCCAGATGGGTTTATTCAATATGTCGAGGTTGGACAATGTTAAACAATGTTATCATTGTCTAGCTTTTGGACATTTGTCTATCGGATGCCCTAATATTCTTCGGAATATTAACAGTTCCTGGAGAAGAGGAGGACTGTTTGTCAAAAACAAGCCTTTCATGGCACGAGCTACAGTCAGCGATAAGTTGAAGGACAAAAGTCAACTACAAAACCAGCTAAGAGAACTAACAAGCAGAGTCATTCGGCTGGAAAGACAGGCGATAAGTGGGAGGACAAAAGTCAACTACAAAACCAGCTAAGAGAACTAACAAGCAGAGTTATTCGGCTGGAAAGACAGGAAAAAGATCTCCAATGGAAGCTGCGACAGCTGTTGCAACAGTTTGAAAACGGAGCTTTCACACCAGCTAGGA
Source organism: Ariolimax columbianus (assembly GCA_036924085.1). Lineage (NCBI taxonomy): Eukaryota > Metazoa > Mollusca > Gastropoda > Stylommatophora > Arionidae > Ariolimax > Ariolimax columbianus. The sequence continues at coordinate 54,760,348 of JAVGWX010000004.1, forward strand.
AGGAGCTTTCAAACCAGCTAGGAAGGAGCTTTCAAACCAGCTAGGAAGGAGAGAAGAAATCAAGAAATCACAGGAGTAAACACGGCCCAGTATTTTGGAAGGGGACAGAGTGGTAGGAAAGTGAGTAGGAAGCCCGTACAACTTCCACATTCCGATCCGTGGAGGGACAGAGGTGGAAATCTCAGGACGGACGTGTGTGAACGACTGGAAAGAGGTGGCGAAAAGAGTAGGAGTTTGACCCAGGTGCAGAGGCCAAGTCAAGTGAGAGGAGGAGGAATGGTTGGGCAGAAGTTTGAATCGGGCAGATTCTTAGCCCACAAGAGGCCTTTTGCACGGTTACAGATGGAGAGGCAGGACAGGAGCTATCAAAGAGACTTTGAGCACGAGGCGGATGGACAGAAAGAAAGAGATACAGGTTTTGTGTATCCAGAAAAGTTAGGGACGGAGGGCAGGTTACGCAATGCAAACGAGACAAAAAGTTCGCTCAGAGGTCCAGATGAAATGTTACGTCATTGGACAGCGTAGGCCGAGAATTCAGGAAGAGGGTATTACGTCGATTAACATGGTCGGGCGTGCTGAAAGGGGCCAAGTTTACCAGGAACTTGTGGTCAAGCCTGGTAGAACATTAGTTAAAGTCGACGAAGAATCGAACAAGGAAATAGTCGGAGATTCGTCAGATAAAGAGGAAAGGAGAGGAGGAGGAATGGTGGCAGGACCAGCTATGGTTTCGTGCCCACCCAAGCCAGGTTCTAGCCATGCGGGAGAAGTGGTTGAACAAACCGAAAGAAGGGACAACCTTTCGGCCACCGAGGAAGGAAGTGGGAATGACGCACACTTGGAATGTGAAACGGGCGCAGCGGGTAAGAATACTCGTGCAGCCAACAAAGGAGGAACAGAGTTTCTAAGGAAAACGAAGAAAAGGGAAAGACAGGTTAACCACAGCCAGGACAGCGAACCAGTCATCGAAGCAAAGATGAAGAAAAGATCTTAGTTCGAGATAAGCCAACAGTCAAACGAACAGTGTGAAAGGTCTTTCCCACAAATAGTGAATACAGATGGACGGAAGGCTGAAGTAGCGGACGATGTAAGTGTACGTAACACTACCAGAGAACCGGTGGGTACGAACCAAACAACCGTGAAACAAACAGACCAGACGATGGGCGTTTTACAGGAGGAAATCGCGCAGCAATCAGAGACAGCTGATGGGGCAGCACATAGTCTGGTTAAAATAAGCAGTAGTGATAAGGAACGGTTGATACAATGTTTACTGACGCTAGCCAAAAACATGGAATTCAGAAATGGAATTAGATAAAGTCGTGTGGAGTACTTACACACATGGTCGTACATGTGAAACTCCAGTTAATGTATGCATTTGCATAAAATTTGTTTCATCTACCGTTATCCTTGGGAAACGGAGATTTGGATAATTAGGGAGTAGGGTATAGAGATGGAGGAATGACCAGATGTTAAAAATTCCTTTGAATTCGTTGTCTGAAATACACGCCAGACAATGAGCGGACGGTCAGTCTGAAGCGAAGACTGACCGAGATCAAAGGGACATTTCTGACCAGAGAAACGGACAGAACGGACAAGAGACGCAGGATAGCTGGATGCGCCAGGTAATGATTACGCGACGCAGGGTAACACGTGGACGCGATGTTTCGGTCAAAATCTGACCAGGTAGCTTTGATGCGGGGAATTTGGGGAAACAGCGGTGAATTAGTTAGATCACAACACTTGGTTTGGATTCCTCGTGACAAAGACCGCCAGCAGTTAAAGGGGCTAGCCAACTTTAACAAAGACTGCATCGTGACTAGTAGGGTTACAGCATGACGTAATTCGACAGGTGGACAATTCGGTTTTTGACTTTTGACTCAGACATAGTTTAGTATCTTTTTAAGTTAGAACTTAGTCATAGTTTAGTGACATAGTCTAGTAGAACTTAGTCATAGTTTAGTATCTTATAAAGGGGGCATTAACAGGTGCTCATCTGTGGGGCACGAGCAGGAGTGAAGGTTTATAGTTTGTTTGTGATATTTTATTTATAAATAGTTTGTTGAGGAAAAGTTTATTGAGAAAAAGTTTGTTGAGGAATAGTTTGTTGAGGAACAGTTTTTTGAGAAACAGTTTGTTGAGAAATAGTCTGTTGTGTAATAGGTTGTTGAGAAATAGTTAGTTGACAAACATTTTGTTAAGAAATATTTTATTGAGAAATTGTTTGTTGTGGAATATTTTGTTGAGGAATAGTTTGTTGAGGAATAGTCTGTTGTAGAATAGTTTGTTGAGAAATAGTTAGTTGACAAACAATTTGTTGAGAAATATTTTGTTGAGAAATTGTTTGTTGAGAAATTGTTTGTTTTATAATAGTTTGTTGAGGAATAGTTTGTTGAGGAATAGTCTGTTGTAAAATAGTTTGTTGAGAAATAGTTTGTTGAGAAACAATTTGTTGAGAAATATTTTGTTGAGAAATAGTCTGTTGAGGAATAGTTTGTTGAGAAACATTTTGTTGAGAAATATTTTGAGATATAATTTATTGAGAAATTATTTGTTGAGGAATGGTTTGTTGAGAAAATGTTTGTTGAGAAACAATTTGTTGAGAAATATTTTGTTGAGAAATAGTTTGATGTGGAATAGTTTTTTGAGGAATAGTTTATTGAGGAATAGTCTATTGTAGAATAGTTTGCTGAGGAATAGTTTGTTAAGGAATAGTTTGCTGATAAATATTTTGTTGAGAAATAGTTTGTTGAGGAATAGTTTGCTGAGAAACATTTTGTTGAAAAATAGTTTGTTGAGGAATAGTTTGTTGGGGAATAGTTTATTGAGAAATAGTTTATTGAGGAATAGTTTTTTGAGGAACAGTTTGTTGAAAAACAGTTTGTTGAAGAATAGTTTGTCGAGGAACAGTTTGTTGAGAAACATTTTGTTGAGAAATATTTTGAGATATAATTTGTTGAGAAATTATTTGTTGAGAAAATGTTTGTTGAGAAACAATTTATTGAGAAATATTTTGTTGAGAAATAGTTTGATGTGGAATAGTTTTTTGAGGAATAGTTTATTGAGGAATAGTCTATTGTAGAATCGTTTGCTGAGGAATAGTTTGTTAAGGAATAGTTTGCTGATAAATATTTTGTTGAGAAATAGTTTGTTGAGGAATAGTTTGCTGAGAAACTTTTTGTTCAAAAGTAGTTTGTTGAGGAATAGTTTGTTGGGGAAAAGTTTATTGAGGAAAAGTTTGTTGAGGAATAGACTGTTGTATAATAGTTTGTTGAGAAATAGTTAGTTGAGAAACAATTTGTTGAGAAATATTTTGTTGAGAAATTGTTTGTTGTGGAATAGTTTGTTGAGGAATAGTTTGTTGAGGAATAGTCTGTTGTAGAATAGTTTGTTGAGAAATAGTTTGTTTAGAATTGAGAAATATTTTGTTGAGAAATAAATTGTTGAGAAACATTTTGTTGAAAAATAGTTTGTTGAGGAATAGTTTGTTGGGTATATTTTATTTATAAATAGTTTGTTGAGGAATAGTTTGTTGGGGAATAGTTTATTGAGAAATAGTTTATTGAGGAATAGTTTTTTGAGGAACAGTTTGTTGAAAAACAGTTTGTTGAAGAATAGTTTGTTGAGGAACAGTTTGTTGAGAAACATTTTGTTGAGAAATATTTTGAGATATAATTTGTTGAGAAATTATTTGTTGAGGAATGGTTTGTTGAGAAAATGTTTGTTGAGAAACAGTTTGTTGCGAAATATTTTGAGATATAATTTGTTGAGAAATAGTTAGTTGAGAAACAATTTGTTGAGAAATATTTTGTTGAGAAATTGTTTGTTGGGGAATAGTTTGTTGAGGAATAGTTTGTTGAGGAATAGCCTGTTATAGAATAGTTTGTTGAGAAATAGTTTGTTGAGAAACAATTTGTTGAGAAATATTTTGTTGAGAAATAGTTTGTTGTGGAATAGTTTGTTGAGGAATAGTTTATTGAGGAATAGTCTGTTGTAGAATAGTTTGTAGAGGAATAGTTTGTTAAGGAATAGTTTCCTGATAAATATTTTGTTGAGAAATAGTTTGTTGAGGAATAGTTTGATGAGAAACATTTTGTTGAAAAATAGTTTGTTGAGGAATAGTTTGTTGGCGATATTTTATTTATAAATAGTTTGTTCAGGAATAGTTTGTTGAGGAATAGTTTATTGAGAAATAGTTTGTTGAGGAATAGTTTGTTTAGGAACAGTTTGTTGAGAAACAGTTTGTTGAGGAATAGTTTGTTGAAGAATAGTCAGTTGAGTAATAGGTTGTTGAGAAATAGTTTGTTGAGAAACAATTTGTTGAGAAATATTTTGTTGTGGAATAGTTTGTAGAGGAATAGTTTGTTAAGGAATAGTTTCCTGATAAATATTTTGTTGAGAAATAGTTTGTTGAGGAATAGTTTGCTGAGAAACGTTTTGTTCAAAAATAGTTTGTTGAAGAATAGTTTGTTTGTGATATTTTATTTATAAATAGTTTGTTGAGGAAAAGTTTATTGAGAAATAGTTTGTTGAGGAATAGTTTGTTGAGGAACGGTTTTTTGAGAAACAGTTTGTTGAGGAATAGTTTGTTGAGGAACAGTTTGTTGAGAAACAGTTTTTTGAGAAATAGTTTGTTGAGGAATAGTCTGTTGTGTAATAGGTTGTTGAGAAATAGTTGACAAACAATTTGTTGATAAATATTTTATTGAGAAATTGTTTGTTGTGGAATAGTTTGTTGAGGAATAGTTTGTTGAGGAATAGTCTGTTGTAGAATAGTTTGTTGAGAAATAGTTTGTTGAGAAACAATTTGTTGAGAAATATTTTGCTGACAAATAGTTTGTTGTGAAATAGTTTGTTGAGGAACAGTTTGTTGAGGAAAAGTTTGTTGAAGAATAGTCTGTTGAGTAATAGGTTGTTGAGAAATAGTTAGTTGACAAACAATTTGTTGAGAAATATTTTGTTGAGAAATTCTTTGTTGTAGAATAGTTTGTTGAGGAATAGTTTGTTGAGGAATAGTCTGTTGTAAAATAGTTTGTTGAGAAATAGTTTGTTGAGAAACAATTTGTTGAGAAATATTTTGTTGAGAAATAGTTTGATGTGGAATAGTTTTTTGAGGAATAGTTTATTGAGGAATAGTCTATTGTATAATAGTTTGCTGAGGAATAGTTTGTTAAGGAATAGTTTGCTGATAAATATTTTGTTGAGAAATAGTTTGTTGAGGAATAGTTTGCTGAGAAACATTTTGTTGAAAAGTAGTTTGTTGAGGAATAGTTTGTTGGGGAACAGTTTGTTGAGAAACAGTTCGTTGATAATTATTTTATTGAGAAATAGTTTGTTGAAAAATTGTTTGTTGAGGAATAGTTTGTTGAGAAAATGTTTTTTGAGAAATAGTTTGTTGGGGAACAGTTTGTTGAGGAAAAGTTTGTTGAGGAATAGACTGTTGTGTAATAGTTTGTTGAGAAATAGTTAGTTGAGAAACAATTTGTTGAGAAATATTTTGTTGAGAAATTGTTTGTTGTGGAATAGTTTGTTGAATAATAGTTTGTTGAGGAATAGACTGTTGTAGAATAGTTTGTTGAGAAATAATTTGTTGAGAATTGAGATATATTGTGTTGGGAAATAGTTTGTTGAGGAATAGTTTGCTGAGAAACATTTTGTTGAAAAATAGTTTGTTGAGGAATAGTTTGTTGGGGATATTTTATTTATACATAGTTTGTTGAGGAATAGTTTGTTGGGGAATAGTTTATTGAGAAATAGTTTATTGAGGAACAGTTTGTTGAGAAACACTTTGTTGAGAAATATTTTGAGATATTATTTGTTGAGAAATTATTTGTTGAGGAATGGTTTGTTGAGAAAATGTTTGTTGAGAAACAGTTTGTTGCAAAATATTTTGAGATATAATTTGTTGAGAAATAGTTGAGAAACAATTTTTTGAGAAATATTTTGTTGAGAAATTGTTTGTTGTGGAATAGTTTGTTGAGGAATAGTTTGTTGAGAAACAATTTGTTGAGAAATATTTTGTTGAGAAATTGTTTGTTGTGGAATAGTTTGTTGAGGAATAGTTTATTGAGGAATAGTCTGTTGTAGAATAGTTTGTAGAGGAATAGTTTGTTAAGGAATAGTTTCCTGATAAATATTTTGTTGAGAAATAGTTTGTTGAGGAATAGTTTGTTGGCGATATTTTATTTATAAATAGTTTGTTGAGGAATAGTTTGTTGAGGAATAGTTTTTTGAGAAATAGTTTGTTGAGGAATAGTTTGTTTAGGAACAGTTTGTTGAGAAACAGTTTGTTGAGGAATAGTTTGTTGAAGAATAGTCTGTTTAGTAATAGGTTGTTGAGGAATAGTTTGTTGAAGAATAGTCTGTTGTAGAATAGTTTGTTGAGATATAGTTTGTTGAGAAACAATTTGTTGAGAAACAATTTGTTGAGAAATATTTTGTTGAGAAATAGTTTGTTGTGGAATAGTTTGTTAAGGAATAGTTTATTGAGGAATAGTCTGTTGTAGAATAGTTTGTAGAGGAATAGTTTGTTAAGGAATAGTTTCCAGATAAATATAATGTTGAGAAATAGTTTGTTGAGGAATAGTTTGATGAGAAACATTTTGTTGAAAAATAGTTTGTTGATGAATAGGTTGTTTGCGATATTTTATTTATAAATAGTTTGTTGAGGAATAGTTTGTTGAGGAATAGTTTATTGAGAAATAGTTTGTTGAGGAATAGTTTGTTTAGGAACAGTTTGCTGATAAATATTTTGTTGAGAAATAGTTTGTTGAGGAATAGTTTGCTGAGAAACTTTTTGTTCAAAAGTAGTTTGTTGAGGAATAGTTTGTTGGGGAAAAGTTTATTGAGGAAAAGTTTGTTGAGGAATAGACTGTTGTATAATAGTTTGTTGAGAAATAGTTAGTTGAGAAACAATTTGTTGAGAAATATTTTGTTGAGAAATTGTTTGTTGTGGAATAGTTTGTTGAGGAATAGTTTGTTGAGGAATAGTCTGTTGTAGAATAGTTTGTTGAGAAATAGTTTGTTTAGAATTGAGAAATATTTTGTTGAGAAATAAATTGTTGAGAAACATTTTGTTGAAAAATAGTTTGTTGAGGAATAGTTTGTTGGGGATATTTTATTTATAAATAGTTTGTTGAGGAATAGTTTGTTGGGGAATAGTTTATTGAGAAATAGTTTATTGAGGAATAGTTTTTTGAGGAACAGTTTGTTGAAAAACAGTTTGTTGAAGAATAGTTTGTTGAGGAACAGTTTGTTGAGAAACATTTTGTTGAGAAATATTTTGAGATATAATTTGTTGAGAAATTATTTGTTGAGGAATGGTTTGTTGAGAAAATGTTTGTTGAGAAACAGTTTGTTGCGAAATATTTTGAGATATAATTTGTTGAGAAATAGTTAGTTGAGAAACAATTTGTTGAGAAATATTTTGTTGAGAAATTGTTTGTTGGGGAATAGTTTGTTGAGGAATAGTTTGTTGAGGAATAGCCTGTTATAGAATAGTTTGTTGAGAAATAGTTTGTTGAGAAACAATTTGTTGAGAAATATTTTGTTGAGAAATAGTTTGTTGTGGAATAGTTTGTTGAGGAATAGTTTATTGAGGAATAGTCTGTTGTAGAATAGTTTGTAGAGGAATAGTTTGTTAAGGAATAGTTTCCTGATAAATATTTTGTTGAGAAATAGTTTGTTGAGGAATAGTTTGATGAGAAACATTTTGTTGAAAAATAGTTTGTTGAGGAATAGTTTGTTGGCGATATTTTATTTATAAATAGTTTGTTCAGGAATAGTTTGTTGAGGAATAGTTTATTGAGAAATAGTTTGTTGAGGAATAGTTTGTTTAGGAACAGTTTGTTGAGAAACAGTTTGTTGAGGAATAGTTTGTTGAAGAATAGTCAGTTGAGTAATAGGTTGTTGAGAAATAGTTTGTTGAGAAACAATTTGTTGAGAAATATTTTGTTGTGGAATAGTTTGTAGAGGAATAGTTTGTTAAGGAATAGTTTCCTGATAAATATTTTGTTGAGAAATAGTTTGTTGAGGAATAGTTTGCTGAGAAACGTTTTGTTCAAAAATAGTTTGTTGAAGAATAGTTTGTTTGTGATATTTTATTTATAAATAGTTTGTTGAGGAAAAGTTTATTGAGAAATAGTTTGTTGAGGAATAGTTTGTTGAGGAACGGTTTTTTGAGAAACAGTTTGTTGAGGAATAGTTTGTTGAGGAACAGTTTGTTGAGAAACAGTTTTTTGAGAAATAGTTTGTTGAGGAATAGTCTGTTGTGTAATAGGTTGTTGAGAAATAGTTGACAAACAATTTGTTGATAAATATTTTATTGAGAAATTGTTTGTTGTGGAATAGTTTGTTGAGGAATAGTTTGTTGAGGAATAGTCTGTTGTAGAATAGTTTGTTGAGAAATAGTTTGTTGAGAAACAATTTGTTGAGAAATATTTTGCTGACAAATAGTTTGTTGTGAAATAGTTTGTTGAGGAACAGTTTGTTGAGGAAAAGTTTGTTGAAGAATAGTCTGTTGAGTAATAGGTTGTTGAGAAATAGTTAGTTGACAAACAATTTGTTGAGAAATATTTTGTTGAGAAATTCTTTGTTGTAGAATAGTTTGTTGAGGAATAGTTTGTTGAGGAATAGTCTGTTGTAAAATAGTTTGTTGAGAAATAGTTTGTTGAGAAACAATTTGTTGAGAAATATTTTGTTGAGAAATAGTTTGATGTGGAATAGTTTTTTGAGGAATAGTTTATTGAGGAATAGTCTATTGTATAATAGTTTGCTGAGGAATAGTTTGTTAAGGAATAGTTTGCTGATAAATATTTTGTTGAGAAATAGTTTGTTGAGGAATAGTTTGCTGAGAAACATTTTGTTGAAAAGTAGTTTGTTGAGGAATAGTTTGTTGGGGAACAGTTTGTTGAGAAACAGTTCGTTGATAATTATTTTATTGAGAAATAGTTTGTTGAAAAATTGTTTGTTGAGGAATAGTTTGTTGAGAAAATGTTTTTTGAGAAATAGTTTGTTGGGGAACAGTTTGTTGAGGAAAAGTTTGTTGAGGAATAGACTGTTGTGTAATAGTTTGTTGAGAAATAGTTAGTTGAGAAACAATTTGTTGAGAAATATTTTGTTGAGAAATTGTTTGTTGTGGAATAGTTTGTTGAATAATAGTTTGTTGAGGAATAGACTGTTGTAGAATAGTTTGTTGAGAAATAATTTGTTGAGAATTGAGATATATTGTGTTGGGAAATAGTTTGTTGAGGAATAGTTTGCTGAGAAACATTTTGTTGAAAAATAGTTTGTTGAGGAATAGTTTGTTGGGGATATTTTATTTATACATAGTTTGTTGAGGAATAGTTTGTTGGGGAATAGTTTATTGAGAAATAGTTTATTGAGGAACAGTTTGTTGAGAAACACTTTGTTGAGAAATATTTTGAGATATTATTTGTTGAGAAATTATTTGTTGAGGAATGGTTTGTTGAGAAAATGTTTGTTGAGAAACAGTTTGTTGCAAAATATTTTGAGATATAATTTGTTGAGAAATAGTTGAGAAACAATTTTTTGAGAAATATTTTGTTGAGAAATTGTTTGTTGTGGAATAGTTTGTTGAGGAATAGTTTGTTGAGAAACAATTTGTTGAGAAATATTTTGTTGAGAAATTGTTTGTTGTGGAATAGTTTGTTGAGGAATAGTTTATTGAGGAATAGTCTGTTGTAGAATAGTTTGTAGAGGAATAGTTTGTTAAGGAATAGTTTCCTGATAAATATTTTGTTGAGAAATAGTTTGTTGAGGAATAGTTTGTTGGCGATATTTTATTTATAAATAGTTTGTTGAGGAATAGTTTGTTGAGGAATAGTTTTTTGAGAAATAGTTTGTTGAGGAATAGTTTGTTTAGGAACAGTTTGTTGAGAAACAGTTTGTTGAGGAATAGTTTGTTGAAGAATAGTCTGTTTAGTAATAGGTTGTTGAGGAATAGTTTGTTGAAGAATAGTCTGTTGTAGAATAGTTTGTTGAGATATAGTTTGTTGAGAAACAATTTGTTGAGAAACAATTTGTTGAGAAATATTTTGTTGAGAAATAGTTTGTTGTGGAATAGTTTGTTAAGGAATAGTTTATTGAGGAATAGTCTGTTGTAGAATAGTTTGTAGAGGAATAGTTTGTTAAGGAATAGTTTCCAGATAAATATAATGTTGAGAAATAGTTTGTTGAGGAATAGTTTGATGAGAAACATTTTGTTGAAAAATAGTTTGTTGATGAATAGGTTGTTTGCGATATTTTATTTATAAATAGTTTGTTGAGGAATAGTTTGTTGAGGAATAGTTTATTGAGAAATAGTTTGTTGAGGAATAGTTTGTTTAGGAACAGTTTGTTGATAAACAGTTTGTTGAGGAATAGTTTGTTGAAGAATAGTCTGTTTAGTAATAGGTTGTTGAGGAATAGTTTGTATAAGAATAGTCTGTTATAGAATAGTTTGTTGAGATATAGTTTGTTGAGAAATATTTTGTTTAGAAATAGTTTGATGTGGAATAGTTTGTTGAGGAATAGTTTGTTTAGAAATAGTCTGTTGTAGAATAGTTTGTTGAGAAATAGTTTGTTGAGAAATATTTTGTTGAGAAATAGTTTGTTGTAGAATAGTTTGTTGAGGAATAGTTTTTTTAAGGAATAGTTTGCTGATAAATATTTTGTTGAGAAATAATTTGTTGAGGAATTGTTTGCTGAGAGACATTTTGTGGGAAAACAGTTAATTGAAGAATAGTTTGTTGAGGAACAGTTTGTTGATACATATTTTGTTGAGAAAAATTTTGTTGAGAAAATGTTTGTTGAGGAATAGTTTATTTAGGAATAGTCTGTTGTAGAATAGTTTTTTGAGGAATAGTTTGTAAAGGAATAGTCTGTTATAGAATAGTTTGTTGAGGAATAGTTTGTTGAGGAACAGTTTGTTGATAAATATTTTGTTGAGGAATAGTTTGTTGAGAAATTGTTTGTTGAGGAATAGTTTGTTTTAGAAAATGTTTGTTGAGAAATAGTTTGTTGTGGAACAGTTTGTTGAGGAAAAGTTTGTCGAGGAATAGACTGTTGTGTAATAGTTTGTTGAGAAATAGTTAGTTTAGAAACAATATGTTGAGAAATATTTTGTTCAGAAATTGTTTGTTGTGGAATAGTTTGTTGAGGAATAGTTTGTTGAGGAATAGTTTGTTGAAGAATAGTCTGTTGAGTAATAGGTTGTTGAGAAATAGTTAGTTGACAAACAATTTGTTGAGAAATATTTTGTTGAGAAATTCTTTGTTGTAGAATAGTTTGTTGAGGAATAGTTTGTTGAGGAATAGTCTGTTGTAAAATAGTTTGTTGAGAAATAGTTTGTTGAGAAATATTTTGTTGAGAAATAGTTTGATGTGGAATAGTTTTTTGAGGAATAGTTTATTGAGGAATAGTCTATTGTATAATAGTTTGCTGAGGAATAGTTTGCTGAGGAATAGTTTGCTGATAAATATTTTGTTGAGAAATAGTTTGTTGAGGAATAGTTTGCTGAGAAACATTTTGTTGAAAAGTAGTTTGTTGAGGAATAGTTTGTTGGGGAACAGTTTGTTGAGAAACAGTTCGTTGATAATTATTTTATTGAGAAATAGTTTGTTGAAAAATTGTTTGTTGAGGAATAGTTTGTTGAGAAAATGTTTTTTGAGAAATAGTTTGTTGTGGAACAGTTTGTTGAGGAAAAGTTTGTTGAGGAATAGACTGTTGTGTAATAGTTTGTTGAGAAATAGTTAGTTGAGAAACAATTTGTTGAGAAATATTTTGTTGAGAAATTGTTTGTTGTGGAATAGTTTGTTGAATAATAGTTTGTTGAGGAATAGACTGTTGTAGAATAGTTTGTTGAGAAATAATTTGTTTAGAATTGAGATATATTGTGTTGGGAAATAGTTTGTTGAGGAATAGTTTGCTGAGAAACATTTTGTTGAAAAATAGTTTGTTGAGGAATAGTTTGTTGGGGATATTTTATTTATAAATAGTTTGTTGAGGAATAGTTTGTTGGGGAATAGTTTATTGAGAAATAGTTTATTGAGGAATAGTTTTTTGAGGAACAGTTTGTTGAAAAACAGTTTGTTGAAGAATAGTTTGTTGAGGAACAGTTTGTTGAGAAACACTTTGTTGAGAAATATTTTGAGATATAATTTGTTGAGAAATTATTTGTTGAGAAAATGTTTGTTGAGAAACAATTTGTTGCAAAATATTTTGAGATATAATTTGTTGAGAAATAGTTGAGAAACAATTTGTTGAGAAATATTTTGTTGAGAAATTGTTTGTTGGGGAATAGTTTGTTGAGGAATAGTTTGTTGAGAAACAATTTGTTGAGAAATATTTTGTTGAGAAATTGTTTGTTGTGGAATAGTTTGTTGAGGAATAGTTTATTGAGGAATAGTCTGTTGTAGAATAGTTTGTAGAGGAATAGTTTGTTAAGGAATAGTTTCCTGATAAATATTTTGTTGAGAAATAGTTTGTTTAGGAATAGTTTGTTGGCGATATTTTATTTATAAATAGTTTGTTGAGGAATAGTTTGTTGAGGAATAGTTTTTTGAGAAATAGTTTGTTGAGGAATAGTTTGTTTAGGAACAGTTTGTTGAGAAACAGTTTGTTGAGGAATAGTTTGTTGAAGAATAGTCTGTTTAGTAATAGGTTGTTGAGGAATAGTTTGTTGAAGAATAGTCTGTTGTAGAATAGTTTGTTGAGATATAGTTTGTTGAGAAACAATTTGTTGAGAAACAATTTGTTGAGAAATATTTTGTTGAGAAATAGTTTGTTGTGGAATAGTTTGTTAAGGAATAGTTTATTGAGGAATAGTCTGTTGTAGAATAGTTTGTAGAGGAATAGTTTGTTAAGGAATAGTTTCCAGATAAATATAATGTTGAGAAATAGTTTGTTGAGGAATAGTTTGATGAGAAACATTTTGTTGAAAAATAGTTTGTTGATGAATAGGTTGTTTGCGATATTTTATTTATAAATAGTTTGTTGAGGAATAGTTTGTTGAGGAATAGTTTATTCAGAAATAGTTTGTTGAGGAATAGTTTGTTTAGGAACAGTTTGTTGATAAACAGTTTGTTGAGGAATAGTTTGTTAAAGAATAGTCTGTTTAGTAATAGGTTGTTGAGGAATAGTTTGTATAAGAATAGTTTGTTATAGAATAGTTTGTTGAGATATAGTTTGTTGAGAAATATTTTGTTTAGAAATAGTTTGACGTGGAATAGTTTGTTGAGGAATAGTTTGTTTAGAAATAGTCTGTTGTAGAATAGTTTGTTGAGAAATAGTTTGTTGAGAAACAATTTGTTGAGAAATATTTTGTTGAGAAATAGTTTGTTGTAGAATAGTTTGTTGAGGAATAGTTTTTTTAAGGAATAGTTTGCTGATAAATATTTTGTTGAGAAATAATTTGTTGAGGAATTGTTTGCTGAGAGACATTTTGTGGGAAAACAGTTAATTGAAGAATAGTTTGTTGAGGAACAGTTTGTTGATACATATTTTGTTGAGAAAAAGTTTGTTGAGAAAATGTTTGTTGAGGAATAGTTTATTTAGGAATAGTCTGTTGTAGAATAGTTTGTTGAGGAATAGTTTGTAAAGGAATAGTCTGTTATAGAATAGTTTGTTGAGGAATAGTTTGTTGAGGAACAGTTTGTTGATAAATATTTTGTTGAGGAATAGTTTGTTGAGAAATTGTTTGTTGAGGAATAGTTTCTTTTAGAAAATGTTTGTTGAGAAATAGTTTGTTGTGGAACAGTTTGTTGAGGAAAAGTTTGTCGAGGAATAGACTGTTGTGTAATAGTTTGTTGAGAAATAGTTAGTTTAGAAACAATATGTTGAGAAATATTTTGTTCAGAAATTGTTTGTTGTGGAATAGTTTGTTGAGGAATAGTTTGTTGAGGAATAGTCTGGTGTAGAATAGTTTGTTGAGAAATAGTTTGTTGAGAAAACATTTGTTAAGAAATATTTTGTTGAGAAATAATTTGTTGTGGAATAGTTTGTTGAGGAATAGTTTATTGAGGAATAGTCTGTTGTAGAATAATTTGCTGAAGAATAGTTTGTTAAGGAATAGTTTGCTGATAAATATTTTGTTGAGAAATAGTTTGTTGAGGAATAGTTTGCTGAGAAACATGTTTTTGAAAAATAGTTTGTTAAGGAATAGTTTGTTGGGGATATTTTATTTATAAATAGTTTGTTGAAGAATAGTTTGTTGAGGAATAGTTTGTTTAGAAACAGTTTGTTGAGGAATAGTTTGTTTGAGGAACAGTTTGTTGGGAAACAGTTTGTTGAGAAATATTTTGAAATATAATTTGTTGAGCAATTGTTTGTTGAGGAATGATTTGTTGAGAAAATGTTTGTTGAGAAACAGTTTGTTGCGAAATATTTTGAGATATTATTTGTTGAGAAATAGATAGTTGAGAAACAATTTGTTGAGAAATATTTTGTTGAGAAATAGTTTGTTGTGGAATAGTTTGTTGAGAAATAGTTTATTGGGGATATTTTATTTATAAATAGTTTGTTGAGGAATAGTTTGTTGAGGAATAGTTTATTGAGAAATAGTTTGTTGAGGAATAGTTTGTTTAGGAACAGTTTGTTGAGAAACAGTTTGTTGAGGAACAGTTTGTTGAGGAATAGTTTGTTGAAAAATAGTTTGTTGAGTAATAGGTTGTTGAGAAATAGTTAGTTGACAAACAATTTGTAGAGAAATATTTTGTTTAGAAATTGTTTGTTGTAGAATAGTTTGTTGAGGAATAGTTTGTTGAGGAATAGTCTGTTGTAAAATAGTTTGTTGAGAAATAGTTTGTTGAGAAACAATTTGTTGAGAAATATTTTGTTGAGAAATAGTTTGATGTGGAATAGTTTGTTGAGGAATAGTTTATTGAGGAATAGTCTGTTGTAGAATAGTTTGCTGAGGAATAGTTTGTTAAGGAATAGTTTGCTGATAAATATTTTGTTGAGAAATAGTTCGTTGAGGAATAGTTTGCTGAGAAGCATTTTGTTTAAAAATAGTTTGTTGAGGAATAGTTTGTTGGGGATATTTTATTTATAAATAGTTTGTTGAGGAATAGTTTGTTGGGGATATTTTATTTATAAATAGTTTTTGAGGAATCGTTTGTTGAGGAATAGTTTATTGAGAAATAGTTGGTTGAGGAATTGTTTAGGAACAGTTTGTTGAGAAACAGTTTGTTGAGGAACAGTTTGTTGAAGAATAGTCTTTTGAGAAATAGGTTGTTGAGAAATAGATAGTATACAAACAATTTGTTGAGTAATATTTTATTGAGAAATTATTTGTTGTAGAATAGTTTTTTGAGGAATAGTTTGTTGAGGAATAGTCTGTTGTAAAATAGTTTGTTGAGAAAAAGTTAGTTGAGAAACAGTTTATTGAGAAATATTTTGTTGAGAAATAGTTTGATGTGGAATAGTTTGTTGAGGAATAGTTTGTTGAGAAATAGTCTGTTGTAGAATAGTTTGTTGAGAAATAGTTTGTTGAGAAACAATTTGTTGAGAAATATTTTGTTGAGAAATAGTTTGTTGTAGAATAGTTTGTTGAGGAATAGTTTGTTAAGGAATAGTTTGCTGATAAATATTTTGTTGAGAAATAGTTTGTTGAGGAATAGTTTGCTGAGAAACATTTTGTTGAAAAACAGTTTGTTGAGGAATAGTTTGTTGAGGAACAGTTTGTTGAGAAACAGTGTTTTGTTAAATATTTTGTTGAGAAATAGTTTGTTGAGAAATTGTTTGTTGAGGAATAGTTTGTTGAGAAATAGTTTGTGGTGGAACAGTTTGTTGAGGAAAAGTTTGTTGAGTAATAGACTGTTGTGTAATAGTTTTTTGAGAAATAGTTAGTTGAGAAACAATTTGTTGAGAAATATTTTGTTGAGAAATTGTTTGTTGTGGAATAGTTTGTTGAGGAATTGTTTGTTGAGGAATAGTCTGTTGTAGAATAGTTTGTTGAGGAATAGTTTATTGAGAAATAGTCTGTTTTAGAATAGTTTGTTGAGGAATAGTTTGTTAAGGAATAGTTTGCTAATAAATATTTTTGTTGAGAAATAGTTTCTTGAGGAATAGTTTGTTGAGGAACAGTTTTTTGAAGAACAGTTAGTTGAGAAACAGTTTTTTGAGGAATAGTTTGTTGAGTAATAGTTTGTTGAGAAACCGTTTGTTGAGAAATATTTTGAGATATAATTTGTTGAGAAATTGTTTGTTGAGGAATGGTTTGTTGAGAAAATGTTTGTTGAGAAATAGTTTGTTGCGCGACAGTTTATTGAGTAATATTTTGTTGAGGAATAGTCTGTTGTGTAATAGTTTGTTGATAAATAGTTAGTTGAGAAACAATTTGTTGAGAAATATTTTGTTGAGAATTAGTTTGCTGTGAAATAGTTTGTTGAGGAATAGTTTGTTGAGAAATAGTCTGTTGTAGAATAGTTTGTTTAGGAATATTTTGTTAACCAATAGTTTGCTGATAAATACTTTGTTAAGAAAGTTTGTTGAGGAATAGTTTGCTGAGAAACATTTTGTTGAAAAACAGTTTGTTGAGGAATAGTTTGTTGGGGAACGGTTTGTTGATAAATATTTTGTTGAGAAATTGTTTGTTGAGAAATTGTTTGTTGAGGAATAGTTTGTTGAGAAATAGTTTGTTTAGAAATAGTTTTTTGAAGAACAATTTGTTTAGAAACAGTTTTTTGAGGAATAGTTTGTTGAGGAATAGTTTGTTGAGAAATATTTTGTTGAGATTTAATTTGTTGAGAAATTGTTTGTTGAGGAATAGTTTGTTGAGAAAATGTATGTTGAGAAATAGTTTTGTGGAACAGTTTGTTGAGGAATAGTTTGTTGAGGAATAGTCTGTTGTGTAATAGTAGAGAAATAGTTAGTTGAGAAACAATTTGTTGAGAAATATTTTGTTGAGAAATTGTTTGTTGAGGAATAGTTTGTTGAGAAACAATTTGTTGAGAAATATTTTGTTGAAAAATAGTTTGTTGAGAAATAGTTTGTTGAGGAATAGTTTGTTGAGGAATAGTTTGTTGAGGAATAGTTTGCTGAGAATTAGTTTGTTGAGGAATAGTTTTCTGAAATTCATTTTGTTGAGGAATAGTTTGTTGAGGATTAATTTTCTGAGATTCATTTTGTTGATAAATAGTTTGTTGAGGAATAATTTTCTTAGATTCATTTTGTTGAGAAATAGAAACGGAATTGGGCAAAGAAAATAATTAATGATATAGGAACATTACAGTTAAAGAAGGAAAGGCGGCAACAAATTGGTTACTTCTATCGACCAAACTGGCATCGAGATACGGTTCAATGAAGTGTCTAACACGTCATCCCCTGCAGCAGTCTTTGTTATTGACCACATTTCCTTTTATAAATGCATTCTTTTAGACATTTATAAAACATAATTGTGGGGAAAATTCGGTAGAAATCAACCGAAGGTTTACAAATGCCACAAGAAACTTCTGTGGATGAAAAATGTGCCGCAGTGCACCAGAAAGGAGATGAAGATCCAACTGATTAGAACATGTGTATTACCTGTGGTAATATATAGGTGCGAAACTTGGACATTAAATAGAACAACTGCAGCAACAAAAAATATCAACTTAGAAATTATGTGTTATAGAAAGAAATTGAAAATAGCTTTGACGGGCAAAAAAAAAACAAACACAAATAAAGAAATTTTGCAACAACTAGTTAAAGATGAAAACTGGCCTTTAAATAATACCCCAAGGAAAAAGTTTGGTTATGGTTATTTCGGTCATATGGAAAAAAACACAATAGCTTGGAGAGAGATAGTAGAGGGCACGGGCCTAGGGAAATAGGGAAGAGATTGTACCTGAAGAAGATAGTATCAGGACATTACTGACAGTTTGAAGATGTCCGTGTGTGAACGGGGTCGTATTGTCAGAAAGTGAGATGTGTTCAGGGCTTCTGTGAAAGAGACTACGTTATGGACAAAAAATGTCACATGAAGGAAACATTTACATTTCACAAGAATGAACCCAAATGATTGACTGAGCCCGTGGTTTGGATGTCGGACTACCGACAACATGCAAATTAGCCAGATCAAATAATTTTTACATTTAACGATACATTGCTGAAAAGCGATACTGAAGGAAAGGTTGAAGGCATGCCGACAAGACGAAGACAACGCTGTAAGTGGGAGTGCAACATCAAGGGACTGATAAGTCTGTTGGAGTGTACCATCAAGGGAAGAAACAGTATGTTGGAGGTCCATTGCAACCAACCTTTGATACGGATACGACACTTGACGTCATCGCTATTATCATCACGATATTTTCTCTGACCCCGAGGGCATGCGTTCAAAAACCTCTGTTATTCTTCTTTTTTTTCTTCTTCTTCTCACCTTCTTCTTCTCACCTTCTTCTGCGATCATACTTTGTGGCCATGTTAGATCAGTAGTCTCGTGGCTAGGATGAAGTCCACGGTCCTCTCCAGGTCTGGGATGCAGCTCCACAGCTTCTGCGTCATCTCGGCTTCCTCTGGTCAGGTTTTGCATCGTAGGACTGTGAGCTAGGCAGTCCTGTATGATGTGTTTGGCTGTGTGAACTCTGGTTCCACACGGGCAGTCACTTGTATGTGATATCTTGAGCCGATGTAGGTGACGCAATAGTCTGCAGTGGCCTGTTCTCAGGCAAAAAAATGGTGGTGTCGTGGTGTCTGTGGAGCTGGTGGACTGGATCAGGTCTATTGCTCATGTCCCTGCCTTTCTTTCATTTTGAGTTGTACTGATTGTAGATTATAGTTTTTGCCTCACGGTAATAAGACACTGTGTCAATACGCGGCTCCATCTGGCCACCTGCTTTGGGCAGGGTATCATCTCTCTCGTTCTCTGTGATTCCACAGTAAGAGATTAGACACAAGATCAACTGGTTAGGTTCTTTTGATTTTGCTGAGCTCTGATCTGATTTCCTGCAGCATTTGTTTATCTCTGCTATTTTGTATTGCTTCTAGTAGTGATCTGCAATCTGTGAGGAATACAATCTGAATTGGCGGATGTTTGTCTGATCTGGTGAACATTCTTATTGCATGTAGGAGCGCTATACACTCTACCTTAAGACTGGGTGAGATCTTCCCAGTAGGAAAAACGTTATGGGTTATGTTCCCATTGTTGTATATTACAGAGATGCCTCCTCCGTCATCCTTAACTGTGCCCACTGCGGAACCATCTGTGTATACGTGAGGCCACCATTCTTTAAGGCTGTAATTTCTTTCAATCATCACCTGTGCTGGATGACCTCTATAAGTCGTAGGCTTTTTTTAAATCAGAAGTACACTACAATGAAAACTAGTCTTAACACTACGTAGTTACTGCAGGGTCAAGCGACATTGAATCCTCAACTTTATAAATCATCCATGTCACCTAATTGGAATAAATGCATTGATTGTGGTTTGCTTTTGCTAGCACGCATACATACCAGCCACGCGAGCCTGTAACACCAGACAACATTACCTGAGTGCAAGAGGGTTGCTGTTGTTGAATGCCTACATCAGTAATTTTACTCTTACGTGCGCCATAGAAAGAGCCCTGTGTGGCGGGTTGTATTAGCTTTTTAACATCCTCAGCGTGCTGATGAAGATGGACAAGGTACCCTCAGACTGTTGTGCTATTCTTGGTTTAATCTGCTTGTCGCTCACTATTACAGGGATCAAGTTGATTACCCACCACGTTATCCAGCCCGATGTGAAATAGTCTATTTCCCCGGGAAACGCATGTAAGTAAGGTGGGGGTTTTAGCCATTATGTTCACATGGTACTGACTAACATGCCAGATCAGTATGTTTGCCTGACCGGAGGTTAGTCTCCTATCCCCAGACCAAGAGAGAGAGAGAGAAACAGAGATAGAGAGAGAGAGAGAGAGAGAGAGAGAGAGAGAGAGAGAGAGAAAGAATAAGAAAAACGATAGTGATAAAGAAACACTGCAGAGGCATGGATTGATGTCTACAAAGACCACACAAATAGCACACGCAGCAGATTGCGTCGCCCCACAAAGTCTAGCGACATATCTGGGAGAGCAGAGCAATAAATGTGTCCTGACACGCAATAACTTCTCTCTCTAAATCTCCGTTTGATGTTTGTGTGTAAGGAAATTACAATAAAGACACGTCATCCTCTTACACTCGTCCGATGAAGATAAACCGTTCTTTTGTAGAACAGAAGGGTGCATGCGTGCTAGTCTACTAACACTTCGTTAAATAGATATATAGAAAGAAAGATAGATAGATAGATAGATAGATAGATAGATAGATAGATAGATAGATAGATAGATAGATAGATATATAGATAGATATATAGATATATAGATAGATAGGTAGGTAGAGAGATATATAGATATATAGATAGAAAGATAGATAGATAGATATATAGAAAGAAAGATAGCTAGATAGATAGATAGATAGATAGATAGTTAGATAGATAGATAGATAGATAGATATATAGATATATAGATAGATAGATAGATATATAGATAGATAGGTAGGTAGAGAGATATATAGATATATAGATGGATAGACGTATAGATGGATATATATATATATATAGATAGATAGATAGATAGATAGATAGATAGATAGATAGATAGATAGATAGATAGATAGATAGATAGATAGATAGATAGATAGATAGATAGATAGATAGATAGATAGATAGATAGATAGATAGATAGATAGATAGATAGATAGATAGATAGATAGATAGATAGATAGATAGATAGATAGATAGATAGATAGATAGATAGATAGATAGATAGATAGATAGATAGATAGATAGATAGATAGATAGATAGATAGATAGATAGATAGATAGATAGATAGATAGATAGATAGATAGATAGATAGATAGATAGATAGATAGATAGATAGATAGATAGATAGATAGATAGATAGATAGATAGATAGATAGATAGATAGATAGATAGATAGATAGATAGATAGATAGATAGATAGATAGATAGATAGATAGATAGATAGATAGATAGATAGATAGATAGATAGATAGATAGATAGATAGATAGATAGATAGATAGATAGATAGATAGATAGATAGATAGATAGATAGATAGATAGATAGATAGATAGATAGATAGATAGATAGATAGATAGATAGATAGATAGATAGATAGATAGATAGATAGATAGATAGATAGATAGATAGATAGATAGATAGATAGATAGATAGATAGATAGATAGATAGATAGATAGATAGATAGATAGATAGATAGATAGATAGATAGATAGATAGATAGATAGATAGATAGATAGATAGATAGATAGATAGATAGATAGATAGATAGATAGATAGATAGATAGATAGATAGATAGATAGATAGATAGATAGATAGATAGATAGATAGATAGATAGATAGATAGATAGATAGATAGATAGATAGATAGATAGATAGATAGATAGATAGATAGATAGATAGATAGATAGATAGATAGATAGATAGATAGATAGATAGATAGATAGATAAATAGATAGATAGATAGATTGCATATATTTTACCATGCCAGAAGAATTCGCTCAAAACAAGATTCCAAACCCTATTTAGACCTGGTTTCATGTTTTCCAGATTTGTATTGCAAGATTAACTAGGTACAATTTTTTTGTCGACCACGCATCGTTCTTTTCTCTTTCTTAAAATCATAATTCCCGTCTACAATCGTACTTATTCCATTTGAATTTCCGAGTGTCAGGATGGAGCTTCTGAATACCTCAGAACAGGTTCAGGGTTCGCTCACCATTCACTGAAAACTCGGAACTACCCAACGACAAATGCAAAGATAGCTCAAGAAGATTTGTTAACTAACTTGGAACTTGTGACCACGATCAGAAACACTAGTGAAAGTGAAGAAAGACACACACACACACACATAACATGCGCTTCAAAGACACTTTTCAGACTTCACTAACAGCGTTTGACATTATACCCGACACCTGGGATGCTAGAGGACTAGACTGAACCGCTTAGGGCACGTCTCTTCGTAAAACTGCAGGGTAATGCAAGACATCCATGAAACTAGAAGTTGAACAACGGAGACAGGATATAAAATGTCTTTGAAAGAGGTCTTCACATCAGACGTGCATTCTCTATGGAAGATTTTGTCACACCTGCATCGGACTCCAGTCAAAATAATGGAAGATTGTCTTAATCATCCGTGATTACAGAATCATAATCCTCGTCATCATCGTCGTCGTCAACATAATCGTCACCATCATCATCACCACCACCACCACCACCATCAACATCACTACCATCACCATCATCACCACCATCATCACCACCATCATCATCACCACCAACATCAAAATCATTGTCGATATCATCATCACCACCACCACCACCACGTCACTATCATCATCGTCATCACCATCATCCTAATCGCCATCATAATCGTACTTATCACCACCATCACCACCGCACCATCATCACCATCAGCATCATCATCATCACCACCACCATCACGACCCCCATCATCACCATCAAAATCATCATTGTCATCATAATCATCATAATCACCATCATAATCGTCATTATCACCACCACCATCATCACCACCATACTCATCACCATCATCAAGATCACCCCTACCATCATTACCATCACCATCACTACCACACCCATCACCATCATCATCACCACCACCATTATCACCATAACAGCCGTCATCCTCACCATCATCAACATCACCCCGACCATCATTACCACCACCATCACCATCATTACCACCACCATCACCATCACCACCACCATTATCACCATAACAACCGTCATCCTCACCATCATCAATACCACCAGCACCACCATCATCATCATCACCACTACCATTACCACCATCACCTTCATCATCTTCACCATCGTGAACTATAAAACCATCCATGTTTTGTGCTACTCCATACGCAATGTAGCAGACAACATCATGTTACTGCGAGTCTTCTCGTATTTTATGTAAAGTACTGTAGCACATCTTAAAGCGATTACATTGTAAACTATCATGTTTGATAATGTCGGTCTTATCTGTGCTGTTACCTGTTCCAGACGAATGCCGTTTGGCGTAACATAGTTTGCCATTATTTTGTATATGTGATCATGTCAAACGGAACCAAATGATTTTGTAACATAGTTTGACGTTACTTTGTATATGAGATCATGTCAAACGGAACCAAATGATTTTGTAACATAGTTTGACGTTACTTTGTAGATGAGATCATGTCAAACGGAACCAAATGATTTTGTAACATAGTTTGACGTTACTTTGTATATGTGATCATGTCAAACGGAACCAAACGATTTTGTATCATAGCTTGATGTTACTTTGCATATGTGATCATTTCAAACGGAACCAAATGATTTTGTAGGCATTTACATTGGACTTTGCGTTGAATCTTATATTTCTTATTGTTGAGAATGTAAGAGGAGACTGCACGCAACATTTTCTGAAATGTATTTTTCTTGGTTCTTCTTTGTCCATATCCATTTTATTCGTTTCTTTCCTTATCCATTTCTCCCCTCTGAAATATCTTCAAACGTCTTCTCAAAAAAACTATTGTTTAACTTATTCCTCAACAAAAAATCCCTCAATAAAATATTCTTGAACATTCTATTGTTAAACAAACTATTTCTCAATAAAGTATTTCTCAATAAATTATTCCTCAATAAAATATTCCTCAACAAATTATTCCTCAATAAAAATATTCCTAAAAAAACTATTCTTCGACAAACTATTCATCAATAAACAATTCCTCAACAAACTACTCCTAAAGCAACTGTTCATCATGAAACTATTTTTCAACATTACATTCCTCAACAAATTATTTTTCAACAGTACATTTCTCAACAAACTATTTTTCAACATTACATTCCTCAACAAACTATTTTTCAATATTACATTCCTCAACAAGCTATTCTTCAACATAATATTCCTCAGCAAACTATTTCTATCTCTCGCGCGCGTACACGCACGAACTAACAAACACACGCACGTACGCGCGCGCGCACACACAAACAAAGACACACACACACACATACACGCACTCTCCCCCCCCCCTCTCTCTCTCTCTCTCACACACATAAAGACACATGTTTATCTTTAATTTTTATGTTTAGTTTGTTTAAAATTCAAAAACATTAATTTGTCGCGTACGCCGTTCGAAAGGGGCATTTTATTTAATTACTGGAGCTACCAAAATTCGGGATAATTATAACAGTATTACCTTCTGAGCCCACCTTCCTGCACTTCCTGATTTGTGTCCCCTCCCCCCACCTTCCACCCAAAAAAGTGTGACTTTTTACACGCTTGTCTATGTTGGACATCATCTCGACCCGAGCCCGTTTGCGCACCAAGTCTCATCGCGTACCAAACGCGCTGTCATACCCAGCTATTCCATATTGTTGATTATTAAATGCTAAAGATTCATAACAGCATCAAAAATCATCATATTTTATAACCCTTCTTTACGTTTCGAAATAAATCAGAAAGTTTTCCTTTTGTGGTTTACCGATTCTAGGTTGGACCCAAAACGTACAGGGATCCTTTCGTCACATTCGATGAAACAGGGGCCCGAAAATGCTAACATGCATCAGTAACAAACTTTGACTTTGCAGGCAGAAACACCCACCGACAAAAGTATCTTTTCTTAATATACGAAGGATGTTCAAGTCAAATTAGAACCTTTCTTGTAAGAAAAAAAAAATGTTTTTATGTAGTCAAAATGCCATTTGTTTTTCGATATAATCTCCTGCAACGTTTAAACATTTCTCCCAGCTTTTGAGTAATGCTTGATAAGCTTAACCGTAGAAAGATTTGTCAGTATGTCTGAATTAATCCAGGAAAGCCTGTATCACTTCGTCATCAGTGCTGTAATGCTGACCTCGTATGAATGCTTTCAGTGGTCCAAACAGGTGGAAATAGCCTGGAGCGAGGTCTGGATTGTAAAATGGATGTGGTAATACCTCATAGCCGAGCTGCTGCAGATGGTATATAGTGCGGTTAGCCGTATAAGGTCGAGCGTTATATTACGGCAGCAGGACGCCCAATGTATTCAAGTTCAACGAGCACTGACCTTCCAAAAATGCAAATGTTTAAGTATAATATTGTTCACCGTACCCAGAGAAAGACTTGCCTCTTGTGCAATTTTGCTACAGGTTATGAAACTTCATCACAACCCGCTTTTTCATACAAGCACTAACAATGTTGTTCGCCATTTTTATGTATCTGTCACGTGACTGGCCCATGGCAAGTGGACCACCTAGCAGTAATATAAGTCAAGTGCCCCTATCTAATGATAGTAGTTCCAGCACAATTAAACACATTAGAACTAGACCAAAATGTCCCGGTTTGATTTGAACGCCTCTCGTGTGTGGATATATATATATATATATATACACACACACATATACGAGGTGTGTTCAAATGAAAACTGGCCCAGTGGCGGTTATACAAACATATGAAAGTTACATCATCTAGTGTGATAGAATTGAATATAACAATTGTTATGAAGCGAACATGACACGGGGTTAGTTAGAAAAAGTCGCCATAGACATTCAGGCACGCATTCCACTGATTGAGTAGACGGCAGATGGCGTCCGAAAAAAACCAACTTTGGTTGCTCTTTGAATCACTTGGTCACCGAGGCCATGACATTTGTATCGGAGTCGAATCTTTGTCCCTTCAATTTTTTTAAGGGTTCGAACAAATGGAAGTGTCAAGGATACATATCGGTGCTATAGGATGGGTGTGGCAGTACTTCCCACCTTTTCTGTGCGAACGCTTTCTGAACAATGTTCGCGACATGTTGACGCGCATTGTCGTGCAACAGAATCATACCAAACGAAAGCATTCCAGGTCGTTTATTCTTGATTGCTGTATGCAGCATTGATGTTCACGCCAGGCGCTCTAACGTCTACCAACAAAAGTCCTTGGTGGTCAAGAAACGCTGTCAGCATAACTTTGGCAGCGGAAATGTGTGACTTGAATTTTTTTGGTTTCAGTGATCCGGGATGTTTCCATTGCATGCTACAGTTTTGCTGCTCGGATCAAAGTCGATTCATCACTTGCCACTATGCGCAAAAGAAACGAACCACCCTGGACTTCGTGTCGCAGAAAGTAGTTCAAATTCCATCCCATGAGTTCTTCCTTAGGGTTGTTGGTCAGCAAGCGAGGTCCCATTGTGAACACACTTTCCGATACTTCAGTTTCTTGCTAACCACTATTTGAACTGTCCCTAGCGACGCAGCGAATTCCTCTGTTAGCGACCGTAAGCTCCAGTAACGCTCACGCGAATTGCTGCATCAATTTTGGCGATGGTGTCTTTTGACGCAACAATATGCGCCTGACCTGATCACTTTCGTTAACTCACGTCTTTTTTTAGACATCGTTGTCCAGTTCTTCACTGTCGTTATCGACACTTCTGTCACTATACACTGTCTATTCTGCGGTGAATGTCAACTGGTCGACATCATTCAGCTGATCAACTCTGGACGGATTCCGTACCACACCAGCCATGTTTTCAATGGTCTGCCGAGGAAACTATGAGTCGGAGGATAATTAAATTTGGCAAATTTCACGGTTGGTATGTGCTGTTTACCCTAGAAGTGAAGTCATCATGCACATTGTACGTATGTTCACTTGTTGCAGTTAGGTCCGGTTTCATTTGAACACGCCTGGTATGTATATATTTTTTTTAAATTTTATATATATATATATATATATATATATATATATATATATATATATATATATATATATATATATATATATTTATATATATATATATATATATATATATATATATATATATATATATATATAAATGCAGGCACCCATTTGCTTACCTGTCCAAAGACATCGCACACAAACGTGCATAATCATGCATATTGTACCGGTACACAAATAACAAACTTCTATCGGAATCCGTTTACCTGAATGCTGCAAGAAATAATACACACAAACAACGGTTTTATCCGTGCGCCCAAACAAAAGACTTTTGCTACAGAAATAAACATTATTTGAAAGAGGAGCCAAGAAATAGCATATAATCTAACGTCACCAATGTCGATCCTGCAAGTATGTGTTCCAACACATCAGTTTCTGGAGTTATTTATTGTTATATTTACTTCATGATGACATTATATTTGTCTGTCTAATTTGTGTGTGTCTGCTGGGAGTCTCTACTTCAAGGTGAAATTTATAACTGCTGCTTGGTCTAAATCATTGGAACGCTGTATAATCCAGCCTTGCCCTTGCGCAAGTCAGATGTCGTGGTATACGTTAACATGCAGTTGTATTTCCATCTATAGATGTATTTGATTAAAAAATAATTCAAATGATGAGGAATAACAGAGCAAACAGCCGGAATTGACAAGGCATCAGTGTCATCACCAAGGTGAAAGTGTATTTTGCTGTAGTGTTATCCACTCTGCTGCATGCCTGTGAAACATAGACAACGTAAAGCAGGCATGCCAGTCAGCTAAACCGTTTTTACTGGCTCTGTGTAGGCTGATGATTATCAAGGGGCAGAACAAAGCCTATGAAATTTGTAGCAAGACACACATGTTGAGCATTCACACTCTTCGACTAGAATAGACGGAAACGTTGTTCGCATGTCAGATGAACGCATCCCCAAGCATCTGTTACACAGTTAGCTCACAACAGACGCTTAACGAGGGGGGAGGGGGTGCATACAAAGGCTACAGAGACTAATGGAAAGTGTCTCTGAAAAGCTTCAGTATTGAAGTTACCTCCTGGGAGATTCTTGTACAAAACTGTACCACCTGGTGAGCTAGTCTCGCAGGAGGTTCTCATATCGCAGAGAGTTAACCATCGCGGAGGCTCAGTGAAAGCGTACTGACACCCCCCCCCCTTTTCCCAACCCCCCCCCTCCCTTAAAAAAAAAAGAAAAAAAAAAAAGAACGCGCAATGACTTTACAACCTAATCCCACTTCTATGCTCAAAATGAGACAGGGTATGCTATTTCAGGATTGGTTTTTACAACCATCAGGCAAGTCTCATGGCAACTGATTGGCAACTACCATAACTTTAGAAGACTCTACAGAGTATGTATTCAGCCAGTTTCTTGGATGAGGGGTTTAACCGATGTGCGAGCCCATCTTAATAGACTCAAACACTAGAGCTAAGTAGACCTGCAGTCAGTTAGGCGCCATCTATATCTGCTCTTAGCAAACCACCCGGGAAAAGGTACAAATAACTTGGGTAGATTTTTAACTTGAATTTTGCCCTACTCTTTTCAATTTCCAAATGTCAAGGACATTTTACCGTGCTCGATACTGAACACGCGAGTCCGATCTCACCCCACAGAGATCAGGGTCCGATCTAACCAACCAGAGATCAGGGGTCCGATCTCACCACCCAGAGATCAGGGGTCCGATCTCACCATCCAGAGATAGGGGTCCGATTTCACCACCCAGAGATCAGGGGTCCGATCTCACCACACAGAGATCAGGGGAATTTTTACCCGAAAATCCACGTGAAAAAAAAATCCTGTTATTCGAACCCCGACCTCCAGCACCCAAGGTGAACACCTTACCTCGAGACCACTGAGTATTACCATTAGATTTATTTTTATTTTTATATTGGTTCCCGGAAAAAAGAATTGTTCGCTTCGTTGTTTCTGTATCATGAACTGTGATTATTTCTAGAACTTTCTTCCAACACAGAAGTTTAATAGATGCTCAGTGAACTTTATTGGCATGTGCTAATGTATGTAAAAAAACTTCTTACTGCCCCTCATACTTGAGTTAGGTGCTCTTGACGACTTTCTTTGGTGGTGGGTTACAGAGGCTCTCCTTACATCCCGAGAAGTACTTGAGAAGGTGGACCGAGGTCCTCTTGGATGTAGAGCAATACGAGGCTTCTCAGCAAGTTCACAAATTTGGGGTTCAATGTGCCGATCCCCCACCTCGTTAGTAAAGCTACAACAAAACAGCATGTTTTTTCAGGAAGAGCTACTTGGAAGTGAGGAAGCATCTTGATCAGTATGTCATATCTAATTGACGTATCCTCACCTTTTTCTGCCTGACCGGATTTTAGTCTCTTCTCTTCAGTGACTTGAGTTAGAACGCCATTTATCACTGAATAATATTACTATTACAATGGTCTGCGACAGGTAGTGTTTCTTGTGATTTTTGTAAAAGCCGCTGACGATCTTCTTCTTTGACTTCCAATTGCCCTCGCTGTTAAAGATTATATTTTGAATTCACAAAACTCGTGCGTGAGTTCATAAAAAACAACAACCAAAATGCTGCAGACATACGTAAATAAGTGCCCTCGCATCATAGAAGGATTGAAATTGTATGCTAATGTCCAGGTACAAAAAATAAATCAAAGTTGCATGATAAGAGGCACAATGTGGAACTGTTGGAAAGATTCAGATAGACAACAGTAGAATAGTATGTGAGGAGAAAGCCATGATTTTGGACAAGACACACACGAAGGAACCTAACTGATATCATTACAAGACAGTTTCTGTTCTGGAAACTGCCGGGTAAGAGAAGTAGAAGTACAGAAACACATGGAGAAGGAAGATTCAGACAAATATAAAAGAAACAGAGAGGTTTACAGATCTGTAGCGGATGGCTCAAGACAGGACGAACTGGCGTGTGTTTTGTTGAAGATATGTGCTGCACAGGAAGCTGAACAAGGGTTTATTGATTGCTTGATGCACGGTTAGACATTAACCGTGACCCGGAAGTACCTCCATGCTATGAGTCATGGAAACTTCTAGCACTATAACTGATTACGGTCTGGGGTGGAAAATGGCGCGCCTCCGCCAGTAGAAACTAGTGAGGCAAACATTTAAGCAACAACAACAACAACAAGGATCAAGTAACTGGTAATTCTGGGGTTCGTGGCAATGAAAAAAGATGACATTATATCTTCACATGCACCAATTTTGGGTACACTAGACATGGATAGGAGTGGCATTCTGAAGTCTATCAATGATAGCCTGTTAGGGATGACACCGCAATAGATTAATCAATCATTCACAGACTACAAAGCCTTGTTATAGAACAAAGTTGAAACGGATTGGGCACAAGAGAGGACGAAGCAGAAGTATGTACAACAAGCGAGATGCAGGAACCATCAGTATCCACACCCTTGGTCATTTACTGAGCACCTATGTTTATGTCTGAAGTGCAGTGAAATCGATTCTTAGGAGCAGAACATAAGTAAATGCAACAAGCTAGAATATTACGACTCCCCTTGAAGTATAACATGAAGCGCTTCTAACATTCCCCATATCGTCTGGGGGATCGTCATGGACCACGGTCTTAACTCGAACAGGTTGTCCACCGGGCGCGTTAGGGAGGACCCAGCAATGGCAAAATGTTTGAGTTGGAGAGTTTTAGTGTAGGTGCATGCAGGACGTCACCAATAATTGAAAGAAACAAGTCCCAGACCACAGTAACTTAATTTTGCACACGTTTTTATCTTGTTTATTGGTATTGTTCTCTAGGTACAGTCTCCGTGTGTTCTAAGGCTTTCCTCTACATTTCTCCCTAGCTGTTCCACGCCCCATATTGCATAGTGCTTACGTAGGTGTTGCTTGTACAACGAGAACTTCTTCATAGGAGTTCCTGTACCAACTATCTTTGTTAGATCAGTATATTGTGCCTGACCCTGACCTAACATGTCTGATCAGTATGTTTTGCCTGACGTCAGTATTTCTTCCATTTTCAAGTCTTTAAAATCTGAGCCTCCCTGTTAACACTACCTGACATTGACAAGAACATTATCCCTCGGTAATTGTTACGTTCTTGTGGATCGTCTTTTTTTTGTTTGTAGATTAACTAGATAGTCCTCTCTCCATTCTTTTGGGAATTTTTTTCAGTATCCCAAATATTTCCAATAAAACTGTAAAGCATGTTGGTTTATGCTTCAATGTCTGTTTTAATGGCTTCAATTGGCATCCCAGCAGGCCCTGAATTTTTTGCGTTCTTTGGAAGGCTAATTGCTTCCTTGATCTCTTCTTTACTTGGCTTATCACAGTTAATTATGAGGTCTTCTTCAGCAGGTAAAATGTCAGGTGGTTTTAACAAAAGGTTGTCTGCGTCGGAGCTTTTCAACGTACGAGCGTATTTCGCCCATTCGTTCCTTCGTTCTTCACGATTTGTTGTCTTCCTAATATGTCTTGTATTGGTCTAGCTTGTTGTTAATATTTTGTTGTCCTTCTTTCCAATATGTCTTGTATTGGTCTGGTTTGTTGTTAATATTTTGTTGTCCTTCCCTATAAGTCTTGTATTGGTCTGCTTGTTGTTAATATTTTCAAAACAGTATTTCTGTAGTGTTATACAGTCCTAACGAATTAGTCTTGCCGCAGCGTCTTCTGCTTTTGTCTTAGTCTAAGTTGACCTATTCTTCTACAGGAACAGATGCCCATGTGCAGGTCCCTGCTCTAGCATGATCTGGATGTAGCCTGTAGGAGGATTTCCTGCTTAGCTGGCTAGGCTCGAGCAGCTTATTACTCCACTGCGTTGGGCCAAGTTTCGCCGCCTAGGGTAGTTAACTGATGTACGAGTCCATTTTAATACTTGTTGATTAGAAAACCATTTTCTGGGGTTGTTGTTTGTTTTGTTTTTTTGCGTTCGCCTTATTTCTCTAATCCCCAAGGAGGTGTGCGTTGCACTATTGTTTTTATTTTGCGCCAGTAGGCCCAGTGCATCCGACTTCAGCATGCATTTTATGTAAGGGTCTGCTTCCTCCTGCATTTTCTAAGGGTTTGCTTCCCCAGGTAACGACCGGTGATGTGATGGGGATCGAGCCCAGCACCTTCTGGTTGTGAGCCGTGTCACTTGACAACTAGCCCACGCCGTCCCCACAAGGGGTTCGTTTGTCTTTATTGTTGGTAAGCATTATCGACGTTACATTTTCTTTGTACTCGCGTTTCTTATGTTCTTTTCCATACTTACCATATATAACTGTTGCCGTTCTCATCGACACAAGCTCCTATGTCTAGATATCTTAGTGCTTGCCATGTACTGATTGTGGGATGCTGAACTCGTGCTCTTCATCTCGTTTGTAATAACGAAGTTTGTTAACTTGAGAATTGGTTTGATATTTCGCAGCTTAATCTTAACTTTGACCACCACTAGATTGTGGCCTGAAACCATATCCGCTCCTCTGTAGACCCTGATATCCTGCAAAGATAATCGAAATTTCCTATTTTTTGCAGATCTGGTTTTGCTTTACATTGTCTGGATATATCCAAGTTACCTTAAGAATTTTGGCCAGTTGGTCTCCTGCACAAATATCTGCACATATTTCCGCATCTTCATTCATTACTGCAAGACCATTTTTGACTTTTCTGAGCATCTTTCATCCTCTTTCAATCTGGCATTAACGTTTCTAATCACAACAAATATATTTCTAGAATGTGTTTTATTCAATATAGCGCAATTTCTTGAAGAAACTTATTTAGTTGGTTCTTCTGTTTATTAGTAGAAGAGCTCTTCTTCTTCATCGACCAACTTGGAGAGCAACATTGCAAGTTTTTTCGTTTTATGTGTGGTCCAAATGAATGCCACAATCATTCCTGTCCTAGCTGTAAGCCACTTATTAAGAGCACACTAGGCTGATGTTTTCATGTGCTACTCATGTGATCCTTTCCCTTCTTCGTGAATTGAATATATAATTGTTTTGCCAGATGTTCTGTACTTTACCTGTTTGTGTCCATCTTAATTCGCTGAGTTCAAAGCCGCAGATGTTAGAATTTTTGTCTCTCTATGACTTTTTAAGCAATTTTTCCCTGCCTCCCACAAGGTTCTCACATTCCAGATAACGCGTTTGTAAATCTCTCTTGTCGATAGACCGGAGATCGACAAACCAGTTTGCTTGCGGCGTTGATTTGTCTACGTCATAGACCTTGATTGATGTTTTTGCAGCAAGGTGGGTTTTACGGTGTGGGGAGGCTGAGACACACACACGCACGTACGCACACATATATATATATATTCACATTTTTCATGTTAAATTCATGTTTAAAAAAATTAAAAATCAACCCAAGTTATTTGTACCTTTCCCTGTGTGATTTTTAAAAAAAGCATCTATAGATGGCGCTAAACTGGGTGATCGTTTACTTCCTCCAGCGTTTGAGTCTATTGAAATGGATTCGCACATCGATTAAATGACACTACAAAAAATTGGTTGTAAACAGACGCTATAGAGTCTTCTGAACCAGTATAAAGACGTTAAGTTAAGTTAATTCATTCAGAAATTAACAATGAAAAGTGATCAGGTGTTATATACACTTAACATTACTGTAAGGCGTAGAAATATGGACAATGAACAAACGATTGGAGAAGAGAGATTAACGCCTTTGAAATGTTCTTAAATAGAACAACTTGGCGCATCTGCTAGAAAGACAATAAAACAAATGGGGACGACGTGGGCTAATGGTTAAGTGACACGGCTCATAACCAGAAGGTGCTGGGTTCGATCCCCATCACAACCTGCGTACGAAGAAGATCCCCATCACAACACCGGCTGTTACCCAGGGAAAGCAAACCCTTAGAAAATGCAGTAGGAAGCAGACCCTTACATAAAATGCATGCTGAAGTCGGATGCACTGAGCCGACAGGCGGAAAATAAATTTGGATGACCCCGGTTCACCTTCATCAGCACGCTCGGGTTGTGAGGAAAGCTACTGCAACCCGCCACTTAACGTCCTTTTCACGGCGCACAAAATAGAAAACCTACTTATCGTTGTCTGTTGAAACAACAACAATCAGCCAAGCGTTATCCAAGTCCTGCCTTGCGACTCCGACACCTGAACATTTTACAGGAAACGAAGTTTCTACCCAATAATGGTCTACGTGAATATCAAACGGAGACGGTCCCTCAATTATAAAAGGTTAGTTGCCCATCGCAAGAGATGATAGCGACATCATCGTCTTGGTGATGGAACTTGCGCTGCATTTGGATTATAGTGATGGAGTAACTGCGCTGGTCATAAACCTCACTCTCTGGTCCCGAACAACCTTGGACCAGTAGCAAGAGGATAAGTCGAGACGACTGGAAGTAACTCAAGATCCATTACTCTGGTCCCACCTCGTATGAGACCAGGGGTTGCTTGAAACTAGCGAAACTCGATCGTCTACCGTTTGCGTTCATCTCTTTGAGAGGCGAGTGTCCTACCTCCCGACCACAGTCACCATTATGCAATGACACAACAGCTCAAACACCTGTTTGTCTTCATACTCGATTGCATGTATATACACAGTCATTTAAACCCCGAGAGGTAGAAGAGGAGTAGTAAGATGGTACCTGATCTCAGAACAGATACTCAAACCCCTCGGCCACTTAAATTCTTAAAAAAAACTGCAACCAATGACTTCCATCCCATTGCTGAAGAAAAGTAGGACCAGAAATTAAAGACAACTTGTTCCCCCAGTCGCTGCGAACTGTGCAGGCTAGGTTTATTATATATCCGATTTAAACATTGGGTACCGTACCAAGGTTTTGAATACATGCCCTCGTGGTTGAAGAGCTACATTCAAACAACACGACCAGCTGCTTACTACTTATTTAAATGAAAGTACAGGTAGTCCCAAAACAGAAACGTCCGTCATAGATGAAGTGTTAGAGCCTTCAATGTACAAAAGCACAGGTTTGTGAGACAGGTTGGCTATTTCCCTTTCTCGCTGCCTTTTTCTCTTCCCAGCCGTCAGCCTGGTACCCATTTACAGCTGCGTCGACTGGAGCTGCCGGTAGCGACAGTTGAACCCCGTACCTTTGCCATAAAAAGCAAGTGCTCTACCACTGGGCTAATCAGAATATTTAAGTACAACACCGAAAAGGAAGAATGGACAACACAGATTGAGTGACAGAGACAGCTTGAGTGACAGAGACAGCTTGAGTGACAGGGACAGCTTGAGTGACAGGGACAGCTTGAGTGACATGGACAGCTTGAGTGACAGGGACATCTAGAGTGACAGAGACAGCTTTAATGACATGGACAGCTCCAGTGACAAAAAGACCAGATGCAGGGAAGGTGAAATCATTAGCGTCTGCACTCATGTAAGTCACCAGGACTGACTGATTGACAGACTCGCTGGCAACATTCACACACGTGATAATTTTTGCAGGCCGACAGGACAGGTACGAGGAGCAAGAATTCTACCTGATGAATTTAAGTTTATATAAACATTAGGGAGCCGCGGCGATTAGCGAACTGGCTTCGCATCGGAGTGGTCCTGGTTTCATTCCCCAGTTGAGGCGGAAATATTTTTTTTAGATCGCAACGGCTCCCGGGTCGACCCAACCTTAAATGGGTACCGGTCCAGAAAAAAATATTACTTGCTTACCTGAATATTACAGAGTCCTAAAAAGTAAGCAAAGAATAGGAACACTGAACACTGCAGCCTGCTAGTCATTTGGTAAGAGGCGACAAAGGTGAATTGGGTAAACGGGTTGGCATTCCTACTGCTTCTGCGTTCGTTCTCAATCTCCCGCTACAACGCTCTGAACAGGGCTTTGCAAGTAGCAGGATGTAGTCCACAGAGCGTAATGCATTGTGTTGCTAGTTTACAGCTTGACTGCAATATTTGCATCTTTCGGTTCGATACATCCGTCTTGGGCAGGTTAGCATTCCAAATCGTAGAAGCCGCTTGCAAGGCTGTGTGCCACGAGCTTTGCGAGTGAAACCTCTTTCGCAAGACTCACCACGGACTCAATCGAAAAAGAAAGAGAGAATACTATTAACATAATTTATTCTTCTGTGTCAAATTTTGTTCAGAATATTAATAAAAACACAGAAAGGTTATTTAAAAATGTTATTAATAGTCTTTCTTTCTGGATAGAGTTGAATAGTATTGTTTAGGTCATGAATTTCAAAACTTAACATAAATTAAATTTTTCAAAAGAAATCCACACAAATATACATTTTCTGAGATAAAACAGCTTACACTATCTATAAACAAACTAATTATAATGGATACTAGAACCAATCAGTAAGTTTGAGAATAGGTTGAAAGCAGAAGATAAGTTGCGTCATTTTACTCAATGTGTATAGGTTAAAGTCAAGGTCACCGTACTTGATGCCCAAATATGGCATAACATTCATTGTCCAATTTGCATTTTGAAAATGTACACTAATATGGACGTCTCATTTCATTGTCTATGTGTTTCTGGTATTTTATTGGAACATGTCACTATCTTCAAAAATCTCTTGGCACGACAGGAAAAATGTACTTGTAAGTTGAAGTGTCA
Source organism: Ariolimax columbianus (assembly GCA_036924085.1). Classification (NCBI taxonomy): domain Eukaryota; kingdom Metazoa; phylum Mollusca; class Gastropoda; order Stylommatophora; family Arionidae; genus Ariolimax; species Ariolimax columbianus. Next base: position 54,796,576 of record JAVGWX010000004.1, read on the forward strand.
AGGTTACAAGAACTTCTCCATATATAGCCACGTTTGCGTTAAATAGTTTGGCGTGTATATATTGAAGTTTGTGATTGACAGAGAGCTGAAAATGGTTTGATTGGTTGATTGAAATATAGACCAGATCACGTATTTTGAATATGTGGGCCAACAGACTGAGGTACCATCTATTCAATAAACTGAAGATAGGTGGCACTGACGAATGCACCTGTGGTACAGGGAAAATGACCGCTGAACATCTGCTGCAAAATTACCCGACATACGAGGACCAGAGAAAGCACATGTGGCCATCACCAGTGCCAACACTAGACAAGCTCTATGGCAGTGTCGACAGCCTCAGGATGATAGCTGCTTTCTTTGAACAAATTCAAGTTGACGTCTGACAGCGTACGAAGAAGAAGAAGAAAAAGAAGAAGAAGAAGAAGAAGAAGAAGAAGAAAAAGAAGAAGAAGAAGAAGAAGAAAAAGAAGAAGAAGAAGCAGAAGAAAAAGAAGAAGAAGAAGAAGAAGAAGAAGAAAAAAAAGAAGAAGAAGAAGAAGAAGAAGAAGAAGAAGAAGAAAAAGAAGAAGAAGAAGAAGAAGAAGAAAAAGAAGAAGAAGAAGAAGATTGTGTGGGCTCCAGAATTGATAAGAATGGTGATTGTTAAAATAAATCAGAGCAAGACTAGCCATGACAATGCAGATGTTAAACGGCCTGAAGAAAAGATGGCAGATCACCAGCAAAACGACAAAAGGAAAAGTCTTTAGAGCCTGTGTCTTTCCCGTGACAGCATATGGCTGCGAAGCATGGAAGATTACCAAAACATCTAGAAAGAGAATAGAGTCCTTCGAATCAAAATGTTACAGAAAGAACCCCAGAATACCCTGGACGAAGAAAGAGATAAATATAGACTTTCGGCAAGAGTTGAACATAGAAGAGAACTGGTTTATCAATTTCATCATGGCCAGAACATTGAAATACGTTGATCACATCAAGAGACACAACGGTCTTGAGAGGACAGTGATGGAAGGTATGGTACCGGGCAAAAGAGACAGAGATAGACCGAGAAGACACTGGCAAGGAAGACGTGGGCATGACTTTAGCGAGGGCTTGAGATTTGGCTAGGGAACGAGTTTCTTTCACACTTGCTGTGATAGGAGCGACGTTCTTCAAAAGACATACTACACGATGATGATGATTGAAATATTACTGCTTAGGATTCCAGATTTCATACAAAAAATAACTTTTAGGGGTTTTCAATACAGTTAACAGTCATTTTAGCAAAAATCCAATCATTAGTTCTGCCTTTTTTTTACTCCGTTGTTGAGATCTGTCGAGTATAAGCTGTCTTTATCTGGTCATAAAAAAATTGCTAATAGGCAGGACTGCTTACATAAAAAAATATTGGCTGTTTGTTTATTTCTGTAAAAAACCAGCTGAACGTAGAATGTTTACATAAACTCTGCTCACAGCTTTTAATATTTACATCAACATTTTTGGTACTTTTTTCCCTTCAAAAAGCAATAGTACTGACATCTTGTGAGGTTTTAACAAATATTATTGACAGCGTGTCTGGTTTTCCTAAAGATACTGTGTTTTCTGTTTTACTTTGTCAACACTTCAAACTACGTTTTTCGTTCCAAGCAATAATTGCGCAGTTGAAATCTGGATTTCAAATCTTGGGGTGCTGGTTCCTCCTTGTCACGATTGCTTTCTTAAACATCTTCCTGTTTGTTTCATTATTTCGTTACACCATCTTCTTCTGACTTTTTTTTATAAGCCTGTTCTTTTCATTACTTCTTACACTATCCTCTGCTCTTCTTCCCATCATCCAGTTCCTCAATTCGTTTCGCTACACGACCCTCTGCTTACCTTCTCAACAGCCAGTTCTTTTCAATATTTCATTGTATCATTCTCTACTCGCATTCCCCCCCACTGTTTCTTCCCTCCTTTCAATATACCATTTTTCCTTTCCTTCCTATTATCATGTCCATTAGCATGCTCCTTCCATCATCTCATTCTCTTCCCTTCCCTTATCATGTTCCTTCCACCATCCTCTCCTTCGCTTCCCTTCCCATTATCATGTTCCTTCCATCCTCTCCTTCGCTTCCCTTCCCATTATCATGTTCCTTCCATCATCCTCTCCTTCCCTTTCCCGTATCTTGCTCCTTCCACCATCCTCTCCTTTCCTTCCCTTTCCCGTATCTTGCTCCTTCCACCATCCTCTCCTTTCCTTCCCTTTCCCGTATCTTGCTCCTTCCACCATCCTCTCCTTTCCCTTATCTTGCTCCTTCCACCATCCTCTCCTTTCCTTCCCTTTCCCTTATCTTGCTCCTTCCACCATCCTCTCCTTTCCTTCCCTTTCCCGTATCTTGCTCCTTCCACCATCCTCTCCTTTCCTTCCCTTTCCCTTATCTTGCTCCTTCCACCATCCTCTCCTTTCCTTCCCTTTCCCTTATCTTGCTCCTTCCACCATCCTCTCCTTTCCTTCCCTTTCCCGTATCTTGCTCCTTCCACCATCCTCTCCTTTCCTTCCCTTTCCCGTATCTTGCTCCTTCCACCATCCTCTCCTTTCCCTTATCTTGCTCCTTCCACCATCCTCTCCTTTCCTTCCCTTTCCCTTATCTTGCTCCTTCCATCATCCTCTCCTTCCCTTTCCCTTATCTTGCTCCTTCCATCATCCTCTCCTTCCCTTCCCTTCACATTATCATGTTCCTTCCATCCTCTCCTTCCCTTCCCTTCCCTTCCCATTATCATGCTCCTTCCATCATCCTCTCCTTCCTTTCCCTTTCCCTTATCATGTTCCTTCCATCCTCTCCTTCCCTTCCCTTCCCATTATCATGTTCCTTCCATCATCCTCTCCTTCCCTTCCCTTCCCATTATCATGTTCCTTCCATCATCCTCTCCTTCCCTTTCCTTTATCTTGCTCCTTCCACCATCCTCTCCTTTCCTTCCCTTTCCCTTATCTTGCTCCTTCCACCATCCTCTCCTTTCCTTCCCTTTCCCTTATCTTGCTCCTTCCATCATCCTCTCCTTCCCTTTCCCTTATCTTGCTCCTTCCATCATCCTCTCCTCTCCTTCCCTTTCCCTTATCTTGCTCCTTCCATCATCCTCTTCTTTCCTTCCCTTTCCCTTATCTTGCTCCTTCCATCATCCTCTCCTTCCCTTTCCCTTATCTTGCTCCTTCCATCATCCTCTCCTTCCCTTCCCTTCCCATTATCATGCTCCTTCCATCATCCTCTCCTTCCCTTCCCTTTCCCTTATCTTGCTCCTTCCATCCTCTCCTTCCCTTCCCTTCCCATTATCATGTTCCTTCCACCATCCTCTCCTTCCCTTTCCTTTATCGTGCTTCTTCCATCATCCTCTCCTTTCTTTCCTTTTATCGTGCGCCTTCCATTATTTCATTACACCAATCCCCCATTAACATCCCGTCCTGCTGTTTCTTCATCCCTTTGTTACACCATCATCTCTTTACCTTCCCATCGTCCCTTTTCTTATCTTTTATATTACCTCTAAATGAGACATGAATTTGAAAACCATTTATTACATTGGACTTCAAATTTGGACTTTTTGTCTCACTGAGAATAAATCACGTCTCTGTATTCTGTTTGGGCTGCTGACAATGGATGTGGCCATTAAACACCAGATTAGCTCCAGTTTTTAAATATCTATAACATAAGTTCGACACAATTGCATTTGCAGACCATAAAAGGATGATGTTCGTGAATCACGCATGATGATGACCTCTGTTCATCCGTTTGGAACATGTTCAGTCAGTAGATGGTCACTGAGAAGCCGGATGCTGGAAATACCTCGAGTAGTATGGGCGGGGCAAGTACGTCTGATGTGAAGACTTCATTTCACGAGATTTTCTAGTCTCTCCGTCGTTCAGCTGCCGTTTTTATGAATGCTACATTGTTGCACCTTCGCGAAGAGATGTGTATCCATATGTTCGGTCCTCCTCAGCAGTTTCTCAAGTGTCGGATATTTTCCCAAAGGATTTTAATGACACCTTAAGTGTGTCTCTGAAGCGCCTCTTTTGGCCACCAAAGAAGTGTTTACCCTTCTGCATCTCACCATAAAAGAGTATTTTTGGCAGCCGATGGGCAGGCAAACTGACTACACGATTCGCTCAATGGATCTGTGACTGCATTAGAATAGTATAAATGCCAGGGATACCAGCTCTTTCAAGAAAGGCGGTATCTGGGGCCATGTATTGCTTTAGATTTTCAGTACCCTTCTGAAGCAGTCTGTATGAAAGTGGTTCAACTTGTTTACGTGATACATGCACACAGTTCATGTATTAACAAGCATGCAGCAGCACTGGAAGTACCACAACTCTGCAAACCTACAGTTTTGTATGTATACTAAATGCCACTTCAATGCCAAAATTGTGTGTATAGCCTACTGAATGAGCTGAAGGTTTTTGAGATCTTCGCGTTCACCCTATTATTATCAATGCCTATGTTCTGAGATAATGTGCTTCAGAGGGAAGTGAATCTGTTCACAACTTTCGGTTTCTCACCATTGCCTGTTTTCTCCGTGTTGATTGTAAGCACACAATTGGAATAATTGATAATAATGCTCATAGCGGAAATGAAACAGCGACACATTAATGTATATCGCTTGTAACACGTTTCTGTGGCATCTCTCACAAAGGTCCAGCAATAGTCTGCTAGTATTGTTGCATTCTATTTCACTTAGTACCTTTCTTCAAGGGTAGTAATGCCCTGGTGAAATCGTTCCCGATGCTCGTCACTGACAGAACAGCATTTAGCACGGAAGATACATGAGAGTGTAAAAAGTGTCATTTCAAGGAAATGTTTAACCCTAATAATTTGTACCAAGGTTTCTACAAGCTCCTGGTAATTGTTAACATTATTGTGTCCTAGAAAGTGGCCACTTGCTGAAAAGCATTCCAAGCCAACTTGTCAACACTGTGAAAGTATCAACTCGCTGATCTTGGAAGAGCTGACGTATCTGCGGATAGACAAATACACCCTCCTTGGCTAAGTCTTGGAAATGCATCACGAAGGTATACAAATCTTGCCCCATTTCGATACATGGTTTTTACAAAAATCTGAATTATTCCAAGTTTGGTCTTGGAGAGAAGTGAGCAAGATCTTGTAGGATTCTACAAGTGTTTAGTGGATTACATTATTTGTCCCCGGTTCAAGTGATTGTCGTTGGGTACAATCCGTTTTTCTTGTAGTTGGAAGTTTTGGCACGACTGTTCCAGATACAGAGGAAACAGCAAAACTTTGTGTAATCCTGCAGCAGCCGCGTCAAAATGGCAATGACCTTCAGGTCACCACAAATCTGTCACTTATAAGTGTCAATGTCGATGGTGTGTAGCAGCTGTTTGATTATATTGTACGTTTCTTTCATGTGGACTGCCTACCCGATTTGAACAGATGGTAAACCGGTACCAGTATGGTGCAGCATGGCTTACACGCTCGACTTTGACGAATGAATGAATAGCTTCCAATCGTCATCTGTGTAGTTGATGCGTAGTGCTGCCATCAGACCCACTATACCAACGAAAACATTGAGGTCATCTTTCAATTTGAAATACGGCAGCAGATATTTTCTGAGCACGAAACAGATAAACAAAAGACTTCATTGGTGCAGTCTGGATCCCCAAAAGCTCTGCTTAATTTTGTTGGCAGTTCCAGTTCTCTGATAAGATCATGTAATTTATTTTGGGTAATTATAGGTGGCTGTCCAGACTCTTCAATGGACAGGGAATCAAGATCTCTTGATACAATGCTGATGCGTTCACGGGTGATGGATGTCCATTATGTCCATTATTGTCTTCTTCATCATTCAAGGTAATAGATTCTGGTGGGCCCGGAACAGGAAGTCTTTTCACGTGAGGCATTGGCCACATAACAGAGGGAATATTCGGATAGGTCACATACCACATTGTCATCTTAGAAATACAATGGCCAATTTGGGGAGCCATGCAAAAGTAACAATGATTAAGATTATTTGTCGGTTCCTTATTCACCATTGGAAATGCAAAACGCATCGATCGTCTTTTTCGATTCAACCAGCATCACAGATTCGTTGTAAAGCATTGAAAACATCTATGAGGCCCAAATACCGGTTCTTGTCACCGATCGCACAACGAAAATAAAATTTTTTATCATCTCTGCGATGGATCGCATTCGTGATATCAGAGTTAATTGTCCGCAGATATTGCAGCAATAATCAGCACTGTTCGCACATTCACGAGACATTTTGAAAGACACGCCTGCACGCAGAGAACCCACAATACAAATGATGACACGCCTGCACAGAGAGAACACACAACACAAATGATAACACGCCTGCACGCAGAGAACCCACAACACAAATGATGACACGCCTGCACGCAGAGAACTAATAACACAAATGATAACATGCCTGCACGCAGAGAACCCACAGCACAAATGATGACACGCAGAGAACACACAGCACAAATGATGACACGCCTGCACGCAGAGAACTAACAACACAAATGATAACATGCCTGCACGCAGAGAACCCACAACACAAATGATGACACGCAGAGAACCCACAACACAAATGATGACACGCAGAGAACCCACAACACAAAGGATGACACGCCTACACGCAGAGAACTAATAACACAAATGATAACTTGCCTGCACGCAGAGAACCCACAACACAAATGATGACACACCTGCACGCAGAGAACCCACAACACAAATGATGACACGCAGAGAACCCGCAACACAAATGATGACACGCAGAGAACCCACAACACAAATGATGACACGCAGAAAACCACAATACAAATGTTGACACGCAGAGAACCCACAACACAAATGATGACACGCAGAGAACCACAACACAAATGATGACACGCAGAGAACCCATAACACAAATGCTGACACGCAGAGAACCCACAACACAAAGGATGACACGTAGAGAACCCACAACACAAATGATGACACGCAGGAGATATGATTGCAAAGACTTCTACAGATTGTGTCATCCGTTTGCACTCAAGGTTACGCGTTTCGTGGGTAAATCACTCGCCAGGTTATAGAAAAGAGAACGTCTGTGTCATTCACTGAAGCCCCAAGCCTACTGCACCAAACACCATCCCCCACACGATCTAGAAAACAACAGTTATTTCGTAATTTTGAAGTTCATTTTCGTGATCAGCATGTCCAAATTGTTTAAAATAGCTACTTTTTACTCTGATACATTGTTTATCTTGGCATGTACTATTGCACTTACATTATCCCTTATTTCTCAACATAATTTTCACCAACATTGCATCATTTATATCGCATCGCGTTTTCAGTGCAAGGACAGCTCCATATTAGTTCATTTTGTGTTCGTCAGTCCGCTGTCTGGGCGGCGACAGAAAGCACATTTTCTAGAAATTCAATCGATTATGCATTATGTTGTAGGCTAAACCATGCCTACTTTAGATAGGTGTCTGACTCACCGCGAAAACCTATTAGAACGACACATTCCTTCCCGACTAAATAACGGAACACATATTGTGCCAATGTTTTCTAATCAATCCATGCGCCACACATAGGAATAGAACAAAATTCACCGTACAAAACACAACAAATCACTGTTGAGAGTAATCCTTTCACAGAATCCTGCCCTGAAACCAACTGCATATCCATGTTTATTTCCCGAACACGCTATTATAGTTGCACTGATAGTTGACACTTGAAAATTCCCTTATTTAGTCAGCCGTAGAATGTGACGTTGCAAAGAGATTTCCCCGTGAGTCAGAAGGCCTGTATCTACAATAGGATATGGCTAAACCGTGAAAACATCTCAATGCAGTTAGTGCACTGTCTATCGTTACTCGCCTGTCAGCTCGATTCATCTCCCCCACACGCACACCTGCCGCACAGATGCTTCTGTTGCAGGCTCAAAAAGTACGGGTCATGTCGGGCTTATCCGTAATTTTTGGACGTCATTGAGACTCAATTTATCGACTCAATTATGCACCAACGCGTTATGCCTCAAACATTTTTCATCGTAAACAGGAATAATTTCTGTTTTTTTTAGGTCTTTCTTCCCCTTTCACACCCCCCCCCCCCTCCTCCCATACAATAAAACACGAACATAACAGCACGCTGTACTGTGATTGTACCCACTGTCAGCGCATACGTCATTTTATAACTTTGTTGCCTATGTGCATGCGATACACAGGGTCTGATACCCATAGTAATTACAAAACTTTATGTTGCTGCCACATAATGGCAACTTCATAAACTACCAACTACATTTGCTAGCTCTCCCATATAAGTCTGTGACCTAACTGTCGACTTATCCTCACGTGCATATGTATGTGTGTATGTGTGTGTTTATGTATGAATGTATGTATGTATGTATGTATGTATGTATGTATGTATGTTTATATGTATGTGTGTATGTATGTATGTGTGCGTATGTATGTATTTGTATGTATATGTATGTGTGTGTATGTATGTATATGTGTGTGTATGTATATGTGTGCATGTATGTGTGTGTGTACGTATGTATGTGTGTATGTATGTATGTGCGTGTATATATGTATGTGTGTATGTGCGTGTATATATGTATATGTGTATATGTATGTATGTGTGTGTGTATGTATGTACATAATATCAAAGGGATACCACACTGATCAGGACGTCGTGTCATGGGAAGGCACAATATATTGACCAAGACTACAATCTCTCTTCCATGTAGTGTTCCCTGGAAACAGTCTGGCTGGCGAGATTTGTGGATCGAAGAGATCCCCGTAGTAGTAAGCGTCATGCAGATGAAGCGAAAGCAAATCTCCCCCCCCCTCCCCCCTTCCCCCAGATTGAAATACCACGGTACACCTTCATCAGCAGCCTCAGGATGTGAATTAAGCTACTACAACCCGCCACGCACTTTTTTCAGGGCCCACAAAAGAATAAACATACTCATTGTGGGCATTCAACAACAACAACAGCAACAACAACAACAGCAACAACAACAACAGCAACAACAACAACAGATTAGATATTATAGCATATCATATTATACACTACACTGGCAAATCGATACATTGATTAAGATCATGCGGTTTTACACTAGCCCGGACACATACACTTGAATTATTGTTTAGGCCACCGCTGTCTGGGGAATATCATTTTTAGTTTTGGGATTGTCGGTCGGATATTTTCGGCTAGAGGGACGGATCTTCTCCCAGAATTGTCGACCTCTGACGTAGTTCATGTGTAGAATCAAGAACCTTCAGATGGCCTTCTTTTTTTGTTTTTTGCTCTAAATAGCTCATTGTTAGTAATTGTTGCTGTAGGTTAGGAAGTTTTCCAGGACAAATATATGCTTTTAGCTTTTTATAACAACTAACGTAATACGACTGATTCAATAAATAAATACAAATAAGGAGAATATTATTTTGTATCCATAATTATATCGTAACAGAACGAAATAAGATCCTAAACACTGTCATAGTCGAAAGCGGATTGAGGATGAGCTCCCAGCTCGAAATAAGTGTGCCAATGGAGCCCGCAGCACATAACAGCTGACAGTCTAGTCTACACGGGCCTTAACTGCTTCTACTAACAGGAGACACAGAGCGACGCATGAGTCTCTGACGCTATAAAGCCAGATTAGGTCTGGGCTGATTAACCCCATAATTCCATCGACCATAATTCATCCTTAACATGATTAATATACATTTTCATACTTGGCGCCCACTTTTATAACTTGACCACTCATTAAAATCTAAATTGAAGAAAATGTCGTGATCGTCCACTGAGTCTTAATATTTTGAATGTTTTTAATACATTATCATCATCATTATCATGTAGCATGTCCATTGCGGAACGTCGCTCCCATCAGTCAGTCTGAAAGAAACTCGACCTCTTGTCAAATCTCCAACCTACTCCAGTCATGTCCAAGCATTCCTTGACATCTTGGTGCCATCGCCTTCTTGGACTATCTCTTCCTCTCGTGTCCAGCACAATAACTTCCATCACCGTTCTCTCAAGACCGTTGTGTCTTTTGATGTGGCCAAAGCATTTCAATGTTTTTGTTCATGATGGCATTTATGAAATAGTTCTCCTCATTGCCCAACTCTTGTCGAATGTCTGTATTCTTCTTTTTTTTTGGTCTATTGTATTCTGAGGTCCTTTCTATAATAGGTCGACTCGAAGAAATCGATTCTCTTCCTTGAGGTCTAGGTAACTGTTCATGTTTCATAGACGTATGCTGTCGCGAGAAAAACACATGTTTCATAGACGTATGCTGTCGCGAGAAAAACACATGTTTCATAGACGTATGCTGTCGCGAGAAAAACACATGTTTCATAGACGTATGCTGTCGCGAGAAAAACACATGTTTCATAGACGTATGCTGTTGCGAGAAAAACACATGTTCTGAAAATTGACGGTCTGCTTCAGTATTCTTGTCGTTAAAAAGATTATCTCTCATCTCAAGTCAACAAGCATTCTGCTATCATTTCCTTAGGCATTGTCATAGTGATAATAATAATAATAATATGTATCTATTCCACCTGAAAGCTAATGCATACCAGTGCGCACTAGAGCCCAGGTTGAAGAGCACTGATCTAAAAAAAAGAAAACTTCAAACTCACTTAGCCTCAATAAATAAGACCAACTGAACATTTACAGGGTGCTAAAACCTCCTCCAACTGACAAATATACCCATAACCCATATACTCTATGTTTGGAAACCAGGTGCAGCGTAAATGGTTGAAAATAGATGTAGTTTTCTTAGTCAGCACAGACCTTACAGACTAGTACTAAAAAAACACCTCTTGCCTTGCGACATGGAAGTCGCTAAATATACTCCAAACTGGTGTTTCACCATGCCGAAGAGATGGGAATATAAAGACGAGGAGACATGCGGCTGTGGAACAACACAAAACCCAGACCATCTGGTGATCTGCCCAAACCCTCTGGAAAAAGGCAATATTGATGACACGTTGAGGGGTAACGACAATGCAATCCAGCTGGCCGAACATTGGAAACATGATGTCTGACATGGTACCCAGGACATGGAAAGTAGGCAAGTGTGGACAGACAAAGGCTAGAAACAGTTAACCAAAATATAATGACCTGCTGAAAACATACGGCGAGCTGAAAGGAGAATCTGTTTCTAAGAATCGATGTCACTGCACTCCGGCATACCCATAGGTGCCCAGTCTCTCTCATCAAATGGCGTAAGGTATGGATGCTGATGGTCCCTGTAGCTCGCTGGTTGTATACTCTCCTGCTCCTTCCTCTCATGCGCCCCGCTCCGCTCGAACCTCGTTTAATGTCGAAACTTTGCAGTCTGTGGATTGCTGCTTCATCTATTGCGGTGTCCTCATCCAGTAGGCGGTCATTGATTGATTTCAAAATGTCACTACTAACCATCACTAATGTGTCCATGATGGGAGCTTGTGAAGCTATGATGTCAGCACTTTCATTGCCCTGAACCTCGCCATGAGCAGGACAGTAGATCCATGTCATCCCCTGTAGGTTTGAGGTCTCAACAGCTGCTATCCACTCTTACGTAAGCCATCCCTTCTGTAATTTCTGAAGTACGGCTTGCGCATCTGTCACGATGACTGCCCTTGTTATAGAAGTCTCAAATATCCATTTCAGTGCTGAGGTCACTGCTTCCGTCTCCATTCTCATACTAAAGGTTGTTGACATGTATGCCCTACTGCGCTCAGAAACGACCTCTCCTCTCACTCTAGCCGAGAAACCCCAACTGATAGGAGAATAATCAAGCCAAACTGTCAAACACGTTACAATGATTGTTAATAACCTTGTTCGCTTAGGCATCGGTGGCTGGTTAGCTGATCGACCCCTGCTATGGACATGTATTGCCGCCAAAAAAAGACACTTCAATCTGCAATTCTCACTGAACTTCCAATATGCGGCGATGCAGCATTGGCACCTTGTGGTTTTATTGTAAGTGTGTCGACCGAGGTCCCTGTGTACTTCTCGAGAGGAGCCGACATGGGCGCAAATCTGGTAAAGTTAAGCCATAGCACTGGCCGGGGAAATACGACATTGGGTTGACCGAAATATTATTTAAAATTGTCAGGATAATCGGGGGAAAAGACAGCACACAATGAACGAACTAATTAATCCAAATCCAAAAACGAACACGTTTCCATAGATACAAGTTTAAGTCGTAAACTTGTGTGAATCTCAGTCAAATCCGTGGTCTGGTAACATCCATAATGGACTTAAACACGAGTGCAATGTTAGACCCGCTGCCTGTTAGGCGCCATCAATGCTGCTTTCCACATATTCTTACTTTTCTTAAGCTGAGTATATTAATTATATAGGAGGTATTTTTGTTTTTGAAATAAGTGTAGACGAGTTGCTAATATATACTTAAGACTAGCTGACAAAGGCACTCAGTCTTTTAATTTAAACGGAAGTTTGTGTGTTTGTATGTGTCTGTCTGTGTGTGTGTATGTGGGGGATAGAGAGAGCGCGAGAGAGAGAAAGAGAGAGAGAGAGAGAAATGTTATTTTTGGATCTTGCAGGCGAAATATGATCTTGGTCAGCTCTGGTTGAGGACTCTGATGCAGGCAAGCTGGAAGCTGTCATCTCATTCACTGTGCTGCTTCTCGGCTCCCCCATGACAAGTTGACAAACGGACTGAACATTATTAACTGAATGGATTTTTTATTTTCTCTTTGAAAAACATGTGGAAGAAATGTTAAATGCATACCTTTGACAAAAGTGCTCAGTATAATCTGAGCGGATATTGTGTTTGTGTGTGTGTGTGTGTTTGTGTGTGTGTTTGTGTGTATTTGTGTGTGTGTGTTTATGTGTGTTTGTGTGTGTGTGTATGTTTTTGTGTGTACTTGTGTGTGTGTGTGTGTGTGCTTGTGTGGGTGTATGTTTGAGTGTGAGTGTATGTTTGTGTGTGTGTGTGTGTGCTTGTGTTGGTGTATGTTTGAGTGTGAGTGTGTGTTTGTGTGTGTGTGATTGTGTGGGTGTATGTTTGAGTGTGAGTGTGTGTTTGTGTGTGTGTGCTCGTGTGAATAAAGAGGTGTGACCACACAAAAAAAATGTGTACCTTTATTTGGCAAAAGTGCTCAGAATTATAATCTGAGCAAATGTTGTGTGTGTGTGTCTTTGTGTGTGTGCTTGCGTGCATGTGTGTATGTGTAAAAGAAGTGTGGAAGAAAAATTAAATATATACTTTGACTAGTTAACAAACGTACTCAGCATTTTAGTCTGAACGGGTTATGCCACCATGGCTTGCTTTCCAACTCAGAAAATTGACAAACCATGCTTTTAACCCTTACAGGCTAGAAATCTGGCTAATGATATTTTACATTCTGCCATTCACTGGTGATCTCACCACAAAGTACTACAGACACTGCCAGCGCCTGAGTATTTCCAGAAGTGCAAAGGTGACAGAGACAAGAATAATGATTAGGGCCAGGCGGAGATATCGTTGTAAAAGGCGACAAAAGGTGCAGTCCAACCCTTCTAAACAGTAAAGTGTGACCTTCAGCAAACAATCGTTGGTTAGGAATGAAGTTAATTCAGCATACTAAACCACTGCTTGTATGAGGTGGGGTGGCTAGTTCTCTTCCCCACTGCATTTTCCTTCCCTAACCGTAAGTCACATACCCATTTTCAGCTGGGTCGACTAGAGGGCTAGAAGATTCTTCAGTTCAAGAGTGTACACGTCTTGTTATTTACACAAGCATAAAATCCAGATGAGTGTAATAGCTATCTATCTTTGAAATTATAATGATATAGATCAGTGCTCTTCAACCAGGGCGCTACCGTCCACTTGTGGGCGATTTTAGCTTTCGGGTGGGCAGTAGCAGAATAATGACATGCTGTACTAAAATACAACTTGAGTTAGCAATAGCATAATGCCAGCAAACCAACAGAAGTGCACATTTTCAGGGAATCTTTTCGTGGCAGCATACGGCTGTGAAACATGGACAGTTACTCAAACATCGAGTTCTTCGAGTCGAAATGTTACAGAAAGATCCTCAGAATACCATGGACCAATAATTTTTTTAAAAAGAAGAAGAATACAGACACTCGACAAGAGTTGGGCATAGAGGAGAACTGGTTCATAAATTCCATCATGAACAGAAAATGTAAATACTTTAGTCACATCAAAAGGTGCGACGGTGGTCTTTGATAGAACGATAATGGAAGAAGTGGTGTCAGGCAAAAGAGGCAGAGGCAGGCTAAGAAGGTGACGGCACCGAGATGTCAAGGAATGCTTGGACATGACTCTGGAGGAGGCTGAATATTTGACGAGAGATGGAGTTTATTTCAGACCGGATGTGATGGGAGCGACGTTCTACAACAGACATGCTACATGATGATTAGAAACATCCACAATTCACAGGCTCAGTTGAAAATCCCTGAGCTTTCTTCAATTTAGATTTTAGTGATTGGTAATGAAAATGTACCATCAAGAAATTTATAAAAGTGGGCCCCAGGTATAAAAATGTGTGAAGAGCAATGTTCTGGAAGAAATACCAAATTTACTACACACTCATATATATATATATTCTTGTTGTTGTTGTTGTTGTTGTTCGCACAACGTAATCGACGAGGACCACTTTGTCAACATTCACTGTTTGAATGAGATCAACGAGGGCTAAATAAGCCAATCGGTGGCCTACGAATGATCGCCGCAGAGAGGATGAAGTGGAGGAAGTTTGCTGATGTCATCAATGACGTCATTCGGCGTGATGTACATTAACCAATTTGGCATCCATTAACCAAATACGGAAAAAGAATATACGAAGATACATGCCCCCCCCCCCCCACCCCATTTTCTCGGCGAACCCCAACAATAATAAGTCTCGGAGGTTATACTTAGAGGACATAAACATAGGGGAAGAATAAATTCACACTGGGGATAAATACTTAGAGGACATAAACATAGGGGAAGAATGGATTCACACTGGGGATAAATTGACAGAATACAACCGGAATACAATCGGTGTTACCAGAAGAGACGGAATGCGGAACGACGACATTCGAAGTATGGTCGGCACTACGTCTTGTGTCGAATACATTTCCTGGCAGAAAATAAGTTGGTTTGGTCATCTCATGAGAATGCACCCTCAACAACTTTTACTGATGGCTTACAATGCTGGTAGATCTGGCTACAGGGCAAGGGGGCGGCCGCGATGCAGGTGTATAGAAGACATTAGAGTGATTGTGCTGCGACAAGTCTCAAATTAACTGACGCAACGCACTTAGCGCAGGATAGACGACTTATCCTTTAGCACACCTTTGTCCTACCCTATCGGACCAACTCGGCCTACAAAAACGGTGTGCGGTAAATTGTTTGTTGTTGTTGAACGAAGCAACTCCCGACAGCCATTTTTTACTGCTGAATACGTCCCCCATATATACACGATATTTTGGCCGGTTAAAGTATCGTATGTTCGATTACGAATGGCTTTTGAACAGTTTTAATTTTGTATGCGCCGTTTGGAGCAAGCCGACTTTTTGCGAAAGGGGAAGTAGGTTGTTGGGAAAGATCTTTATTGAGTAGATCTGTTTATTTTGTTTGTTTAGATGAAAGAACTACGTTTGAATTGGAAACTAACAGTTGTGTCGATATTGTAATCACAGTATCGATAAATTGTTGTGGTTTCCATGGTCTTCTGTCGGAGCGACTAGGCCTAGCGGTCGAGTCCAAATTTTTTCAGAGATCTTAACACAAATTTTCAACTTCATCTTTTTGTATCTCAGAAACTAACAAAAGCACAACAAAAACAATAACACCATCGTGTTCGCTATTCAATTGTATCTCTGTAAACAAGAAAATCATATTTATTGACAAACAAACAATAAATTTACAAATTTTGAAAGTTGACTACCATAGCGAGAAATTAAGAAATTAATTAGGTCAAATTTTCGCAATTAAAAACAGGCGGCGGAAAAAAGGTGCTCTCCACACAGCTTAACGGCACAAATGGAAAGAAAACTAACTAACAACCGGGTCATTACCACTCTGTGGAGAGAATGCAGAGAACGGCACAATGATAAGCGGATCTCGGGGTTAAACAACTCTGGCGTGAAATTGTCCAGGGTTCTGATGATGTCATAATATGTCATAATTACCTATAGATCTGTGCTTCACGGTGAGACAGTCGCTATCAACCAGACAACAACTTCTAGTATCAGAATGGAGATCGAGGCAGTGACTCCAGCTGTGAGAAGGCAATCTGGGACCTTTTTAATTAGGGCCATAATTGTCTCTGGCTGCATGAGTGGATAGTGAACATAGAGGTTCCTAACCTCCGGGAACGTGTGTTGATCCACTGCCCTGGCCATGCCAGCGTTTGCAGGAATTGAAGAGCTGACTTCCTGGCCTCGGGGGCACCGGTAGTGAGGTCATTGCCAATGGATGATGGTGACATTTTGAAGTTGTTCGATGAGCGCCTTTTGGATGAAAATACTGCCCAGTCGGTGAACAAGCAAGGCATAGATTGTAGGATTTTGAAATCATACGCAAAGAGGGATGTCTGTGAGGACGGAGCACGAGCGTGTACAGCCAACAAGCTACAGGAACCTTTCGTATCTCTTCGCCTTTTGCTGAGAGAGACTGATCACCTATGACTCTGTCTGGGCTGTAAAGCAGACCAGAACAGAGAAAAACGGTCGGAGTTAGAAGACAAAACAGAGCATGAAACGAAAGACACAGAAGAGAAAAAAAAATGTTTTTCGGACATCTGACGAAAATGTAACCATATCTACTAGCTAGGGGTGGGAGGGGGGGGGGGGTGTCTAGAACACAAGACAAAAAGGTTACAGAGCAAGAGGGAAACCAAGAAAAAAGATGGATAGACTGAGAAATTTAAAAAAATACGAAACGACAATAGCATTGATGACAGATCTGACACTCCAAAGAAAACTTCACCACCTCCCCTCCTTTCCACGTCGCCTAGCGACACAAGTGCATAGAAGCAGAAGATGTAGAATACAAACAGAACAAAGACCTGAGCAGTGCATGAACTGTAGCGGTCAGCGACCAACTGACAGCTAGTGTCAAGGCCAACCCAATAGGGAAGGCTAACCCAATACCCAAAAATGCCTGCTGAAGTCGAATGTGTCAGACCGAAAGGTGCAAATATCAAAGTCAAGCTGTAAACTGCAACACAACGCATTCCGTTCAACGGACAACATCCTGCTACTTGCACAGCCCTTTTCGTGACATGGTATCGGAAGTTTGAAAACGAATGACGACGACGAAGAAGAAGAAGAAGAAGAAGAAGAAGAAGAAACAGAACAGAACAGTGAAACTATCATTTGGAAAAAATAATGAAGAAGTAGATAATAAAATAACAAACGCATCGACAAGTAAACGCCTGCCAAAGTCACAAATGGGCAGAGAGCCAATATCTATCACCATATCGAGCTCCTATACCAGCCACCCCGGGGAACTATATTTACCAGGACGAAACTATAATAAAGATAAATAGTTGGTATAAAGCGGAATACAGCATCATATATGTTTCATTTCCGTGACCACAATTGCGTGCGCGTATGAAGTGGTTGGACCAATACACTTTCTCTACCGCTTCTGATGTTCCAATAAACGAGTTTTATTCATTCCCGCATTATTGTATCATACTAAACTTTCCATACAATAAGGGTCAAAGTCACATGAGCGTTGTCGGGGCCAGAAAGGGGAGAAAAGAATAAAAGCACTGTAAACCTGCCAATGCAATGCAGAGAAAACTCCAGCCGCTAGTCAATACATGTCTATGGTGGATAATGGGTTAGCATGGCTTGGTGAGTAACAAAGGAGCCAACAACAATCAGTGTAGTCATTGATCAAACGTAGGAATAGCGTTGGATAGGACACACGATACGAAAAAACACTATCAAACGACCATATAGTCCGTTACATGGAAACCGCAGGTGAAGAGGAAGGTAAGTAGCTCAAGAAAGAAATATGAAAGAACGATGAAAATAAACTTCGCTCCCTGTACTTCAACTGGAGAAATGCAGAAAGGGCATATCAGATCGAACTTGATAGGGGACAGTTGCCAATGGCATATGCCACGAAAGAAACGATAGGCATTGATTGATTGAAATCTGACAATTTGTCAGTGATCTATTCTATGAAAACAGAGGCGACAAGCCACACGTGGAAAATAATAACGGCCCAAAAATCCTCACATACACAGTGAAGAAAGCAATACAAATGATAATTCAAGAGAAAACTGCAGGAGCAGACTGTTAAAAAAAACCCCAGTGATAAACACATTAGAGGACGTTGGCATAGACACAATGACATAACTGTGAAATGACATATATGATATAGGATACATACCCAAAGACTTTAAGACGTTAGTCGTTATCAAATTAGATTTTTAAAAGCCTAAAGCAGTGGATTGTGATGTGATGTTCGTCCATCAGGTGTGATGAAGACCACTCTCCTTGTTCAGCAGGGTGAACAATCTTTTCATTTTGCTCTGTCTGCTGAAAGGAGTGACTTGCGCGGGGATTTAGATTAAAGTGAAGAAGGTTTGCGCAATATGTCAACCTCACTCTCTCGTTCTGAACTAAATTTGGCCAGTGGCAAGACATTATCAAGACGACTAGAAATAGCACATGATGCAGATTTGTGCTCAGGGTTTACTCACGGAAGCCTCTCCCGTAAACAGGTATCCCGCAAGGCAGCGGGTATGTGACATCTAATACGTAGGGAAAATAGCATGACCAGGACCAAATCTCCATGTTCATAACGAATGGCACAGAAATAATGTTCCAGACATTCACAAAATGTTGTCACAAGGTGATAGTCAAAGCCACCCACATAGTGATAATGGCACTTTGATTAATCTGGTTTGCCTGTAACCACAGAAGGTAGCGGAGGTAGACCAGCCAAATTGTGATGACGTGCGCTAACCACAGATACAAGCTGCAACAATGGCACCAATAGATGATGAACTAGTAGATCATTTCTGGTAAACCTTGCGCACCGCGACTAAGAGACGTCACATGATGTAAGAATGACAAGTATCACAGACAAGGTAATCAGCGTTACGGTAGAAAACCCTCAAGTCCACACAGTCGCTGTGTTCACGTCAAATGTCATTGGACAATAATGACACACGCATTTTACCGGTTTGCCTCCAGATGACGAAATATAAAGCAACTGGTCATAACACAGTTCCAGTCATCCTACACATCAGATTGTACAGATTATAAAACTATAGACCTTATGCATCACATAAACAAGAACCTCATCAATGAAATGAAATGAAAATAAAATAATTGGCAATGAAATAAACGAAGAATATTTTAGGTCTCAGAAGGCCTATGGAACCGGAGAAGCACTACTTTGTATGTGATTGTTGACAGAACCGTGAATTAAAGCACTGTATACAGTGTACATAATAGTTAACATGTGTGCTTCATAAACTATAGTAATACATTTTACATAGCTCGTATTGGGAATAGGTAGCGACAGTAAGGTCTGGAAAGAGTTACTCAACGTATAACATTAAATAAGGTTGTAGGCAGGGGTGTGTATTGTCATCGTATCTGTTCAACAGGTTAAAGGGATGCCAGGACTGAACATCAATGGAAGAATAATCAACAATGTGACATATGCTGAAGGCACATGATTGTTGGTGGGTTGACAATAAGTACGTGATGCAGGTGCTGGTTGAGACAGTCAACAACATTAACATTAGGAAAACAAAGGAAGGCAACAGTAACCATCACAGCAAACTCAGAGATACTGGAACAAATCGATACCTATTTGCACCTTTCGGTCCGACACAACCGTCTTCGGCACAATGAATGAGTATATTCATCGTTACTAGTCGGTGTAGAGACGTTGGGAATGAGCAAACAGTTGGATAATAAAATAGAGGCACCTTGAAATGTGAATTTACAGGAGAATAGGTCTCATTTCATGGAGAGACTAGCAAACATTTAAAGAAGCCCTGGCCATATTAGGTATGGGAAGGGAAATACTGAAAGACATACACATTATACAATCAAATATTTGTGACATATAAAAAGACACGATCCACTGCTGAGAACAATACTGGAGGGAAAGGTTGAGGGCAACCAGGCAAGAGAAAGACGTCGCTATAAGTTGGAGGTTACTTTAGAAATGATTGCACGGACAGCGACTAACAGCCTGCTCTTTGTCATTTTCAACTACCAATAACCTTTATACATGCACATTGTGTACATTGGTTCTCCGAGTTTATCCTCCATCTCCAATACGACTAGAACCTGGTTCCATCTCCCTTAAGACCGGGTGCGCTTCAAAACCTCACCGTATCAAGAGTCTTTTCTTTCAACTATAGCGACCCATCGTTTTAAAACAGTAGATTAATGATCTTCCTTCTATCCGGTGGCATGTTGTCGTTTTGAGGCCGGTTCGTCCTTATTGCTTGAACTGGAGTTGTTTGCTACGGCTTTGACCTTCATTTGATGCATGTAGTTCCTTTGCCCACAGGTCTAAACTCTTGCGGAGAGCTAAAAAGCAGGTCGCTCACAAAAGGGCTGAGGTTAGAAAAGCGATCTGATTATCGAGAGTTAATTACAATATTCAGATTGTGACCAGGACACTGCAGACTGGAAATTCATATAAAAAACATTACAAAGTGGACAAACAGAATGTGCGCATGTCAACGGGACAAACAATCGGTGCAATATGTTCTCTAGGTCCGCCGGTTCCACGAGAGGAGCAGAGTGGCAGCATGACTCTACCCCCATCCCAGTTGTGGAATAAACTGTTTGGGACGAGACATGCCTAGGACTGCTAGGTTTATGAGGAAGATAGAAGCGATTATTTGGGAGAGTGAAGAAGAAGAAGAAGAAGAAGAAAAAGAAAAAAAAGAAGAAGAAGAAAAAGAAGGAAACTGTTGAGAGTTGATTGCAGATGATAATTGTTTGAACTCCAATGTGTTACCTGTAATGTTATATGCTGCAGAAACATGAACATTTATCGAGGCAATAGAGAACAAACTGAGAGTAACTTTGACCTCTAAAGATGCCGGGTTGGGCATACTCTTCAACGAAAGCGCATGAAGAATCTCTACAATTTCGACATAGGCAATTGCCATTGGTGAGAGATTCAGTTGTTTATTCTGACAACACAAAACATCGGTTGGCAGGTCACATGCTCAAAAAGAAAGATTGTTTTTGTTGTTGTTGTTGGTTGTTGTTGTTAAATGCTCACAATGAGTAAGTTTGAAAGCGCGTTAGGTGGCTGGATATAGTAACTGCAGTCCTCCATGTGGTCCTACAGGGATCACGTTGATCCACATCTAGTCAGCCAGTCTGCCTTGAAAACAACCTGTTTCCAGGAAACACTTCATGGAAGAGAGAAAGTGCTCTTGGTAAGTATATTGTACCTGACCCTAAGGCAGCGTCCTGGTGAGTATGTTGTGCCAGAAAGAAGGAACGAGTTTGGACACGCCGACAGCAATCTAGCACCCCCATTGCAGAGTAGACCTTCAACTCGAGAGTCAGACTCCCTTGCTCTGCGCAACAACATCCACGATGCACTGGAAGGGGGGGGGGGTGGGGGGGAAGCTTATTGCCCACTGAACTTCGTGACCCACAATAAAGATATTTAGAGACGATAGTGGCACCGCAGCAGTCCAACAGCTACGAAATAACCGGTATTCAAGTAATCAAGAAGTTGTTTGAACTGTTAGGAAAGTCCGCTATTACTGTTTTCGTAGTGGTCGTGTCGAACATTCAGCGGGGTAATCGTTTAAGGTGAGGTCAAGTGTGCGAAGGGTGTAGTCAAGGTAAAGGAGCAACAAACTGAGCACGTCTCACGTTCACATGTGGAGGGAACAGAATGTACAATAGCAGCCTCGGCAACGAGGTAGGGGTGACGCTTTGACTCCCGTAGTTATGAGACTGTTGGATAGCATTGCACTACAGCGTGGAGGATACACATACGCATATAATTGCAACCCTTTTACCAGAGAAAATTCGTTTAAAGTTTTGCGTCCGAACCAGTAGCTACGAAAACATCAAACACACAAACGATAAGGAGAGTTCGTCCTTGTTGGAGTGACTCATATTTTGGCTAATGTTTAAGACCTACATTACAAACGCAGATAACTGCCCGACGCTCGGTATGTCCATAGCCTATGTAAACGGCGGCAGTATCCAAAAGTGAGGTGGAGTGTCTTCTACCTTATTTTGGTTAAACATCACTATTAATCGCTTCTTAAAACATGCTCTTGGTGTCGCAAAGGGGCTATTCTATTGCGTCACACAGAGCTCTGCTGAAACTACTTAACTTATCTTAACGTTTTTAATACTGGTTTAGAAGACTGCGGAATCTGTAAAGAACCAGTTTCTTTTACATTTCCTTTCTCTAAACACTATGTGTATCCAATCTTGAGAAAAGAAAATACGTACATTCCATTCAGAAACGCATGCTGCATAAAACGCACAAGATAGCCAGAGATAACAACATAGACATCATTTTAGTAGAAAATAAAGCAGCAATAAATACATATGGGGCAGGGACGGCGTGGGCTAGTGGATAAGTGACACGGCGCACAATCCGAAGGTGCTGGGTTCGATTCCCATTACAGCACCGACATTTACCCCGGGGAAGCAAACCCTTAGAAAATGCAGGAGGAAGCAAACCCTTACATAAAATGAATGCCGAAGTCGGATGCACTGGGCCGACAGACGCAAAATAAAAACCGTAGTGCAACGCACAACGCCTTGAGGAGTAGAAAAATGAGGCAAATGCAAAAAAATAAATTATTTTCAAATACATATGGAGAAAAAGGAAAGAAAATGTAGATAAATATGTATCTGAGAAAAGATGGAACAATACCAAAGATACAGCAGGGTGAAGGAGCTAACTGTCGGGGTCTTTGTTTACGACGAAAACACAGAGAGCATGTCGTTAAAGGCGACTAACTGTCACATTCAGTTTGGCAGACAAAGTTTTTTCTTGGTACGATCACTCCTTCCCGTACAGAAAGAAATGGCAAACCTAACGTACAGCACATCTGCAAAGAAACTTATAACAGCCAAATAGGTTGGCAGTTGCAAGAAGCGACGTTTTTTGAAGGACATGCTACTTACTTATACTATTGACGGAAAACAGAAGCGTTTGAACCCAAAGTTATCGTGGACTGCATGACCAAGTTAACTGGCACGGTGGTGCTGAGTTCGATCCCCATCACAGCACCGGCCTTTACCCCGGGAAGCAAACTCTTAGAAAATGCAGGAGGAAGCAGATCCTTACATAAAATCCATGCCGAAATCGGATGCACTGGGCCAAAAAAGAGGAAACCAAAACTACAACAGAATGTTCTGGTTAATTCCTTAGCCAGGTTCCCATCGTCAGTAGTTGCCCACGCTTATAAATAGCGGGAGTAAAAACGACAAAGAAATGAGAGCTGGCCAACCTGATTTGTCAGACAAACTATTAACAAGAAGCAAACATAGAAATATGATTTCTGGACCACCTTACTTAAAATGCATGCCGAAGTCGGATGCACTGGGCCAATAGGAGCAAAATAACAACCAAATGCAACACAAGGCGGTGCGCCTTGGGGAATAGCGAAATAAGGCTAAGGGAAATTCTACAGCAACTCGTGGCATAAAACATTAGTTATTAAAAACAGAGAGACTAACAGGTAAGTTAACTATGTCAACTTTGGTTGAATGACATTTAATGGTTTAAATCAGCAGCGAGTAGGTACCTTGTATTTCTAGAATTGCTCTATTTGTGAGAGACGATAAAATAACGATTGCCACACTGAAAGCATGTCCAAAGAGACGGCTAACAGTACAGGCTAACCTTGTTAGCGTAGAAAACTTTGCAACGCCTGACATTAAATATCCTCTGCTGGAGACGGCTAACAGTACAGGCTAACCTTGTTAGCGTAGAAAACTTTGCAACGCCTCACATTAAATATCCTCTGCTGCCAAGATGCAGCACTGCATGTGCCAACTAAGACTTTAATCCGCCTCCAAATGCAGTCATATGAACAGACTGTACTTGTAGATAGTGTAGTCTGGCCAAGGGATAGGGATCATAGATCCAAGGTAAACCCGGTACTCAAAGAATGCAGCTGAGATAATTGTATAATTCGCTGATGACACAAAACTATGCAGTAGTGTCTCATCCAAAGCAGAAGTGGATATATTTAGGTCGGATTTAGATAACTTTCTTGAATGGTCTGTAAGCTGGCAAATGTAGTGTAATGTAGATACATGTACAGTCATCCATATGGGTAGATCCAATATGGAACATAATTATAGTGTGGGCGAGAACAATATTAAAGATAAATAAGAAAAGGGACCTATGGGTTATAATTGATCATACATGTAAGGGAAGTGAGCAAATCTGGGTAGCAGTGAAAGAGGCAAATGCAATGTTAGATATGATGACAAACAATATTAAACATAGGAGTAAGGAAGTGATAGTCAAACTGTACAAAGCATTAGTTAGACCTAGACTGGAGTACTGTGTACAGGGGTGGAGTCCGTATGGTATAGGGATATATAAACATGCTGGAAAGAATACAAAAAATAGCGACACAGTTTATAGTGGGAATCCAGAATTACAGTTATGAGGAAAGACAGAAAAACCGGCCTACAATGTCTAGAAAAGAGAAGAAATTCGAGGTGACTTAATACAGTTTTATAAGAAAATAAAAGAAACGGATAAATTAGACTATAACATGTTCTTTTTCAAAAACAACCACCTACAAGAACAAGAGGGCATATCTACAAATTAACTAAAAAAAAGGTCTAGATTAGATATTAGGAAATATTTTTTTAGTCAGAGAGTGGTGAAGGCTTGGAATGCATTGCCACGAAAAGTAGTAGAATAGGAGAAAATTAATGCATTTAAGAATAGATTGGATGCGCATAGCTTTTAGAGGAAGGTAATGTAAATGAAACTAGTTGTATACAGACTCTGCAGAATCTTCTAAATAGTATAAAGATGTTAAGTTAAGTTCGAGATCGAATGTGACGGGCCGAAAGGCGTAGATATCGCAGCATCATTGCAAAATGCAACACAAAGTTCTTTTCAGGATGAAAGCCGCAGAAGAAGAAATATCTTGTCCTTTCATCATCATCAAGTGCCTTGTCGGATCGCCTTGGTGATAAAGGACCTCCATTTTGTCTTATCATGTGTGTCGGTTATCAGTGCCGCTCTTGAACGCCTCTCATGCCATGCTTTCACAATGTCAAATATTTTCTCTCTATGTTTCCCTGTGTCCCTCTTATCTGCGATTCTGCCCGTTGTCACCGTGTGTTCCAACCCGCCTCTTCTTATGACATGCATGAACAAGTGGACTGTCCTTTCCCTATATTTTGCCATGACCTATCTATGTGTCTTTGCTTCCTAAAGAACCACGATATTAGATTTCTTTGCAGTCCATGAAACTTTGAACATGCTCCTGCAAAACCCCATTTCCTTTGCCAACAATAATCCATGTACATGACTGCTGATTGTCTATGACTCGCTTTCGTATGTCAGTACTGATTCCATGTAGCATCGAAGAACTCTATTCCTTAAATTCAATGAAAGACTTGTGTTGATGAAAATTCCCCTCATACTCTGGAAAACTGATTTTGCTTTGACAATTCTGCTCTTGATTTCATAAGTGCATCTTGCATTAGAACTGATGTTGGTTCTCAAGTATTGAAATGATTGTTCTTGTATTAGAACTGATGTTGGTTCTCTAGTATTGAAATGATTGTTCTTGTATTAGAACTGATGTTGGTTCTCTAGTATTGAAATGATTGTTCTTGTATTAGAACTGATGTTGGTTCTCTAGTATTGAAATGATTGTTCTTGTATTAGAACTGATGTTGGTTCTCAAGTATTGAAATGATTGTTCTTGTATTAGAACTGATGTTGGTTCTCTAGTATTGAAATGATTGTTCTTGTATTAGAACTGATGTTGGTTCTCAAGTATTGAAATGATTGTTCTTGTATTAGAACTGATGTTGGTTCTCTAGTATTGAAATGATTGTTCTTGTATTAGAACTGATGTTGGTTCTCAAGTATTGAAATGATTGTTCTTGTATTAGAACTGATGTTGGTTCTCTAGTATTGAAATGATTGTTCTTGTATTAGAACTGATGTTGGTTCTCTAGTATTGAAATGATTGTTCTTGTATTAGAACTGATGATGGTTCTCTAGTATTGAAATGATTGTTCTTGTATTAGAACTGATGTTGGTTCTCTAGTATTGAAATGATTGTTCTTGTATTAGAACTGATGTTGGTTCTCTAGTATTGAAATGATTGTTCTTGTATTAGAACTGATGTTGGTTCTCTAGTATTGAAATGATTGTTCTTGTATTAGAACTGATGTTGGTTCTCTAGTATTGAAATGATTGTTCTTGTATTAGAACTGATGTTGGTTCTCAAGTATTGAAATGATTGTTCTTGTATTAGAACTGATGTGGGTTCTCAAGTATTGAAATGAGTGTTCTTGTATTAGAACTGATGTTGGTTCTCTAGTATTGAAATGATTGTTCTTGTATTAGAACTGATGTTGGTTCTCTAGTATTGAAATGATTGTTCTTGTATTAGAACTGATGTTGGTTCTCTAGTATTGAAATGATTGTTCTTGTATTAGAACTGATGTTGGTTCTCTAGTATTGAAATGATTGTTCTTGTATTAGAACTGATGTTGGTTCTCTAGTATTGAAATGATATTTCTTGTATTAGAACTGATGTTGGTTCTCTAGTATTGAAATGATTGTTCTTGTATTAGAACTGATGCTGGTTCTCTAGTATTGAAATGATTGTTCTTGTATTAGAACTGATGTTGGTTCTCTAGTATTGAAATGATTGTTCTTGTATTAGAACTGATGTGGATTCGTTCTCAAGTATTGAAATGATTGTTCTTGTATTAGAACTGATGTTGGTTCTCAAGTATTGAAATGATTGTTCTTGTATTAGAACTGATGTTGGTTCTCAAGTATTGAAATGATTGTTCTTGTATTAGAACTGATGTTGGTTCTCAAGTATTGAAATGATTGTTCTTGTATTAGAACTGATGTTGGTTCTCAAGTATTGAAATGATTGTTCTTGTATTAGAACTGATGTTGGTTCTCAAGTATTGAAATGATTGTTCTTGTATTAGAACTGATGTTGGTTCTCAAGTATTGAAATGATTGTTCTTGTATTAGAACTGATGTTGGTTCTCAAGTATTGAAATGATTGTTCTTGTATTAGAACTGATGTTGGTTCTCTAGTATTGAAATGATTGTTCTTGTATTAGAACTGATGTGGGTTCGTTCTCAAGTATTGAAATGATTGTTCTTGTATTAGAACTGATGTTGGTTCTCAAGTATTGAAATGAGTGTTCTTGTATTAGAACTGATGTTGGTTCTCTAGTATTGAAATGATTGTTCTTGTATTAGAACTGATGTTGGTTCTCTAGTATTGAAATGAGTGTTCTTGTATTAGAACTGATGTGGGTTCTCTAGTATTGAAATGAGTGTTCTTGTATTAGTTCCGTGTGGTTCACCGTTATACAGCAACTTGGAGATTTGTCTTGATCGGACTCCAGTGTTCACGTTAAAAATTCCCTTAACAGTTAGAAATCTAATAGAGTAGGCTTAACAGCAGCTGCCCGAACAAAATTCAAGTTAAAAATCCACCCAAATTATTTGTACCTTCACCCAGACCTAGTAAACCGCAGAACATTTTAAAATACCTACTATGTATAGTCGAAGCCTTCTGTTACCTGGCAACAGACATTCACATGCTTGTTTGAACAGCAGGATTCCAAGTATTCCAAGATTACTTACCATTACTTCTGATTTCTTTTGATTCAAACTGAGACATTTTTTTTTCTCTTTGAAGAACTACCATGTTGACCAGTTCTTGTAAATCTGATTCATTCTGAGCTGTTAACACAGCGTCATCAGCGTCACGCAAGTTGTTAATGTTCTGTCCACCAATTGATATTCCAAGCATTGCCTCTAGAGATCGCAACATAAATTCGCTGTACAGAGAGAACAGATCAGGGGACGGCACACACCCCTGCCTCATTCCTTTTTTTTAATCTGCCTGAAGTTTCCTACTGTGTTGTCTATTCGTATAACTGCAGTCTGTCCCCAGTTCATGTTATGAATAATTATCAGTTCCTTGGTATCTGCATGCAGCTCTTCCAGCATTTGAATCGTTTCCCCATGATTCACACTGTCGAATGCCTTGGTATAATCTATGAATCACAAATATATATCTGTTTTTATACCTTTCTAAATTATTGTTTTTAATATGTATAAGGCGTTGTTTGTTTCCTTACCTTCCATAAAACCCTCTTGTCCTTTACACATACCAAAAGCCTGCTTTTCGTTGGATAGCCTTCGCAGTTGATGGGAATCGCGTTAGATAGAAACAATTGCCCCATACGAGATACAGAAGTAACATACAATAAATATATTTTTTTTACACCGTCTATTTCTTCTTCTTCATCATCGTACGCAATCAGACAGCAACCATTATTTTTTCGAAAAAAGCAGCGGTCATTCTGAGGCTGTCGACACTGCCATAGAGCTTGTCTAGTGGTGCCACTGGTGATGGCCACATCTGATCTCTCTGATCCTCGTATGTCGGGCAGTTTTGCAGCAAATGCTCAGCGGTCATTTTCCCGGTACCACACGGGCATTCGTCAGTGCCACCTATCTTCAATTTGTTGAATAGGTGGTACCTCAGTCTATTGTGGCCAGTGCGAAGACTGAAGACCACGACCTGCTCTCTTTTGTTCAACTGGTCCGTCTATTTCAATTTGCACTCACAAGTATTCACAAGTTTTCAATATCTCCGTTCTATTAAAACTTAGTTAGCGTTTCTTTACGTCTTATGCCAACCACTCATTATGTTGATCACAAAAATGAAGAGAGAAAAAACGCGATGTACAGAATACGTATACACACAGACAAACACGAATGGCGTTCAAATCAAACCAGGATTTTTTGTTCTAGTTCTACCTAAATGGGTTATAGCGTGCTGGAACTACTATAATTAATTAGAGACACTTGTGTCCTATTACTGCTAGATGGCTCTCTTGCCATGGGCCAGTCAGGTGACAGATAAATAAAAATGGCTGACAACACTGTTAGTGCTCCCGTGTTATGATGAAGTTTCTTGTGAAAGAACGTGGGAAACCTTCGGAAATATTACAGACGACTGCAATAACAATACGGTGATGAGATACTCAGCAGCAGTAAGACATTTGAATGGTGTGAACATTTTAGAGAAGATCGTACATCCGTGAATGATGATTCCGGCAGTCAGGGCTATAAACCCACCATAGTCACTCATGTGAATATACAGATTGTGGAACGCCTTATCCTGGAAAATCGACGCATAATATTTGGTGAAATTGCACAAGAGGCAAGTCTTTTTCTGTGTACGGTGAACACTATTATTCATGACACTCGCATATTCGGAAGGTTAGTGCACGTTGGGTTTGATCACACTGGGCGTCTTGTTCCTGCAGGAGAACGCTCGACCTTATACGGTTGACCACATTATGTGTCATTTGCAGTTACTCGGCTGGGAGGTAATGCCACATCCATCGTACAGTTCAGACCTCGTTCCGGACGATTTTCATCTGTTTGGACCCCTAAAAGAATTTCTGGGTCAGCATTTCAGCATTGAGGATGATGTGAAACAGGCTGTCCTGGATTCGTTAAGGCATTCGGACAAATCTTTCTACGCTGACGCTTTTCAAGAATTAGTTAAACGCTGGGATAAGTGCATGCTTTGCAGGATATTTTATCGAAAAATTGCCTTTTTACTACTTGTAGAAACAAATATTTTTCTTTACAACAAAAACAAAGTCCCAGTTTGACTCGAACGCCCCTCGTATTAGTAAAAACATATCAACGTTACACGTCGTTATTTTAAAATTGGGATAAAAACACAATGAAGGATTAGCGTACGACGTACAAGTAAAACAAAGTTAATAGAACATCATTATTGCATACTCTTTAGTTCATTTTGAAATAAACACGTTAAAAAAAATTTGAAATAATTTATCGTTTTTCGTCGATCGAAAATGTGAAATCTTTCTTATATTTAATTATAATATTGTAATATTATTATTATTATTATATGACGAATAAAACTCGTAGGGGTCGCTTAGGATTTGACCCATGGACCCCTGAATGTCTAGGCGAGGATCACACTCCTAGACCACCGTGCTGATTGAAAATAATTTCACGCAAAGGAAGTATCTAGTGTTGACTACGCAGGAAAACAGAAATACGATTTCGTTTCGTACAAAAATTACATCGCTTTATTGATTACAAAGTGTCCTAATATTGTCCACAACATGTTATTAAACTGTATTGTCATTAGGTTTGTACCTGACCTGAATGTTTCAGCTCTCTAGCTTATATTTAATGGTTTTAATTTTCAAATGCAAGATGTGACCCAAATTTTCTAACTGACTGGGTAGCTAATTAACCAACTCACGAACTAATTAACTAACTAATTATCTAACTATCAAACAGACTGACTAACAGCTAGCTTACTATCTAAAAGACTGAATAACTAACTGACTAGCTAGCTAACTAACTAACTATATAACATACTGACTAACTAATTATCT
This sequence comes from Ariolimax columbianus, assembly GCA_036924085.1. Classification (NCBI taxonomy): domain Eukaryota; kingdom Metazoa; phylum Mollusca; class Gastropoda; order Stylommatophora; family Arionidae; genus Ariolimax; species Ariolimax columbianus. Next base: position 54,827,157 of record JAVGWX010000004.1, read on the forward strand.
ACCGAACAGACTGACTAACTAACTAATTAACTACAGAACAGACTGACTAACTATCTAGCTAACTAACTAACCAACTAGCTAGCTAACTAGCTAACTACATAACAAACTTTCTAACTAACAACATAACAGACTGACTAACTAACTAATTACCTAAAAGACTTAATAACTAAGTAGTTAACTAACTAATTAAATTACAGACTGACTAACTAACTAACTACCTAACATACTTACTAACTAACTAGCTAACTAGCTAACTAACTAGCCAACTAACTACAACTAACATATTAACTAACTAGCTGGCTAACTAACTAACAAACCAACTAACTATAACTAACATATTAACTAGCTAGCTAGCTAACTAACTAACCAACCAACTAACTATAACTAACATATTAACTAACTATCTAGCTAACTAACAAACCAACTAACTATAACTAACATATTAACTAAGTAGCTAGCTGACTAACTAACTAACCAACTAACTATAACTAACATATTAACTAACTAGCTAGCTGACTAACTAGCTAACCAACTAACTATAACTAACATATTAACTAACTAACCAGCTGACTAACTAACTAACCAACTAACTATAACTAACGAGCTAGCTAACTAACAAACTAACTGAGTGACTGACTGACTAACATATTAGCTAACTGACTAACTAAGAGAGGCGTTTAACAATGAACAACGAACTGTTTTCAGACGGTCAGAAGAAAACAAAGAGGAAACCATTATCTCGTTAATTCTTTAGCCAGGTTTCCATCGTCCGTAGTTGCCCACGCTTATAAACAGCGGGGGGGGGGGGGGGGGAAGGGGGGGGTGTGTGTTGGTAAGGACAAAGAAATGAGAGCTGGCCAACCTGATTTGCCAGACAAACTGTTAACTCGAAGCTAACATAGAAATCTGATTGCTGGAACAGCTTTTAATTGACTTCCATTTTTTTTACCTACAACTTGAACCCACCCGCTACACTAATAAGAATACAGACTCCGCAATAATATATATGTAACTCTCACTGTATCTCACGTTATCTATTCGTTTCGAGTATGGGTATGTTTTTTTTTGTGCGCGCAAATACGTAGGAGGTTGCAGAGTTGGTAAGTGGTAGTTTACTTAGCATGAAATGTGTATCTGGGCGGTTGTTGGGAGTGGGAAGACATGGAAGGAGGAAATTGTTATTCAACTCTCATACAAAGCTATCAACATATACAATGACATTTTTACCATTTCTTTCTACGATCAGAGTATATTCTGTAGGCCACATTCATGCCGATTTTTTTTGTTTTTGCAAATACAAGAACGGAAAACTATATTATAATAAAGGTCTTCGTCGAAGACAGTTAACACAAAATGAGACGCTGCACTCTGGGTATTCAAACAGAGCTGAAGCATGAACTGTTCATGCATAAACTCAAATTCTTATCAGCCAAAACATAAATACAAGGACAACGGTCATTCTAACAGACTCCAGGAGTGTACTCCAAGCCATCTCAAGCCACAAACAAGATAGACTCTCACATGAAATAAAATACAACTTAGGATTGCAGTCTTAAAAAAACTGATTTAGTCCCACAATGGATTCCGGCCCACTGTGGGATCATTGGAAACGAGAAAGCAGATAAGCTCGTGCAGCCGGAAGTGGTGGCAAGCAGACTCCCCATCCACGGAGCTATAAACAAAGACACTCATCAAACGATCCATGATGACAGAATGGATAGAACAGCACAAGAAATACAAGCCAGAAAATGACAGCATAGACAAACTTGTCAGAGATGGGCAGACAAAGATCTTCAGACTCAGAACGAGGCATTGAAGACTCAAGGTCCACCTCCACAGAATGGGTCTCAGAGACACTGCCACGTGCGATTGTGGATCACCCAAGCAAACACCAGAAAATATTCTGCAAGAATGCCCTACCTATGCAGACTAAAGAGAGGCAGTCTGACCTGGGTGGTGGGGTTGGGGTGAAAGGAAGGGGGGGGGGGGTGGAGAGCGACTATGCTCGAAAGATGCTGTGGGGGGGGGGGGGGCGTCAAGATCTGAAGCGTGCAGTCTCCTTCGTGAACCTCACTGGACGAAGCATAGCATCAGTTGATCGATGAAGAAGAAGAAGAATGTATTCAAACAGACAGATGAGCGCCTGTTGCTAGAAAGCCAAAACCGTTGGAAGGTGTAGCTCCATATTTTATATGGTGTTCTTTTTGGAGTTTCATTTGGCTACCAGTAGTAAGTGTGTCGGTGGTTTCCTTGGGACTAGGCCTGGGGACGGTGCAGCTCCCTATTTTATATGGTGTTCTTTTTGGAGTCTCATTTGGCTACCAGTAGTAAGTGTGTCGGTGGTTTCCTTGGGACTAGGCCTGGGGACGGTGCAGCTCCATTTTTTAAAAATATGTTGTTCTTTTTGGAGTTTAATTTGGCTACCAGTAGTAAGTGTGTCGGTGGTTTCCTTGGGACTGTTTACTAGGCCTGGGGACGGTGCAACTCTATATTTTATATGGTGTTATTTTTGGAGTTTCATTTGGCTACCAGTAGTAAGTGTGTCGGTGGTTTCCTTGGGACTGTTTACTAGGCCCGGGGACGGTGCAGCTCTCGGGTGTCCGTCTTTGTGCTATTCGCTCTTGACAACTTAGCATAGCCAGTTGTACAAGGTCTTGACCGTGCCTTTGACGGTGTTGGTAACATGTAAGATGGCGTTGATTGTGGTCTTTCTGTCGAGAGATTCTCCGGTTATGGTAACGATTAAGCTGCCATTGAATGAGGTCCTGCTGCCGAGAGATTCTCCAGTGCTGGTAACCGTTATGTTGCCATTGTATGAGGACTTGGGCTGTCGTGCGGTCGCTGTAGTCGAGAGAAAAGACACTCGCCTCTCAAAGCGATGAACAGGAAAAGTGGAGATTGAATCTCACAGGTTTCAAGTGACCACTGTCTCATTGGAGGTAAGACCAGAATACCTGCATTCTGAATTTCTTCCAGTCGTCTCAATTGATAGTCTTACCACTGGTCCAAGATAGCTCACAAAGAGATTGAGGTTGATGACCAGTGCAGTTTTCCTCCTCACAAAAATCCAAACACAAACGAAATTACATCATCAAGACCAAAAAAAAAACCGCTTGCGATGTGTAACTAATTAACTTCCTGTCGGGGGTTTCTCACCAGCCCTGTAAAGATGTACGTCAGCATATTAATTACTTTTTAATAACAGAACAACTGTGAATGAAGAAAGACAAGATAAGGGGTAACAACATAATGTATACGTGAGACAAACTAGACTTTTATAAAAACTGTCAAAGCTATATCGCTGTACTAAACACCTCCTTAATCTCAAAACTGCCAACAAAGAAACATTCATACTGGAGGAAGGGCCGTTGGAAGTAGTAGATACCTTTAACTATTTGGGCACCACAGCTGGCTCATCGTGAGGTACAGATGCAGATGTAAGGATCAGAATAGGAAAGTCTAGAGGGGCATGCCGGACACTAAACAACATATAAAGATCCAGAGAATTCAAAATCCACACCAAAGCTACTGTCACGTCGGTGTTGCTATATGGAGCGGAGACGACCAAGACCATATAACAAAGAATTCAGTCCTTCATTAACATATGCATGCGAAGGATTCTGGGAATAAAGAGGCAGAGCATGGTGAGAATGAAGATCTGTGGGAAAGGAGTCAACAACATCTACGAGAACAACAAATTTGGCGAAGGAAATGGGGCTGGATATGACATACGCTACGGAGCGCACCGTCCAACATAGCCAGACAAAATCTTACATGGAATCCTCAGGGAAGAGAGAAAGATAGAGAGATAGAGAGAGAGAGAGAGAGAGAGAAAGAGAGAGAGAAAGAGAGAGAGAAAGACCCACAAATGCACGAAGAAGAGAATGCGAGAAGGAACTCAAATTAAATGATTACACCGGGAGAAAAAGCAGCCCAGAACTGTATATGATGGCGGGATGTTGTCAATGGCCCATGCACCGAGAGGAGGAACGATCTTTCGTCGATTAATTTATTAGGGTCGGGGATCAAGATGCTGAGTAGCGCATGAGCTGCAGTGGTCAGCGACTCATAGCTGACTGCTAGCGCCAGGACCAGCGAAACCAGAGCTGCCAAGACCCTTCTACACCTCCACGCGGTGATCCTGGATAACATACTGCAGCAGGGCAGACTGGCTAAGGAGAAGGGATCGAAGAGGGAATGCTAACCCGGTACTAAAAAATGCTTGCTGAAGTCGGATGGGTGCAAATATCGCAATCAAGCTGTAAACTATGACACAACGCATTCCGTTCTCTGGACTACATTCTGCTACTTGGGCCCTTTCAGGGTTTGGTAGCGGGAGATTGAGAACGAACGAAGAAGAAGAAGAAGAAGATTAGGGTCGCTAAGCGCAGTAGCTGGTCGCCTCGGAAGTCGCGGTAGCGCAGTGTACCAGCCTTGCGGGCCGCGGTAGCGCAGTGGACCAGCCTTGGGGGCCGCGGTAGCGCAGTGGACCAGCCTTGGGGGCCGCGGTAGCGCAGTGGACCAGCTTTGGGGGCCGCGGTAGAGTAGTAGACCAGCTTTGGGTGCCGCGGTAGCGCAACGGACAAGCCTTTGCCACTGCTGCCAAACAAATATGACGGCAGTACATGTACTTCCGGACAATGTTCTAACCCAGTGCTTCTCAACAGTGACCTAAATGGCCTGCTATGATATTCCAAGTGGCCGCAGATGTAAATATCGTGTTAATATGAGGCGTGGAAGGAGGGGGGGGGGGGAGTGTAGGAGGGGCACAGAGGGATGTAAGAAGTGAAGAAAGCAGAGAAGTAACTGAGAAAGAAAATCCAAATTTATTTTAAAGAGGTGAATTAATTATAGAGTATACAGAAGTAAAGGGAGAGGGTCCAATGGTCTCCAGTTAAGGTGTTCGGCACGTGTGCTGGAGGTCGCACGTTCAAATCACGGTGGTGACCGAAATTGTTTTTACGTGGATCATCCGGTAAAAATGTCCCCTAATCTTTGAGAAGTGAGATCAAACACCCGTGTACAGTGGCGCGCACGTTAAAAATCCCTTGGCAGTTGGAAATCGAAAAGAAGAGATTAACGGTTGCTACTCGGGCAAATATTAATCTAAAAATCTACTCAAATTATTCTTGGGATTCTCGCCCCACAGAGAATATGTCGCAAAAAGGGGAACTGTGGAGCTATAACATCAGGTCTTGGTTATGTGGTTGGCGGAGCAGCAAAGATGGCGCCTGAGATACTTCGACTCTACCTCTCTTTTATATGTGCTTCCACCACCACCAGTACCAAAAATATGCGATAGTATATTCCAGGGGATTCCAACCTAACGGTAATCATCGTTTCAAAGCTTACAGTCACTATATTTGTCTTCCTCTCTCATTCTCTCTCTTTCGAAGTTCTTTCTTATCTTTTTAAGGCTCGTAGATGTGTGATGTAACAAGTGCAATGGATGTTAATGTGTAAAGACACATGCTATGACAGTTAGTGTGTAAAGACAAATGCTATGAGAGTTAGTGTGTAAGTGCAATGACAATTAATTTGTAACTAGTGTTAACGTTTAATGTGCCAAGTGTAATGAGTATGAATGTGCAATCTGAATGTTATCTATATTGCGTCCATAATTGAATTTCTTCTTCTCTTAATCTCGCTCTTAACAAAGCATAGGGCCCACATGATGGAAGTTTAAACCAAAGCACTCTGTGTGCTCATGCAGTTGTGATTCGTGTAGCAATTTGTATCGCATGGTGCGATTGCTAGCAACATGGACGGTCCCTTTTCATCGTCTCTTACGCATTCTTGGAAGGTTGCAGTGGTCATTGGCCAAAATAAACAATTATCAGAGCTAACAAACAGTACTCGTGGCTAACAAACAATCCTCAGAGCTACAAACGTTCATCAGAAATAACAAACAGTACTCGTGGCTAACAAACAATCATCAGAGCTACAAACAATCGTCAGTGCTACAAACAATCATCAGAGATAACAAACAGCACTCGTGGCTAACAAACTCATCCAAGCTAACAAATTCATCCGAGCTAACAAACAGTACTCGTGGCTAACAAAATCATCAGAGCTAACAAACTCATCAGAGCTAACAAACTCATCCAAGCTAACAAACTCATCAGAGCTAACAAACTCATCAGAGCTAACAAACTCATCCAAGCTAACAAACTCATCATAGCTAACAAACTCATCCAAGCTAACAAACTCATCAGAGCTAACAAACTCATCAGAGCTAACAAACTCATCCAAGCTAACAAACAGTACTCGTGGCTAACAAACTCATCCGAGCTAACAAACAGTACTCGTGGCTAACAAACTCATCCGAGCTAACAAACAGTACTCGTGGCTAACAAACTCATCCGAGCTAACAAACAGTACTCGTGGCTAACAAACTCATCAGAGCTAACAAACCCATCAGAGCTAACAAACTCAACCAAGCTAACAAACTCATCAGAGCTAACAAACTCATCAGAGCTAACAAACTCATCCAAGCTAACAAACTCATCCAAGCTAACAAACAGTACTCGTGGCTAACAAAATCATCCGAGCTAACAAACAGTACTCGTGGCTAACAAACTCATCCGAGCTAACAAACAGTACTCGTGGCTAACAAACTCATCAGAGCTAACAAACTCATCAGAGCTAACAAACTCATCCGAGCTAACAAACAGTACTCGTAGCTAACAAACTCATCAGAGCTAACAAACTCATCAAAGCTAACAAACTCATCCGAGCTAACAAACAGTACTCGTGGCTAACAAACTCATCCGAGCAAACAAACAGTACTCGTGACTAACAAACTCAATAGAGCTAAGAAACGTTCATCAGAGCAAACAAACAGTATTCGTGACTAACGAACTCAATAGAGCTAAGAAACAATCATCAGAGCTAACAAACAGTACTTGTGGCTAACAAACTCATCCGAGCTAACAAACTCATCAGAGCTAACAAACAGTACTCGTGACAAACAAACTCAATAGAGCTAAGAAACAATAATCAGAGCTAACAAACAGTACTCGTGGCTAACAAACTCATCCGAGCTAACAAACAGTACTCGTGACTAACAAACTCAATAGAGCTAAGAAACAATCATCAGAGCTAACAAACAGTACTAGTGGCTAACAAACTCATCCGAGCTAACACACTCATCAGAGCTAACAAACTCATCCGTCTAACAAACAGTACTCGTGGCTAAAAAACGCAGCGGAGCTAACAAACAGTACCCGTGGGTAACAAACAATCATCAGAGCTAACAAACAGTACCTGTGGCTAACAAACAATCATCAGAGCTAACAAACAGTACCCGTGGCTAACAAACAATCATCAGAGCTAACAAACAGTACCCGTGGCTAACAAACAATCATCAGAGCTAACAAACAGTACCCGTGGCTAACAAATAATTATCAGAGCTAACAAACAGTACCCGTGGCTAACAAACAATCATCAGAGCTAACAAACAGTACCCGATGCTAACAAACTCGATAGAGCTAAGAAACAATCATCAGAGCTAGCAAACAGTACATGTAACTAACAAACAATCATCAGAACTAACAAACAATTCTCGTGGCTGACAAACTCAATAGAGCTTTAAAAATATTCCTAATTACTAACAGGAAAGATATACTATCTTAATTTAGATGTAAATAGAGGAGTGAGACAGATGTGTATTAAACCCTTGCCCTGTTCATATCTACACAGAACAAATATATAAACGGATAGAGGGGCTACCAGGGCTTGTCATTGGAGGAGTGACAATGAATAACCTTAGATGTGCTAATGATACAGTCGTGATAGCAAAAAGTGAGCAAGAATTACAGGAGCTTGTGACAACAATATATAAAATTAGAGTTTGGATTAGACATAAACATAAAGAAAAGAAAGGCTATACTTCGTCTTCTGCGTTCGTTCTCAATCTCCCGCTACCAAGCCCTGAAGAAGGCTTTGCAAGTAGCAGGATGTAGTCCGGAGAACGAATTGCGTTGTGTCGCTAGTTTACAGCATGGACTGCGATATTTGCACCTCTCGGTCCGACACATCCGTCTTCGGCAGATTATGATACTTGAGAAAAGTGACAAGAAACCATGTATGCAGATTAAAATAAAAGATCAACTACTGGAACAGGGTACACAGTTTCTCCTATCTAGATCATTCAATAACGAAAGATGGCAGCTGTGAAAACTAAATCAGAAAGAGAATAGGTATGTCCAAAATAGTATTCAACCACATGCGACACATACTGAGATCCATTCAGTTAAGCCATAAAATGAGAATGAGAATTGACAGGTGTTTTATATATACTCGTCACTACTTTATGGCGCAGAAACATGGTCAGCGAAAATGTTGGGAATGAGAATCGAGGACTTCGAAATGTAGATATATAGAAGATTTGGTAGCATTTCTTGGAAAGAGGAGATAACTAATTTGAAGGTAGTAAAAAAGTTGGGAATGAAAATAGAATTAATGACCAAAACCAGGGGTAGACAGACAAGTTATTTTGGCCATATAACAAGACTTACCTCCTTGTTGAAGATCACACTAGAGGGTAGAGCGGAAGGAAGTCGTTCAAGAAGCAGACAAAGTTATAAGTGGATGGATAACATCAAGAAATGGACTGGAAAAAAAGCCTGTCAGATTACAGCAATACGGCATGGGATACAGTAGATTGGAGATTCATTGCAGCCGACCTTCGAATGTGGAGATGACACTGAACTGAATTGAATGACTAATAAGCAGGCCTCGTTGCTAAAAACAATTTATAGAGCTAGGAAACTGTCTTCATAGACAGCAAACAATCCTCAGAGCTAACAAACAATCGTCTGAGCTAACAAACAATCCTCAGAGCTAACAAACAATCCTCTGAGCTATTAAGCAGTCCGAGGAGCAAATAAACTGTCCGGAGAGATAAAATGCAACCCCCAGATCTTAGCTTACAAAAAGACCCCAAAGCTAACAAGCAGTCCTCTGATCAGAGCTAACAGCCATCAAAGCAAACAAACAGCCCTCAGAGCAGTGTTAACAAACAGTCCTCCGAATTAACAAACATTCCTCAGAACTAACAAACAATTCTCAAAGCTAACAAACAGCCAGCCCTGTCATCTTTTTAAAACCTAATCTTAAGAAGGGGAAGAAGACTAACGTCTGGTCAAGCAAAATATACTGGCTAAGACCCTAACCTCGACTTCTTAGTAGCCCTCCCTGGAAACGGGATATTTCATTGCAGCCTGGCTAACGAGATAAGGAATCCCCGCAGAGTGACAGGCAGATGAAGCTAAACGTAGCACAACCACCTGGAGGACTCCGGTCCACCTTCATCAGCACGCTCGGGATGTGAGGAAAGCTACTACAAGCCATCTATTTAACGCCCTTTTCAGAGCGCACAAAAGAGTAACCTACTTATTGTGGGCATTCAAAACAACAACAACAACATCTTAAGTAAGGCATGATATAAATAAATGAATTCTAGCACACAATATCACAAATATGTCACTGTGCACTGTGTGTACTGAGTTCTAAAATCTGTCCATTGTAAGCACACGTCGTTGTCAGCAAACCAGAAATGTATTACTAGGCTAGGAACTATTTTGCATTCAAACTCTAACTTGCACGCCTACGCTTTCAAATTGCCGCGGACTTCGTTAGAGTCAATTTGCCCCATTATCAGTGCTATCACATTTACATTCGATTATTGGTGCTGAATATTGTTCAACAATAAATCGGGAGTGATACTTTGTGATTTGCAAGTATTATACTAGTGATAAAATAAACAGCGAGTGAATCGGTTTGGTCACATTGTGAGAATGCAACCAGGCCACGTGTTGTTTTTAGTAACCTTCTAGAGGAGACCATCAGGAAGGAGGACGACTAGACCGAGGGTAATGTGGATAGACAGCGTCAACAAGACCAACGGTAAAATAGGGGGAAGAGAGAGAGAGAGAGAGAGAGAGAGAGAGAGACGCCACGAGAGAGACGCAAGACAAATACATACCACGATACTGGGCTACAACCAGGTAGAAAGTGAGACGACACTAGAAGATTAAGAACAAGAAGATAACATATTTCGGTACTAAAAAAATATGTTAAAAATTAATGAACATCTTAAGTAAAGCCCCATATGCATGCATTGAATTAATTAGGTATACCCTTCTGAAATATATAAACATACCTTAAGATGTCAATACATTTAAAAAAATGATTTTTCAGTATCAACAAATTTTATCACTTTCTACCTGGTTTTTAGCTCAGTGTCGTCGTATGTTTTTGTCTTTCGCCTCTCTCGTGGTCCGAGTAATTTTTTCATTTTTCATAGATCAACTGATGCTATGCTCCTGAAAGACATGTTCTGGTGTTTGCTTGGGTGCTCCATAATCGCACGGGGCAGTGTCTCTGAGACCCATTCTGTGGAGGTGAGCCTTGAACCTGCAATGCCTCGTTCTGAGTCTGAAGATCTTTGTCTGCCCATCTCTACCAAGTTTGTCTATGCTGTCATTTTCTGTCTTGTATTCTTTGACACCCCCCCCCCCCCCCATTTTATGGCAGGTCTCGTTTATCCATTTTTTCATCGGTCTACCTCTCGCCCATCTTCCTGATGTTTTCCTGTAGGCGGTTGCATGAACAATGTGGTCTGGTTGCATTCTCACAATGTGACCAAAACAATTCATCCTCTGTTTATTTTCTCCCTATCATAATAAATCCAACTGGAGATTTTTGTTTGCGCCTTATTTGGCGCGCAAAGAACAAAGATAGATAGATAATAATTGCAAATCACAAAGTAACAATCCCTATTTTCTGTTGAACAATTCGCAACAACAGTAACCGTATATAAAGGCGCCCACACTTATAATGTGACAAATTGACGGACTCTAGCCAGTCCGCGGCAATTTGAGAACGCAGTCGTGCAACGTTTTAATGCAAAAAAGTTTCTAGCGCAGTGATATATTTCTGGTTTGTTGACAACGACATGTGCGACCGATGGGTAGATAGTGTACAGTAACATATATGTAATATTTTGTGCTAGAGTTAATTTATTCTATAATTAATCAGTTAATGTGGGCTAATGCTAAATACAGTTGAATCGAAAAGCGATAGTAGAGTGGATCTTTATACAGACACGTAATGTTTTGTTCAAAATCAATACAATGGCTCTCCAACGATTCATCATGGACTCTTTCCGTCTTGTCAAACGATAGTAATTGTGCTTTGGAAAAAAAGGGATGTAGCTACAGTCCACGACGGTAACGAATGTGACTCGTAAGACCAATCCGTGTGTGCAAGGAAAGTCAGGACCGCTTACGGCATTGCACGGTGTGGTGTGTCTTCTCAAAGGCTGAATACTTAGCCTACCAGCAATGAGTATCTCATTTGTCTGTATTCCATGCTTAATCCTGTCCCTCCATGTAACACGATCCTTGGCGTCCTGTTCCCGTGATTACAATTTGACAATTGCATTAATCTCACAATGTACTAGTTTCCCTAGTAGAATAACACACTTCAAGTTTGTTTACATCTATATTACATTTGGAGAGAAAAGACATCCCAGTTATCCTGAAAGACGAGCACAAGAGGCTGTGCTTTGAAGTACATGACACGGCATACTATCTATATATAATAACAAGGAAGGAAACACAGCGCAGAGAAAAAACGCTAAATGGGAACGTCTGGTTGGTTAGTTTTTGATCCAGCGGCATATGGGCTCCTGCCCTTTGGTCTGATGCCATGTAGTGGGAACGTCTAAAAACCATTATGCAAATAAAAAAATAAATCATTACCAGGTAGACTTTAGGAAATAAAACAAATATGATGACAGATGACATCTTAACTAAAATGGCAGATAGAAAGAAGGCTATAAACACTCCTACATAGTCATCACTAGACAAAGATATACATACAATGTGCAGACAGGCAAAAGAACAGTGGTTGGAAGAAAAATGCAAGATAATAGAAGACATGGACTAAAACATAATACAATAGAAATGCATATGGAAATACAAGAAAATAACAAACAAGACACAGGTAAACCAGAGTGGCGGATACATCCCAGATAAGAATGGTGCCATTTTGATGGATGAGAGAGACATATCAAACAGATGGGCGGAGTATACAAGGGATCTTTTTGAGGATAGTCGCGGAACCAAACCATCAACATATGATAATGAAAGAACCAGCATCCTCAGATCAGAGGTGGTAAATGTGATAAAAACTATGAGAAAAGGGAAAGCAGCAGATCCGGACTCCATAAACATAGAACTATTAGAGGCTCTAGAGGACTTTGGTATAGATATACTCACTGATAGGTATAATGTCATATACAATACTGGGTGCATACCAACTGACCTAAAAACATCTACGTTTATAACACTCCAGAAAAACCTCATGCAACAGAATGTTCATACTTTAGAACAATGAGTATAATGAGTCACACAATTAAAATACTACTCAAGATGATACAAGATATACAAAAAGTGAAATAGAGAGGCACGTTTCAGAAGAACAATTTGGTTTTCTAAAGTTTTAAGGGAAGCAATTGTCTGTTTGCGAACTATGACATAAATATATAGAAATACATGACATATATATTTTCTTCATAGACTACCCAGAATATTTTTGACTGTGTCTAGTACGGGAGATGAATTAAAATGTCTTCAAGAAATAGGTCTAGATGGTAAAGACATAATACTTCTCAGTAATCTGTAGTACTGGGAACAAACTGCTACAGTAAAATGATGAAAGTTATGCTCTCCAAGTATAGATGTAAAAAGAGGAGTAAGACAGGGATGTGTATTATCCCCTTGTCTTTTTCATAGCTACATAGAACAAATATTCAAACAGATATATGGGATGCATGGCTTGTCATTGGAAGAGTGGCAATAAATAACCTTAGATATACCGATGATTCACTTTTGATTGCAAAAAGTGAGCAATAGTTACTGAAGCTTGTGACAATAATAAACAAAATAAGTCAAGAGTTTGGACTATAACACTTGAGAAAAGTGACAAGCAACCATGTATGCAGATAAAATAAAAAATCGACTACTAGAATAGGTACAGAGTTTCTCCTATCTAGACCATATTATAACGGAAGAAAGCAGCTGTGGAAATTAAATCAGACAGAAAATAGGTATGGCCAAGATGGTATTCTGCAACATGCGACACATACTGACATCCAAACAGTTAAATCATAATTTGAAAATGAGAATTGTCAGGTGTTATGTATACTCGTCACTACTTTGTGGCGCAGAAGCATGGACACTGAATATCAAGTTGGAAAAGAGTATTGAAGCTTTCGAAATGTGAGTATATAGAAGATTGGGACGCATTTCCTGGAAAGAAAAAAACAAACAAATGTGGAGGTATTGAAAAAGTTGGGATTGAAAAGATAATTATTGTCCGAAATGAAGGTTAAAAAGATACGATATTTTGGCCATATAACAACACAAACCTCATTTTTGAAGACCACACTAGAGGGTAGAGTGGAAGGCATCCGTTCAAGAGGCAGATATCGTTATAAGTAGGTGGATAACATCAGGAGATAGACTGGAAAAAACCCCGTCAGATTTGCACGATTACGACAAGAGATAGAATACACTAGAGATCCATTGCAGACTACCTTCGACGCGAAGATGGCAATTGAACTGAACTATATCGATTACAATGCATAACTGATTTATTGCTAGACTTGTCCTTCATCGACATTTTAGACTAAAGCGTTTCCAAAAAAGTTTGACAGACTGAGGAAAGTGTATGGGACACATTTCGATCTAGTAAAACTGAGATCTGAATTGATGGCCATGTTGTCTCCTCACACTTTAAATAAATGTAAAATAATAGGTAAAGGGTGTCCTTGAACAGACTTAACTGCTGTTCAGCAATGAAGTGTTAGAGACTTCGGTATACTAAGCCATAGTGTGCGAGAGGTAGGGTTGGCAGTTCATTTCCTCTCTGCATTTTTCTTCCCTAACCGGAAGTCAGGTACCCATTTACAGCTGATTCGTTTGGAGAGTGACGGTTGCGGAAGTTGAACCCTGTGTCTTTACCGTGTAAGGTTAGCGGTCTACCATCACATTAATCAGAAATGTATGCGGCATAAATTCGTAGATTTATGAACAAAGAAATTCAGTGGCTTTTTCCGAACTTTATGAATGAATGTCGACAATGCCTGCATACAAACATTCTTAAGAAACTCCCAAAGAGTTTAAGGGCAGTGCTATCAATTATGTAAACAGAAAATGATCTTGTTGAGATGAAGGCAAATGATGAGTTCTGCAAGTAAGTCCCAGTTGATTTCAGTATGAAAAGCCGCAGAGTTGAATTAAACTACAAATAAAAAGCGTGAAGTATGAAAAAGCTTGTCTAATATGTCATTGTAGAGGATGGATGGCATTGATGTTTACGCCAGGCTCTTTAAAGTCTACCAACAAAAGTCCCTCATGGTAAAAAAAAAAAAGCTGCCAGCATAACCTTACCAGCAGAAATGTGTGATTTGAATTTTTTTTTGGTTCGGTGATCCGGGATGTTTCCATTGCATGCTAGCAGTTCTGCTGTTCGGTTCAAAGTGGTGGCACCACAATTCATCACCTGCCACTATGCGCAAAAGAAACGAATCACCCTCCTCTTCGTATCTCAGAAAGTGGTTCAAACTCCATCTCATGCCTTCTTTCTTATGATGGTTGGTAAGAAACCGAAGTACTCATTGTGAACACACCTTCCGATACTTCAGTTTCTTGCTAACCACCATTTGAACTGTCCATAGTGAAACAGCGAATTCCTCTGTTAGCGAATGTAAGCTCCGGCGACGGTCCACCCGAATTGCTGCATCAATATTGGCAATGGTGTCTTCTGACGCAACAATATACGCCTGACCTGGTTTCTGAAGATCTTTTGTTAACTCACGTCCTTCTTTAAACATCGTTGTCCAGTTCTTCACTGTTGTCTTCCACACACTTTTGTCACCATACACTGTCTGCATTCTGCGACGAATGCCAACTGGTCGACATCCTTCAGTTGTTAGAAACCGAACCAGCGCTCGCTGACCAACTCTGGACGGATTCTGTAACACACCGGCCATGTTTTCAGTAGTCTGTTGAGAAAACTATGAGTCGGAGGATAAAGATATTGTGCAAACTTGACGATTGGTATGACCTGTTTACACCAGAAGTGACGTCATCGTGCACATCGTAAGTATGTTTCATTTGAATACGCCTCGTAGAAATTATATATTACTCGTTGCAAGGATCAGAACAAGGCAGTAATCCTTTTTTTTTTGTCATGTTATGAGAAGAGGCGGCGTGGGACACGCTGTGACAACGGGAAAGATAGCAGGAAAGAGAGATAGATGAAGGCCGAGACAGATGTTGGACGAAAATGTGGTGCGAAAATGTCACCGATGACAATCAACAACAGAGTTATTAAATGACACATGTAATAGAAATTGACGGATGTTCATGCTCGCCAACTGGCTGGACACTGCCGTATCAATTAGTTTAGCTCGATGAAATTACTAGTCTCATACAGAACACTTTATAGCAAACATTTCTGATAATATCGGTAGGGACTATCGTGCCCGATGAGTACATGTGTTTATTTGTATTCATACGTGTAGTATCGATCTGCCAGTTAATATCATCCGTGGATTCCACGAATGAGGCCATTATCTACACAGATGGATCCGTCATCTGTGGGTTGAGAAGCGCATGGGTCTTCGCGGCTCAGAGGGGTGGGAGAACGATCAAGGAGGCGTCTGGGGCTTTTGCGGTAACCACAAGCAGTCTGACCATGTAGATCATGGCTGTTATGAAAGCGATGGTCGGGCTCGAAACAATGAGTGGCACATATGTGTGCATCCTCAGTGATTCGATGAGGATGCTCAGGAAGGTTGAATCAGGTTGCGCGCGGCGCCAGTGGTTGGAGACGGTAGGGCGGTCATGGTTACAGAGAGTGACCGTCATACTCGTTCCGGGATATGTTGGTGTCGAAAAGAACGAGAGAGTTGAGAAGTTGGCGGGAACAGCTATAGTGGAGGGCGGGAGATCAATGGGCCGAGCCGATATCCTAAACGCCGTTAGGGAAATCGGCTTGAAGGAAGATTCAGAAGTTGATCTAGAATCGACGTCCTTGGCGCGATTGGTTGAATTGCGTGTGGAACGAGGGGCGACGAGGAAGGAACACCACACGGTGCGGTGAGGAAGGAACACCACACGGGGGTCCAAAGATGTCTGGTTAACCAGCACAGGACCGGAACGGCCAGACATCACGGGCTGGCTGGCAGACATACTGAGGATGAGATCTGAGCGCGAATGGACTTGAACAGAGTGCGATGACGATGATCCGGCGACTAACTAACAAACTAACTAACTAGTTAATATCGGCGTGGTGTCTTCTTCCCTGACGAAGACCGATTAGACGTAACGTATTTGTAATGTTCAAACTGAATTGACCCATACGTTATTATATCAGGGCACAACAAATCCCAAGCTTCAGGTCGCCAAGAAATGTTTCTGTGGAGCATATCATTTCAAGACCAGTGTCGTATTTACGAGCACACTTTCCCTTATCACACATAGCCCCCCCCCCCCCCCCCCCCCGTTTGAAAGGACACACCGCGTATGTAATATTTTCCCGCCTTCCTTCGATTTTCAAAATCAGACTCTCGGCTTTAAGATACGCAGCACGTAAGACAGAACACAAAAAAGGAATAGGAGAAATAGATAAGCATTACTTTAAAATGAACTTACATTTTAACCCGACGCCTAGAACCTAAACAAATTTGTCACCGAAAGTTTTATATATATATATATATATATATATATATATATATATATATATATAAATATAAATATATATATATATATATATATATATATATATATATATATATATTCATATACATACACACTTTGAATCCTGGTATTCAAACAGGTATGTTAATGTCTGTTACCAGGTAGCCGAAGGTTTTGGCTATACGTAGAAGGTATTATAACTTCCTCCAGCATACTAGGCCTGGGGAAAGCTCACAATAGACATTTGTTGGTGTATGCGTGTGTTTAGGCAGGTGGACACCTTACCTCGTGATTACTGAGCCGCCATATATATATATATTTGTATGTGCGTGTGTTAATATTGATAACAAAATGAAAGCAATAATGATGCATCTGTGACTATATTTTCACAAATCTACGGAAGGCTGACACATTGCACATGCAATACAGTAACACACAATTACCAATTTCATACATGCGAGCGTAGCAATTACATGTGATGCTGTGCAAGATAACATAACATTTATAGACGCGTAACACGCTAAAACTAAGGGGTTGAAGCAACAGGTGTGTAAGTGTGTTTGCTTGGTGCTGATATCTGATAAAATACTTATGTTATAAAAAGCATGTCTATTTACTGTAGCAATATACGCGCGATGCTGTTGTACACGCAGTTTAGGTGTTTTTGGTAGTGTCTTGTATGTTGTTTTCAGTTTATGTCCAATGTTTAATTGTTTGTTGTATTTGATTTTTGTCCGTTGTTTAATTGTTTATTTGAATCTATGTCCATTGTGTAATTGTTGTTTTCACTTTATGCCTATTGTTTAATAGTTTATTTGTTGAATTTGGCACGTCCATTGTTTAATTGGATATTTGTTGTATTTGGTTTGTGTCCATTTTTTAATTGTATTTAGTATATGTTTATTGTTCAATTGTTTGTTTGTTGTATTTAGTTTATGCCCATTGTTCAATTATTGTATTTAGTTCCATGTCCATTGTTCAATTATTGTATTTAGTTCCATGTCCATTGTTAAATTGTTGTATTTGTTTTTTGGCAATTTTTCAATTGTTTCTTTGCTGAATTTAGTTCATGCCCATTGTTCAATTGTTTGTTTCTTGTATTTAGTTCATGTCCATTACTTCATTGTATGCTTCTTGTATTTAGTTCATGTCCATTATTCAATTGTTTGTTTCTTGTATTTAGTTCATGCTCATTGTTCACTTGTTTGTTTCTTGTATTTAGTTCCATGTCCATTGTTCAATTGTTTGTTTCCTGTATTTAGTTCATGTCCATTGTTCAATTGTTTGTTTCTTGTATTTAGTTCATGTCCATTACTTCATTGTATGTTTAGCCTGCTTGGCGTTGCCCATTTAATTGTTGTTTGTTTTGTTATATCCCTTTTTGCATTGTCCTGACAAGCCACTAAATCTAAAACAAATAAATCAACCCACCATCAAAGCTAACCCCAAGTAAGCTGATGTGAAATCATTACAGGTAACACACCCTGACATAACATTGAAAGACTGCATAATGCCTCATCAAAAACTATTTTTATCAAAATGAAAAATCGAATAACAACATGAAGAGCAGGAAGTATAAAACTATTTATTTCCAACAGGAGCATGCTGGTGCCATCAATGCTGAGGCTCTTTGCAGGAATGCTTTGCAAAGCAGTTAAGTGATATTGTTGTGGTGATTTTGCAACGTTTTGTTTCACATGATGAGGTTGCTAACCTCAACAGCAAGTCTGCAATGTTGTATGGTGTAACAAAAACAGAAGTAACACATCTCTATTCAACAAGTATGATAAGTACGGTGTAACAAAAAACAGAGGTAACATTCCTATACAAGTATGTGTTTGTTGTATGGTGTAACAAAAGCAGATGTAACACATCATTAAACAAGTATGTGTTTGTTGTATGATCTAACAAAAACAGATGTAACACATCATTATACAAGAATGTGTTTGTTGTATGATCTAACAAAAACAGATGTAACACATCATTATACAACAAGTAAGTGTTTGTTGCATGGTGTAACAAAAACAGATGTAACACATCATTATACAAGTATGTGTTTGTTGTATGGTGTAACAAAAACAGAGGTAACATATCCCTATACAACACATATGTGTTTGTTGTATGGTGTAACAAAAACAGATGTAACATATACCTGTACAACAAGTATATGTTGCTGTGTGGTGTTACAAAAACAAATAACACATCCCTATGCAACAAATGCATAAAAGCGTAACAACAGAAACAACCAAATGTGCATTATGAACGACCACAACTGCTCAACAAGGACCACACCAATACAGAACTTGTACTTACCAGCTCATTAAACGGCACATCCAACAAAACCGTTACTGCACATCCAACAGAACTGTTACTGCACATCCAACAAAACCGTTACTGTACATCCAACAGAACCATTACTGCCCCATTCTCATCACCAATGCCGCTGTCTTGAATAGGTTATTTTCCACGGTGAAGCCAAATTCAGCCAAACTATGAAGATGACTCCAAATTTATGCAAGTTTCCTTTGCCAGGCAGGTGTATTATAACCTTGTGAAGCCAAATCCAGGATAATTTGGACAGTGAGTCCAAACCTTTGCAAATATCCTTTTCCAGACAGATGTGCTAAAGCTTATGACACCAACCAAACTCAGATGGTGACTCTAAATTAATGAACATTTCCTTTGGCAGGTATGTGTGCTAAAATTTGTGAAGCCAAAATCAGCCTAATTTGGACAGTCAGTCCATTTTTAGGCAATCTTTCATCGCCAGACAGGGATGCTAAAGCTTATGTAGCCAAAATCAGTAAAATTTGTACCATGATTGTGTAAATGTCCTTCGTTATATAGGTGCTAAATCTTGCGAGGTCAAAATCATAACAAATAAGAAGAGATCTGCAAGTCTCTGTCAATTTCCTTCTTCAATACCAACTGTAAATCTGGACTGCATGTGTTATCCTGATGGATCGGGAAACTAATAGAAAAGCAAGCTAAATTAAACCACTTTATCTTCATGTGTGAAGAATGCCAAAGAAAACATTTTCATGGGTTGAGTGACCAGCATGACCTGTGGCTGGTGATATATTTAACGAAGAACCACAATTAGTGGTGCTGTCCATCGCAGATGATGTACGGTAAGTAGCATGTCCTTTCCAGAACATCGCTTCTTACAACCGCCAACCTATTTGGCTATTATAAGTTTCTTGGCAAGTGTGCAGCATGGTAGGTTGCCATTACTTTCCGTATGTAGAATAGTGCAAAAAAAAAAACCCATGTTTGCCAAACTGGATACGAGTGTGATTCAAACTGGGTGCATTGGGATTGTGAAATGGACGCTTCACCCCTAGGTCCTGCACCTCCCTGATGTACAGTAGCAGAACCAAAAGATGTTGAACTGTACATCCCTGTTGCTTCTTCTCATTTGTAGAGCATACATAATTGAAAACAGCTTCTATGGGGACAGATTAAATTCTGGAGTATAAAACTCTTTGCCATTGATGTATTTTCCAGAATGAAATTGCTTCTTGTGATGCCTTGTATAAGGAATGGGTAAAATATAACTTTCTCTGGTGTCTCATTTGTGTAGTCCTCGTTTCCAGACAAGAATCTTTTGGTCATAATCTTGATTCCTGTTTTGCTTTTTCACCCATGTAGAACAACACATACACTGACTTCTGTGACTACCATTTAAATTTTACATTCATTTATATACTATTGCATCTCTCAGATTTTTTCCTTTCTCAAACTATCTGTACACAAAAGCACAATCTTTAAGATTTCACCATTACTTGTATTAAATAAATGCAATACAATGAAATGTGACTTTTTCTTAATCTTTTTTTTTCTTAAAGCTTCAAAGTTTTACAATAAGAAGACAGCATGCAAAAAAAAGTATAAATGCAATTCTGGTACAAGGAGAAAAAGGCTACAGTGTAACAGCACTATTAGTAAAATCAACAAGGACTAGGTAAAATGTATATATATTTATATATATAACAGTTATCAGCAAAACTACATACAAAGACTGGGTAAAATGTATCCAAAACAGTAACAGAGATACTTATATGATAGAATGTTCACAGAAAATAATGATTGAGTCTTCATGGCCCAACATGAAAAGAAAATTATAAATAACAAAATGGACTCACTCCTTGTGCATAGATTAGTTTTCCACTTTTGCAAGGGTTCAATACTCAGTGTCATATATTAAGCATCAACACACACAATACAACAATGTCTTAGCCGTTCATTTTTAACCAAGCCCATATTTACTAAGATCCTCAGATCATGAGAACTTACTAAAAAGAAACCCCCAAAAAACCGACAATCTATTTCTATCTGCACACTTATCTCTAGTGTATTCTCGCTTGCTCTACTATATTTCATTTCACATTTTTTAAACCATTCATTTTTAACCAAGCCCATATTTATAAAGAACCTCAGATCACGAGAGCTCACTACAAAAAACCAACAATTTATTTCTGTCCGCACATTTATCTCTAATTTATTCTCATTTGCTCTGCTATATTTCATTCCATTTATGTTAGCCATTCATTAAACAAAGTCCATATTTACCAAGATCCTCAGATCATGACATCTCACTAAAAAAAAAACAACAACCCAAAAACCGACAATTTATTTCTGTCCACACATTTATCTCTAGTTCATTCTCACTTGCTCTGCTATATTTCATTTAATTTATGTTAACCACTCGTTCTTAACCAAGCCAATATTTAACAAAATCCTCAGATCATGAGAGCTCACTAAAAATTATAAAATTTAAAAAAAATAAAAATAAATGTCAATTTATTTGTCCACACATTAATCTGTTGTTGTTTAGTCCGGCCTGCTTTGTCATCCATCATTTAATTTCACTTTTGTTGAATCTTTGTTTCTAATAAAGGAAATATTTGTCTGTTTGAATCATTTAATTTCAATTTTGCTAACTTTTCGCTTCTAATAAAGGCGATATTTGTCAGTTTGAATCATTTAATTTCAGATTACGATAACACACTTTTTTTTTTAAAAGATCATTTATTCTGTCCACAAATTTTTCCTTTGTAATTTCACTTCATACCTGCCATTCATACTTTCTCTTCATTCATGTGAACGGGATCAAGATGCTGAGCAGCGCAAGAGCTGCAACAGTCAGTGATCCATAGCTGACTGCTAGCTCCAGGGCCTGGAACCAGAGCTGCTAAGACC
Organism: Ariolimax columbianus; assembly: GCA_036924085.1. NCBI lineage: Eukaryota > Metazoa > Mollusca > Gastropoda > Stylommatophora > Arionidae > Ariolimax > Ariolimax columbianus. The sequence goes on from JAVGWX010000004.1 coordinate 54,849,134, forward strand.
CTTCTACATCTCCATGCAGTGATCATGGATAACAGGCTGCGACACAGCAGACTGGCTAAGGAGAAGGTATTGAAAAGGGAACACTAATCTGGTGCTGAAGTCGGGTGTGTTGGATCGAGATGTGCAAATATCACAGTCAAGCTGTAAACTACGACATAACGCATTCTGTTTTTCTGGACTACATTCTGCTACTTAAGCCTTTTCAGGGTTTGGTAGCAGGTGATTGAAAACGAACGAAGCCAAGCCATTCATGTGAACTATTTGTTTATAACTATACTCATATTAACCAAGTGCCTTCATTGTGTTATTACATAATGATAACTCACTCTAAAAACATAACAATTTATTCCTACCCACACACTTACTTCTAGCAATTTCACACAATTTTTATTATTCATAATTTCATGTCATTTCAATTAAAATAGTGTTGTTAGATTATCTGACTTAGAACAAGAACCATATTTTAATGTACAAGTCCAAGTTGGTTTATGTCAAATGTGTTCATAAGCTTATTAGCCCAGATAACACTTTCTTTAAAAAAAAAAAAAAAAAAAAAAAAAACTACATTTATTTCTGTCTTCCACATATCATTTGCGATGTTATGATAATTTGTACATTCTGTCAACCATCATTTCACACCTATTTCAACCAACAATGTATTATTATCCAAGTTCATTTTTGTCAGGTACTTTCATGGTAATTTAAACTCAGCCAACTTATCACAAATAATAATAAAACTTATTTTGGCTATACATTTATCTCTAGTAATTTAATTTAATTTCTTTTAACTGCTTCTTTTTATAAAATATGTCCATTTATGTCTCCCCACTTTATGTCACTTTTTTCATTTAATCAAGATAAATCACTCACTATCAAAACCATTTATATCTGCCATCTTTTTATCGCTTGCAATTCATTTAATTTATTTCAACCACAGTTCCATATCATTTAAATTCCATCATTCTTTTGTCTCTGTTCCTCTCATGTTTTGTTATCTTTCTAATAAAATCCACTAATTTATTTAAACAGGCTTTTTTTATCTTGAACTTCGATTAATCTTGATCACTTTCTCTTACTTGCAACAAAAATCAGACAAAACAATAGTAAATTAATTAATAAAAAAAGCACTAAAATGCCACTCACGTACTTAAAAGCGATAGTGACAGAAATATATGAATTAGTTTCAAAACTTTAAGCAGTGTCCTAACCAATTATGTTGCATCATAAACAGCTTTGGCTTCAAGGATATCAATAAAAAAACAATGTATTTCATATCTTGAAATAAGCAGAAAACACCAACAAAATCTTCAGATAGCATTTATATTTGGAATTCTGTAAATGATCAGCAGTCATTTTAATAAAAGGCTATAGTAAAGTTTTACAAAGTAGCCTTTCGGAACACTCACAATTCAACTCAACTTATTCTTTCTTGCTCTCCTTGTAAAATATAGCCACAAAAACTGTGGATTAAATTTTGGGTCATCTTCTTGAATCCTGACCATGGGACTAAAAATGTCCTAGCCTCCACTTAAACTATTCTTTAGTTTCCCCAATTTGCCTTGTCTTTTGTTGATTCTCAATTAGCACATGTCTGGTTACAGAATCATGTGTAACAAGGTTAATAATTTAACAAGTCCTAGCTCCATTCATCATTCTCTATTTCATGTCTTCCCTCGACTCAATCACCTTTAACAAGTCTGGGTCAACTCAACATCTTGCATGACTTCCAACCAACACTCACAAGTCTGGGTCAACTCAACATCTTGCATGACTTCCAACCAACACTCCCAAGTCTGGGTCAACTCAACATCTTGTATGTCTTCCAACCAACACTCCCAAGTCTGGGTCAACTCAACATCTTGTATGTCTTCCAACCAACACTCCCAAGTCTGGGTCAACTCAACATCTTGTATGTCTTCCATCCAACACTCACAAGTCTTGATCAACTCAACATCTTGTATGTCTTCCAACCAACACTCCCAAGTCTGGGTCAACTCAACATCTTGCATGACTTCCAACCAACACTCACAAGCCTTGATCAACTCAACATCTTGCATGACTTCCAACCAACACTCACAAGCCTTGATCAACTCAACATCTTGCATGACTTCCAACCAACACTCACAAGTCTTGATAAACTCAACATATTGCATGACTTCTAACCAACACTCACAAGTCTTGATAAACTCAACATATTGCATGACTTCTAACCAACACTCACAAGCCTTGATCAACTCAACATATTGCATGACTTCTAACCAACACTCACAAGCCTTGATCAACTCAACATATTGCATGACTTCTAACCAACACTCACAAGCCTTGATCAACTCAACATATTGCATGACTTCTAACCAACACTCACAAGCCTTGATCAACTCAACATCTTGCATGACTTCCAACCAACACTCCCAAGTCTGGGTCAACTCAACATCTTGTATGTCTTCCATCCAACACTCACAAGTCTTGATCAACTCAACATCTTGCATGACTTCCAACCAACACTCCCAAGTCTGGGTCAACTCAACATCTTGTATGTCTTCCATCCAACACTCACAAGTCTTGATCAACTCAACATCTTGCATGTCTTCCATCCAACACTCACAAGTCTTGATCAACTCAACATCTTGCATGTCTTCCATCCAATACTTACAAGTCTTGATCAACTCAACATCTTGTATGTCTTCTCACCAACATTTACAAGTCTCAGTCCACTGAACACATTATATATCTTCACAAAAATATTTGCAACTCTCAGTGACTCAACAGCTTGCATATCTTCCCATCAACTCCCACAAGTCTTGATCAACTTAACAGCTTGCATATCCTCCCACTAACACTCACAAGTCTTGGTCAACTCAACAGCTTGCATATCCTCCCACCAACACTCACAAGTCTTGGTCAACAGCTTGCATATCCTCCCACCAACACTCACAAGTCTTGGTCAACAGCTTGCATATCCTCCCACTAACACTCACAAGTCTTGGTCAACAGCTTGCATATCCTCCCACTAACACTCACAAGTCTTGGTCAACAGCTTGCATATCCTCTCACCAACACTCACAAGTCTTGGTCAACAGCTTGCATATCCTCCCACTAACACTCACAAGTCTTGGTCAACAGCTTGCATATCCTCCCACTAACACTCACAAGTCTTGGTCAACAGCTTGCATATCCTCCCAATAACACTCACAAGTCTTGGTCAACTCAACAGTTTTCATGTCTTTCAAACAACACTTAAATGCTCCCTTAAATGCATTTAAACATTTTACATGTTTTTCACTCTGTGATGTTACTAATATCACTCAATTAACCTGAACATTGTAAATATATCTACTTCCTGTATTCGTTGATACAAATCTCAATTCATCTGAAGATTGTACATGCCCCTCTCTCTCTATCTATAATTATATATGTAATTATATATTTATATATATATATATATATATATATATATATATATATATATATATATATATATATACACACGCGATAGTACAAATCTCAGTAATTTATCTGAACATTTTGTGTGACTCACTTTTTCCCATTTCTTCTTCTTCGTTCACTTTCAGGCATCAGCTTGAATATATCTAAAGATAACAGTGGTTAGCCTGAGACTATTGGTAACGCTTGTCCAGTAATGATATAGAAGATGACCACACATTCTTCTTTGTTCCTTGTATGTGGTACACCTTTGTAGCAGTTGCTCAGCAGTCATTTTATTAGTGTCGCTGACACATTCACATGTATGTCCTGTTTTTAGTTTGTTGAACAGATGTTATTTCAATCTATTGTGGCCTGTGTGGGCTCTAAAGATTTCTACCTGCTCACCTTAACGTCTATATACTGGCTTAAAAGACTGCAGAGTTTGTAGACAACCAGATCCTCATTCCAGTCATGTAGTTTTTTCACAAAGTGACCAGCGGACGATTGGAATGTTTTCATGTACCTCTGAAGAGTTCCCTGGGTGTTCATACTGGCACTGGAGATCTCTTGGCTGTTTGTTCTGGGGTTGACATAGGCCATCTCTTTCCTGATCAGCAGACTCCTCGTGAGTAGGGTGGCTGGTTGTACTACTTTTGTCCGACTGCTGCACCGTTCCCTCTGTCTCCGCCAGCCACCATGTACTTGTAAATTGGCTGCCTCTAGGGTAAGTGCACTATCTGGAATCCGTAACAGGGTATTCTCGATTATATTTTCCATTAAAACGGTATGTGTATAGAAAATTGCTAGTAATATTGACCTATGTCAAGCTGGTAATTTGCTTCATTTGGTTGATGACCTGTGTGCTTGCTTTGTGCTGGTTCCCGAATCTGCATCTGGTAAACCTGTTAGCCTCTTCATAAGTTATACCAACATCAGGTTGATTCTATGCTGGTACAAATCTCACTCATTCTATATCAACATTTGGAATGCTTCACCTCCTCTCTCTCTCTGCTAGTACACAATAAATCCATCTGATCATTTCGAATGCCCATCTCTCTCTTTACTATTATACAATCAATTCATCTGAACATTTTGAATGCTTCTCCCTCTCTCTATTAGTACACAACCAATTTATCTGGATATTTTGAATGCCTCACCACTTCTCTCTCTACTACTACACAATCAATTCATCTTAACATTTTGAATACCTCTCTCTCTACTTAGTACACAATCAAGATATCTGGATATTTTGTGTGCCACTCTTCCTCTCTCTCTATCTGCTAGTACACAACCAATTTATCTGAACATTTTGGCTTGGTTTGGCTTCGTTCGTTCTCAATCTCCTGACACCAAACCCTGAAAGGACTTAAGTAGCAGAATGAAGTCCAGAGAACGCAATGTGTTGTGTCGTAGTTTACAGCTGGACTGCGATATTTGCACCTTTCGGTCCAACACATCCGACTTCAGCAGACATTTTTTAGGCCCGGGTTAGCGTTCCCTTTTTGATCCCTTCTTCTTAGCCAGTCTGCCCTGCTGCAGCCTGTTATCCAGGATCACCGCGTAGAGGTGTAGAAGGGTCTTGGCAGATCTGGTTTGCTGGCCCTGATGCTAACAGTCAGCAATGGGTCGTAGACCACTGCAGCTCATGCACTGCCTGAACATTTTTAATACCTCTCTCTCTCTACTAGTACACACTCAAATTCATCTGAACATTGTCCATGTCTCCACACTGCCAACAGAAGAACGTTGAAGACCGACCTACTTCTATAACACCACCATCAATGTGAATCCTAGTTTACTATTGTGTGATAATTTTCCCCCAAGTTATTATTGAATACGATTGTCTGCATGAGTCAGTAAACTACAATAACACACACACACACCCACACAATATAAGAGACAAATCAATGTTATGATGATCAATACTGACACTGTTTGATTTCAATGCTACATTACATACTAACAAACCAACATGAGCAAAACAATGTCTGTATGAAAGTATGTCAAAAACAGAATGTTTCTTTAACAAGAATTCAACTATGTCCTGTTTCAATACACAGTCTTTCCAGTCTAAACAGGATGGATGTAACACTTTTGTATATCACACTGGCCAAATCTTTAAACTTGACTCTTTTTTGTGTATATTACACTGGCCAAATCTTTGAACTTGGCTCTTTTTTGTAGAGGGTGTTATTGAGTGATTTAATCATCTGGGTGGATCATGTTCTATTTCGGAGTGCATATTCTCTCAATTTTTCTTCTGTTTGCTTGGTGTTTTCTGAGTGCTTAGACAACTTGTCTTGTTGCGACTGTTGTCACAACGGTCGTTACTCCCTCCAGTCTAAGTGCAACGCGCATGTGAATCAAAATGTGGAAATCTGTATTTATCACATATTAGCACATATGATGAAGGTTGTTAGAAACATACACACCGAATAGGATTTCAGCAACCATTGGTTGAGGACTGTTGCCTCGGACCAGGATAATCTATGCAGAACATGGCAGAAAGTTTCTATTTGAGCTTTCTATCATACATCAGTTTCCAGACCATAGTCATTACTTGGATTATTCATCTTTACAGCGTGATTTTCTTTCATTTTTTCAGTTAAAATTGTACTATGATTTCCTTCTTCCATTTCCATGATATCTGAAGCACATTCGGAATCCAGTGAATCTTTCTTCTCTGGGTAATTGTTACCCGATTGAACATGTTTGTAGACACCTTTGTCTGTACTTTCTCCTTCTCTGTGATAGAAATAATTAAAATTCGACACAATAACAGGCACAGGAAGAGCGATGGTTAGCACCCCTGCTATAGCACAGAGGGATCCTACCAGCTTTCCCCAGACTCCAATCGGCATCATATCACCGTAGCCGACAGTTGTCATGGTTACAACTGCCCACCAAAATGCATCAGGAATACTTTTGAAATGAGTTTGATCTGCGTCCGCTTCTGCGAAGTAAACTGCACTGGAAAATAAGATAACACCTATGAAGAGGAAGAATATGAGGAGGCCCAGCTCTCGCATGCTGGACTTCAATGTTTGGCCTAGGATCTGAAGACCTTTTGAGTGCCTGGAAAGTTTAAATATCCTGAAGACACGCACAAGCCTTATCACTCTGAGGATGGCCAGTGACATAGCTTGATTGTTACTTTTGCTCTGATCTGCCACAACAGTGCCCAGAGTGATGAAGTATGGAATGATAGCAACGATGTCGATGCAGTTCATGATGTTCTTGAAGAAGCCCAGTTTTTCTGGACACGAAGCGAATCTGACCAGAAGCTCAAATGTAAACCAAATAATACAGCAGGTTTCAATAACGAAGAAGGGTTCATTAAACTTTGGAATATCATCCTCTTCAATGGATTCCTTAGAATCATTGAGCGTGGAGTTGATAACCCTGTAATGCTTGAATTGTGGTAAAGTTTCTAGGCAAAATATAACAATTGACAATAAGATAATAACTACAGAGAAGATAGCACAGAGCCGTGCTGCAGCAGAGCTTTCTGGATATTCAAACAGAAGCCATACCCTTCGTTGGAATTCATTCTGTGGCAAAGGTTTCTCTTCCTCCTTAATAAATCCTTCATCTTCTCTATATCTCTCGAAGGCACTCTCTCCAAGTTCATAGAATTTAATCTCCTCAGAAAACACATCCAATGGTACGTTTACTGGCCGCCGTAATCTTCCACCACTTTGGTAGAAGTACAGTATAGCATCAAAACTAGGCCGATTCCGGTCAAAGAAGTACTCGTTGCGCAAAGGGTCGTAGTAACGGTTCCTTTTCAGAGGGTTTCCGAGAAGTGTCTCAGGAAACTGAGTGAGCGTCTTCAGCTGAGTCTCGAACCTGAGACCGCTAACGTTGATTACAACGCGCTCGCAGCTGCAGTCATAGTCGTTCTCGGGTGCTCCCATCCCATCGTCATTGTCTTCCTCTGAGAGCTTCGGAAAGGACCTGGAATTTGGAAGATTAAAAGATCGTAAAAGTGGCCGTTGGGTGGAATGGTAACTGTCCCGGTATCCGACCGGGCCACCGTTACCTTCGATCCCGGCCATAGCAACCTCCATGTTGCAGTCTGCATGAGTCCCACCCTGACTGAAGCTCCCTATGTCTGTATCTTACACGGGTGTCACACTATGCAATAATGCGACGTTTGACCACAAACAAAGCTACAAACATGGCGGATATAAATAATTCGCTCGGTCCCCGGATGAAATCGATTAGTTTGACGTCACAGACGGCTTCGATCCTAAATCACATTCACAGAGAGTTTAGTTTATACAGCAAAACCCCCAAACAAAAATAAACCCCTACATCTACTCACCGCCCAACACCAACCCTACTTGCTAATGGCTCTCTCCCACCCGCAATTATCCAGGGTCTACACAACTGTAGTGATAAAACAACAGCGAGTTATCAATACTCTTAATTTTACACATAATTCATATATCATTTACATATATTACTCGCAGTGTTAGCTTGCGTGAGCGGAAAGGCTAATGATTAGCAAGCAAAAACATCCTTCAGCGTGTTCCGCCCTCGACTCACCCTCGAGTGTGCTAGAAAACTTCTCCACACATCCCATTGGTTCCACTGTTACCTACATACTTTTAACTATGCTTATACAGTAAACAACGATAAGAAACGTCTAACTAGTTCTATTTCTACAAAATATAGTCAGCTTTCAGTCCATAGACATAACACAAACGAACTCACCTTTGAACACAAAAAGAAAACTTGTAGCCGTAGCCTAAATAAAGTAGCAAACGATCAAAATTCCTCTGCTAATAATTCGACCAATCGCCTTCAAACTTGACTACTATTTACATTTTTATATTAAAGTTTCTAAATTTTATATGCCATTGCAAAAAAATCTCGGTACAAAATTAAAATTTACAATGATGCATTTTCTGTGAACAACATTTTCTAGTATGATATAATTTTATTAACCGCGAAGTGTGTAGTTTCTGCGGTAACTACGTTGAGCATGGTACGGCACTATGAAAATCAATGGCGCTTTGTGGACGCTCGCACGCTGAGCGAGGGAAGTGGTAAAACCGCGTCAAAATTGTGTGATTCAGCGTTGTGTTTCGCCTAAAGTGGGAAACTAGACACGAATTTAGATGCTGTGAGTTCTTTAGTTTGTGAAAATTGACATTAAAGTGCAAGGTTTAGCCTTTCAACAAGATGACACAGTATCTACCCCCGAATTTACTGGCTTTATTTGCCGCAAGAGATCCCCTGCCTTTCCTTCTACCAGCAGACAAGTTGCCTCATGAGAAGAAAAGAGTTGCATATTCAGGAGTTGCGGCGTTTTTAGAAGGCTTTGAGGTAAATATTTGTCGAAGCATTGTTGTGGTTTGACTTTATGATGCTTAAGCTTGTGCTGTGGATCGTTATTGTTTTAAAACTCAAACTGCTTCTGAATAACCGCAATTGAATATCACATGCTTTCACAATTTTCAAAATGGCGGAGAGTCGCGTCGTGGAAGCGCCACTTGATCATTGTTGATAATCTAGAAAAAGGCTGTCTTTTACTAGTTCATCGTGTTGAAGCGAACGACAGTACATATTTTATATATTTAACGTGTATGTAACTAAACAGTTAGACTATGTTCTGGTGTCTCTCCAATCAATATCCTGAACTCAACCTGCGATCTAAATTATAATTTGAGTGGGCTGTTTGAATTCGTGATTCTGTAATCATCAAACTTGGTGATATCAAGCTATACTTAGTACACTGTAGTGATTTTTCACTACATGGTTAATGAAATCAAACTAACATTTACAAGAACATGCCTAGAAAGAAGTGTGAAATAATCTTAGTTCTCGCGTTGTTTAAAATGTCAATATTGAATGAATGTCATTTTTTGGGTCAATTTGACCTACTTGCCAGTAAATGAGTCAAGTAATATCATGAAGACCCACTCCAGAGTCGTCCAAAACATGTTCTAACTGATTCTAAAGGCCACTTGTCATTCTGGCCAAACTGGACCACTTAATTGTGGTTCAGGAATATGCAGTTTCGACATAATTTGGGTTCATATTCTAGAATCTAATAATAGACATTGCCAGTAAATGAGTCAAGTAATATCATGAAGACCCACTCCAGAGTCGTCCAAAACATGTTCTAACTGATTCTAAAGGCCACTTGTCATTCTGGCCAACTGGACCACTTAATTGTGGTTCAGGAATATGCAGTTTCGACATAATTTGGGTTCATATTCTAGAATCTAATAATAGACATAAATAGTTAAGTATGTAACTTGATTTTGCGCTACTATTAGTAGTGCACAATCAAGTTGCAACTCATGTACCTATATTAGTACTACAAACAATATTTCGAAACAGAACAGCTCCAGCGTCTTCTCGAAATGCACAGATAGTGCTGCTGTTTTTCACCTACTTTCTAGTTCTAGTCGTTTAGACTACCAGAAAATTACTCTTGACTGTGTACCTTTCTAGAAACTGTCCAGGTGTATAACAAAATAATTCAGTGTGCGCATCAAATTTAGTATAATAAATCAGTTATAATTCATGATTGTAGTCTATTTAATGTATATTATTAACTTTTATTCATAAAATAAGAGGCTTAGGGGCTGGAGGTTGGGTGTTCGAATCACAATGGATGCCGGTATTTTTTCATTTTGATCTTCTGGTAAATATTCCCCTGATCTCTGGGTAGTTAGATCGTGTTCAGTATTGAACAAAAGGATAAACTTTATAGCTGCTGCCCAGATAAAATTCTAGTTAAAAATCTACCCAAATTATTTGTACCTTCCCCCAGGACTAGTAAGCCGCAGGAAGTAGGTATTTTAAAAACCGCAGGAAGTTTTTAAAATACCTACTTCTGATGGTGATAGCCTTCGGCTACATACATCAGCAGGGATTTCCAAATTTAATGTGGCTCACCATTTTGTCAAAAATTTCACTAGCCAGTCATGCAATTTATGTTAACAAATTTAAACTAGGCACTAATCCACCTTTATTTCTTAATAACAATGCGTACCAAACCAAAATATATTGTATTACTTACACAGTATGTCTATTTCGTCTTACGAAAAATGCACAACTGTCTGAGTTTTCACTGTTTTGTACAAAGATTGATGATAATTTGAAGCTGTTTTCTGATGGAGAATTTTTAAAGTTGTGTGCTCAAACAAAGCTGATACCTTCAAAAAGATTAGTCTCAAATAACTGTTACTAGGAAAGTAGAACTGACATTAAATATTCATGAGGCATTGAAAATAAAGCTATTAGCATGCAAATTATGCTCAATAGCTTTAAATGAAAGCGTGGATTCACACAATACAGTTCAGTTTGGCTATTTTCATTTATAAGATTGGCTAGACTAGATCATTGGGTGTTCACCTTATTTCTCTATTTCACAAGGCTGTGTGCGTTGCACTGTGTTTTTATTTTGAGCATGTCTGCCCAGTGAATCTGTCTTTGGCACGCATTTTATGTAAGTGTCTGCTTCCTCCTGCTTTTTCTAATGGTTTGCTTACCTAGGGTAACGGCAGATACTGTAATGGGGAGCGAACCCAGCACCTTTTGGTTGGGAGCCGTGTCACTTAACCACTAGCTCACGCCGTCCCCATTACTAGAAATTTGAAGTCTTTGAAGATCTGTTGGCTTTATATCACTTTAAAGGAACAGACATTGTGGAAGTTGCGAAAACTACTCGCTAAATATCACCTCAGTTTGAAAAAAAACCTTGCAGGGTTTATGACCGCTATGGCTGCAACACAAGTGGTATTGGTATCATGTTAATTAAACAAAATAAATACAAAATCTGTACTGGTTGAATTATCATCTGTCAGGATAATTTTTTGTGCCAAATCTCTTGATTTTATTGTTTGAAAATATTATGTAAATAAAAACGGACATGGAAAATTCTTCATCCAAGCAAGGGGTAAGAATTGTCAACAGTTTCACTATTTTCTACACCTGGAGTGGGATGCTGATTTTGGTAATGCCAACTTCTTGGCCATAGTGTGCTCGCTAGGTCTTTCAAAAGTGCTCATAAGAACTTTTGTGTTGAAAGCTGTTCATTACGGTTAAGTGCAAGCCAATACTGAAGTTGAACGACTACATTCCTTCTGGACAATTCTTCTTGTTTGATTGAGTTAAATTTGAAACCTCGGTCAAAAGATCAAACTGGTGCATGTCCTGTTCAAAGCATTTAGAAATTGGAAATCTTAGGTGCCAGCTTCAAGACATAATTTAATTTATTTAAACTAAAAAATGTTGAAATAATAGTGTGCGCTGTTCAATATCTGGTTGTAATATCTCAGCTTCATGCTGAATTTGAAGAAAGAGATCTAGATTTTCTAGCTCAACATATGACCCTGAATGTATAGTAACTAATCCCAATCTTTATTCCTTTAATTGCGGTTGTATTGTCGATTTCAGTGACAACTCTCAATAGAAAAATTCTCAAGTCTAAAATTATAATTTTCCTTTCTGTATATGTTCTCATTCAGTATATTTATGAAATACATGTTAACTGTATTTGCTTAAATAGATTTAATTCAACAACCGACTTGTCACTTCTAGTCTACTATCATGCCACTATGTATTTTGTCAGTTTTTCTGTTATACTTTGCATGATTGTTAGTTCTGTTCTTTTTCAGTTTCACCGCCTAGAGACTATGCATTCCTCTACCTTTTGCTTGTATGCATGCTTATTTGTGCAGCTCATAAGTTTTGAGTTTAGCATTTTAGTTTTTCCCTATTATCGACTGGTCACACAGATTACCACCGACATGAGTTGAAAACTCTAACCAAATAATCAAATAAATGATGAATAGATGCTTATTTGTTTTATGAACCTTTTGCTGACATTACCTGACATCTAAAATTGAAGTGTATTTGTAAATTACTTTATTGTTCACTTTTAGAGTTTACTTTTCCAAGGCCATTAAGCAAGATAATGTGGTAGTCTTGGCATGAAAATTAAATCACCAAACAAACATGTTGGTTTTGTTTTTGGTACTATCATAATTTTTAAAATGTCCGTTTAGCTGAATAATAAATAAAACTACTTACGCCCTGTGAGAGCTACCCACGTCCTCCAGCAGAGCTGTATTATCGTCTATGAGCGATTTCTGAAGAGAACGACTTCTGCAGGCACCATCATAGAAAGGAGGGTTCGAGTCTGGCAATGGGAAGTCACAGCAAGACGACTCATGTCTAGATCTGAAAAATTTATCACGAAAATAATAAATTATTCACTTCTCTGTTCCTGTATCAGACATGGGGTATTCTTCTTTTTTGGTTTTGTACGCTCGTTTTATGCCACTATATGCTCTACCTCCATGAAGTGATAGGGTCTCAATGGTTCTTCACAGTTTGTCATGCATGCTTCTTTCTTTCGGGCCAGGTCTGGTCACAAGCTTTGATGCAGAGGACATGTTTACACAATGTGTTTTGAGGTCCTCTCACATGTGCATTTAACCTGCAATCACCTGTTCTAAGGCAAAAATTGTGGTCTACTATATCCTGTTCAATTTGTTGATAGGGTCTTGTGGGTATTTGCTGTTTGTTCTTTTTTTCCAGCAGATGTCTTAATTTATTTTGAATGTGCCCTAGCTTCTGACAGTGATATTGGGTGGGTGATTTGTTCTCCTTGTCTGCCCTCCCTGGCCAGTCTGTCTGCTCTCTCTGATCAGTATGTCCCTATCATTTCTTAATTTGCCACAGTGAACTTGGTTCCACTGGAGAGTGGTTTTGTTGTGTTCTGAAAGATTATTCAGCGGAGATATACATTCTCTTTCCATGTTATCTCATGGACTGCAGAATTTGCATGCTAAGAACACTATTCTGTTGTCATTTAACCCTTTTTCCTCTAGTAGTTTGGTACCTTTGATTATTGCCTGTTCTGTTCTTTTAATTTGTTGAGGGTTCACAGGCAGCACTTCCTTTTTCTGTATCGGCTCTGTCCTGCAGTATTTTGATTTCTGCCCTCCTTTTTCGCTGCTTCCTCTAATGATTGAACTGTGTAGGCATGGGTCGAGGATAGAAGTTATTTTTGTGCTTTAAGGTATGTTCTGTAATGAAGTTCTGATTTCTTCCTCTGTCTATTGTTGCCTGGTATTTTTGTTTCCACAGTGAAGTTGGTCTGCTGGTCTATATTTTCATATACGACTATCATTTCCCATTTTGTTGGATCATTTTGTTAGGACTTTTGATAGATGGCCAAAGCTTGGTCTTCTATGTGATTTTGTTGTTGTTAATTCATTGACTTTTCCTTGCACGGGGTGTTTAATTCATGCACTTGTATTTTTGTTAGAGCTTTTTTTTTTCCTTCTCTGCGCTCACAGAGGCTCTGGAGGCATGCTGTCACTTTCAGTTCACTTATTGGGTTGCTTTTCAGACCTCTGGTAATGATTCAGTTTCTAATTTCTGTTGTTTTGGGGTATAGTTTCTAGTGCTTTTTTTAAAACCCAGAAGGTAGCTCCACACTTCATGTTTTTATTCAATGTGAATGGTGGCATGTGCAAAGCAATGTGTTCTATCCTAGTGGTATTTTATATCAAAGTTAGTAAATAGTGGGTTGTTGTTGAATGCCCACGAAAAGTATGTTTACTCTTGTATGTGCCCTGAAATGGGCGTTAAGTGACAGGTTCTAGTAGCTTTCCACACATCCCGAGCATGCTGATGAAGGTGCACTGGGGTCCTCCGGGCTGTTGTACTATGCTTAGCTTCATCTGCGTGATGCTCACTACTATGAGGATCACATCAGTCCACATTTTATTAGCCAGACTGTCTTGAAAATAGCATGCTGATTCTTGGTCAATAAATTGTGCCTGACCCTGATGCAACATCCTGGTTAGTATATTGTCTGACTGGACTAGCATATCGCACACATATCCGCTCAGCGCCCACCCTCCTCAATAGTATAGAAATCAATGCCCTCTTGCCATATAATCAGGAGAAGTGGAGGATTGGTGTGAGATAGCTTCAGTGTATCTTTCTTTGTTTTTTTGAATGGACATTTATTTAAAATTATGTCACTTCACCGAGGTTAAGTCATTATCATTAGTTGCTGTTTCTTCACATTTACACTTTGTTTACATACAAATTTTCTCACAATCTTAACGTTTTTGTTTGCTTGAGCGAACTTTGCCCTTGATTACTAGTGTCCTTTTGTGTGTTATTTCCAATTCCCCATCATGGCTGACAGCTGTTTGCACTGCGTTTAGAAGTGTAATTCTCGCCGAAGACGGATGTGTCATACCGAAAGGTGCAAATATTGCAGTCGAGCTGTAGACTAGCGACACAGCGTATTCTGTTCTCCGGACTACATTCTGCTACTTGCAAAGCCCTTTTCGGGGTTTGGTAGCAAGAGATTGAGAATGAACGCAGAAGAAAGTAACCACAGATGTTACTATAGGATCTAATCCTGACCTACTTCATTTAGAAATATACTGGTTTTTTTTGTCACGGAGGAATTAAATTAGTTGATGATATTCAGGCAATTGCTGTCTCCATGGGAGGAAGAAAGTGAAAGCATATGCTTAGGAAATGACAAAGAACGATTTTCTTACCTGTATAGTTGCTCCTGGTCTGGACGTCGTCGTCCTCGAAGGCATGTTGGTAACCAAGAGGAGGACCCTCCCTCCTCATTGCATGAGTCTGCTGAATGCGAGCGGCTACTCTGTGTGGACGTGGTCCTCTTTATGCGTCTAGCTACTTGAATTCGTTGCAATCTCTGGGGCTCAACAGTGTCTATGTCCTTCGGCTTTTAAAACAAAATGTACACATTTATTGTGAAGTAGTAAAATGATACTTCATGTGTATTCAAACTAGACATAAACCACTTAATGGGGGGGGGGGGGGTAAAAAAACTGTCACGTGGTGGGCTGTGAAAGCAGGGGTGGACCAGATAATTGACAACCAAACTAAACGCTGACCACTTCGAGGAATGTTTAAAAACATGTGCCACTTGATGGTCAGTTAAAGTTGACATGAAGTACACACAGACTAGCCAACACAAGTTTTACGTATGCACAAGTATAACAAACATTTGAATAATAATATGTTAAAATAATAATTTTTGGATATATTGGTTAATGTTAGTGATAGTGATGCCAAATAACAGAAGTGTTTATGAACAAAATTAACATTCTATGCAATGACTAATTGACAAACACTATGTTATACTACATATTTTCTGACAAAGTGGTTATACATTCAAATGTAGCGGATTCTTTTACCCATGGCCATTATTTTGAGAATCCAGTTTGACGTGAGTAATGTAGTTCTAATATTTAAACCAGTTTCAGATGAATAAGCTATGGCTGCAGAAGTAACAGTACTAAAACCCTGCTTTGCATGCTCTTAAAGATGACTAAGGGGTGTTTTTGTATGAAACTAACAGCATTCAGGTAAAGCAAAGACTACAGACGGGGGAGTTGGGGGGGGGGGGGGGGGTTAGTTGGATTGTTGATTTGCATTAAGAATTTGGGGGAAGTCCGAGAATCAAAAGTAATGTGTTAAGTTATATGGTTTTTGAATCAGGGAAAAACACAAGGTTAGTATGACAAAGGTACAGACATTCAGTAAATGGGTTTATACGTCAATACAAGCAAACATGACGTGGACAGAACTGGCTTAGATGGCTCATCCAGTGTGTGAGAATATATATAGCTTCCTGCGAAGGGATTCAATTCAGTAGCTACTGCATGCTCCTTATGGGACCTAACAGAAATTATAAATCAGCTCTTGCTGAGACAACTTAACGTCATATCGGATATCAAGTTGTTTCACTACCTGGTTTCTTATGTAGAATGTGTGCGCGGAAACAACCAATAAATATCGCTTTGTAATAAACGTGCGACGTGCACTAAATTCTGTAAAGTAGACTCGTTGAAAGAATAGATTATTCCTCTCCGGGAAGTGAAATTTGTCTTCAATGAAGTGTGGCATTTACAGCTCAATAATATGAAAACATAGATAATGATGCATGCTTCATTTTCTCTCTATCTAACAATCCCCTTCCAGTTACTACTATTTTATCTTTGTTGAAGATTTACGACGTTCATTCACACGTTTTGTGCGGCATATTTTATAGATCACAAAATCTTGCTTTGGAATAAAAGGAGATATTATTTCTTTATAATAGCGTTGGTTTGTCAACCAATTCATTACGCGAGACCTTATCATTGTATTCGAGCATGAACGATTGGCTCTAAAGAGGTAATAAGCGAATTCAAAACTGAAGAAAGGGAAATGCACGTGGAAAAGTAAATAACATGATATTTAAAACAATCACAGAAAACATCGCTGTCTAATCGGATAGACGCAACCTACACCATACAAAGAATATATCACGTGGCGGTCTGCATACTCAAGGCACTAACTGGGTAGCCAAATACAAGTTGAGAATATGCCAAAGACGGATGTGTTGGATCGGAAAGTGCAAATATCGCAGTCAAGCTGTAAACTAGCGACACAACGCAATCCGTTCTCCGGACTACATCTTGCTACTTGCAAAGTCCTGTTGAGGGCTTGGTAGGCGGAGATTGAGAACGAACACAGAAGAAGACAAGTTGAGAACAAGATATGTGCCAACTTGATTGCATACAAACAGTAGTTGAGGTTCTCTAGGCCTGTCGGACTCCTCGAGAAGAGAGAACTGAGGTCATTATCCAATCCAACCCATCTTGAAGAATAAACTGCTGTGAAGAGAAACCTGAGACATGCCGCCATGTTTATGAGGGAAATACGAGGGCAGTACATAATGGTAAATGAGGTAGCGAACCAGTTACTGCTTGTATGTGTGACATTGCCATTCAGTTTTATAATAGCCGCGTCACGCCACGACCGTTGACTTCCATGTGCATCCCGTGAAGTGAATACACGCGTAGTGCACTTGGCAACTTTTAGAACATTGAGAAATGAGGTATCTTGGGTCTATGGAGGGGTGTCGACACACAAAGTTAGTCATCACCGCTATAACAAAATTTTAAAAAATGTCACTTAAGTGTGAAGGTTCTGTTGATCGTCTTTTTTTTATTGGAAGGGCACCGTCCATTACGAGTTTATTTCCCGGTACTCAGCCGATCAATAAAGAGTATTATTTGGATGTTGTGAGGCGTTTGAGAGAGGCAATATGAGATGAGATAGGCATGAAGCATGGGCAAACAAACCACGACAAAGCATATGCACGCTCACACGTCACAGATTATATATGACTTGTTGGCAAAGCTTGAGACGACTTGTCCCACAGCCGCCATGTTGTACGGAATACTCCACTGCATGCCTTTTTATGCTAACTGAAATCCACCCTTTTTCAGGCCATAGAAGAGATAAATGAAAACTCAACGCGAGACTTTCACGTTCCAGAACGCGTTCAAAAATAGGAAAACACTGGGAGCGGTGTATCAACAGTGGAGTGGAGGGAACTATTTCCAAGGACACGTTTTAACTGCTCTATTTTGAACTGCCCTCGTATAATGTGATTTATTCTGCAGATCCAGCTATAATGTGCAACTTATTTCTGGACTCCCCAAGTGACGTTGGCCGAACGGTTTGGATGTCCGGCTTTGAGCTCGAGGAGGTGCATTCAAATCTTCGGTTAATCAAGGGGGGACAATTGTTTAGGACTAGGAGGGGAGAGTTATGCTGGTAGAAAAGGATAGGGGGGGGGGGAAGGAAGGAAAAGCTACACGACACATTGTGCGATTAAATGCAATACTGGTGCTAACTTGTTCGGCGCCATGTTGATCTTGCGCTCGAGATTTGTGGTGCCCTGTAGTAACGCATGTTTTTTTCTATCGTAGGTATAATAATAACGTAAGGATGTGACGACTGCAGGGACACGCGACCTTTATTCTTCTACCATATACATTCTTTCAGTGGACCACAATAACGGAATGAACACAGTAGTGATAGTGGCTTTCGGGCTATCTTTTCTCATTCATATTGTCGATATGTTTATCAGGATGGTGGTATACACTTGAGCGTCTGCCTGACAGAATGCTTGGAGTTATCTGTAGGAACAAATTGACCTTTTGGTTTTCCCGTTGCGGCTCTTTCCTCGTCTACCCATATATACATGGCTTGCAGCTATGGGAGGGGAAGACAAGTCACACATAAATAACTTAAAAGCTTGAATACTCGTACAAGCAACCCAGCTTTCATAGATGAGATGGCGAAGTCGTACGCCTGTGTTGAAGTGAACCTGTTGAACACATTGTAATGAATTCGGATGCCGTTAGGGGCAAAACACAACGCTGCCTTGGGTGACAAAGAGAACTATTAAAATTACGAAATTTCCCAAGTATTTTACAGGCCGCACCTGATGTGAAATTATTACTGGTCGTTTTCAAGTCAACTTGTTCTGCAACTAGCCGTGACTAAGCATTCTGCTGAATCTAACTCACATATAAAACATTTGGTGGTGTGTGCAGTTACAGGTGTTGATTTGTATAGTGGAGTGTAGAACTCCTTTTCTTTTCGTTTTCTTGTGAATTATTGTTTCTACAGCAGGGTTGTCTCAACCAGCATGAAGGTTTCAACATGTTTTTTTAGTAATCGACTAGTCGCGTCACTTTCTTTACCGTCTTTCGCTCTCAAATAATCGCATATATTTCACTCATAAACCTCATACTTTTCTCGTTGACGTGCGGTTTATCTCACATTTGTGTTGGGAAAGACCATGTAGCATCTCTGCACATCTCATTGAGCCTACAGACCTGTAGAACATGATTAACCGTTTGTTTGTTCTCCGGACATAGACCCATGCCTGTGTGCTCAATTTTAAATTTGTTGAACAAATGATTTTTCAGTCCGTTTTTACCCGTTCGCAATATTCATTGTCGCTTGATCTGTTCTTGGTAAGAGGTAGTGTGCTTCTGATATATTATATCCGATGTGTTGTCTGTGCCGTTTGTCTTTTAATTTAAAAAAAATTATTGTTTTTATTTTTGCGTATGCAGCTTTATGTTCGGAATACTCCTCGGCCAGTCTGTCTGCCTCATCATTTCCGTGTATCTTTCAGTGTGCAAGAACCCACATAATTTTCACTCAGTTGAAATTAATACAGGTATTCACGAGTGCCTCAGTCGGGCAGTCATGTTTTTGTGATTTCCCATGGTCATTATGACTCACAGGGAATCTTAAGCTTTCTTATTTCTTACTCATGGCCTAGGACGTTGTTGGGGCAACGCATCAAAGTAGGAATGATCTTCTTTGGCGTTCGTCCTGAAAGTGACGTCGTGTTGTGATTATGAATAGTCTTCGTGTTGAATAAGATATTCCTTTGGGAGGCGGAAGCTTTTTTCGTTTTCAACTTTAGATAACATACAAAGCCTCATCATGCGACATGTCGTAGCGGCACCGAACACCATTGATTATTTGTTGTCAAAGCATCGCTAATGGTTTGAAGAATCTATGACAAGCAATATATTTTGTGCTGTACAGATTTATCCATGATTCTTTTTGTTTTTTTCTGCTATGCGTGTGTTGAGAAATAATACATTAAAAAAAATGTGATCATTTTATGGACTAAATCTGACTTAAAAAACACAAGGAGGAAGAAACTGCTACAGTCAGTTACTAAGAATTAGGTCCCCTTCAGAATGAATGGTTTCATCGGTCAATAGTAACAGTTAATGCGGTCCTATAATAGAGCTAGACAGATCAGTACTAAGGAAAAAGCAAAGTGATGATCTACTTTCTGCTAGAACAGACTATTTAGTTGTCACCAAACAATCCAGAAATGGAAGAAATTTAGAGTTAAATTAATTTGATCCTGTTGGGGAAAAATACAATTGCGCGTGTATGGGATCAGCCTCACAGAAAATATATATTTCGTCTTTTTGACAATATCCAACCGATAAGAATATAAGTTTGCGTTCCATGTTTTCTTCGTATTCCTCCAATGCTCATGTTACGTACGCACCTTACAGTATTGTTTCTTAATATACCTCGCTTCCGCTTTTGTCCAATCCTGTCCATTGCTACTGTGAAGTAAACATCTGCCTTAATTGTGGCTTTTTAGTTGTCTTATAATCTGTTTGAACCGTGCTGTCACATTTAATTGATGTTTATTTTTAGTTGGATTATGTGTATGTTTGGAGAAACACTTAGGTTGCCTCTTTAAATGTGTGTTTGTTCCAAATTTTACAATCCAATTTCGCGCTAATGCGACCAGCACTTATCGGGTTGCACGAGCGAGACCCCAGTTATACGGGGTAGTCATTCCCATGCCTGGTGTGTTTATTCTTTGCTGGCCATTCCGACCACGGTAACCCAGAAGTGTACATGTTTTGATATCAGTTGAGTAATTACGGGGCGTGTTTCAATGTACGGTTCACATAGAGTGAATGTATGTATGTATGCGTTGGTGAGGAAACTGTGTTTGTAATGACGGGTTTTGTTGACTGCAGAATCTCGAGAGTTGCCTTCAGTTGTCATTTGAGCCCTCTTCACATATCTCTCAATCACTTCATCCCATCTATAATGACCTTTTCCAACTCTGGCATCGAAATCTCAAAGGAGGTTAATTTCATCATGACAATCGTCCATTGTCTTTTCGAGCAGTTTAAAGAACTCGCTTTTGACAGCTGCTCCCCCCCCCCCCCCCCAATCATTCGAGAAATAAATAACATTTTGAGACCAGAATAACAGCGGAATTGTATAATGCTGTATTGTTAAACATCAATAGGAAAAGTCACAAGATATCCAGGGCTAAAAATGCAAAAAAAGGTATGAAAGGAATAAAGTAACCTCGTCGTAACGTGTTTACCTGTTCATTTCTCTCTCTCTCTCCTTTATCCCTCTTTCCCCCCGCACAACATTTTTCTGGTAAAGCGCTACTGTTGAAGACAATAGCAGCTGTGTGTTCTGTCGTGGGTGTTTACATTGTGCTATTAATGCGGAGTTGGATAACAGCCGGTCTGTTGATCGTGTTCTCGTTTCTCGATACCTGGGGAGGCTTGCCGTTTCTGCCCTGTCTGTCGTACTTGCACACGGCCCGCCTAAGCCGTAGTGGTCCTCATTTTTAGGTTCGTATCCTTGAATTATAGGAGCTGGTGTGTCCGGATGGTGGATTCACCCTGCGTGCATCCCAATGTCACTATTGAGCGGCCAAGGGTTGACGGGTCGAGCGATTCCAAAGGCGTTAATCTGCAAACCTAAGTGTCCTAGCGGAATATAGTGTTTAATGCAATTCCTGGGGTTCATCGGGAGGTTATATGAGGCTGACCAATAAACATCGCTTGTTCCTACAGTCGCATCGCAGTGTACATACTGTTCTTTCTGTGTGTGACGTTATATAGAAGCAGCCCACTACATTCGAGTTCAATTTTATGATCACAACAAATATGATATTATCAATTGAACGCCTTGTCGCAGGCAGTGAATCTGTGGTTTGCAATATATTTCGTTAATATGTGTATTAAAATGCTGGTTTCTTTCTTTTCATTTGTGTTTAATTCAATCTGGTATATGTAGTGTCTGTCAAATTTGATGTAATGTTCTTTGGAACTGTTTATAAAACACATTGGGGGGGGGGGGGGGCTGGAGGAAGTTTGTCAGTTCGTATCCTGCCTGCTAACATCCTAACAGGAAGCAATGTATTTTACAACTGGAGCGTGTCGGCAACGAGTGTTGAACTCTTACGTTGCTGTGGAAAGCCAGTACTCTACTCCTACGCACATCAAATATTTGCAGCGCCTAGTCTTAAATTCCGGGTCGTACCGAAGAAGGGTCTTCACAGCTGACTCGCCACTGTCAGTATATCATTGTCGATTCCCAGCTTCGTTAGCTAGGCTGTTATCGTACCACAACCTGTTTCCGTATGCACGGCGTCGACGTGAAGTGTGGACTTGGGTATGTTACGCCTGACGGATATGGTCAGTATGGTGTGCTGGACGTGATGTGGGGACTTGTGCATCATGTTACGCCTGACGGGTATGGTGTGCTGGACGTGATGTGGGGACTTGTGGCAGCATGTTACACCTGACAGTTGACGTGAGGTGGAGCCTTACCTGGTTGACATGTTGCACCTGAGTGAACCCCGGTGTAACCCCTACTGGGAAAGAAATACTGACCCGACGTCAGTACCCTCAAGTACGTCGTAAAAGACATCATAGAGGGTTGTGCATATGACAAATTGCTACATACAACATGTGTACGAGACCACGTGATTGACGTGCGTGGAAGTACCCACAGGATGAAATGGTAAAAGTAGTCCAATATGCTTTCAGGGAATACGTGTTAGAGACCATCGTACTAGGTCCATAACTTGTTTATGAGGGGGGCCAGCCAGATCCCTCCTCGCTGCCTTTCCATTCCTACACAACGCATCCGTTTACAGCTTGGTCAAAAGAACCCCGCCGATAGTGCGAGTCGAACCCAGCACATTTGTCGTGGATAGCGAGCGATCTAGAATAACGTGAATCAGACTTGTAATAATGGCAGGAGGAAGGTAAATTAGTATCCAGATCTAGTACTTATTCATCTCATATTAAAC
The DNA here is from genome assembly GCA_036924085.1 of Ariolimax columbianus. Lineage (NCBI taxonomy): Eukaryota > Metazoa > Mollusca > Gastropoda > Stylommatophora > Arionidae > Ariolimax > Ariolimax columbianus. The sequence continues at coordinate 54,872,049 of JAVGWX010000004.1, forward strand.
TCATCATATTCTGTAGGACCGAAATCTATGAAAGGCTGGTGGGAAATAAAAACCAGCAATGAAAAAGATATAGCTGTACTAACAGATGTGCTTCTATTTTAGTTATCTCAACCGTTGGCTTTCGTGGGTTAACCCTGTTACAGATGATCGGGTGTAGTTAGGCTGAACACTCGAAAGAGGGATGAAAAAATAGCAGTTGAAGAGGAAAGTAAAAAGATGGGGAGGGGGAGAGATAGTGTGAGTTTTAAACAAGTTAAGTATACGAGTATGTGCATTATCGTTGCTCTGTGGGGGGCGTTTCAGACAAGTTACATTTATATGTACATTATCGTCGCTAAGCTTGGGGGGGGGGGGGGGGTTTCCTGCGAAGTTGTTAGTGGCACGGTTCCCCATACAAAACACATATATGTACGAGCGTGCATGTGGTAAGTAGACCCAGTTATAAATGTGTGCTGGTTGGATACAGTGGGCCCTAAGACGCGATCACGGTACAGCTAATTCCATTCTGTTACTAGGTGGGCAACAAAAAGAATATACGCTGCTGGTCAATTAACAAATAGTCAAGTGGTACTATAGGAAACCTGCGATCTATGATAAAGCATTGCAGACAATTGTGCTTTTTCTTACGTGGTCTGAATAATTCCTTTCCACACGACCTTGTCTTACTTAACTTTAGGGCGGCCTCTCACGCCACTTTGTCTTTACTTAGGTCGAGTACCAATTTACAGCGCGTTAGATGAGACGAGGGCGCGGCCCCTGTGCTTTTATCGACAGTAAGTGCTTTAGCCTTTCTGCCAACCACGAGCAAGAATACCACATGCATGTCTATTGTATGTGAAGTCTGGGAATAATCGCACATGAACGTTAATTTTATCTCAATGGAGCGAGGAAAATCACAGATGAATGTTCTGTATTGTATCTAGACAGAGTGAGATTCATCACACATGCATGTTCTGTATTGTATCTAGACAGAACGAGGAATATCACGCATGAATGTTCTGTTGTATCTAGACAGAGCGAGGAATATCACGCATGAATGTTCTGTATTGTATCTAGACAGCGAGGAATATCACGCATGAATGTTCTGTATTGTATCTAGACAGAGCGAGGAATATCACGCACGAATGTTCTGTATTGTATCTAAATAGCGCGATGAATATCACACATGAATGTTCTGTATTGTATCTAGACAGAGCGAGGAATATCACGCATGAATGTTCTGTATTGTATGTAGACAGAACGAGGAATATCACGCATGAATGTTCTGTTGTATCTAGACAGAGCGAGGAATATCACGCATGGATGTTCTGTATTGTATCTAGACAGCGAGGAATATCACGCATGAATGTTCTGTATTGTATCTAGACAGAGCGAGGAATATCACGCACGAATGTTCTGTATTGTATCTAGACAGAACGAGGAATATCAGGCATTAATGTTCTGTATCATATGTTAGCCGAGGACAAAATAACACCCAAACGCTCATTATTATCCGATAAAAGATGAGAAAGGAATTTACAACTTAGACGTTCGTATCCAAGATGAGTGCGAAGTAACACACATCCACCCTGTCTATTATGCTATCTTTCTACATTTTCGTCTGGATGCTTTAGGAGACAGCTTTATGTTATTGGAGGGAAGTGCATACGATGGGTCATACACAGGTAACAAGTATTTCTGGAATTTGGATACGCGCGAGATTCTATTCTGGGATAGGAATATGACGTTTAGACGTCTTACAGGACACGAGGAAGAGCGTAATACAGCTGATGTTCTACTCCCTCGTTACCAATCAGAAATATGCTAAACATAAAATGACAAGATAGGATCACAGATGTGCAAGTTCTTTCGCATGGCTATCATACACATAACTCTATGCAAATCGCAGCTTGAATTGATTGACCATGTTGTTCGATTGTCATATTAGCGGCTTCCAAAGAACATATTCTATGGCGAACTTGAGTCGTACACGCGAGCTCGCAGTGGCCAAATAAAATATTACAAAGACACTGACTAACTGCGACATTGACCTTGAAAAATCGGAAAATATTGCTGCTGATCGCTCTGCCTGGCGTAGCAAAATCTGTGATTGCACGGCGCATATGGAGCAGCCAGGAATCAAGGAAGCTGCATGGAGACGGGCGTCACGAAAGGCAAGAGACGAGTTACCTCCACCTGACGGCCAGAAAGTGTTTCTCTGCCCTCAGTGTGATTGACGCTTTCATGTTAGGATTGATTTGATCAGCCACTCCAGGATTGACAGATGACAATGTGGTCCTCTTCGGAAACGATGGATAATCAACAACAACCCATCAGAGAACCACCAATGGCTCCAACAATCATCTCTTGTGGTCATCTTTAGATGGCGAGCAGTTTTGCACTTGTCTTCTACTCCCTGGGTCAATCCCATCCGGCAGCATGCATTTGTTTGGGGATGTTTCCCTAGGCGTTGGCTGTCCCAAGCTAACCTGTGCAAGGCAGAGAAGTTATTTTCCCTAAGAAAACTGACTGAACTATTGCGCAACTATACATACTTGTCCCCTTGAACTGGCTCTTTATTTGTTGTGGATATAGCGACACCGACCACATCTCTCACCCTTCCACCCAGTGACATGTTTTGTTATCTGCACGCATTTGTTGCTTTAATTGTTCCGTTTATATGTCCTCGAACGAAGACTCCATTTCCTAACATCGCTGATCGGCACTCAAAGATAATGTAATTAAAAGGCATGGCTCGCCAAGTTCAGTTCGGGTGCGAAGGTCGGCTGCAAGGAATCTAACATGTCCTTCCGGTGTTTTCAGCAAAGTACATATTTGTTGTCACCAAAACATCTAAACTGGGGAATTTCGTTCGTCATTTTTATTTGTACCGAAAATTTCTCCGTTTTCTTTCCATTTCCTTCAGATGCGTCATTCTTCTATGAATCCTCATTTATAATCCTTCAATTCTTGTCTCCAATTGTTTGTTCATTGTTCATGTTTCTACTCCGTACAGTAAAGACGGATGTACATACCACTCACATTTGTCACAGGATACACGACTTGTCAGGACGGCTCATGTTGGTGAAAATAGAATCGGCCATCCCTATTCTTTTCCAGATTTCCATTTCTCTTCTCCCATTTTCCGTTATTATATTGCCAAAATAGAAGCTGGTGATTTGACCGTCTATTTTAATCTGTAAAGCTGATTTGAAAATTGCCGCATAGTTTGTTTTCCCACTGCTGCTGTCCAATCCAAATATCTAACTTTTCTTCCTTACTTGAATCTCATATTCCTGAATTTCTTATTCGCTTTTAGCCAAACCGACCAAACAAGTGGTTTGTGGTAAGAGGCGATGAATGATATGTTTGCTGAACAGTAGCTGCCTTATACGATGCCTTTGCTAGCACATGGTAATTACGGTACTTCATTTAGCTGAGTGCTACCAGTGATGCAAGAATAAGCCCACTGTAACTTTCCAATCATGTATATGTGGACTGAATAGGCTTGGACGTAGGGCTTGACAATATGACCAAATTCACAACTAAGATATCATGTAAATGCTATTATACCGCCGTTCTGGAAGTTGAATAACTGCACCACGACAACATGAATACGGCACCTGAAGAGCACATGATGGCCAAATTAACAATGCGCGAAATGGAAGAGGCTATGAGAACATTAAAGAAAAGGAAATCTCCCGGAAAAGACGGGATAACAAACGAAATGCTGATGGGGCTGGGCCAAACAGCGAAGAGGAAACTGCTATCGGTCCTGAACCAAAGCTGGAAAAGGGGAATTGGACCCCAGGCATGGAAAGATGCAATACTGGTACCAGTACCAAAAACAGGAAAGGACAAAACAGATCCAAATGGATACAGGCCCATCAGCCTACTGAGCTGTGTCGGCAAGCTGGTGGAACGGATGATAAACACCATACTGATGTGGCATCTGGAAGAAAAACGAATACTAATTCCACAGCAAGCCGGCTTTAGACAGCACAGATCCACTGAGGACCAGGTCATCCTCATAGCCCAGGAGATAGAAGATGCCTACCAGGCACAGAAACACACAGTAGCTGTTTGGGTGGATCTGGAAAAGGCATTTCACAAAGTCTGGAAAGACGGACTCAAGAGTCAAGCTAAGAAGAAGTGATGTTTGTGGGAAAATGTACAAGTGGATCAACCACTACCTCAAACAAAGAACGGCCAGAGTCCAAGTACAAGGGCAGATGAGCAAAAAGGTGACACTCGAGCAGGGAGTACCCCAAGGGGGAGTACTGTCACCCACACTCTTCCTGGTATATATAAACGATATTACAGAGAATATACCAAGGAGAGTCCATAGCTCAATGTTTGCAGACGATCTGACTATGTGGACCTCTGAAAAGAATCTCACTATAGCAAGAAATCGAATGCAGACGGCCCTAACATCGCTGGAAGAGTGGGCGAACTCATGGCTGGTCAAAATAAACGAGGAGAAAACCACGTGCACAATATTCTCGATTTTTTTAAAACCCCAAAATACCAAATTAAGTCTAAATGGCAAATTCCTGCAGCCAAACGACAACCCAACCTATCTGGGAGTCACGTTTGATCGGCGCATGACATGGAAAAGTCAGATTGAGAGAAACCGAATGAAAGCCAGAGAAAGAATGGCAATCATGAGGAAACTTGCTGGCACAAGCTGGGGAGCAGACGAAGGCATACTAAAGAAACTGTACACTGGAAGAGTGAGACCAGTTCTCGAGTATGGCATTGCGGCATGGACAACAGCAGCGAAGGCGAACTTCGATAAAGTTAGCAAACTTCAAAACCAAGCCATGAGAATTATAACAGGAGGCATGAAGTCAACGCCAATTGTAGAACTTGAAAAGATTACAAAACTGCAATCCATGACCGATAGAAGAGACTGCAGAGCCCAGCTGCAGTCAGAGAAACTCCGAAGACTGACCGACCATCCAATGCACCAGAGACTAAACAATTTGGGAAATGGGAAACTAAAGCGGAGAAACTTTGCAGAAATAGTCAAAGCAAAGATGCACGAAGATCCCATAAACGCACTAACAACACCAAAACCCATCACTACTGTACGAAAACCTACCTGGAGGCAGGATATATTTCCAGAGGTGGTAGAAAATATACCAGGTATTGGAAACAAAAACTGCCAGACTGCTACCCAAGCATGGACTGGACCCATGCATACACCGACGGTTCTGTAACAAACGCTACACAGAACGGAGGGGCAGGAGCATTCCTGAACCTACCAAATGGCAGAAAAATAACACTGTCATTCGCTACTGGTAAGTACACAAGCAATTTCAGAGCGGAGGCAGAGGCACTGAGGGCGGCAGTGGAAGAAATGGTGACACACAGTGAAAATGAAAGCCATATAGTCCTGCTTACAGATGCTTTCGCCGTAGTCACAGCGCTAAAAAGCCAGAAAAATACTGAGCTTAATGACTTAAAAGCAGCACTCTGCAAACTGTGTCAGCAGTCCGCACCAAAAAGGGTAGTGGTACAGTGGGTCCCATCACACTGCAACATCCAAGGCAACGAGGAGGCAGACAGACTGGCAAAAGAAGGTGCAAGACTACCACAAACAGATACTAGTATGACGTACAAAGAGTCAAAACGGCTTATCAAAGCCAGATACATGACCAAATGGGAAACCGAACATACTGGTTACACCAAAAACGATGCCTACTACCAGTTGAACAGAAGAGAGCAGGTCGTTGTCTTCAGACTTCGCACTGGCCACAATAGACTGAGGTACCACCTATTCAACAAATTGAAGATAGGGTGTACCGACGAATGCCCGTGCGGTACTGGTAAAATGACCGCTGAACATCTGCTGCAGAACTGCCCGACATACGAGGATCAGAGAGAGCAGATGTGGCATCACCAGTGGAACTGCAAGACAAGCTCTATGGCAGTGGCGACAGCCTCAGGATGACCGCCGCTTTTTTCGAAAAAATAATGGTTGCTGTCTGACTGCGTACGAAGAAGAAGAAGAATAACTGCACTGGTGCGCCTATGCTTGGCATGGAACAAATCGAACAAAAAAAAAACACGCGGATGGTCGATACAGCCGTTGGGACCTTCAATGTATCCTGCTTCAGCATAATGTCAGATGGATCACTAGCTGCAGATTCGTTGTCCTGTATTACATTATCAGGTTCAGTCTTTGTGGCTGTTTTCTCAGTCTTTTGCTTTTCCCAGCACACCTGCAAGACAGTTGTTGTCTCTTATCTTCTCTCATATATACGTTCAGGGGACGGCGTGGGATATTAGTTCAGTGTCATGGCTCACAATTCGCAGGTGCTGGGTACGTTTCCCATCACAGCACCGGGCAAGCAACCCCTACGAAAATACAGGAGGAATCAGACCCTTACATACAATGCATGACAGAGTCGGATGCAATTTGCCGACAGGCGCAAAATTAAAACTGCAACGCACACCGTCTTGGGGAATAGAAAAATAAGGCGAACGGAAAATAAAAAATAATATCTATATAAGTTCTTTTACTGGACTATCAGTCTTTATTTTTCGAAAGTCACTCGTGTACAATTGGATGAGCTAGGTGCAAACACACGCTCGTCAATTTTCATGAATTTTGTTTGTGGCAGTCAGAGGCGTTACAGCTTCGAACGAGCTCGTGATGGGTGGCTGCACTAATGAGCTGATGTTTACACAAGGAGGCTAGCGCAGGTGGCTCCCAATTTTACCGAGACTCGCGTATAGGATACATTTATTTAAGAAACGTAAACGGATGTAAGGTATATCATATCTCGAAACTATATATACATCCATCCAAACTTACCAGATTCAAATAATTTAGCGCTAGTTTGACAGACCTGTGGGTTGGGTTTTTTCCTATAGTATGGCCGCTTTCCCCAGTCGACCCAGCTGAAAATTGGTATGTTAAGTCGGGGCGGGGGAGGAGATAATTTCGGAGCCGCCGATACAAAGTTCGGGATCTCGGCGGCACTTTCTGCAATGAAGTCGATTCTATTTTCCAACTCTCCGAATAATTAGCCGTCGGCGTGACGTCACGTAACCAGTTCATGTACCCGACGCATGCGGTCGGTCTCGCTATCTTTGACGCCTAGGTGCCTCCGGTTTACCGACGCATTTGTGCTCAAATATCCAGTTTAGCGGGAAGTCGAATGTAGGTAAATCGGCTTACGTGCCGTGAACGATTTCAAGTAAACAGTACATCCGCGTTTTATTTTCTTATCAGTCGGCAATTACTAGAAAACGCAGGATGGTTGATTTACATTTGGCTTCAAATAAAGCATAGGTACGCCACTAAACAGTCAATGAAAACCTTTTTTAGTTCCACGTGGAGCATACATCTTCAACAAGTACATCAAAGTCAACGGCCCTCACCTATTGCATGTTTTGTGGTTTACAGGATGACGTAACCAGCCCCATGGCCAACCCTCCTTAGTTGCCTCCCACGAAATTCGTTGCAGTTTACTGTTGATCTATTATTTTCAACTCAGAATACTCAACGCTTAATCGTTTTCCAGTTGTCGAAGCTGCATCCGTTGTGACAGCAAATAATATGATCGTCAAGGCAGGGTTTCAAACAAACGTTTCTACCCTGGTTGAGACAGACCTACTTGGGTCAAAATTTCCAAGTGTCAGACTTTTTTGTTTGTTCGTTTGTCTTTCCCTTTCGGTAAACCGGAGTCGACTATGAAACTTGGTGCAGGCGTAGCTCTTTTTACCCTTCCTCTATTACGCCACTTTTCAATTATGCTATTAGAACGTCCATTCTCCAGTCACCATAAACGATGATTGAAAGTATTTGCAGGTTGTCAGTACATTGCTGTATAATTTGAAAAACATTGATCGCTTTTACATCGTTCTTAAAGACCTAACGCGATTGTGTATTTATAGACATGTTTGTATGTATGCGCTGACAGGTGAGATGATGATAAACCACTCCAATCTAATTCAATTTTAATCGATATTAGCTGTGATTTCAACACTAACCTACTGGTGTTACCGAGGTATACCTCATAATTTAGATTATGAGCACTTACTACCCATACGCTTCCCGCGGCATACGTAATAGAACCATTGTTTTTTCCTGCGTGTCGTAACAGATCATGTAAAGATCATTGCTATAAAACCGCACTGCAAATGACTGAACTCGGACTTTCCCAAAAGCTAGTTACGGGAGCCAAATGGAGTGGTGTATCTGTGTTTAAACATTTGACTGGAATCAGGCTTTCCTATATTCTACGTAGGGGAGCCAAGTGGAGTGTTGTACCTGCGTTTCAACAAATGACTAGATCAGGCTATCCAATAATCTACGTAGGGGAGCCAAGTGGAGTGTTGTACCTGCGTTTCAACAAATGACTAGATCAGGCTATCCTATAATCTAGGTAGGGGAGCCAATTGGGGTGTTTGACCTGCGTTTCAACAGACTAGATCAGGCTATCCTATAATCTAGGTAAGGGTGCCTAGTGGAGTGTTGTATCTGTTAATTACCGTGCATCTAATTCATACTTTGTGGCATGTTTCTTTTGACGGTGACTGTATATATGCGGCTCTTGAACGGCACTGGTGACGATGGTCGCCGGTATATCTTGACGCACGGATTACCATTTTTCATGAATATTTATCTGCGAGTGGAAGAGGTCTCACATATTTAGAAAAAGGTACCGGGTTCAATTTGGTATCCACACGCTTCTGTTTTACTGTTAGGGAAAGAAAGGCAGCAAGGAAGGGAGCTTGTCACCTCCACCTCATGAACAGAGACCTCATACAATGAAGTCTTTGAAGCTGAAGATATAGCACAGTAAATGGGATGATGAGCAGTCAGCGACTCGTAGCTGACTGCTTGTATCAGGATCAGCAAATTGGGGCTGACCAAGACCCTATTACACCTCCAAAGGACGATTATTGGAAATATGCTGCAGTAGAGTAAGAACTAAGAGAATAGGGAGCCCAGAAGAAGGTCAGCAGAAATCGAGTGTGTCGTGTCGAAAGGCGCAGATATTCCAGTCTTGCTGCAAACTACAACACACAAAATCGTTTCAAGACAAATGCTGCAGTATGTAGCTTCTAAATCGAGTGTGTCGTGTCGAAAGGTGCAGATATTCCAGTCTTGCTGCAAACTACAACACACAAAATCGTTTCAAGACAAATGCTGCAGTATGTAGCTTCTAACACTTCATCCCTGACAGCAGTGTCTATTATGAGAAACTACATCTACCTTTCTTATCTATGAATACAGCAAATGGCTGCTGGTACACGAACATAGACAAAATGGAACGCCCACTAAAACCTAACTTGAAGAAAATTCCACTATCGTCCATTGATTCTGTATATTTTGGATGTTTGTAATAGAGAAAGTACTTATCCTGCTATGACCAACCTGAAAGCTAAAATCGCCCACTAGTGGGTGGTAGCTCCCATGTTGATGAGCACTGATCTAGAGCATGGACTCTAAATCTTTTTGTTCGTCTGTTCTTCCGCAGCTACACAAATAATCCAGTCGGGCACACACTAACCTGCCCAGTATATTTTGTTTGTAAAGCGTAACTACTGCTCTGTTAATGCATTCTCTCGCATTTATAATATGTATTAGAATGACAGTTACATTTCATTAGTAAACACATAGTAAATAAGTACGGCGAAGAATTATCTCGCTGCGTTTATGAATATGTTTCTTTCCTGTTTAATGCTCAGAGTGTAAAGGGTTAATGATTAATTTGAATACTAGTTCCATTGCATTGTCAGTGAAAGCTTTTGGAGATATCCGTTACATTCCTCTTCCAGCTTCATAACAAACGCGCTGATTAACTCTTTAAATATGCCAGTCTTAGATTGTGAGATATCAATGCCCATTTTCTTGGACAACAAGGTAATTAATTCGAGAACTTTATCAACTGCAAACCCAAGATTGGTATTTGATCTGTTTTGATATAATCAACACGGGAAATTCCGGCCCTCAAAGCCATGGTTATACTCTCAAACCTCGTGCCTCTTGAGAAGTGCAAAGGGACACATGAACACCAGGTTGAGAACCAATGATCTAGAGGGTAACTGCACTAACTCAAACATTCAAATTCCGTGTTTCTCCATTGGAAGCACAAGGGACCTACAGTAACTGGCAGTTGTACAGAAAATATTTTTCTAAGCATTTTACGTGCATTTGCGTATTGATGGTTTGTTTGAACATGATGTTCCAGTCGCATTTGACGATATTTGTGGAATGTTGCAGTGGTCCTACTCATTTCTTCTTTTCCTCTATGAGATTGACGGAAGACACTGCGTTTCAGGTCATCGCTCGAGCCCCCCACATATTTTCAAGCATGGACGCCCCTGCGGGTCAGACTGATTCTCGTCTGTCTGCATAAGTGAGGCAGTCCTGCTAGTACATGTTCTGGTATTTGCTTAGGTGCTCCACAATTTCATGTGGTGGTGTTTTTAAAACCCATTCTGTGGATGTGGGCCCTCATTTTGCAATGTCCCGTTCTGAGTCTGATGATCTTTATCTGCCCATCTCTGTCAAGTTTGTATATGCTGTCATATTCTGACTTCTCCAAAACGCGGGTTGCAGTTGGATAACATTCAGCCGCACAAGATTCATGTCTGTTACATATTGTGTGGGATTGTGATCTATAGCGTTTATTTGGATGACCTGTTTTACTTCCCTTGTATCATAGATCCGCCACTTAGTTTGAGAGATAATTCTAAAAACTATCCAAAATAAGAAACATAAATCAAAGAATGTTTAGTTTTCGTGGGCACCAGAAGACGACGAAAGAAACATCTCATTTGATTTATGGTTGTAGTGCGTAACCAAATATTCTTTAACCTTTAAACACAATGTAAACAAGTGTACGACGGTCGTTTCTGGGCAATTCTTTCACCAGGTTGAACATAGACACCATTGGTAGAAATTGATGCAAAAGGAAAGACTAAAATTTAGACTTAGCATTGTAAATCTTCTTGCCATAAGATGAAAATTGAGCAGCAACATATACACACATGATACAAAAGTTGTCCAAAAATTAACGTGTACAAAGGACGACACTTTTATATATAATTTCTTGCTCTCTTCATTTTAAGAAGGTATACATAAAGAGTATCTAGAGGAAAATGTCTTTTTCTATAAATCGTATATTTTGTAATTCTTTTATACAAAGAGTATTTTGTGATTTTTGTTTGTTTAACATACCGCATATTTTGTGATGTTTTCTATACAGAGTGTATATTGTGATTTTTTTGTGTACATTGAGTTTATTTTCCGATTTTTCCATACATAGAGTATGTTTTGTGAGAAATTAAATTTGGCTAACAAACGTTTAATTTCCCACGTGTATGGACACTGTTGCACCACGCTATATTGTCTAACACATTTGACACACGACATTACTATACGTTACCCCAAGAGCTGCAGTAAGCTTGTAAACCTAGAAACCATTGTCGGAAGTGCCTGGTTGTAAGCAATATGTTACAAGTCATGGGTTGCAGTTTGAATATAGACCGCACACACAATCTGAGCAGCAGCCACTTTAATATCCCGGTTATCGTATCCAGAGCTCACAACAGAATCAGTGTGTGTATCTATTTCTCTGACCGAGCAGGGGCACAGTGTGGGAACAGAAGTAAACTCACAACACAGCGTTAAGATTCCATAGAACTCCTAAGCTGAACTAGCTAGCTAGCTGTGCTGGTAGTTCCAGTCGTGGTTTTAGCCCAGTCTGTGCGCACCATCACAGCACACTACACAGGTAGAGTGTTTGGTATGAGAGAAAACTAAACAAAAACAGCAGCGCCGGTTCCAGCTATACCTGCTGCTGTAAAGGTAAGGAAAGTAGGATAGCAGACATCGACGTCGAGGATGAAGTGTTAGCTCTCTTTGTAATAGAACGCACATTTGTATTTAGATGGAGTCGGCAAGTTCCCTTCGTTATAAATAAGCCAGGTATCCATTTACGACTGGGTGGTCTTTACGTATGTTGGTAACGGGAATCGAACCACTACACTTTTCCATAAAACACTCTGTTAGACGCTCATATAAGCAATAAGGAAGGGCAAATGTAGTCACTTAAACTAATATCGAGGAGCGCAGTTCTGAGGCCATGACCCCTTTTGGTGTACTGATATTATTACGAAGGCGTCCATGACATTTTTAAAAAAGGAAACCTCATATTCTGCTTTCCCTGCGCTAAAGGCAAAACACCGATCTGACTTGGAAATGAAGAGTCCATGTCAAATATAAATTCAAGAAATGAGAGAATAATTCACACGATTGAATCAATAGAGTGTGTGTGTATATATATATATATTCTTTAATTAATTGCCCGATTCTACTCTGACTCTATCTGCTAGAGTTTTGGTTGTGTAGCGTATTCTGCTGGTGTTGGGTTTATCACCGAGGGAGACAGGTAAGTGGAGATAACGACCCACTCTGGGTATGGTGTTTAGCGTCAAGGTTGGGTGTGAGCTTGTTTACACTTTGCTCATGATTCCGGCAGACGCGGAACGTGTAACTCTACTAAGCGAAGCAGCTTTGAAGGAGACAGTCCTCTGCTGGTATAAAATGTACAGAGCTTTCGGGGATTGATAGGTCCTGGAGTAAACTGAAAGAATATGTCTATTCAAATTGAAAGGGGCGTTCCTTTGCCAAAAAGTAGGTACACCTGTAAAGGATTGAACACTAGCAAAATCCTCATATTTTATCCGTCTTGGAGTATCGGGCCGCAACAGATGCTCTCCATCTGTTACCATTCTTGAGTTCCGGTGACGGAACTGGCTTCATCCGGCACATTATAGAGATGAACAACATGCTGTACATATACACATCTCTTGTACAGTTGCTTTTACATTAATATAGCCAAATGAGGGTCAGATAGGTGGAACCTAGGAATACACAATCCTATGTATTCTACGGTCCCTCTCGACAGAAACAACACTTGGCACCTTGGGCCAGAGATCCGTTCTGTTAAGATTGAATGACAGTATCACATATAGCTTACACGATATACTGTTATAGGCTCTTATAGGGCTCTTATCTTTGGTGAAGATAGGCCTGACCGAACTTCTTCGACCAATTGATGCTATGCTTCTAGCCCGTGTGAGGTTTACGTTGGAGATTGCGTTTGTCCCCCGCATTGTTTCGAGCATTGTCGCTAGGCTGCCTCTCTTTGGTCTGCTTTTGGGGCAATCATGTACGGTATGTTGTAGTGTTTGCGTAGGTGCTCTGCAATTGCATGTAGGGGTGTTCCAAGACCCATTCTGTGGAGCTGGATCTAAAGTCTGCAATGTCCTATTGTAAGTCTGAAGATCTTTGCCTGTCCATCTGTGCTAAGTTTGTCTATGCTGTCATTTTCTGGCTTGTATTCTTTGTGCTGTTTGACTGAACAAAGCGAGGCAGTATTTAAGTCAACGGTAGTTAACACTTATGAGGTGTCTAGAAATGGTTGGTGATGAAGCTGAAACACACGTCTTGTGGTTGTTTTGAGGCTGCTCCTAAACTTGGCAGTGGTGAGCAAAGAGTAACTATGGTCTGGTGGTGAAGCATACCAATATAGACCACGCATGTCCCCGTTTGCGCTCCTGGAAACAGGCTGTGTCACTGCAATCTGGCCAACAATGTGGGGATCGACACTAAACTTGATAGTGGTGAGCTTACTTACATTGCACTAGAGCCAGGAGGATTGTGTTCACCTTGAGTACTATTCTTGTAAGAATATCACTGTAACCCTCTACGTCGCCATGACAAGCCAAATGGCTGGTGGGCTGTATTGCTGTTACATATGATGCAAGAACTAGCAAATTGAGCGACATAGTAATCATTTTAAAGGTCAGCAACATAATTAGTAGTCAAGTGGTTAGATCACTCTTCTCACATCAAAGTAACTGGATTTGCTCAACCCTTTGGACACTCCTAATTATCAATCTGTACATTGGTATCTGGCATTGTTAGGGGGGAACGCACAGTATTGTGGAAGGGAACTGTTGAAGCTCCAACGAATATAAGGTTTAGTACAATGAAATCTTGAATGATGTTTGCAGTAATGCATTGTTGTTACCTGCTCCAACGGCGTTATCATGGCAAGGGGATCAAGATGCTGAGCAGTGCATGAGTTGTAGTGGTCAGCAACTCATAGCTGACTTCTAGCATCAGGATCAGTGACACAGAGCTGTCAAGATCCTTCTCCACCTCCATATGGTGATCCTGGATAGGGTGCAACCGAGCAGACTGGCTAAGGAGATGGGATCAAAGAGGAAAGACTAACCCGAACCCAAAAATGATATGCTGTAGTCGGATGTGTCGAGCCAAAAAGGGGCAAATATTGCAGTAAAGCTGTAAACTACGACACAGTGCATTCCGTTCTCCGGACTACATCATGTTACTTGCAAATCCCTTTGCAGGGCTTGGTAGCGGAAGTTCGAAAATGTATGAAGAAGAAAACGGCTGAAGAAAAAAAAGATTTTGTCAAAAAAACAAAATATGATATGAAGACGTATTACTTACAGTTAAATCTAAAAGAAATGTATGAATCATGTATGAGTTTTGCGGCATGTGATGGACACTTCTTCGCAAAAGTCCAGCATTACACTATAGAGTGGGCAGCGGTTACTCCATAACAAAAGGCCTGCTAATGCACTACAATTTGTGCAGCAGTTTCTTGCACAACATTCCACAGATCCACCAATCATCTTATTTGCCAGATCTCGCTCCCAGCGACACTTTTCTCTTCCCCAACATGCAATCCCACATAAAATGGAATAAAAAAAGATTTCATGATGTTGAAAAGATACAACGGAATACGACTAGGCAGCCGTACCCTATTTCATATCACTTTCAAAACATTCTTTTTAGCAGTGGAAAGATTGCTTGGTTAAGTGTGTGGCTTTGGAAAGGAGGGGTGTGACATGATGGAGAGGATCAACATACAAATCTGTAACAAAACAATTAACCCAGTAACTCAGTCCAGATACCTTCTAATCACGCCTATATATTGTGATATATTTTTTCTCATAAAAGATGTTTTGTTTTATCTGACAGGAATCTAAAGACACTCCACCCCCAACACGTGTAGAGACAAGGGATGAGCGCAAGGAGAGAAAAGTAAGCATGATACATCTTTTAGTTCTGGTGATGTGGATGCTTGAGTTGATGATGTGGAAGTTTGAGTTGATGATGTGGAAGTTTGAGCTGATGGGGATGTTTACGCTAATGATCTGGGTGTTTGAGTTGATAGTATGCATGCTTGAGTTGATGTGGATGCTTGAGTTGATGATGTGGATATTTGAGTTGATGATGTGGGTGTTTGAGTTGATGATGTGGGTGTTTGAGTTGATGATTGTTACTTGAGTTGATGATGTGGAAATTGAGTTGATGATGTGGAAGTTTGAGCTGATGGGGATGTTTACGCTAATGATCTGGGTGTTTGAGTTGATAGTATGCATGCTTGAGTTGATGTGGATGCTTGAGTTGATGATGTGGATGCTTGAGTTGATGATGTGGATATTTGAGTTGATGATGTGGGTGTTTGAGTTGATGATTGTGGATGCTTGAGTTAATGATGTGGAAATTGAGTTGATGATGTGGGTGTTTGAGTTGATGATGTGGGTGTTTTGAGTTGATGATTGTGGGTGTTTCGGTTGATGATGTGGGTGTTTTAGTTGATGATTGTGGGTGTTTTGAGTTGATGATGGGGGTGTTTTAGTTGATGATTGTGGGTGTTTGATTTCAAGATGGAAATGTTTACTTGGCATTTGTATGTTCGAAAGAAAGAAACATACAAAAAACAGAGGGTTACTTTTATGGGGTCGCAAATGCAAAACTACATTTCTACAAAGAAACCTTTGCAGAAACTAAGGAATAGTTGCCACATATCAAGAACAACACAGTTGGACCTAACACATCGAAACAGTTTTAATGGAATGTTAGTTTTGTCAGTTTGATGTCTGAAAACCTTAATACTTATGTGTCAACTTGTAAAGTTTTCATCTGAAAGTGTTCAGCGGTTAAGTTTTGTCAGTTTGTTGTCTGAAAGAGCCCAACACTAATGTGTTGACATCAATTTTCTGTCTGAAAGTTTTAAACATTTTGTATTGTGAGTTTGCTGTCTGAAAGCGCCCAACACTAATGTGTTTACATCAATTTCCTGTCTGAAAATATTATAGCATTATGACTGTCACAAACTGTTTAAAATTGTTGGTTATGTATAGGCTTTGTAAATCTCATTGATGTGTCTTATTTAATCACTTCTTGATATAGATGTTAATTCTTGATGAACTATATACACCATTTTAATAGATAGAGAGAAGACATTTCGTCGTAAAACTCAATATCGATATGCACACATCTTTTCTTATAGCGCAAGGAGCGGCAAGAGCAACATGCGTACAAGCTGGAACAAGATCTGGCATTGTGTAAGTGATGTTATGTTGAATTGTGTTTTATTAAGCAGAACCATCATCACGGACCCCTTGCAAACCCAAATGTGCTTAGTCTCTCTCGGCAGGTGGTCAAGAGCGTGGATATTCTTTCTGCAGTGCACTGGCTGTACACACTTCTGACTCATCCTCCCTGGTGCACATTTTTACTCAACATTTGACTTGGAACTACTGCAGTTTGTTTTAATAGGCTGCTGATCTATCAATCCCAATTCCATGATGTAATGTAGGGTCATTCATTGATTTCATTGCATTCCTTTTATCTGTTTCTATCGCATTATCCATACTGATGAATTTGTACTGCGTTGTAAGAAAACTGGTTGGAGTTTCTCTGTTAGTTGGAGTTTCTCTGTTAGAGTGGGAGACAGTCGTTGATGAGTGGAGCATTGCATTTATGACAACTTCCTGCTTGGCTTCGTTCGTTCTAAATCTCCCACTACCAAACCCTGAAAAGGGCTTAAGTAGCAGAATGTAGTCCAGAGAATGGAATTCACTGTATCGTAGTTTACAGCTTGACTGCGATATTTGCACCTTTTGGTCCGACACATCCGACTTCAGCAAGCGTTTTTTAATTACCGGGTTAGCATTCCCTCTTTGATCCATTATCCTTGGTCAGTCTGCTCTGTCGCAGCCTGTTATCCATGATCACCGCGCAGAGGTGTAGAAGGATGTTGGCAGCTCTGGTTCGCCTGCCCTGACGCTAGCTATGGATCGCTGACTGCTGCAGGTCATGTGCTGCTCAGCATCTTGATACCAACTTCCTGAATGAGAATGAAGATTGAGACTTCTTTGACTGTGACTATCTGAGACCTCTTTAATGAATAATCATCTCTGACTCTCAATCCTTGCTTTGGAAAGTACAGATCCGCTAACTATTGCATGAGGGGATGATGGACATGAAGGCTTCTAACCTTTGGAACATACTATCCTGGGGTTTGTGGGAATGGAAGATCTGACATCCTGGCCTTAGGGGTACATGTAGTGTGCACATTGGCAATGAATATGGGGGAAACTGATCAAAAACCTCCTTGAATGAAGGCACTGCCAACGATAAGCAGGAGATCCACAGTTTGCAAAGTATTGAAATCATCTCACCAAAAAGGAGTGCCTTAGAGGATGGAGCAGGACGGTGTACAACCAGTGAGCTACAGGAACCATCTGTACACTTCACCATGACAATGCCATCAATTTTATCAATTCTTAGCAGAATGGTATCTAATGGTCAGATAATGGATACTTTTCAAGAATACTTTATGAATTTTTCGCAGCATATATAAATAAAAAGAAATAAAAGCAACCATGAAATTGGAGAGAAAAAAAATATTAATGTGAGAGTATTTATTGATCCTGGTCAATATTATGTTATTAGCACTGAACATTGACAGAAAACCAAAAGTACTCGAATCGTGGTATTCAATCTGGCAGATCAGTAGGTGACACCCTATGCCTTCCCTGGATTGCCCTTTTGATTTTCATTTGGCTATTATTAGTAAGTGTGGGTGGTTTCTTTTAAGCGAATTACTAGGCCTAGGTAAGCTGCAGTACTGGTGTGTCCAGCCTCCAGACTTTTCTCTGTTGGCATTTAACCTGCCTAGCAGTACAGGTTATGCACTCTACCTTGGCGATGCCAAGTGACCTTTAAGCATTGATGGGTCAGATAAATATCCCGAATAGTAGAAAGGGCAGTACATGTCAGTGTAACTTATGAATTTAAATTGAGAGAATAGAAAAGGTTGAAATTATTCGCCTTCAGAAATAGCTCATTAAAAGAAATTGGCTTCATAATCTAGGTAAAGATTATAAGTACTTTTACTGTGCTAATTGTTTTTATTTGTATGAATTTTCTCTTTTGTTTTCCTGCCTCATCATTTCTTGTTAAGCAAGGGCCATTACCCACATTTTACTTATTCCACTTTAAAAGAATTATTTGTATGCTGAAGTTGTATACCTTACCTCATTTTCTGCCTAAAGTGCATTCCAGTTGGAAAATCTTTAAATTGACTGAGTGGTTTCAGGCGACTAATCCCTCTAGGCTAGAAGACTCTCCAACTTATTATATTGAGCCTCCAACTGTTCGCTCACGTCAAAAGCTAATTGTATTTGCAGTAGCCTTCGAACTTAAATATAAATCTCTAGAAACAATACTGCAAATATACAGGAATTCCACTTGCTTGCTTACTTCTCATTAACGCTGGGGTCTAGAGCTCCTGTTTACGGTTTTTGTAGCTTCTGCTACTGTTTATGGTTTTTGTAGCTTCTATTTTCTACAGGATGGTGTAGCTGGTGCTATACATAACACTCCTTAGTCGGCTCTTATGACAGGTCACAGCTTAAAAGCCTTCCCAATCCGTGCTAACTTTGTTGATTTGTGTCCTACAGTCCGCGGCAAGTGCTGCAGCTCTATTTGTCAACCATGTGTAAATATTGAAAGAATTTAGCAAACTTTACATCAAATTAAAGTTTTGGTTGCGCTGAACATCCGGTTATAATTTAGGTCTCTTAACTAACGAGGTCATTGCTATTTAACAGTGGTCAACCGTAGTGCTTAATTCACATTTCACCCCAATTGGATTGTAAATTATATTTTGCACTTGCCCTAATCCTTACATACACACCAGAAGGAGTTAACTTTTCCTTGCTTCTCCTTTGGGACTCTAAAACATGTGAGTGATATAGAAATAGACAAAAGAAAAACTTGGACATCTTTCTCAGCTCCTTCTCTGTATCAGAGAATATTCCCTGTGTACCAGATAACACCCATCTCTGTACCAGAGAATATCCCCTGTACCAGATAACACTCCTCTATACCAGAGAATATCCCCTGTGTACCAGATAACACCTTTCTCTGTACCAGAGAATATCCCATGTGTACCTGATGACACCCTTCTCTGTACCAAAGTATATCTCCTATGCACCTAATTATATGCCCTCTGTGCCTGTTATGACTGCTACATTTCTGTCTTTTTCATGAATGCTGCCCAATTTCTTAATTGTATCAGGCACCCTTTATGGGTGTCTGTTGTGAAGCTGAACAAATTTAATAATGTTCAATCTTCTTTGGTGTTGGTACATCAAGGCTCAGCAAACACGCACCAGATTCAGTTAACTTGGGTGTTAATTGTACTAAAACAACCAGTGAAGTTGGAAGTGGGGTGCTGTTAAGTGGAGCATGGTTGCCACAGAAGAATAATTGAACTGGGTGGACATGTTAGCTTCAGTCGATAGAAGCTTGTGTATCATAGCGACCAAAATATATTTTAAATGGTCTATGGTTGTATACAAATTAAAGTAACTCAGTTGAGCTAGTCAACCGAGTGGGGGTCCTTGAGAAGGAAAGAGTACGACTACTGCCCTTACAGCCATCTTTTAAAAGACTACTAGAAAGGGTTGTGCATGTTTCACTGACTTTCGCAACTAAAACAAGTCGCTACAGATGCCATCACTGCATGAACATACAAAGTGCTTTGATGCAGGCTTCCTGTGAGGGGCCAGGTGCAGTGATGATACTATTCTTTGTATGGAGCGAATACCAGACAAGTTACAAGTTGGCAACCATGGCCGTGGTGTTTTACTTGTACAATGAAATAAAAAACAAAGGCGAGCATAAAGGTTAGTTGGGGCAACATTGTAACGAGTGAGAGGATGTTTAAACATCGATACAGGTTTAACACCATTATTATTTGGTGCTCTGGGTCAAAATAGCCACATTGTGATGTAAATGGTTCATGTGACAAAATGTGTGTAACAGTGATTGGCTATTATATATTTGTGTTTTAACTGAAGGGAATAGTTTATCATGATATGAAAGAACACCTTATTCTATATAAGATAAATAACACTTCATTATTTAGATATCCAACAATTTCTTACTGGGAGGGAGAGAAAGGACCACCATATATATATGGCATATATAAAAAGGGACTATGTAAGGTTCAGAATGGTACTGTTGCCTCATGTAAAAACCAGTACCACAGAAACCACTACAATAACTAATTGCTTTGTCATTCAATGTAAGGAGGCCAACCAGAGACATGGCCTGGTGTTCCTATTGGAGAATAGAAAGGGCATAATGATTGTATAGGCAGTGAAATACTTCATATTTAACACCTGATCAAAGAAGATAGTTTGAAGGAAGGACTAAGAAATTCTGATCACAATTGCTAGTACAGCAGATAATTAATTGGGGAAATGTATGATATGATGTGCAGTATTTAAAGATAAATAGGACTGAAGTTTCATACCATCACAAGGGCTAGTAGAAGATAGCTCAATGACTCATGGGCTGACACTGAGAGACAATTTTAGTGTTATAACATCACACACATCGTTGTTTTGTTACTCTCACTGGCTTTATTTGGGTGTGGTTTCCTGGCTTTTTTCACAGGCACGGTTTGTGGTAGCCGTGTCTGTAGTAAACTCCAGGTATATGATTGTCCAACAATAGTATTTGGTTTGGTTTGTATGATACCAAGCTGAGCTTCAGATGTTGGTAACATTTTGAGTAGACGTGTTCTAACCAGGCCACCATAGTATAGTACTTAAGAGTCCAGGTATTCAAATAGGTGTATTCCAACTGTCAGGTAGCAGAAGGCTATCTGTAATACGTTATTTTTTCTTGCAATTTTTACCAGACTTGTGGGAAAAAGTATTGGGTAGAAATTTTATTACTCTTAGTTTTTCCATCTTCTGCATTCAACCTTTTTTGGTCATGCTAGATCTGATGTCCTGACACTAGTAGAAGTCTGCAGTCCTCTCCACATATAGGTGGTGACCCCACAGCTTCTGCGTCAATTCTGCCCTCCTGTTCAGGTCCTCATTGTACGTCTCTGTGTGCTGGACAATCCAGTAAGATCTGTCCAGGGGTCTGAACTACTATTCCATGTGGGGACTCAATTGTATGTGATATCTTGGGCTGGTATAGGTCACACAATAGTCTGCAGCTGCCTGTTCTATATGCGAAAGATGGTAGTTTGTTGGGAGTATGTGGAGCTGGTGCAGTGTCAGGTTCATTGATCACGTCCATTTATTTCTTCCATTTTGAGTTGTGCTGATTGTGGATACTAGTTTTTGCTTCTCTATAAGATGCTGTGGGGGCATATTGTTCTATCTTGTCACCTGCTTTGGACAGGACATCAGCTCTCTTGTTCTCTGATTTCACAATGGGAGGGTGGCCAATGAAAAGCAACTGTTGAGGTTCTTTGGATTTTGTTGACCTCGGATTTGATTTCTCGCCACTTCTGCTAATTTCTGGTGTTTTGTACCAATGCCAGCAGCAATCTGTAAAGAATACAATCTGAGTTGGTAAGCGTTTGTTGGATCTGGTGAACTGTTTGTTGGATCTGGTGAACTGTTTGTTGGATCTGGTAAATCGATAAAGTTAACAAACTTCAAAACCAAGCCATGAGAATTATAACAGGTGGCATGAAGTCAACGCCAATTGTAGAACTTCAAAAGATTACAAAACTGCAATCCATGACCGATAGAAGAGACTGCAGAGCCCAGCTGCAGTCAGAGAAACTCCGAAGACTGACCGACCATCCAATGCACCAGAGACTAAACAATTTGGGAAATGGGAAACTAAAGCGGAGAAACTTTGCAGAAATAGCCAAAGCAAAGATGCACGAAGATCCCATAAACGCACTAACACCACCAAAACCCATCACTACTGTACGAAAACCTACCTGGAGGCAGGATATATTTCCAGAGGTGGTAGAAAATATACCAGGTATTGGAAACAAAAACTGCCAGACTGAAAAAGAAAGGAGAGATACTACCCTAAGCTTCATAACGAAAAGCTACCCAAGCATGGACTGGACCCACGCATACACCGACGGTTCTGTAACAAACACAACACAGAACGGAGGGGCAGGAGCATTCCTGAACCTACCAAATGGCAGAAAAATAACACTGTCATTCGCTACTGGTAAGTACACAAGCAATTTCAGAGCGGAGGCAGAGGCACTGAGGGCGGCAGTGGAAGAAATGGTGACACACAGTGAAAATGAAAGCCATATAGTCCTGCTTACAGATGCTCTCGCCGTAGTCACAGCGCTAAAAAGCCAGAAAAACACTGAGCTTAATGACTTAAGAGCAGCACTCTGCAAACTGTGCCAGCAATCCGCACCAAAAAGGGTAGTGGTACAGTGGGTCCCATCACACTGCAACATCCAAGGCAACGAGGAGGCAGACAGACTGGCAAAAGAAGGTGCAAGACTACCACAAACAGATACCAGTAAGACGTACGAAGAGTCAAAACGGCTTTATCAAAGCCAGATACATGACCAAATGGGAAACCGAACATACTGGTTACACCAAAAACGATGCCTATTACCAGTTGAACCGAAGAGAGCAGGTCGTTGTCTTCAGACTTCGCACTGGCCACAATAGACTGAGGTACCACCTATTCAACAAATTGAAGATAGGGTGTACCGACGAATGCCCGTGCGGTACTGGTAAAATGACCACTGAACATCTGCTGCAGAACTGCCCGACATACGAGGATCAGAGAGAGCAGATGTGGCCATCACCAGTGGAACTGCAAGACAAGCTCTATGGCAGTGGCGACAGCCTCAGGATGACCGCCGCTTTTTTCAAAAAAATAATGGTTACTGTCTGACTGCGTACGCAGAAGAAGAAGAAGAAGGATCTGGTGAACTGTTTGTTGGATCTGGTGAACTGTTTGTTGGATCTGGTGAACATTCCTAGTGTCTGTAGGAGTACCATAGACTGCGCTAAAGTTGGAAGAGATCTCAGCAGTAGGAAAAGCCTTGTGGCTTATTTTCCCAGAGATTTTACTAGTAAAGAAAGCCTGATGGTTATTTTCCCATTGTTGTTTCTTATAGAGATGCCTCCTCTGCCAATCCTTTACTGTGCACCCTGCGGATCTATCTGTGTGTACATGAGAGCAGTTCTTAGGGCTGTACCTTTCTTCAATCATTGCTTGAGACAAGGTTTTTAGATGAGCTCTCTGATGGTCTTTTTATTGATTCATAGGATCTCTATGGTGATTGAGATGTTTTCTTGGCAATAGTTTGGCTCCTCATAGTCAATCAACATTTCCATTTCTGTATGTTGATTTGGGGGAAGTTTTTTATGGCAGCGATGCAAATGTTTTGAGTTGTTTAGGAAACTGGTTCTCTTCATTGGGATGTTTTGTAACATTTTGAGGTTTTAGTTGCATAGGATTTGGCATATATATATATATATCAGCTTCTCGTTGTGGACCAGCACCTCATGTCTATTGCCGAGGAAACAGTTTTTTTAAAGTTTACTCTTCATTGCCTGAATTAGAGTGGTCTTCGATGATAGGCAGATAAATGCATCATAGAAGATAGTTTGAAGGGAGGACTAAGACATTGGGATCAGAATTGATAGTACAGCAGATAATTAAAACTCAATGACTCATGGGCTGACACTGAGAGGCAATTTTAGTGTAATAACATCACACACATCGTTGTTTTGTTACTCTCACTGGCTTTATTTGGGCGTGGTTTCCTGGCTTTTTTCACAGGCACAGTTTGTGGTAGCCGTGTCTGTAGTAAACTCCAGGTATATGATTGTCCAACAATAGTATTTGGTTTGGTTTGTATGATACCAAGTTGAGCTTCAGATGTTGGTAACATTTTGAGTAGATGTGTTCTAACCAGGCCATCATAGTATAGTACTTGGAGTCCAGGTATTCAAATAGATGTATTCCTACTGTCAGGTAGCAGAAGGCTATCTGTTGTAGGTTATTTTTTGTTGCAATTTTTACTAGGCTTGGAGGTAAAGGTAGGTTGCGTATTGGGTATGAGTTTAAATAGTTTATCTGGACAACTTCTAAAAGTCTACTCTTATCAATTTTCAACTGCCAAGGGTTCTTTCACATTCCCTCCAGGGTCCATGGCGTGGCGGTTGAGACCATGGTATCAGGTTCTCTTAGGACATGGCCCATCCAATTCCGGTGCGGACCATTTATGATGGTGTGCAGGTCTTCTTAGTTGATCTGGATGATGTGATTGTGTTTGGCTAAAAAATTCTACATGTATCTTCCTTCGACAAGTAGAAAAGGTAATTTGGACATTCTTTTGTTACTCTAGCACTCAACAGTGCCATCAAGAAACATCTTAAAGTGTTCAACTTTTCTATATTCTTAGCTTGTCTTTAAGCTGGCAATGGCTGTTCTGACTTAGTTCATTTTGCTGTTAATTACTTTGCCTGTTCTGCCGTTTGGGGTAACAGTGCTTCCCAAATTTGGGTCCGTCCTTGTTCCCTTTGCTAATTCATGTGGAAAATATTACATTTAGTGTCATGTCTTCTGTCTTCTGTCTTAATATGCTAGTGGTCAGTCCTACTTTTTTACTATACACACTCTTTCAGTATTTCTTTACTGAATCTGTGGGACTGAATAGTGGATGATGCTATTGATGAATGATAAATCGTTCTGCTATTTTACTTTCATTAGATATTAATATGGAGGTTAATTCCTGGCTTTTTTCACAGACATAGCTTGTAGTAGCTGTGTCTGTAGTAAACTCCAGGTATACTATATGTTAGCCCAAACAAAGTGCTTTGTTTAAGTTGTATGAAACAGGGCTAAGCTTCAGATGTTGGCAACATTTTGAGTAGGCATGTTCTAAACTGGTAATACAGGGAAATAAAAACTAATGCAAAATTAAAATTAAGATTGATTAATTCCAATGTGAAGTCATTACTCTTGTTAGGAGCAGAAACTTGGACAATGACAAAAGCAATATGGAGAAAGCTCCACTTATTCATCAATTAATGTCTTTGGAGGATAATGGGTACAGGCTGGCACAACATTGTCAGGAACAAAGACTTTTTTTATTGGTGTTGGATAGGACAAATGCACCACCAACTGTTGACTGAGAGGTAGATCAAGAGACACTCGCAGAAGAGACTGAATGAACTTCTGAACCTCAACCGGAGTGAGACAGAAATTGCAGCTCTTCTTCTTATTTGTTCGTTCTCAATCTCCCACTACAAAACCCTGAAAAGGGCTTTGCAAGAAGCAGGATGTAGTCTGGAGAATGGAATGCATTGTGTCGTGGTTTTACGCTTGACTGATATTTGCACCTTTCGGTTCGACACATCCGACTTCAGTAGGCATTTTTGAGTACCGGGCTACCTTCCCTCTTCGATCATTCTACTTAGTCAGTCTGCCCTGTTGCAGCCATCCAGGATCACCACATGGAGGTGTAGAAGGGTCTTGGCTGCTCTGGTCGGCTGGCAGTCAGCTTTGGGTCGCTGACTGTTGCAGCTCATGGACTGATCAGCTTATTTGATACCAAATTGCAGCTCAAGACTGAACGTGCTAGAGGATTGTCAATGGCTTATGCCCTGACAGGAAAGTCGGACATTGATTGATTGTGCCCTAACTGACCTGTCATAAGCTAGCAGACTCTAAATTGTCTAACATAGATAGCAATGGTATGCTGCAAAACTGAATGGTTAGAGCTGAAAATGGTTAACCTGACTATAAGTTAATCCTTCTAGGTACATTGGTCTCTACAGTTTCTTATTTTGGGTCAATGTATTGAGCCCCATACATCATGGCTTTAGTCTACGTTGGTGGAATCGTGTATTTGGCTGATTGCCACATTAAGTGTTAGTATACATTCCTATGAGATGAATATTAATATTAGGCTAGACGTGTACAAAGTATTGATGGATCTATTGCGATGTCCTTCCGTGTTGTGACTTTTTGCTGGATGAATATAGGAAGGGTGGGAGGGTTGTGAATTCCTGGCTTTTTTCACAGACACAGCTTGCAGTAGCTATGTGTATAGTAAACTCCAGGTACATGATAGTCCAACAAAAGTTCTCAGTATGGATTGTATGAAACCAGTCCGAGCACCAGATGTTGGCAACACTTACAATAGAATAGTTGACACTTTTGAGCATGGCATACCTGTTAGATTTATTATAAATTGTACATTTTTTTCAAAATTGAGTTGTTCGTTGAAGTGCAATAAGGACATCTTAATTCTAGTGCTTTAGTTTACAATATACTTAGCCAAAAAAACCTAACTTAGGGTTAAAGAAAATGGAGATACAAAGCATACACCTTCAGGTAGATACCCAATAATATAACCGGATGTGCTCTGGATTACAGCACAGCTTAGTTTGCAGTTGTGGACAGAGATCACATATCACACCTTAGCTTGCCGTTGTGAGCAGAGAGAAAGAGAGCATTTAGCACAACTTAGCTTGTAGTTGTGGGCAGAGAGAAAAAGAGCATTCAGCACAACTTAGCTTACAGTTGTGGGCAGAGAGAGAGAGAGAGAGCATACATATTTGCTTGCAGTTGTGGGCAGAGAGAGAGAGAGAGAGCATACATTATACCTTAGCTTACAGTTGTGGGCAGAGAGAGAGAGAGAGAGCATACATATTTGCTTGCAGTTGTGGGCAGAGAGAGAGAGAGAGCATACATTATACCTTAGCTTGCAGTTGTGGGCAGAGAGAGAGAGAGAGCATACATTATACCTTAGCTTGCAGTTGTGGGCAGAGAGAAAGAGAGCATACATTATACCTTAGCTTGCAGTTGTAAGCAGAGAGAGAGAGAGAGCATACATTATACCTTAGCTTGCAGTTGTGGGCAGAGAGAGAGAGAGCATACATATTTGCTTGCAGTTGTGGGCAGAGAGAGAGAGAGAGCATACATTATACCTTAGCTTGCAGTTGTGGGCAGAGAGAGAGAGAGAGCATACATTATACCTTAGCTTGCAGTTGTGGGCAGAGAGAAAGAGAGCATACATTATACCTTAGCTTGCAGTTGTAAGCAGAGAGAGAGAGAGAGCATACATTATACCTTAGCTTGCAGTTGTGGGCAGAGAGAGAGAGAGCATACATATTTGCTTGCAGTTGTGGGCAGAGAGAGAGAGAGAGCATACATTATACCTTAGCTTGCAGTTGTGGGCAGAGAGAGAGAGAGCATACATTATACCTTAGCTTGCAGTTGTGGGCAGAGAGAGAGAGAGAGCATACATTATACCTTAGCTTGCAGTTGTGGGCAGAGAGAGAGAGAGAGAGAGAGCATACATATTTGCTTGCAGTTGTGGGCAGAGAGAGAGAGAGAGCATACATTATACCTTAGCTTGCAGTTGTGGGCAGAGAGAGAGAGAGAGCATACATATTTGCTTGCAGTTGTGGGCAGAGAGAGAGAGAGAGCATACATTATACCTTAGCTTGCAGTTGTGGGCAGAGAGAGAGAGAGAGAGCATACATTATACCTTAGCTTGCAGTTGTGGGCAGAGAGAGAGAGAGCATACATATTTGCTTGCAGTTGTGGGCAGAGAGAGAGAGAGAGCATACATTATACCTTAGCTTGCAGTTGTGGGCAGAGAGAGAGAGAGCATACATTATACCTTAGCTTGCAGTTGTGGGCAGAGAGAGAGAGAGAGAGAGCATACATATTTGCTTGCAGTTGTGGACAGAGAGAGAGAGAGAGCATACATTATACCTTAGCTTGCAGTTGTGGGCAGAGAGAGAGAGAGAGAGAGAGAGAGAGAGCATACATATTTGCTTGCAGTTGTGGGCAGAGAGAGAGAGAGAGCATACATTATACCTTAGCTTGCAGTTGTGGGCAGAGAGAGAGAGAGAGAGAGCATACATATTTGCTTGCAGTTGTGGACAGAGAGAGAGAGAGAGCATACATTATACCTTAGCTTGCAGTTGTGGGCAGAGAGAGAGAGAGAGAGAGCATACATATTTGCTTGCAGTTGTGGACAGAGAGAGAGAGAGAGAGAGAGAGAGCATACATTATACCTTTGCTTTCAGTTGTGGGCAGAGAGAGAGAGAGCACACAGCATAAGTTAACCAAAAGTTATGACCAGAGAGAGTAGCCCTGTATAACAGTAGGCAATTCAAAAGCTGTATGTCTAGTCATACTGCAGGGGCTATAATTCAAAAGTGCCTATACATTTTTAGGTTGTGGGTTAAATGAAACCATCCAAGTGGTACCTACATTGAAAAGAATAGGGCCACTGCAACTTAAAAACATCTCATAACGCGACTAAGGAGGGTAACGCTAGCAACCTCATCATGTAAAACCATTGCTATAGAAACTGCAGCTGCTCGGATACATGCTTTACTTGAAGTGAAAAAAAAACATGTTAGGTACTTTTTAATATAAAAAAAATAAAAATTATCCTCAAAGCTATCGATGTAGCTATATTCTTACTGAATCCAAAGGAAAAAGTGTAGTGACAATCGGCTGTTTGAATGATATTTTCCCACTGAATGGTAAATGGGGAGAAAAGGACAAAACGACTGAAACCTATTTAGTATGTTCTAAAACCTTTTCCGAACCAGAACTGACAGGACAGTATTCTCCCGCCAAGCGAAGGCGTCATTTTCAGGACGAGCGAATAGAAAGATTTATACGTGGTATTGCTTTTTTGTTCCCCCGAGATGGCCACTTGCAACTAAGCATGTGAATGACTTGCAGAGTGAAGATTCTACGAGTTGAAGATTCTTTTACCCTAAAGTTGGTCAGCAATGATAAGTATAAAAACAAACAAGTTAATGTGTTTTCTTTTCGTTTTTCAGGGGACCCAGCAAACAACACAACTGCCACCTCTAATCCATTCAGAACGTTATTCATTGCCAGAATTGTGAGTATTCATCGTTTTTCAAGATAGCATATTTTCTTTTCCACTAGGCTTCATTGATTACACTTTCAGGTGCCAACATGTAGAATTGAATCAGCTGACAGAAGCCAGTGGCTCATAGCTGGCTGCTTGAATCAGGGTCAGCAAACCAGAGCTGATAAAGACCCTATTCCACCTCCACTTGGCAGCCTTGGAAACAGACTGCACTATCCAAGGGATAGGGATCGCAGTGGAAGGCAAACCTAGTACTCAAAAAGCTTGCTGAAATTGAAAGTGTTGGTGAAAAGCGCAGATTTTGCAACCTCGCTGTAAACTATGACACAACATTATATTTAGGGCGGACCCCGAAGAAGAGGATTACACTTTCCTCATTTCACATTGTTTAATCACCTCATTTGGTTCTTCAGTTCTTTTTGTGATTGATTCTTTGATGTATACATAGATTAGTTCCTGTGATGAACTCAACCATTGTAAAGAGCTCTTCTTTAGCGAATGATTCTTTGGACTACTGTATTTCTTAACTGTTCAAGCAGGGGGCAGTCCTATAACACATGCTTGGAGTTTGTTTGCTAAGTCCACAGGGTTTTCAGTCATTGCAGGTCTTAACCTTTCAACCCGTGACACCTATATATCAGGATGTGTGTAAATATACCATTCCTCAATATGAAGTATACAGCCTCTTGTGTCAGGTTCAACATTTAGGAGCCTGGCATAGTGCTGGATGACAAATTCTTCATGGAGTTGTGTAACATGCTGGAGAGTATTGTTGTAGTACATACAGTACAGGTTTTGAGATGTTAAGCGTCACCTGACGCCCGGGATGTGTAGTGTCCTGCTTGACCTTCAATGGTTAATAATCTACATGTAGTACTTCCGGATCCATTTCTGTTTAGTGCATTATTGAAATAATTTTGCGGTTTGCATTATGGAACGTTAAAAATGAGGCTCACCAGAGTGTTTCTTGTGAGCAGGAAATAGTAAGACTGTAGCCTGCCAAGCAAATTGTAAAAGGTAACTAGGGAAGGTTGGGAATGGACTGGCTACTCCATTATGTAGAAACATTCAATCCTAAAAAACGTCAACTGATATAGATGGGTTAATGTTTCATGATTTGCCATGTATTTGTTGAGGACAATGCTCCACAGGGAGCTGTAACAGTTTTGACTGATTGATGAATTAAAAGATGATACAACCAAAAGTTCAGATCCAAGTACTCTCATCCGAACAGCTCAAAGAACTATTGAAATCTATCCCCTATGAATGGAAGCTTGTATTTACTGATGTATCTGGGGAGGAAGAATGTCTGGTCAGGCAAAATATACTGATCAGACATGTTTGTCAGGGTCAGGCAAAACATACTGGCCAAGACCCTCACCTCGGCTTTCTAGTAACCCTCCCTGAAAACGGGCTATTGTCATGACAGCCTGACTAACGAGGTGAGGGATCGACGTGATCCCCGTAATAGTGAGTGCCATGCAGATGAGGCCAAGCATAGCACAACCGCCTGAAGGACCCTGGCGCACCTTCATCGGGATGTGGGGAAAGCTACTGCAACTCACCACGTAACGTCCTTCTCAGGTTGCACAAAAGAGTAAACCTACTCATTGTGGGCATTCGCAAATAACAACTGATGTATCTGTATTCAAAGCCACCATCAAAGTAGGTTAGGGCGTTATATAGAATACCCATTGCAGACCTGACCTTATCCTAATATTTCTAGACATTGACCACATTATCACTTTCCATGTTCACAAAATAGTTCTTCAGTGGATCCCTGGACACTCAAACAAACCTGGCAATGACCAGGCAGGCAGGCTAGTAAAGAAGGGATCTGTACAAGAACAGCACACACTGCAGCTTTACAAATAGCTCATAAGAACAGCAAACAAAGAAACTTTGCTGAACAGACAGGCCATGGGAAACACAGGGAGGAAGGTCTACAGACGTATGGCAAGCCCCAATCCAAATGACAGTATAAATTAACTCACAAGGAAGGATCAGAGCACCATTTTCCAACTTTGAACCCAACAGAATGCAACCACAGCATACTCCTGAGTGTCAGCTGTGTACACACTCATATGAAACCGTTGATCATCTCTTTGAGTACTCAGCGCTCACTGATGTTAGGAAAGTGCTTCTTTTTTCAAGGCCAGATAAATGGAACACTTTGTAAACTGATAAACATGTGCAGATACCATTACATGGCATTGGGCCGAAAGGTGATACCCAGATGCTGCTGGATCTGTAACAACAACAATGATGAAGGTGCAATAAATATACTATAAATATGTGTGCAGCAGTGTTTATGCTTTGACAAAGATGACCTACCTGTCTGTTAACGATACGAAACATTGTGCAGAGATTCCCTCATAACAATGCCATCAAGTAAATGCTCCAAGTTGGTAGTCACAGAACGATGTTTCAATACATTAGTGAGAATATTGCCAGTGCAGGTCTAATATCAAAAGGCGTTTGTGGAGATCTAGTATCCACAGATTTTGTGGAGATCTGGTATCCAAGGATGTTGTGCAGGTTTAACATCCAAGATTTTTGTGGAGGTCTTGTATACTGAGCTTATGTGCAGGTCAAGTGTACACAACTTTTGAACGTGTCTAGAATACAAGGCTTGTGTGCAGGAGTGAGGTCTAATACTTCCAGGTCTGTGTCCCAGTTCATATAGGAAAAGACTGAGAACACACGAGAAGAAAACACCATACCTAAAAATGGTATTACGTTTGTAATGATCAAACTCACAGTGAGAAAGCTATGCAATATGAGGTGAAATTATTATGCTAGTGGTTAAATCAGTTACTGCAAGGTTTATTTGTTTTTGTGTGTGGCTATGACTATTGGTTCTTTGTGTGGGTAGGATATTAGATTGTCAGTAGCACAAATTATTATTATGTCACCCGTTGAGTTGACAAGAACAGTTTTGATCTTTCTGAGTAATAGCCGTCTGTCAATGCAGTTTTGTGTGTGTGTGAATTAATAAAAAAGGGGGGGGGGGGGGGGGGGTACACACACGCAAAAAAGAAACAAAAACAGCATACCAAAACAGTACGATAAACTAGATATTTGTTCTTCTTGATATACTCCCTTCGTCTATCTCTTTCGATATATACATACACATATTATGTATATGTATATATATAAAGTGAGCAAAGGGGGGCTGAGAGAAGATGCAGGGCATGCTGAGAAAATGGCATGGGGAACAATCAGCAACAGAGTTAGTAAACGGCACAGATGATATAAATGGATGGAGATTCATGATCGCCAACCTACAGGGCACCTGATGATGATATATATACACACACATACACATATTCATACATGTATACATTAAAGTTAGTTGCCCATAGCAAGTGGTGCTCTTCTGATGAAACTTGAGCTGTATTTGGATTAAAGTTAGGGAGACATTGGTCATCAACGTCACTCTCTGGCCCCGAGCTACCTTGGGCCAGTGGCAAGACATAAGTGAAGATGACAGAAGATAACTTATGATGCAGGCACTCTGGTACCAATTCCCCTGAGACCAGGGGTCGTTTGAAACTTGTGGGTTTGAATTGCTCACCGTGTCTGTTCGCCCTGAGAGGCGAGTGCCTTACCTCTCGACCACAGCGTAACTCCCCCATATACATATGCGTACATACATACGTTCATGCTTATAAAAACGGAGAGGCTCTATAACAAGGTTAAAAGTAATTAGTGAGATCAGTATCTCAACCGCTGATCAACACATTTCTCATTTTATTTATTGCAGTCTTAATTTAGTTGCTTCATACATTTGCTTGCCTATCATCAAGAATAATTTATTTTACTTTTAAAAACGGGGCTGATAATTCAGGTATAAGTTTGAAGTTAATTATACATCATCTGAAGTTAATTATACATCATCCATGTAGCTTAGATGTTGTTGGAGCTTGGTATCCCAACAAAGGGATTGGGTTATGTTATCCGACTTATGACATAGTCCAGTTTGCACAGCTGTTGGTGGGTGCTTGACTAACTAATCAACGGTAAGGAAATGAGATAGATCACCCCTGCACCTCATATCAATTTGATATGGTACAATGAAGACTACCATTTAATACCCAACAGCGGTGTCTCATGAGGGAAAAGCTTTACAGTTTTGTTAATTACCAGACTATGCTATATTGCGGTTATTTTTCTAATCTTGTAATCGTACAACACCAGTATGAGTGCTACTAACATGACTTTTTGTGCCTCTGGGCCAAATAACTTTGCTTCATATGGTCCTTGATACTTGATCATTACTTGGTGTACACTATGCACCATTATGCGGACCCATCCATTAGCTTCTCTTCATGCAGACCTTGGTCAATTAACTTGGTAACCTATGCTCCATTAAAATTGCGACATCTGCTCCATTAACTTTACATTATGCAACCATTTATCCATTAACTTTTCATCTGGTGATTCTATATCCATTAACGCATCGTCTTGTGGCTTTCTTAATGTGACACTTTGATCAATAACTTAACTTTATGAAACACTGATCAATAACTTAACTTGATGTAAGACTTTGATCCATAACTTAATTAATGGGACCCTTGATCCATAACTGAACTTAATGTGACACTTCATGTAATCTTTGAACCAGTAACATATCTATGTGATCGTTGATCCATTAATTTCATGTGACCCTTGATTGATAACATAACTTCATGTGACACTCCATATCGTAACTCCAAGTACACTTCAAGTGACCTTTGGTCATTAACCTTTCTTCGTGTAACCCTTGATACATAACTTCATAAGATGACACTTGGTCCTTTAACTTTATTGCCTGTGCTGGCCAGCAATCTATGGATTGTTGGCTTACATATCTCCTTCCCTACATGTCAACTTAGTTATCAATGCATTCAAATGTGCTTTTATTGCCTTTTATGACACGTTGGATAACAATTGACCTTTTCTTTCCTCTCACAATAGTAGACGCTAGGACCATAGTGTACCAACTGTAGTTGCAAGATGTTATAATGTACTCTGCTCCACAGTTCAAAGTATTCACGCAGCGCATAGCATCATTTCTTCACCTTTTTGTTCTTCTGTTTAATCATTTTCCTTGGGTGATTAGTTGTGGATTTTAAGTATAGCAACAAACTCCATATAACTCGGTCTGAGGTACAGCCTTCTTACTTTGCATCAGCTTTATGGTTCACACGTCATGATACAACCAAGCACACCGATGTGTCAGCCAGGAGTGCAGTAATGTCGGTGGCTTCTAAAGCGGATAGCGAACTGTCTCCACATATGGCTCCAAATGAACCCCCTCTGGACTTATTCACCGACCCCACATTGGGTCACATACCTCACATTAGGTCACAGATCCCGCATTAGGTTACAGACCCCGCATTAGGCCAGGGACCCCACATTAGGCCAGGGACCCCACATTAGGCCAGGGACCCCACATTAGTAACCAAAGAATATAGCGAAATAAGAACAGCTCACGATAAGATACCAGTGTGGCAGGTGTCTAAGCATACATAATACGATGAATATTTCACAGCCTGTTGTTGTGGCTGTGTGTAGGACAGGAATGATCAGTTTGTGCCTTCGCTTCGATGCCGATCAATGACACTTCACAGTACCGGCATGTTTAATAATGCGCATTTTAATAATACGGCTCGTTTGTATATCTCTGCTAAACACGCAATAGTCAGCTTTGCAGGCTGATGTCACGCACGCATATATACTTGCACGTACATACGCACGCACGCGTGTGCACACACACATATCTTTATGGGGAGGGAGGGGGGGGGTGGTGTTTGGGCGTGTAATGTCAAGACCATAGAAAGGAAAAAGAGCATAGAGTTCCGAGGCCAGCCGGGCAGAAAGAGAACATCAGAGTAGCTAATATGACCCGGGGGGGGGGGGGGGGGTGTTTGGGCGTGTAATGTCAAGACCATAGAAAGGAAAAAGAGCATAGAGTTCCGAGGCCAGCCGGGCAGAAAGAGAACATCAGAGTAGCTAATATGACCGGGGGGAGGGGGGGGGGGGTGTTTGGGCGTGTAATGTCAAGACCATAGAAAGGAAAAAGAGCATAGAGTTCCGAGGCCAGCCGGGCAGAAAGAGAACATCAGAGTAGCTAATATGACCGGGGGGGGGGGGGGTGTGTTCGGCTGTCACCCGCATTGTTACTCATTTATACAAATGCTGTTTCAGAATATTTCAACTTTTGGAAACATTAGAGATTTAGAAAAGAGAACTAGCCTGCTTCCAGCGTAGGGCAAAAGGGATAGCAGGTCCCAATAACAAGGTGAGAAATTCAGAAGACTAAGAAGATTGCACAACGCACCAGAGAACAAACCGGCTTGAAAGTGTAAGGTTCAAGCGTTAGTAAAAACAAAAGCGCAGAATACGGAAGATCATATCAGTGACACTTCATAAATAAAACCGATGCACACTACACGCACGCTACCCACCTAGAGAAAACAACCCTTGCCAGAGCTGATAGAAAACATTCCCGGCATAGTGAGAAAGCAAACACGGCGGCCAGACAGAAACACAAAGACAAGCCATAGCTGTCAAACACACAAACACTACCTAACCAACAGCAAGACCCACGTATATAGAAATGGACCAAGTAACAAATACAGCGGAACGAAGGTGAATGCCTCTTTCTGGAGAATAACAAAAGGTGCACAAATAAAGCTAGCAATTAGAACCGTCAAAATTCAAGCAACTTCTGACCAGAACATTGGAAATTACAGCAGAAGTTCGAATGATATATAGAAACAAGAGACACATGGTACACTTTACTGACGCGCTATCAGTGGTTGCAGCACCAAGAAACAAAAGAAAATACAGATACCAAGGAACTAAGAGTGATGCTCTGTAAACTTTATGACGTGTTCAAGAGACGTGTGACACAGTGGGTCATATGTGATTGCAACATTCGTGGCAATTAGGAGGCTGACAGACTGTCAAGGAAATGCGGAAAATCTGCTTCAATCTGATATAGGTATGGAGAGGCCAACAGGATTACCAGGTGTAGATACGGGAACAAAGTGGGGAGGGGGGGGGAGCAGAGCACACAGGTCAACACCCAAATGACGCACATTACCAGCTCAACAGGGCAAAAGAGGCTAACGTCTGATCAGGCATCACGCACTTACCTAACATGTTAGTCAAGGTTAGGTAAAATATACTGGCAAGATCCCTCCACCTCACTTTTGCGCTGTTTTCATGGCGCCCTGACATACGTGGTGGGGGATTGACGTAATCCCCGCAGATGGTAGCCAAGCATAGCACCATCTCCTGGAGAATCCCGGTTCACCTTCATCAGCACGCTCGAGATGTGAGGAAAGCTACTGCGACCCGCCACGCCCTTTTCAGGACGCACAAGAGAGTAATCTTACTCACTGTGGGCATTCGAGAAGAATAACGATAAGCTCGACAGAAATGAACAGCTGACAGTCCACAACAGATTGAGATCTGTTAAATCAAGGATATCAAATAGCGAATACTGTGTCTGTGGCACATGCTATAAAGTTGTCTTTTTGGGAACAGAGAAGGCACACGTGGTTGTCACCAATGGCGTTTCTGAACAAGCTCTGTGGGAATAAAAAACTCTCAGGCTAACTACTGCGTTCTTTGATGTACAAAAGTTGGCGAAGAAGCGGAAAGGCACCAAATAGATCAGAGGCGACAACTTCAAATCACTGAGGGTTGCACGAAGCCAGATTTGATGCCACATAGACAGTACCACATTCAACCCCAAATACATTCTTGTTAAACACTTTTTTGTCGCAACATGGAATTTTTTTGCACTTAAAAAAATGTCATATAGCAAACACTGCCGTCAAAGACAAAAGTGTTGGTGACTTCATTGCAGGAGGTCTTAGCTTATTGTGAGCCGGGATGACTAATTCCCTTTTTTGTTACATTGCCTTCAATAGCTACTGGTCAGGTACCAATTGGCTGCTAAGTGGACACAATTATAGATAAATGGATCGGCGCCGTCTCTCTTCGACCATATGGTCCGCTTCTCTCAGAAAGGCCTGGCTCGACATCTTCTACGCCTGTTCCTACAAATCACGGGCGGGAGAAAGTGACACCTTACGAGGCCGCCCTGCAACATAAACTGAGACATATCTCCTCCCCTACCTGTCAACTTAGTTATCAATGCGAATATGGTCCTTATAAATAGGAGTGTCGATTATGTGTGAGATAAGTATACCATACAATGTGAGAGAGCACGGAAAGAATCAAGTTAATGTGTGCATCACTGCGTAAGCTTTCATCACAGAAAGGAAATGCACACCAACACGATGAGCAACAACTTACGAAGAGGCAAAATTATAAAAGGAACCTTGTGATAAAAATGGAAGACACACACACACACAATGATGCTTATCAACGCGAGACCAAGTGGCCATCTTCCACGGGCAGGTTAGAATCGGTCGAGGAGCTATCCCTGTTTATTCCAGATTGGGATATCTGTTCTGGCTCGATGACAGCAGAACACGTGTCACAGACCTGCCGCAACACATCGGCGCAACGTGTGCTTATTTTAAGCACTTTTTCTGTCTGTGAGAACATTTATGGAAATATCTGAAAGCTAGATCTGACTGCTGCCTTAAATGATTGTCATAAATCTCGGAAGTTTGATGGAAATCGCTGAAATAGGGCGGGGCATTGCCCCAGTGGTATCCGTGGAAAAAAAGAGATGGCAATCATGTTGTGTTGCTCACCAGATTCGGTCGTCATCACAGGCACGGACTAAGGCTGGGGCAAGTAAGTCGAGATACCTAAGAAACTTGTCCGTAAGATGTGGAAGTCCGCGAGAAAATCACACCTAGAGGCCGGAGATCACCAGGGAAGTTTCCTGGGAGCTGGGGGAGGAAAATGGTTCATAGAACCGACTTCATTTCGCCTGGGCCCCCCCCCCCTTCCCCAATTAGTGATTAGTTGTTTTCATTGCTGAAAGGGCCTTCGACAGAGCACGAACCCCGTAGCTACCACGGCGGCTCCAAAATGTTCCCCTGACTTTGTCAGTTATCCATTTACAGCTGGGTCGACTTACAGAAGGGGCCATACCATAAAACCAACACTCGCGACATGACCATTTTGTAAACTGAGCACACTATTCGAACCTGGTTCGTTGGGATTATAAACCAAGCTGACAACCCGAAGCCCACCGAATGGTCAATATGGATAGACACTGAGCATGCCGCCACACCCAAGCAATGATGGTTGGCACATATGACCAACAGGCATCATTACAAACGAATTTCAACAGAAGCCACCACAGCTACACTGCACATCATTGCCACAATGCAGTCTGTCTGTAAGAGGGCCAGCGGTATCGACCCACCCTGTGGTGTACCAGAGGGCGACAAATAGACACGAAACAAGTAAATATTTGTTTTAAAAAAAATAAAAAAATAAGGATCCTTCAAAATATGAAAAGCAGGTCGCATTAGTAGGAGTGTACCCTAGACAATTTCAACTCGTCTTATTGGGGCAGTTAGTTAAATAAGGAGAAATAGAAGTCCAGGCAAACGCATGGTAATATCGAGTTAAATAAAAAAATCTACAAAGAAGAGGATCAAAACGCAGCCAATGCAACTTGCCTGTACGCAATCCGCTACTACCTGTTTTGCATTAGAGCAGTTCGACTTAGCAGAAACCATGTAAATCCTGAACAAACACAAGTGTGACTCAACAAAGCAAAGGCACTGCATTTGTGAGAATATAACTTCATGTCCCCCACGGCTTGACGCACATATTGACACAATTACAGGTTGTGAAACTTAGCAACCATATGGTATCGCAAAAGGTGTATCTCTAGATACATACAATATTGTTCTACCGACATCCGACTATCTATACCTTTAATCAACTGTTTGATTAGGCCAGAACGTTGTCAGTGTTAGAGCAACTAGCAACAGTGGTAACTTTTATCGTCATCATCAGTGGTGTGCCAGTCTGGGCTAGGCATGCGACAGGTGGCTGTAGCGTGTGTCAGAAACTCAGATCATTTATATAACATGGAACAAGTTGCACCTTGCTGTCTCTCGCTTCTTCTCCTATCACTTTCTCAGTGAGGTCAGTGAATCGAATCATCTTGTACGATTTTTTAAAACTGGTACGCTCATTAATATTGTTGCTACCAAGTTGTGTATTAAAAATATTTCCCTGTCTAAGAGATGGGAAGACTGAGGTACTGGAAGGGTGTGCTAGAAATGGACGTGTTAAATGAGGGAAGAAATAGGCGAAATTGAGGCCGCAATCTTGAAAGGAGCACACACAGGGAACATATTTGTAACCGGAGAAAACCGGACAGCTTCCTGCACGCACCACGTACATGTATCTCGTGTCTTTTAATGCAGCACACAATTGTGACTTCAGGCATATCCTTGTGCATTGTTGAATACTGGGAAACAAGGTGCTGTAGACAGTACTATGTACTAGTTACATACCAACATAACGGATACACATTCATTGAAGAAAGGTCCATATTAGATATAGGGTTTTTTGTTTTTGTTGTCAAAGTGGTGGATGCTTGTGGGATTCCGTGGCGAAATGGTCAATCCGTCGGCCTCGTGTTCAGGTGGTGTGGGTTCGACTCCGGCTTGCACCGTCTTTTTCACGGGTGCTTGATGTGGAGTCCCCTACATCTCGTAGTCGCCCCCTAGTGGTTTTGTCCGTGACTTGCCACTTGGGTCGGGCGGCACGAGACGAGAGAGTGAGGATAAAAAGTGCAGGTAATCCTTACTAAAAATAGCGCTACCAAAATCGTCTACGATGAACGGCGGCCTTTGCCTGGGTGGATGCTTGAAATGCATAGCCACAGGAAAAAGTTGGGGTTAGTCGGTATCTTTGGGTGTGACAAAGACAAAAATAGCACTACCGCCCCACATAGAGCATGTCGTAAGAGGCGACTAACTGTGTGACATGGCGTAATACTGGTCATGGTTAGGTGGTTTGTTAAGAGCAGCATAGATGACGCCTAACAGACTGCAGGTCTACTTTGCTCTAGTGCTCAATTAATATGGACTCGCACATCGGTTAACCACCTTACGCGGCACTTGTCCCAATGCAGCTAAGTAATAAGCTGTTTGAACCTAGCCCGCCAAGCAGGGGGAGGGGGCACACCCCCTCCCCCGGCTACATACAGCTCGCGCCAGACCTGTAAAAGTACAAGTCGACTAAGGGTAAATTAATGCATTCAGATATAGGTTGGATGCACATAGTTTTGATAGTCAAAATAAACGCTGATGTTACTGGCCCATCTATACACTATACTGTACTTTCTATCATTATTGTAATAAGAACTTTCCCTACTTGCAAATAAAAGGTTTGTCGCATAACAATGTGTTCTTCGAATACCACATAACTTGGCTGTGTTCGCACATCTTCGATATTTCCAAACATTTCACAGAACGTATTGATGACGCTATGCGACGCATGCCTGTAATGTGAGTCAGACATAGACACTAATCTTAAAACAGTGTGAATGCTGATGCGTAACACATATATAACGACAGGATACAACAATACCATCATATTTAACTTAACTTAACTTAACTTAACGTCTTTATACTGGTTTAGAAGACCCTGCAGAGTCTGTATACAACCAGTAACATTTACATCACCTTGCTCTAAAAGCTATGCGCATCCAGTTTATTCTTAAATGCATTAACTGTCCCTGCCTCCACTACCTCCCCTGGCAATGCATTCCAAGCAGACACCACTCTCTGACTAAAAAAATATTTCCTAATATCTAACCTGGACCTCTCTTTAGTCAGCTTGTAGCTATGCCCTCGTGTTATTGTAGGTGGCTGTATTTTAAAAAACTTGTTATAGTCTAATTTATCGATTCCTCTGATCATCTTATAAACCTGTATTAAGTCACCACGAATTCTTCTCTCTTCGAGACACTGTAGGCCGGTTTTTCTGAGTCGTTCCTCATAACTGTAATTCTGGAATCCCACTATCATCTTTGTCGCTCTTTTCTGTATTCTTTCTAGCATGTTTATGTCCCCTCTATGATAAGGACTCCACACCTGTACACAGTACTCCAATCTAGGTCTAACTAAAGCTTTATACAGTTTGACGATCACTTCCTTGCTCCTATGTTTAATATTTCTTTTTATCATACCTAACATTGCATTTCCCTTTTTCACTGCTACCTTAACTTGCTCACTCACCTTTCCTGTATGATCTATTATAACCCCTAGGTCCCTTTCCTTATCTATCTTTCTAATATTGTTTTCTCCCATTCTGTAATTATGTTCCATATTGGATCTACCCATGTGGATGACTGTACATTTATCTACATTAAACTCCATTTGCCAGCTTACAGACCATTCTCGAATTTTATCTAAATCCGACATCAATATATCCACTTCCGCTTTAGATAAGACACTTGACACATTTGCTTGGTGTTGTTCGAATCCGAATTATGAGGCACATCTTCCTGGCCAGCATAACATGAATCACGTAAGCAAACGTAAACGATCAGTACCCGGGTTGAAAAGAGTGATCATTG
Organism: Ariolimax columbianus; assembly: GCA_036924085.1. Classification (NCBI taxonomy): domain Eukaryota; kingdom Metazoa; phylum Mollusca; class Gastropoda; order Stylommatophora; family Arionidae; genus Ariolimax; species Ariolimax columbianus. Next base: position 54,913,599 of record JAVGWX010000004.1, read on the forward strand.
TAACCTTCTAAGCATGTTGTAAAATGCTACTAAGGAGGGTGTTGTATAGGGCTAGCAACCATCACATTAAAAACCATTGCTACTGAAACTGCCACTTCAGATGTTCCTGTACATGAACCAGCAGTATTGATGGCAGTATATTATAATTTTGAACGAAAAGGCAAAAGATTCACATAGGCACACATGCATGCAATAATTTACAATGGTCCATTAATAACACATCCGTGCGTTATTTGGCATCATGTTCTAGTCATGCCTCATTATCACCATTGCAATTGTGTGTTCAATTCGTGCCGTAGGCAGATGCAGTGTCTTCGTGTCAACGAGGTATGCTTGGTACGTGAAATGCGCAGACTAAGTATTAAACGAGTGACCTTAATGAGTCAGATATTGCACGACCATTGATAGAGCTCATTCCGCGACGCTGTTCATCTGATACTTATTGATTACGTATCACGGTCTTTGAATATGACAGGGTACAGCAAGTTTCATCAACCTCGATACGAATGAGTTCCATAATTGTGATTTTGAGTATGAGATGTTCGACTGGGTTCAACGTTTTTTGTTTGTTTAATAGGTAAATTGACTAATTTTTTTCTCCTGATTGGTGTCTTAGTCTCAAAATGAATACATGTAAACATTGAGCCGTTGGTAGAATGTGGCGGGAAACGAACGCTTTAACCTCCCTCAACTCGGACACTGCAACACACGCGCCTTCGTACACACTAAAATAAATCCGCATACATGCGTGTGTTGTCATAAAGACTACAGGAACTGTTTGACAGTGTGTATAGGAAATCCTTTCTTTTTATCATGTATACTAGGGAGATAAGTGGACGGTGTAAGGGTCAAGTAACATTCTGACCACGCCCACCAGGAAACATGCTGTTACAGCAGACTGGCAAACCAGACGGGCATCTGCTTTGTTATTACCACAGTGGTGAGCCTGTGATGTCTAACATTGCACTACACCCAGGAAGACTCATGTTCACCTTTTCGCGGGATAAAAAAAAAAAGCCAGGACAATGTTGAAAAATACAGAGTATTTGAATTATAAAATTATGAATGGAAAATGATGCACCGTAAATGACTCCCATTTGCCACCTCACAAGCAGGGGCTATTATATAAATTATTGCTCTTAAAAATGTCTGACTTCATCCCTTGAATTCCTTCCCAGATATTGTATTTAACTGCAGCATGATGTGTGTGTGCACGAGAGAGAGGGAGGGAGGGAGTAAAAAACTAATTTACATGTAATTCACAGAACATTAAAAAAAATACATTATAGCAAGAAGAAATATTACATTTTGACATGGGAAATACTATATTGTAGCCGAACCAGAATGCGCTTTTTTTTAATTGTATGAAACAAAACCGAGCTTTATATATTGGCATCATTTTAAGTAGACATGTTCTAACCTGACCATAAGTTAGCAGATTCTAAAATTAATGTACGTAGATAGTATGCTACATAACTGGTTAGAGCTGAAAAAGGGGCACCTGAATCTATTACAGGTAATTCTAGTTGCAACTTTTCTATATTCTTAGCTTGTTTTTTAAACTGACAAAGGCTAATCTGGCTTTGTTCATTTTAATGTTAATATCTTTGCCTTTTGTCTTGTGTAACTGCTTCTCAAGTGTATGTCCATCCTCATCCCCTTTGTTAATTTGTGCAGGATTTAGGGTCATGACTTCTTACTTAATATGCCAGTTCCTCTGTTTGACTATATGCACTCAGTCTTTCAGTTTTTCTTCATTGCATCTGTGCTACTGAATAGTTGGTGAGGCTATTGATGTATGATACATCTTCCTGTTATGTTGTTTTTGTTAGATTAATATGGAGGTTAATTCCTGGCTTTTTTCACAGACATAGCTTGTAGTAGCTGTGTCTGTAGTAAACTCCAGGTATACTATATGTTAGCCCAACCAAAGTTCCTTGTTTAAGTTGTATGAAGCAAGACTGAGCTTCAGATGATGGCAACATTTTGAGTATGCATGTTCTAACCTGGTAATGCAGGACAGTAAAAACTAAGAATGTTTAATACCAATGTGAAGTCATAACAAATAGAAACTTGTAGAGCGACAAAGGCAATACTGAGAAAGCTTCAGTTGTTCATCAGGTATCGATATTCACCCCATACGGCGATGAGGTATGAAATCATTTGTAGAAGACTTAGTTCTCGGTCGGGGTGCCCTAAGCAGTAGATCAGCTACCTCACTGCGAACTGCTGAGACTCAACCCTTGACCATGAGATATGTCCGCTCCCTAGGCGGACAACATCTCCGTGCAAGACTAGGCTTGTCACCTGGTCAAATGCACTATTTCGAGAGGAATCACAGGTCGCTGACATTTGGTCCACGTGCTTGGCGGATAAGCTACCATCTGAGGGATTACGGCCGAACGCCTCTAAGCCAGAATCCCGCCTAAATGTCAGCACCGCTGATTTGGGAGGCTACGACATGGCTGGGGCTTGCGTCCCGGCCCGATCGAGCCGCAGGAATGCACCTGGTAAAATGCACTCCTTCCTCGCTCTTTGCATCTGTCTGCTATCAGTCATTCCAATGGACGCAGAAGAGATGCAGTCCAGCGGACATTGCACCTCCTGCCCTATGGTGACAAGCTCCCGGGTGGCGGGGAATGCTAGGCGTACCATCACTGCAGATGAGCCGAGAAAATAAAGCGAGCAAAAAGATACCTCACTCATATGCATATGCTACGTTTCTGGCAGGACGTGACGATCCTGGGAAAAAGTCATACTGGACTGCCTCTCTTCCGGGATAGTACAAACTAGTACATAGTCCATCATATCATTGCCAAACGCTATAGACACGAGTAGGGAAGACTCGATAGTCCTGCAAGACAACTTCCTAAGAGAGACAACTCTGACCAAAAACAACTGCTGCCTTGCAGTTAGGCTGGGGACAGCCAAAGGCTAAGGAGGGCAACCCTACAGAAACGCCTGTTGAAATCGGATGCACTGAGCCACTGGCTAACAAATCAAAACAGTGCAACGTAAATATCGCTGTAAACAGCGTACGATGAAGAAGAAGAAGTTCATCAGGTAATGTCTATGAAGGAAAATGGGAATAGGCTGGCAAAACATCAGGAATGGCTCCTTATGTGAAAGGAGCCAACAACCAGTGGAACAACAGATCAAATGTAGGAAATGGGGTTGAATAGGACACACGCTGCAGAAAGCACCATCAAATGTGGCCAGACAGGCCCTGATGTGGGATCCACAATGGAAGAGGAAGAGAGGTAGATGAAGAGACACACGGAGAAGAGATGGAAAATGAACTTCTTTCTATAGACAACTGGAATGAGCCAGAAAGGACACCTCAAAATCAAACTTGATGTAGAAGGTTGTTAATGACATTTTCCCTGAAAGGAATGATAGGCGTTAATGATGATAGTAGTGATGGTGATGGGAAAGTTACTTATGGGTCACCCTGTGTAAACACATGCTAAAAGACTATAACATTAAACATTTTGCTCCGCATTCCTGACATTAGTCTGGTGAATGTGGATCAGGCACACAGGTTAAAAAAACTCCTTCCTTTTGTATATCTGCCTTCCTTTTGTATATCTGCAACCATTATGGCATTGATTCGCATTGCTGGAGTTTACCGAGAAGGTTATAGAACTGAGTAGCACAGGCTGCTTGACACTGCAGACCCCACCCAGTGTACAGGCTACATTTTTGTTTCTACCTCCAATAGAACAAAATCGTTGGTCTTACTGAAATTTGGAACCCATGTTCCCTTGGTCAAGAGACCGATTTTACACCCGCCTTATCACATGGTCACTCTGTCTTCCTGTTCGACCTATCTCATCTGGATTTCTTCCTGGCTAACTGCGATCCTGTTACTGACTCCACACAGCACTTTTCGATGTCGCTTACAAAGATATTTTTCTGAACCTTTTTTTTTTTAAATTTCAGAATTTTGACACAAGCGAGTCCAAGCTTCGGCGAGAGTTTGAAGTGTATGGACCTGTGAAAAAAGTAAGTTTCTGCCTATCGGTTTGCTTGTTTGCCAGCTTGCTAGTCTGCCTTCTTGCTGATCTGTCTGTCTGCCTGCCTGTTAGTCTGCCTACCTGCTGGTCTGTCTGTTAGCCTACCTCCTGGTCTATCGGTCTTACTGCCTGTCGGCTAGTCTGTCTGTTCTACCTGCTGATCAGGACCAGCTTCTTGAACTTTACCCATGGCACTCCAGCTGCACTGACCTACTCATCCACATCTTTGACCTCATTTCTTTCTTTCGCTGTGGTCTCTTATCCAGCGCATGTCTGGATGTATTGTACATATAATCTAAATATTTATGCACATAATATAATTCCTGATTGGCAGAGTATCTGTTCACATATGCTCTTGAGACATTTGATAACAATTTAGCTGGCTAGGCTCGAGCATCTTATTACTCCGCTGTGTTGGGACAAGTTCCTAAAATACCCAAAGAGGGTGTTAAAAATTTTTTTTAACATTTCTCTCTTCTTCGGCATTCCTCCTGAAAAAGTTTATAGTTAACAGCCAGGCAGTGATATTTGTATCTTTCGGCGAGACACACCTGCCTTGAGCTGGCATTTATGAGTACAGGGTGTGCCTTCCCACTAATCCCTATTTTCTTTGCGGAATAGGGTCTTGCTCAGCTCTGGTTTGCTAACCCTGATGCAAGTAGCCAGCTGTGTGTAGCTGGCTACTGTCAGCTCATTAACTGTGCTGCATCTTTGGCTTTAACATAAACTTCTCTGAAGTTGAGATGACTTATATAGTTGATGTGTTAATTGCATATAATAATTACTTTTTAGTTCAATACTTTACATGTTTGGCCCCTTTTTCTCTCTTTCATATCCTGCTATCCGGGACGGCGTGGCCTAGTGGTTAAGTGGCACGGCCCACGATCCGATGGTGCTGGGTTCGATCCTCATCACAGCACCGGCCGTTACCCCGGGGAAGCAAACCCTTAGAAAATGCAGGAGGAAGCAGACCCTTACATAAAATGCGTGCTGAAGTCGGATGCACTGGGCCGACAGGCGCAAAATAAAAACACAGTGCAACGCACACTGCCTTGGGGATTAGAGAAAATAAGGCGAATGCAAAAAAAATAAAAATAAATAAATATCCTGCTATCTCCTTATGTCCCAATCTCACCATTTTTCATCTCTCTCTCTCTCTGTCTCCATTTCTCTCTCTCTTTCTTTCTTTCTCATTCATAGACATGCACACGCACATACAGTTGCCTCACTAATGCAGGAATAGGTATCCATTCTTTCCACCCCTCATAGATATAGATACAAAAAATCGTTATAGGGTTCACACAGACTTACCTCTTCTCTCCATTAGAAGACCCACAGCAATGTTAGCATACACCCAGACACTTCTGATCATGCCAACATGTTGTACAAGGTGAACCTACTGAAACATACTAAAGTCAAGAATTCACATGATAGCAATTTAAACTTTTTAGCAGTAGATGCACCCAAGAATTCAGGTCTAGAGGTAAACACACTGACAGCAGTTTTTAAACAATAGATGCACCCAAGAATTCAGGTCTAGAGGTAAACACACTGACAGCAGTTTTAACAATATGTGCAGCCAAGAATACGGGTCTAGAGGTAAACACACTGACAGCAGTTTTAACAATATGTGCAGCCAAGAATACGGGCCTAGAGGTAAACACACTGACAGCAGTTTTAACAATATGTGCAGCCAAGAATATGGGTCTAGAGGTAAACACTGACAGCAGTTTTAACAATATGTGCAGCCAAGAATACAGGTCTAGAGGTAAACACACTGACAGCAGTTTTAACAATATGTGCAGCCAAGAATACGGGCCTAGAGGTAAACACACTGACAGCAGTTTTAACAATATGTGCAGCCAAGAATATGGGTCTAGAGGTAAACACACTGACAGCAGTTTTAACAATATGTGCAGCCAAGAATACGGGTAATAGATAAACATTGACAGCAATTTTTAACAATATGTGCAGCCAAGAATTCAGGTCTAGGGATAAACACACTGTATGCAGTTTTTAAAAATTTTTGCAGCCAAGAATATTTTATAAAAACTGGCACCAGAAATTTCACCAGTTTAGTGTCTGAAGAATTTTGAGCTTCTTTTTCTTTGATCAACTGATGCTATACTTCTAGCCCAGTGAGGTTAACAAAGGAGACTGCGTGATTCCATCTATTATGACCATAGGAAATTGCAAGAAGCAGCATCAAAAGTTTATTGTTAGGGAGTTTCAAAATCACTGATTGTCATTCAGTTCTGGGACTGGTTTGGTGCCTCTGGCCCCATCAGCAAGTCATTCAGTTCTGGGTTCTGGTTTGGTGCCCCTGACCCCATCAGCAAGTCATTCAGTCCTGCTATTGTTTTGCATGCGCAGGATACTGTCTTTCCATTTCTGCCTGTCATCTGCAGCGTTGTTCAGCTCAGCATTAGTCTTGATTGCCATATATCTATCACAAAGGTATTTCTTGATCCGTCTCTTCCTATCTTTCCCTATGTGCTGTCTCCAGGGCTTTCTTCACTAGACCCAGCAGTCCAGACGCTTTTTTTGGTATCTTTTGCAACAGCTTTCATTCCTCTCCCAGTTTCACCAACATCCTTTCATTTGATCTCCTCTGTCCAGCTCACTCTATTCATCTTTTGGTAAAACCATATCTCAAAAGCCTCTAGATATTTTTTCTTTCTTATTTTTTGTCCATGCTTCAGTACAATACATACAATGCGACAGACCAGACAAATGTGGTCAGGATTCTTTTCCGAAGTATCATACTAATGCCATCTGATATCAGGACACTCTGTATCTCTCTAAATTCCTTCTTTGCCAACACATTCTTGTTCTTCTTTCTCTATGGCATCAAGCATCTTATGTTACGATTTGACCCAGTTATGAGAATTTGTAAACTTGCTCAATTTGTTTCCAATCTATGGTTATCTTTACTCCCATTGGTTCTTTGACTATTATCTTAGTCCTGGTGTTTTTTCTGCTTTTATGATTTAAATTGAGCAGTGTTTATAGATCAACCTGTTTCTGCAATAATGACTTAGTCATCAGTAAATTTTATTGTCTCTAGCTGATCATATAATAACTTTATACCTCCAGATTGTATTTCTTCATAGCCTGGAGTATCATTACCTCTGAGTATGCACTTGTACAGGTGATTTGTCTCAATCATTTTCTAATAGGTAATGGGTCTACGGTCTTTTCCCTAAGTAATATAATGGCCTTTTATGTATGTTTTGCACCAAGACGGAGGATTGACTTCTCAATTTCAGCTTATTTGAGGATCTTGAAGTTTTTTCCAGGCCACATGGTCAAACGCCTTCTCATAGTTTATGAAGCAGATAAACAGGAGTCTTCCTCAACTGATCATTTTCTCTGCAAGGGACATCAATGTGTCAATAGCCTCTCTGCGCCTGGCCCTTCTGAACCAGACTCATTTTCTTTCAGTATCCCGTTAATGGGGCATGTTATTATCTTTCTGATTATCGCTAAGAGGATTTTATAAGCAGGCTTTCCGTTCTGAAACGTTTGCATGCTGTCATGTTGGACTTCTTTGACAGGGGAATTATCACTTGAAGTTTCATCTGATGGTCACGCTTTCATGTGATAATACCTTTCACATGCTGGGAAAACCATTCCTGCAGTGCTTTGCCTGCTGTTTTTATAAGAAAGTGCAGTTTGAGTTTCCCTTCAACCAGATTGAGACCAAAAATGGCATTTCTCAAACTCCGCAGTACTTTCAGATAACTCGTTGATTGTTTCAAATACATTTTGTGTGACGAGCATATGAGGTGCACATAAATTTATTTACCAGTAATGCAATTTATTTATCAGTTATGGCTCCCAATTTCTCATTTGAGTCACCATTTCTCAATCTCTGTCATGCAATAACTTTCTATTTCAATCTCCCAATATCTCTCTCTTTGTCTAACATACATACACACACCTACTGATAGAATCCCAGACACACAAGCACACAGAAAATCATACATGCACGCACACATTTTAGCCCTACTAATTTTCATGAACACATGGGCTGACTTGCCAGAGAAACTCGACAGTCTGAAAACAGTCAGCTAAATTGAGACTGAAGATCAACATGTAGAAAGCCAAGCTCATTCAAACTAACCTGACCAATAAAGAACCAATCATGCTGGAGGGACAACCGTTGGAAGTGGTGGATGCCTTTACTTATTGGGCCAGCACATTTAACACAGGAGGAGGTACAATTACAGGTATAAAGACCAGAAAAACAAGAGTGACATTCCTGACACTAAACAACATATGGAGATCCAGAGAAATCAAGATTCATACCAGTTTGAATATTCAGTGCCATTGTAAAGTCAGTGCAGCTGTATTGAGTGGAAACATAGAGAATGACCAATCCAATACAACAAAGCCCCCAGTCCTTCATTAACATATGAAAGGGTAATGGGCAATATGTGGAAGGACATGGTGAAGAGTGAAAGCCTGAGGGAAAGGAGTCAAGTGTCACTGGAACAAATTAAGAGAAGAAAATCAGGCTGAATAGGATATATGATGAGGAAGGTATCATCCAACACATCTAGGTATGTTCTCGCATGCATTCTGAAGAGAAAGATAGGTAGACCTAAAATACAGAGAAGAGAATATGAATGGGAACTATGATTAAATGGTTGCACCTGGAGATATAGGCAAAAAGAGTAGTCCAGGAATGTGTATGCATGCAGGATGTGATCACTGACAGGAGAAGCAGATTTTGATTTGACATGGACTGGCTGCACATTAAGAATGCCAAATCATAAGTTGACAGAGTTGTCAAACTGCTTCTCAAGGCCACCGGAACAAATATTCTTCTTCTTCGTACGCAGTCAGACAGTAACCATTATTTTTTCGAAAAAAGCGGCGGTCATCCTGAGGCTGTCGCCGCTGCCATAGAGCTTGTCTTGCAGTTCCACTGGTGATGGCCACATCTGCTCTCTCTGATCCTCGTATGTTGGGCAGTTCTGCAGCAGATGTTCAGCGGTCATTTTACCGGTACCGCACGGGCATTCGTCGGTACCACCTATCTTCAATTTGTTGAATCGTTTTTGGTGTAACCAGTATGTTCGGTTTCCCATTTGGTCATGTATCTGGCTTTGAAAAGCCGTTTTGACTCTTCTTACGTCATACTAGTATCTGTTTGTGGTAGTCTTGCACCTTCTTTTGCCAGTCTGTCTGCCTCCTCGTTGCCTTGGATGTTGCAGTGTGATGGGACCCACTGTACCACTACCCTTTTTGGTGCGGACTGCTGGCACAGTTTGCAGAGTGCTGCTCTTAAGTCATTAAGCTCAGTGTTTTTCTGGCTTTTTAGCGCTGTGACTACGGCGAGAGCATCTGTAAGCAGGACTATATGGCTTTAATTTTCTTTGTGTGTCACCATTTCTTCCACTGCCGCCCTCAGTGCCTCTGCCTCTGCTCTGAAATTGCTTGTGTACTTACCAGTAGCGAATGACAGTGTTATTTTTCTACCATTTGGTAGGTTCAGGAATGCTCCTGCCCTTCCGTTCTGTGTAGTGTTTGTTACAGAACCGTCGGTGTATGCATGGGTCCAGTCCATGCTTAGGTAGCTTTTCGATATAAAGCTTAGGGTAGTATCTCTCCTTTCTTTTTCAGTCTGGCAGTTTTTGTTTCCAATACCTGGTATATTTTCTACCACCTCTGGAAATATATCCTGCCTCCAGGTAGGTTTTCGTACAGTAGTGATGGGTTTTGGGTGTTGTTAGTGCGTTTATGGGATCTTCGTGCATCTTTGCTTTGGCTATTTCTGCAAAGTTTCTCCGCTTTAGTTTCCCATTTCCCAAATTGTTTAGTCTCTGGTGCATTGGATGGTCAGTCAGTCTTCGGAGTTTCTCTGACTGCAGCTGGGCTCTGCAGTCTCTTCTATCGGTCATGGATTGCAGTTTTGTAATCTTTTCAAGTTCTACAATTGGCGTTGACTTCATGCCTCCTGTTATAACTCGGAACAAATATGATACAAATGTATGAGGCACGTTCAAATAAAACCGGACCAAACTGCAACAAGTGAACATGCACATGGTGTCAGAGGACAATGCAAAACATTTTGCAAATTTGATGATTGGTATGCACCGTTTACACCAGAAGTGATGTCATCATATGTATGTTCACTTGTTGCAGTTTGGTCTGGTTTCATTTGAACATATATATTTACCAAAACATATGTTTATTGCAAAAATCTGAAAGCTAGAATACCAGAATACCTCACAAGATCTTACTGCTCAATTGAAATAAGATCACTACTTCAGTTAAACTGAGCAGAACAGAAGTAGAATATTGCTTCTCCAGTGATGTTTTTGATAAAAATGCAAACTTATAAATTATACATTCAATTTGCAAATATAATGGTTGTGTGAGTCAGATTTAAAAAAAACTGTTTACATGTTGCAACATTCAACCCAGCGACTGCAGTTGAGCTAGACTGGTCTATAGCAATGAGAAAACATTGTCAGATTCAAGCAATGGTGACACATCTGTAGTACCAGTAATTCAAAATTATGCTTGATCTGCCTTTGCTTTCCTTCTGATGTCTATAGAGTGACATCTCTGCTCCGCTGATGGCATTGGCGGTCTCTTGGTTCATGACCAATCAAATGTGATGTGATGATCTAAAGCATCAATTTAAAAAAAATAGTTTTTTAAGATGAATTTAATGAATTTAAAAAGTGATGTTGAAAAAAATATTTTGGTAGTAGCCAAACAACAAATATATATATATATATAACAAATAAATATAATCATCAATGGAGAAATAATCAAACAGTTACAGAAAGTTTATATATTTAGGGCAAACCATAACAGAAGATGCCCCCAATGAGACAGAAATTAAGACAATGATTTGCATTGGTAAAAAAAGAGCTTCAGTGAAAACCAGTAACCTCAATAGATATCAGAATAGAACTGAAGAAAAGAATAATCACCACACATATATCGCCAATTGCACTATCTTGTCTTTTCTCATCCACTTGTACTGTAAGGCGTCCTAGTTTTTTTGTCCAGGGCCAGACACATTGCTGAAGTAGTGGTCATCCCTTGACGATTTAGAATAACTGCCACATTTCCTATCCATCTAGTTCTCGGTCTATCGCAATTGTGAACACCCAATTATCGTGCGTTATAGACGCACATGGGTAGTTGGTCAGGTTGCATTCTCATTAGGTGTCAGAACCACTACATTATCTCCTTAACATAACCAGTGCAGGATCTTGCTTCAACTTTTTTCAGCATTACTTCATTGTGCATTATGTCTCTCCTAGATACGTTGATTGTTTTTCGGAGGCAGTTAATTAAAGATGTCGTGATCTTTTTCTCTAGAGATTTTGTTAAAGTCCACGTTTGGCACTGGTAACAGAGCGGGGACATGGATATACTGTTGATCAGCAGTCTTGTTGTGGACATGTTTATATTATGATGTTTCAGTAATGGTGACAGCTTGTATGCAATTGCATTTACTTTTTGGCACCTGATCTAAATTTTTCTGTCTAAACCTCCATTCTGTGTGAAAACACAGCCCAAGTACTTGAAATTCTGCACTTTGATCTTGGTCCCGTTTACCATAATGTTCATGTTTTCATGTGGGCTGCTTATCTTGCAAAGTTAATGTTTTTAATGTATTAATTTTCATACTGTATCTTTCACATACAGAGTTGAGCGCAGTCAGATGTTGCTGCAGATTGTTTTTCATTCTCTCATAGTAGGCATTGATCATCTGCAAAAAGGGGTTCATTCATCTGATCAGCCTCTGTCCTTTCTTCCTCTGCATTTCTTAGTAGATGCTCTCTGCTGGCTTCAAACATTATTATGTCCATATAAGTGTTGAATAATACTGGTGACAACACACACCCTTGTCTCACACTAGATATCCATTGTTTCGGTCAGACCATCTGTTCTTACTGAACTGTGGCACCCTTGGTACAGTGCTCTAAAATTCTCTAATAGCTGACTCTGTACTTCATAGTCATCTAGGATGGCCCATAGTTTATTTCTGTCTAGTCTGTTATTTGCACTGTATGGGGCTGAAACATGGGAAATGTGTTACAGTAGAATGGAAAGAGTGAGTTGGAGAGTTGGGCAGAAAGAAGATACAATGTCCTCACTAAAGTAGGTGCACAAAGACAAATAATGAAAATGATACAAAAACACAGATTGAGTCTTATACACATACTTGAGGGCAAGCTTCAGGGGAAAAGAGGAAATGGGTGACCAAAACTAACCTTTACATCTCAGGCATGCAGGGACATGACCTATGCTGAAATAAAGAGAGCTGCATAGGATAGGGTCAAATGGAGATATATCCTTGGTCAACCTTACATCCAGTCTCAGGACTGAGCAACCAGATGATGATGATATGAAACAAAATTGGTCTCTGTCCTAAATAGAAAAGAAGACAATAGTAATGTTATGTTATATAATTGTCTGCTTTCAAGCACAACATATTCACAATATAACGTAACGTCTTTATACTGGTTTAGAAGACCCCGCAGAGTCTGTATACAATGTTTCATTTACATCACCTTGCTCTAAAAGCTATGCGCATCCAATTTATTCTTAAATGCATTAACTGTCCCTGCCTCCAATACCTCCCCTGGCAATGCATTCCAAGCATTCACTACTCTCTGACTAAAAAAATATTTCCTAATATCTAATCTGGACTTCTCTTTAGTTAACTTGTAGCTATGCCCTCTTGTTATTGTGGGTGGCTGTATTTAAAAAAAAACTTGTTATAGTCTAATTTATCCATTCCTCTGATCATCTTATAAACCTTTATTAAGTCACCACGAATTCTTCTCTCTTCTAGACACTGTAGGCCGGTTTTTCTGAGTCTTTCCTCATAACTGTAATTCTGGAATCCCACTATCAGCTTTGTCGCTCTTTTTTGTATTCTTTCCAGCATGTTTATATCTCCTCTATTATAAAGACTCCACATCTGTACACTACTCCAATCTAGGTCTAATAATTCTCTTTTAAAACTCTCCCACTCCTGTTCAACATCTGTTCTTCCAACAATATCTTTCCAGATTATGTGGTTCGCTGCCTCTTTCATCCTCTTATCTGCCTTGGAGTAGTCGTATGTTCGCATGTTTATGTTTACTTCTTTCCCTGCAATAGGATCCCAACGGATGATATGATGGTCACTTGAGCCAAACGGTTCCCCAACGGTAACATTTTCAATCATATTTTCCTCTGTAGTAAAAACTAGGTCGAGTGTGTTTTTGCCTCTGGTGGCTGCTTCTACATGTTGAATTACAAAATGGTATCAAGATGCTGAGCAGCGCATGAGCTGCAGTGGTCAATGACCCATAGCTGACTGCTAGCATCAGGGCCAGTGAACCATAGCTGCCAAGACCCTTCTACACCTCCACTCGGTGATCCTGGATAACATACTGCAGCAGGGCAGACTGGCTAAGGAGAAGGGATCGAAGAGGAAATGCTAACCCGGTACTCAAAAAATGATTGCTGAAGTCGGATGTATTGGACCAAAAGGTGCAAATATAGCAGCCAAGCTGTAAACTACAACACAACGCAATCCGTTCTCTGGACTATATTATGCTACTTACCCTTTCAGGGTTTAGTAGTGGGAGATTGAGAACGAACAAAGAAGAAGAAGCATTACAAAATTGTCTGTTATGCACTTAACAAAAGGTTTTGACTCTACAAGTGCTTCTGCCATATCCCATTTTATTTCTGGGAAGTTGAAATCCCCCATTAATAATAATTTCCTTTCACTTGCCTTTGCTATGCTACTGATCAGCTCCTCATCTTCCTCTTTTTGACTTGATGGACATCTATAGCACACTCCACTCCAATCACTATTTTTTCACCCCCACTTTCTATTTCTCCCCAACACTTTCATTTTTGTTACCACATGAAAAATCATCTTTGATCGTTATATTAACAGAATTTATACAGTATAATAAAACGCCACCTCCCTTAGTCTTATCTCCAACTACCCTATCTTTCCTTAATATTGTATATCCCTCTATTTCAAGTTAACTCTGGAATGTCCTCATATGTCCATGTATCTAGACCACTTTCAAAATAGCAACAACTCAGTAGTGGTCCACAGAGATACACTGATAAGAACAAAATAATAGTGAACTTTTCTGTTAGCGTGTGATTACAATATGTTTAAAGGCAGTTGTATCCAACTACTGTTAATCGGAGGTCCAAACTGGGTTTGAGTGTCTGATTACCGTAATGTAGACGACTTCCTTTTCTTATCAGAGGTACAGGATTAAACTTTGTTACATGTGCGCTCTAGTTGACTCAGCTGTTAATAGGTACCTGGCTTATGATTAGGGAAGGATAAGCAGCTAGGAAGGCTTCACACACCCTCTCTCAACCTCAAACACAAGCTGTAACCTCGTACAAACATTCCATCAACAGCATTGTCTGCCGTGGTACTACTTTTACCTCAAATGTGTTTATATTAGTTGAGCACACACACACACAGGATGATATAAAAATGAGAAAACAAATCTTTTTAAATTAATGATGAAGCAGTGCAAAGTTATAAAACATTTCTAATCTATATGACATCTACATATTGCAAAAATGCACAAATGTGAGGAGACAATAAAAAACTTTGTAAGGTTGATTATTGCTTTATTACAAGAGCAGGAATGTCCACATCAGTTTTCAAGCTTTTGAAGGATATTTTCTTTATCGGTAGAAATGTTTTTTTTGCAAAAATGAACAAATAAATCACAAAACAACTCACACATAGGAAAATAAACCAGCTAAATAATATTGGGAAGTTTAATGACACACATTGGTTACAAGTTGCCTTGTTTATCAGAAACAGCTATGCTGTGTGAAAACACAAACAACTGTGTAATCAGGCACACATAAAACTATATATTCATTTTCTTGCAGCTAACATTCACTCGAAGTAAAAATTCCACCTGTTCCATGCATTGAGTAAAAGTGGTATTTAAAAATACTTTGACGGCTTGCAGAAGGCCACCAGGGCAACCTAGGGTTAAGATTGTTCAATTCTTCTAGGTGGAGAAAGGGAAAGGATGAAATTGAGAGAGCAGAATGAGAATAATGTACATGCTGACTGTTTTCAAGGTTCCTATTCAACATATTCATGAGAATCCCTGATCCTGACACATCCACACACATCTGAAAATCATGTCTGTTAGTGTAAAAGAGAAAATCTTTCATTGTAATTGTGTGGTGGTAAGATCTTGCTGGCAAGTCTTCATAAGTTATCTGCTCTTATAAAGTCTTCACACCTAATCTCCAGCCATAAAATGTTCCCTAGCAGGTACCTCCACCATCCTATTCTCTTTTGGAGTTTTGTCGTTTTCTGGGCTAAGTGATTTTCAATGCTGGGAAAGAGTATCTGCTATTTGGTATGCCCACTGCATTCTAATATAACCGAAAGAATGTGACTTGAACAACTGTGTACCACCCAAATGCTAAAATCTTTTACAATGTGCCTGTCCAACAAAATTGAAACCAAGGCAGTAAATGGGTTTATATGCATTGAATGTAGGGAAGACACGAGAAAATATTGATTGATGAATGGCACGCAAACGAGAAAGGTAATAATGAACAAATACTTCTTTTGTGCATTGGCTTGTTGTAAACCACTCGTACTAAGTTGAATTATAATTTTTTTGGTGGCAGGTTACAGTGACTCTTCCTTCTTCTGACATACTAAGTGTATTTAAGAAGGTAAACCTGGGTACTCGTCACTTTAGTGCATTATGATACTCCTCCATAAGCTCACGACTATGGGGATTTCAGTGTTGTTTCACACAAGACTGGCCAGACTCTGTGACATAAACTGTTTCCAGAATCGCTAAAAGAAGTGAGGTGGGGTATTGATCAGTAGGTTTACCCTGATCCTGGAGTTACTCCTGGCACTTCCTGTGCATAGGCGTTCATCAACACATGCCCAACAGTTTTGGTAAACCCCATGGGATTCTGAAGAACTAGAAAATGTTACCTGTTTGGTAAACACTTCTGCAGTATAGGGATAGCATGTTTCCTTTCCACCACATACCTCTTCCTGCTCTATCATTGATAACTACGGCAAATAAATAACAAAAGACAATGATGTTGTCAATCACCAGATTTGTGTCATCAATGACCGCAACAGTGGCAAGCCAAGAGGATATGCATTCATTGAGTATGAGCATGAGCGAGACATGCACTGTGAGTAATACCTGTGTTTCCCTATTTGTATCACACCACACTCCACGCTGCTGACAACAAACATTTCACTCACCATTAATCTTCAGTTTGAACGGTCATAGGTTGTGAAAGGACATTGTCTGTGCTGCTTCCTGGCACCTAAACATAACTAAAAAAATGAATCTTCTCTATTTACTATCATGTTACATCAGGTTTTACGATAGATTCTGTTTATAAACACAAGTATCACACTTGAAATGGCAATATGTTATTAAGACAACATACTCATACACAGCCATTGCATATGTGAGACAAGTTTCTCAGGAAAATATGAGCTCATTCTCTTATGCTTACAGAATTGTCGTTGTTACATTTACTCTGTGAACAAAGAAGTGTATTTGAGAGGTTTCTTTCCCTACAGCTGATGCAAGCATTATTATTTAGTGCTTTATCACTTTAGGGCTCTGGGGCTGATCCAGAAACCAATAATGCATATAATTAATTATATTACTGCCCTCCCTTGTCAGATCTATTAAATTTTACAAGAAATATATCACGACTTCATGAAGGAAAATAGTTGTATGTAGATTTTATGGTGAGTGATATTAGGAAAGCAATTTGTTACCAACATATGTTTAACTGTGGCCAGTTAGAAACCATGCTGGTTTTGTGATCAATAGCTAATTACACTACAAGATGTGTAGCAAAAATATGAGTTTGTATGTGCTGTGTTCCCCATAATGCCGCTATTTAATATGTTGTTGCAAAGCTTGTGTGTGAGCAATTAAGGAGACATCCAGACACACTTAATGAGGGTAGACAGCTCTCCACACCTGCAGGTAAATGTTCCTAACCATGTTGTATTGGTCAGGTGGGGTGGGCACTGGAGTTCAGGTAAACACTGCAGATGATTTGTATTTTCTTTCCTCTCCTTTTTTGTTTCTTTGACAAAGATAAATTTGTTCAGTCTAGGATAGTGAACACTTCACTGAATGTAGGTTTAAAAAAAGTTAAATGTTGACTCTGCAGGGATGGATAAAATATTGGCTCTCAGTTTTTTGTCAAGTAAAGTAACCACAGATACAATTATGTCCATATTAGACAATTTAGACGATTATTGTAGATGAAGTAATTGAGATTTAATTGTCAGACCAAAAACACTCACTATTTTGTGAGTTGGTGACCAAATTGGCTAAGGGTTAGAGAGTGCGAAATTGCTGTGATTGAAATCTTTGCTATTGGCGAAGATCAGTTTTTCGCATGATATGACATACCTATCAACCTTTGTAGGTGATCGTTACAACAAATTTACACAAACGATGTCATCATTAACGTACGATCCAAAGTTTGAAAGTGACAAAGATATTTGATAAATCTCAGTGAACAATTAATTAAAATGAAATAGTGATGTCTACACGTAAAGGGGTTGGAAGATAATTCAATTTAAACTGCAATCCTCCACAGGGACATTCCATTGATTATGAACTTCATTGCTTGAAGTAGCTTGACCTGTGGGAAGCCTTCTTTTAAATAAAGTATACAGACTTGCAGTATTTAAAATAAACTCAGTTTTAAAAAGTGGTAAAATGTGGTAAAATGTCGTACTTTATTCTCATTGCTAGGGAAGTCTGGGGTTTTTAAAGGCTGAGGACCACAGGTCGTTTCACCATGGCTATTTTCGTTTACTTCACTCCCAACAGAAAAACTACACATGCTTTACCAGGGATTTGGTCCTTGTCAGGTAGACAGACACCTAACCATTCAGAAGCAGCATATTAATTTGTTCATTGGGCTTAAAACAAAACAACCCAAAAAACCAACTGGCAAGATGAGTATACAGCCTTAGATTGACAATTGCCAAACCGTACAGATTTGAGGTATGTAATGAATGAATTCAAAAGAAAAACACCAAAACACTGATTTAAAACAAAAAAATGATCAGTAATAGAGCAAAGAGAAATGTCATGGGAAATAAGAACAGAAGACATAACAGAAACAATAAAAACAACAATAGAACATTATGAATTAATTTTTAGGCGACAAAAAAAAATACAGATTTTGGGGGGGGGGGGGGGGGGGGGGGGCAAGGAGGAGTTAAAACAAAATCTTGAAAGCTGAGGTCAGTCAATATTATAGCACGATAATAAAAATATATTTTTTTAAATAGCGTTTATTCTCTCTCTCTTTCTCTCTCCTCTCTCTCTCTCTCTCTCTCTCCTCTCTCTCTCTAATTCTCTCTTCTCTCTCTTTCTCTCTCTTATCTCTCTCTTTCTCTCTCTCTCTCTCTCTCTCTGTATCTCTCATTTATCTATTTTTACACACTATTTAAATTTAGACTATACATTTGACAAAGTTATATATATTTATATGAAGAAAAGCATACCATATCCTGGAAATGCCAAGTACACATTTCTATGTGGCTACAGGCAAATATCAAATGGGCTGATATCTCAACTGTATCTGGCATGATAAGCCTGTTGGTTGACTGATAACAACAATGGTCAAATATCCTACAGTAAGCATAAATAACATTTAACGAGAGTTTGTGGTGGCGATTTTGCTTAATGAACAAGTTGATGAACAGTTATTAATTGATGACCTCAATGGTGTTGTTAAATATAATCCGAAAGTGGATGTAGTCAAACATGTTACGATTTGCTGTTACAATTTGCCGGTGAGATACTGCTTTACCTGTCAGAGATCAGTCTGGATATTACAAGCTGGTATAAGTTCCCAAGGTCTGGTAAGGCACACTAAACTGCGTGTCTCCTTATTTCTCCCGCAGCCACCTCCCAGGCCAGCACATACACGTGTGTAACGTGTTTGGCACACACAGCCTCGGTCTTCATTACCTCCTTACACATATTGTTGTCAATGTACTACTACTACTACTGTGTTCACCCTCTGGCTAGGTTTGTATGTGCGTGGGTTTGTATCTGCGGTAAGACCTATCGCTAGTGCTGCGCGCATACACAGCCGAGAGCATTCTGGTTTCTAATGGAATTAAAATAACAAATATATTTATTTTCAATAATAAGAATATATAATAGTAGTTTAAACATTATGAATGTAAAGACACATACACATTTCTGACATAATGATTATTTCCACTCAGTTCAAAGAAACAGACTAAATGTATTAAATGAGAGACAAGTAATTAAGATCAATACTTTCTTTAACAATTAATACTTTCAATACTTAGAGCGCGTCAACAAATATAATTTAATAAGCAGAAATAACTGCAGTTATGAATTCATAAATTTTGTATATTTTTTTTATAGGACAGGATTGATTCTAAAATTGCAATTTTAACTAATTAAAAACATGCAAAAGAAAATGAAAAATCAAATTAAATTCAGTAAGATATTTAAAAAAAATTCTCACTGACCCGAGATCATATCTTCAGCTTCAGGGTTACAAATAAGTAACATTATTGACAAAAGAAATTTGTCTTTTAATCAAGGTCTAACAAAGATGTAACAAAATTTATTATCAAATAATGATTGCAAGATTGAGGGACAAGTATTAATTATCAAGTTTGAAGATATGGTCTAGGTGATCAGTGTTTCGGGTAAGTTATCGGGTAAGTTCTCGGTGCCTCACGGCGAACAGACTGCCCTTGATGACCTACGCCCGTTGAACTCGATAAAACCAGTGCTTTGTGTTTGGATTTTGAGGGAGAATGACTTACAACTGGGTAGGTTAGCGTAAGTTCCTGTCTTTGATATTGTTTTGTTATTTATTTTTCTTTAAATCATCCAAACTGTCATCTGTGTTTGTCAAGTTCAGGCGGTTGCTAATCCATTATATTGTTCTTATTCAAGTAATATTTGGCTGCAAGCACTTTTTATTCTCTTTTTTCTCTCCTTGCGATACATGGAGCCACATGATCAGCACTTGAAAGAAGCCTGCACCCAGACATTTGTGTGCATTTCTGTTGTGGTTTCTGTAGAAATTTGTTTTACTCGACGAAGTTGCTAATTCTATGAGCAATCATTATTTGGCTTTCACAACATTCTTGGAAGGTTGCAGTGGTTCTGTTGTCTCTATCCACACTGATGAAGGACATTCAGTCATTGAAAACTTATCTCAATTTTTGTAACATCACTGGGGATGTGTGACATTAAACCATATTGAAAGACTGTCTTGTAAAAATGTCAATAGATTTCAGGTGGCTTGACTCCTGACAAGCTATTAAGTGACATGAAGACATATTGAAAAACTTTCAGTTTTGTAATCATGTTAATAGATTTAAGTTGAGTTGATTTCTGACAAGATATTAAGTGACATTAAGCCATGTTGAAAGACTTTGTCTTGTGAAAATGGCAATAGATTTCAGTTGGGTTGATTTCTGACAATTTGGTCATGTTTAAAGGCTTTCAGTCTTTGTCAGTTGTTGATAGATATTTGGTCGCAAGATAGATCTTCAGTCTGTTAAGATGTGATTTTATTTATACAACAAAAATTGGGTTGATTTTGATAAGAGGATTGCCATTTGGTCTTAAGAAAGGCTTTTAGTCTTGTAATACTTTTACCTTCATTTCTACATGAGATGACTTGAAGTGGGATAGATTGTTGAGATTTGACCTCAAGAAACATTACCGTCTTGTAAAACTGTTTACCTGCTTATTGTAGAGCATCAGTAGAGTTGTGTAATTAAATGAAAAGTGACATTTGGTCATACGGAAGACCGTTGGTCTTGTAAATTCAAATCTAATCAAATTTCTGGAACATTTCTTGTAAAACTGTTTTCATTTTAGAACATCATTTGAATCAGTCAACGATAATGCATATACGGGCAACACACGATTTACAGATTTTCGTTCAGATCACATTTTTGTATAATTATTTTGCCTCTAGTCCCGTGTGCTTTGTCTGATATCTTTATTTATTTGAATGCATCTTTTTTCACAGCCAACTGCATATCACTTCTCATTTTTGCATCCAGGCCCTAACTTAATGATTCTAAATATATTCTAAATAGTCGGCACAGATCGGATCACTTAATTTTTCAAAAGAAATTTTTAAATCGGCAGAATCTGGACCAGAATTGGCCTTTGCATATGAAAATTGTAAATACTTGGTTAATTTGACACAAGACATATCTGCTGCAACTTGAGAAGAGGTGTACAGTCCTAGCAATAATGTCATTCATTCTGTCAGCTCATCCAAGGTGGTCTTCAAGATCGATTCTTTTCTACACAGAATGTATTTCATTATCATCATGTTTCTTGCTTGGGTATCTTTTTCTGAGCAGTCGATTACACTCATTAGTACATAAAACAGAAAATAGTTAAAGTGTCATTTCTTTTATTTTCAGGCATAGATATATCTTGTTTCCACTTGTGTTCTATACAAAGCATAGGGCATCCACAGCTGCTATCTACTTTACAGGAAGCCAATAACATAAAATTTGCTTGCACTCTTTTAGTGGTGATTACTGTAGCAATTAGTTTCACATGATGAGGTTGTTAGCCTCGTGCACAAACTACCTTTTGTGGACCAGGATGACATGTGCTACTGTTTGTCCTGCCTGCATAGGCTCCTGACTGTGTTCCAATCTGTTAAACAGCTGTTATCTAGGTTTGAATTGGCCAGTTGAAAGTCTTAATATTGTTACCTGATCTCTTATTGGCAAGGAATAGCATGGGTTGCCATATCAATATTGTCTGTCTTTTCACTTTGAAGATGTGTTTTATCATTGTTTGAATCATGTACTGCCTTGTCTTCATTTTGGGCTGTGCTTCTGCCTCCTTTAGCTACTCTATCCAACTCAAGCGTCATATCATAGTTGAACCCTGGAATATGTATCTTGACATTGAACTTATTTTTCAGCCAGTGGACATTTGGTTTAGCATTTATATCCAGACTCTAGTGCTGCGCAGAAGTTCCACCGCCTTTATGGTAGTAAATATAATAGCAAAGTGTTCAACATTTTAATAATAATAGACTAGTACAAATGTATATAATGACAAATAAAGTTTGTAGGAGATATACATGGACACAAATACAAAAACTGATGGCACCACCAAAAGGTCTTTGTCAGTCATAGTTTTGATAGTACAGTTGATGGTCCTGTGAACCTGATATTTTGGCCATAACGTTCATTGAGGCCTTCTATGTGTGTTCATGTAATAATTGACCCATACTTGTATGTCATTATTTACATTTGCCATTCATTTTGGCTGCAGCCCCTCTGATATAGTACAGAAGTATATTACATTGGCACACTAAACATTAGACAGCTAAGGGAAGGGAAAGTTTGTGCAGTATCCAGTCTGATTAGTGTAGTGGTAGAGCACTTGCCTTTTCATGACAAAAAATTCAGGGTTCAGTCAGCATGCTCTAGTTGACCCAACTGTAAAAAAACTTCAATTGTTAATGGGTATCCGACTTATTGTTAGGGAAGGAAAGGCAGCAAGGAAAGGAACTGACCACCACCCCACCCCATACAAGCTGTGGCACAATGTACAATGTTATGTCGTCCCTGAAGGCAGTGTCTGCTATGGGACTAAGTTAAAGATCCAGATATCTTCACACAATTACTTCTGAGTATTAGTATAGTATATACCTTGACATGAATAACTATAGCAGTGAGGATATTGAGGAGCATTGCATTGCACTACAGCTAGGAAGACCGCATTTCACCTCAAGTACGCTTAGTGATGTAAGAAAAGTCACTGTAACCTGCTAACAAAAAAGCATCAAGAGTTGAATTAAGTCTGTGCGAGAAACTTCCATGGCAACAAGCTACCACGACATAGACCAGCCACCCATTGGTTGGTCGGCTTGACTCACGTATCACCCTTTAGAGTGGAAGACTTTCCAACTCATGGTTGTGTCAAAAACCTCTTGCAAGTAGCTATCTTTTTTGAAATTCAGCTCTGAAAACGATACCCCCATATATGATGCAACAATAAAAGAGGTAATAACTTTTTTTCAGGAATCGGACAATATTTCATCTTTGATGTCATTAGTAAATGTATAACAGGCACAGATATAGCTCATAACCACCCACTGTAAACATTGGCATTAAATTCTTTATTCTCCTTAGCTGCCTACAACCCACAGGCCACACATCTTGCTTTCATAATGCCTAATGTAAATGATTTCAGAATAGGTCTGCATAAACCAAATGTCCACTGTCAGAGCTGGCCTTGGATTGAAGTCATGTACTTATTGTTAGCACATGCATTCTCTGATATTCCCATTTTGTATCCTCATTTGTTCGGTCATACAGCGGCGTACAAGCATGCAGATGGGCATAAAATTGATGGAAGAAGAGTGTTGGTGGATGTGGAGAGGGGGCGCACAGTGGAAGGATGGAGACCTAGGCGATTAGGTAAAGTTTTGTGTTATACTTATTCATATATCTGTTGTGCTCTCTGTCTGTCTGTCTATGCTGTAATGTTCTACTGTATCTTTGTTCTCTCACATGGGTGCTTTTCCATGTCTGTTTTTTATGTTGTTGAACAAATGATATATCAGTTTGCAATGACTGCTTGAATGTCTGAATATTGTCACATGATATCATCTTGCCCAGAAGTATATTTCCATTATATCAGACCAGGTGTGCTTTCATTTGTATTAGAAGTGATGAGGTTGCCAGCCCCATACTCTTTAGCTGCATTTTATGATATGCTTGAAAATGTCAGTGGTGCTAATCTTTGCACGCTGGAATCCACATGGGTACCACATGGGCAGCAGTTATCATTGTGGATACCTGACTGAAAACTTACAAAGCAGTCAATGTCCTTCGTGCCCTATAAGCAGAAGTAAGTCTCTGCAGATTGCAGTCTTCTGTGACCTGCAAAGCCCATTTCTGAAGCTGTTTTCTGGTCAGCCGGCAACCCACTTGGCAATTTAATTAATTTGATCCAGCTATGAAAGTTTGCACATCTTTTTGGTTGCTTGGGGGTAGCATATTATTGACAGCAGAGGTCACATTGTCTTTTCTATTATCAATGCAAAGTTATCAGCCGTTGTTACTGGCCTGAAATGGAACCTGAGAATAGTAACACTGTAACCTCCCATATATGTCATAATAGACAGGTAGTGTTAAGCATTCTCAGACATTACACTGTAACAGACTATTTGAGTTTTGTGACATTGAATTGACTCTTTGAATACATCTAGCCACTTTTACAGACCACATTATTTTTCAGCATGTCACATTTTACTATGTTTGTTGACTTTGAGAGCCTGTAATATTTTTATTTGTTTGTCTATGGATATCTTCATCTTCTTCTGCGTACACAGTCAGACAGTAACCACTATTTTTTCTAAAAAAGCGGCGGTCATCCTGAGGCTCTCGCCACTGCCATAGAGCTTGTCTTGCAGTTCCACTGGTAATGGCCACATCTGCTCTCTCTGATCCTCGTATGTCGGGCAGTTCTGCAGC
The DNA here is from genome assembly GCA_036924085.1 of Ariolimax columbianus. Taxonomy (NCBI): domain Eukaryota; kingdom Metazoa; phylum Mollusca; class Gastropoda; order Stylommatophora; family Arionidae; genus Ariolimax; species Ariolimax columbianus. The sequence goes on from JAVGWX010000004.1 coordinate 54,938,196, forward strand.
AGATGTTCAGCGGTCATTTTACCAGTACCGCACGGGCATTCGTCGGTACACCCTATCTTCAATTTGTTGAATAGGTGGTACCTCAGTCTGTTGTGGCCAGTGCGAAGTCTGAAGACAACGACCTGCTCTCTTCGGTTCAACTGGTAATAGGCATCGTTTTTGGTGTAACCAGTATGTTCGGTTTCCCATTTGGTCATGTATCTGGCTTTGATAAGCCGTTTTGACTCTTCGTACGTCATACTAGTATCGTCTATGGATATGATTTTGTTGTGTGTAGAGACATAAATTAATAAAGAACTTGTTGGTATTTTTGTTGCGTGTGTGTTAGTTTCTGAGATATAAAAAGTTTAAGGCGATAGTGTTAACAGCACAAACATATAGACTCACCCGCTTTCGGAGCCTCTTGCTTGCTACAAAATTCTGCAGTAAAGGATCATCAGTGTTTCCAAACGTAATTATTATATGTACATAAATAAACTGAACAGATCTACCTCAGAAAAATCCATTGCAAAAACTCAACTTCCCCATTCGCAATAATGGGTGAATCTTCAAATCCACGTGAAAAAACAGAAGAAATATTCAAAAATCTAAAACAAATTTTTAAAATCGTCATTGTCTTTAAACTGGACAAGACGGAAGTTGAACTCTATACAATAAAATGAGCAGTGTATGTTCAGCCGATTTCTGCGGTAGCCCGCTGTGGGCGTCTGTGATTAAAACGCAGAAGCGACAGACAATGCCCCTGGGCAAATTTTTTTCGTCTTTGGCAACATAGAAGTTACCTTATAAAAACTAATTTCATTTCAATCAAGAAGATTGTAGAATCAGATTATAATTAGTTTTTATCAATTTTCTTTGAGGAGTTTACAATATAAACAAAGACAGTATGAATTCTCAACTATCTGGTAGCGGTGTTAAGAATTTGTTTATGGATGTCAAGGCACATTCTTTAATAACATCGTGTATACATGATGCAAACGTGAGAAAATGGAGAGTATAACAAATTCTGACAGCAACAGCAACAAAGTTGAAGATTCTCATTTTGTCATTGATGATAGTGACGACGACGATATGGCCTGCCCCATATGAAAAAGAAAGTTGATTTTTGTGACCATGATGTGAAAAAATAATTTAAATTAACGACAGATGTTTCATGAAGAAATTTGGCATGTCTTCTTCAGATATAAGTGTGGAATTTTTTTCTTTAAATAATACTGATTTTATTGGGGATGGCGGGGGCTAGTGGTTAAGTGACACCGCTCACAAACTGAAGGTGCTGGGTTCGATTCCCATCACAGCACCAGCCGTTACCCTGAGGAAGCAAACCCTTAGAAAATCGAGGAGGAAGCAGACCCTTACATAAAATACGCCTGCTGAAGTTGGATACACTGGGCCGACAGGCGCAAAATATGCAATGCACGCCACCTAGGGGAAAAGAGAAATAAGGCGAACGCCAAAAAAAACAAAAACAAAATTTATTTTATCATTTTGCATACTAAATAATGAATTAAAATTAACATATGGTAGCAGATTTGAATTCTACATTCAACATGCTAAAATTCATGATTCACTTGCTCATTTGCAATGACCAGAATATTAGTTCATTTGAAATCACTATATATGCAGTTTTGTCCATGTTTGAAAGCTAGCTCTGTTAGATTTCTGCATATCGAAAGAGTTAATAATGTTTAGAAAAATGTATTTTAAAAATGCGCAAATGTGTGTACTTGAGTTAAAATTCGACCCTTGAATAGAAGTTAAATGGAAGGTGTGGACATAAGGAAACAAGAAGATGATTACCATGTCGCGTCAGTTGGTAGTTTCATCGATTGATCACTGTCTGGTCACATTCTGCAATCTGTTACCAGGCCTCATGGAGAGCTGAAGGGGTTCTGGTTTCATGGTGAATGTGTCAACTGAGGTCCCTGTGGACTCCTTGAAGTGAGCTGAGTACTCTGCTGTCTTAGGACAATGGACGCGAGGAGGTGTATTTATGCAGGGAATACCGTCTTTAGCTAGTTAGTCCAATGTTTGTATATCTGGCTTTCTCTGTTTCCTATTACTACCTCCTCTTTGACCTCTGGGTTTTGTACTTCCTCGGGTCAGCCTGACTCTTTTGAGAATACAGAGAAAGGAGAGTTTACCCAATACCTCCAGGGGTAGGGGGGGATGAAGAGAACGTCATCAACCACAGGAGGGTGACCATAGAATATTGTCTTAAGTGAGCATCTCAGGGTCGTTATCAAGCGAGGCTCCAGCCGCCAAGTTGACCCGATTTCCCACACTGGGAGCATTTTTCACTTTGCACTTCTGAAACTGCAGCAACAAACGAGACTAAGTGCACAAAACTTCCATAGAACAGTGTCCGGAATGCTAGCCATCAACAGAGTACATTTTAGCCAGATTTGTAATTTGAGAACTTCAGAAATAAACACAAACACCGTGAGAGCAGTCTGTCATGCGTGTCATCTCACTTCTAATACATTTGTCTTATTTGACACACAGGTGGTGGGCTTGGTGGAACTCGCAAAGGTGGACCTGAAGAAAACACCAGGTTTTCTGGCAGAGATGAGTTTAGTGCTGTTGCCAATGAAAGAGGAGGGTAAGTTAGAAATGAATAACACTGTGTGACTATTGAAGGTTGTAATGATGAAAGGTAAAAGTGACCTTTCTCTTTGTTCATCCTCGGATCAAAGTTCTGGTTTCTTTTATAAAAGCCACTAGTTTGTGGAGCTGTTTTATCTTCACAAAGCTTTTTTGTGTTTTTTCTGTCTCACAAAGCCAGTATTGTTGTTTCTCTTCCTGAGTAAATGTACAGCTTTGTATGATGTGTGTTCCATGGTCATGCTATGCTCCCTACATGGACACCTGTCCCAATCCTTTTTGTTGTAAAAATGACCATTGAGTCTTTTATACCCAGTTCTCAGTCTGAAGACAACTTGCTCTTTTTTTCTAGCCTTTAGCACTCCAATATATTTTTGAAAAAAATTCTGGCCTAATTAATTTTCTTAATTAGTCGATGTGGTAGTCGTCTTTCAAAATTTGTAACTTTTATGTTTGTCAATAAATATGATTTTCGGGCGTGTAGATACACAATAACATAACGAACATGTGGGTGTTATTGTTTTTGTTGTGTGTTTGTTAGTTTTTGAGATTCAAAAAGATGAAGTTTAAAATTTATGAAAATCTCGGGAAAAATTTGGACTCGACCACTAGGCCTAGTCGCTTTGATAGAAAACCATGGAAACAACAACAACGTATCGATACTGTGTTTACAATATCGCCACAACTGTTAGTTTCAATTCAAACGTAGTTCTTTCATTTAAACTAACAAAATAAACAGATCTACACGATAAAAATGTTTCCCAACAACCTCTTCCCCTTTCGCAAAATGTTGGCTTGCTCCAACGGCGTATACAAAATTAAAACTGTTCAAAAGCCATTTGTAATCGAACATACGATACTTTAACCGGCAAAATATCGTGTATATATATGGAGGACGTATTCAGCAGTAAAAAATGGCTTTCGAGAGTGACTCAGTTAAAAAAATAAAAAAAAAAAAATTTTTCCGCACACCGTTTTTGTAGGCCGAGTTGGGTGGTTTTCTTCTAACATTGGCGTGCTAAAGGCTAATTAGTTGAATCATAGTAGTTATTAGATGCTGAGCAGCGCTTGAGCTACAGCGCTCAGTGACCTATACCTGACTGCGAGCATTGGAGCCAGTGAACCAGAGCTGCCAAGACTCAACACCACACAATGGTCATGGATTACAGGCTGCAACAGAGCAGGCTGGCTAAAGAGAAGGCATCGAAGAGGGAAGGCTAACCCGGCACTAAAAAAATGCCTGCTGCCGAAGACGGATGTATTGGACCGAAATGTGCAAATATCGCAGTCAAGCTGTATAGTAGCGACACAATGCAATTCTGTTATCAGAACTACATATTACTATGCAGAAGAAGAGGAAAAAAAAATAATCTTCTTTTCAAAAGTTGGGTTGTTGATCATCGCTTTGGAAGTTGGTGTTAATTTTATGTTCTCTGCCTCATTATACATAATACTCAGGTCTGTTTGTGGCAAAGTTCCTTCACACTTTGATAGTCTGTCTGCAGCTTCATTGCCTTCGATGTTGAATGGAAGGGGATCCACAGAATCATCAACCTTGGGTGTTCTGCCAAGAGCTGTGTTAGGAATTATGCGCATCACTTGAGATCTTTAAGTTGTTTTGGAACTACTATTACCGACGAGGCATCAGTCAGAAATAAATACTTTGCTGTTTTTGTGATTATTTTTGATTGCTAGCTCAGCAGCTGCCTTCAGTGCCTCTACTTCCAATGCTGAATTTATTATAGAAAGTTCCTGTTATTAGCACAGGTTTTTTTTTGTTTCTGTTCTTTAGTCTGTTATATACTCCTCCACGTCAATTGGAATTGGCTTTGTTAGCTGAGTCATCTTTATAAACATGAATCAATATTTCTAACTCTACCAAAATATTCTTCCATGATAATTTTCCTTTCATAATCTGTCCGTTCTTTTCTATTCCCTTCTTAGGGTTTTTTTGTGCTCATTTCCATGGCGAAATTTGGGATGGTTGTTTCAGATCTCTATAAAGTGGTCTTATAGCAGGTACTACTGTAGGAGATGAAGTGTTAACTTTCATTGCATGAAATCTGACTTTTCCTTTCTCGTTACTTTATGTGACTTGTTTAATTCAAAGAGAGTTGAGTACCAATTTAGAGCAGTATAGACAGAAACAGGTCACAATTAGAAAAATATATATATATATCAGGTCATAAATTCTGGATAAGAACACACACATGCACTGGTTAGTCCTTTCATTAATATCCTTTAATTGTAATATGAAGTGATAGAAAGTAAAGTGACACAGTTTGTCAGCACATTCTGTTTTTGACATCCATGCCTGTCTCTACTTTCCAGAACATCAGCATTCAATTTTATCAATCAAATCAACACTTTGTAGCTCATCGTGGAGCATAGGTCCTCAACCAACATCTTCCAAGTATGTCTGTCCCCTGAACTCTTCACCAGCATCAGCCACATTTGTCCTTCCTGTTTAGACTCCATTTCTCTTCTCCAAGTTCAAGTTTGTTTTGGTCTGCCCCTACTCCTCTTACCCTTTGGATTTCAGACCAGTGTCTGTCTTGCAATACTAGTAACCTGGCTCTTTTTGTAAATTATGCCCCATCCAGTTTCTCCTTCGGTCACATTCCAGTGAGATCTGTTTATGAATGTTTGTACCTGCTTTGCTACTTTTTTGTTCTCCAAGCTTCCGAGCCATATAGCAGTATCAACATTATTTTCCGAGTTGAATTCTGTATGCCTCCTGGTCTGTAACTACCAAGCTGTAGACAGCTAACGCAGTATCAGATTTTAACACAAGCCAATCGCATATGGATCCCATATGACCCGATGGTCAGAACGAGCTAGCTGGATTTAAACAGAGATGATTTAAAATCATCAAATGTTAAAAAGTGGTAGCGTGAAAGAATAGTAACTGATTTTTTTAAACAAAAAAGTCGCCCGCAAAATAAACTGCTTTCAAGTTGAACTGAAGAAATAACGTAGGTGGAAAAACTAAAAGGAAAATAGATTTCCATAGCTACAGAAATAGATAAATGGTGAAACAACATAGTTGTGACACAATTATTTAAAATACTTCTTCGTTTGTTCACAATCTCTCACTACCAAACCCTGAAAAGGGCTTTGGAAGTAGCAGGTTTTAGTATGGAGAACGGAAGCTTTTATCTGAGGAGCGATTGTAGTACTTTTGAATGGTCATGTCAGTCAATGATCTTAGCAGCTTCATGTGACTCAAATATATCTTTCAGCTTTCAAAGACCACCAGAGGAAGAACGAGGAATTCGTCGCAGAGAACGGTCTCCAAGTGCAGGTCGTGAGCGCAGGCGCCGCAGCCGTAGTAAAGAACGTCCACCAAGGCGTAGCAGAAGTAGGGAAAGACCCAGGCGTTCCAGAAGTCGAGAAAGGAAGAGAAGCCGAGAACCACGAAATGAGCGCGTTGATGCTGAGGGTAAGAAAAGGAATCACTACATATATTATCTCCATTACCTTACATGATAGATAGATGGATATAACTCTAGATGCTGAGTCAGTGTAATGTGTACATTGCACATTTATAGATTTTAATAGTACGTTTGGTATATGCAAGCCTTTCTCATTACAGACACAGTTATATACACACATAAACTGGACATATTCCTTCCTTCCAGTGTAAGACTGATAAATTCTGTAATTGCTATAATAAGTTGCTCTAATAAATCATTTGACATAAAAAATTGCTACAATAAATTCTGTAAACTGCTACAGTAAGTTCAGTTAATTGTTGTAATAAATTATAATAAATTCTGTTAATTGCTGTTATACATTCTGTTAATTACTATAAGAAATGATGTTAATTGATATAATAAATTCCTATAATAAATATTGTTAATTGATATAATAAATTTGGTTAATTGATACGATAAATTGCTATATTAAATTCTGTTAATTGTTATAATAAATTAGTGTAATAAATTCATTTAATGGCTATACTAAATTCAGTTAATGGCTATAATAAATTATGTTAATTGATATAATAAATATCATTAACGCCTAAAATAAATTACTATAATAAGTAATATTAATTACTATAATGTATTATGCTAATAGCTATAATAAATTACAATAATAAATTCTGTTATTTGATATAAGAAAGTTGGTTAATTGATATGATCAATTGCTATAATAAATTCTAATTGATATATATATTGCTTATGTAAATTGCTATAATAAATGATGCTTATTATTATAATAAATTATTTGCTATAATAATTTTGATAATTGTTTACACCATTATTTGTTGTGTCAGTAGACTATGTTAACTGTCAATAAATTATTTTGATTACTTTAATTCTTTGATATTTTTTCAGTTATTATCCCTGATGATGATGAAGCCAATATCAACCGCAGGGAGAAAAAGAGAAGCAGGCGCAGCAGGTCACGTGACAGAGGTGAGCGACGAAGAAGCAGATCTCGCGACCGCAAGAGAGGCAAGCGTTCACGCTCAAAGGAGCGCAAGATCAAGGTGAAGGAGGAGGAGCTACAGGCTGGTCAGTGGGTTGGAGCAGAAGAGGATGGGCAGAATGGAAACCAAGACTTTGGCAACCCAGAGGCAGAGGATAGTATTAGAGTCAAGGAAGAGAAGGCAGATGCTTATGCAGGTTATGGTGGAGGCTCTGCTGTGAACGATCGTGGTGGACATAATGATGAGTTTGGTGATGAGGAAGGCGAGGAAGGACATTGAGAGGTTAACACATATAAACATGGCAGTGACACTACCCAAAAAAAAAAAAAAAAAAAAAAAAAAAAAGAGTGAAAGGTTTTAATGTTAACTTTATTTTAGTTGGGAAGGAGCGTGTCCAACATCTTTAACCCCAAGGGATGTGTAATGGCTGTAAAGTTTATGAGTAATTCCTTTTAAAAATGTACATTCAAGAAACCTGTTAATTATGGAAGTTAAAAACTGATAGCTAATAAGATTTTGTTGCTGGGTTGATGCTACTCAGATGTAAAAAAAATTTTATGGATGAAATGCAGACACAAAAAATAAATAAAATAAAAGTCTTGTTTTTGTTGTAAACTCAAATGAAGTATACTGTACATATAATTACAATAAATTTACGAGTAGAGTCAACCAATTTTACTTTCACACTGGGCCACAGAGGTTGGACGATCCTATATTAAATGATTATTGAATGATTGAATAGTTGTTCTGGTCACTTAACAGCACCAAACCAGTCATGTCTTTTAATGGTGACACTATTTCAATGCTGATTTCATACTAAACATCATTCATTCCGGTTTTCAGTGATGAAGAAAATTGTGTTAATTAGGCATTGAGATCTATTTGTAAGTGTCAGTTTCTGCCATAATTAACCATTTACAGTCGACCTAAGTAACTAAATTTTGTCTTAACCTTTAACCCTTTTCAGTAAAGGCTAATTTTGTCAATTTCTCTTTCCTGCCTGGCTATAAAGCTGGAATTCTAAGTTTCAAAATTTTATTCAAAATAAAATAAATTAATTGTCAACAAATCAAGCAAAATTTATTATCTGAACATCATAAGATACATAATTAAATTATCTAATGAAGTACTCATAATAAAGATTATCTATTAGTATGAAGACCTAATTGACATTAATGTGGAGGTGGAAATTAGAGAGGAAACAAATTTTGTGTACTCTTCACAGTGTCTGTTTCACTGATATATCTACCAATTCCGTTACACATACTTTTCTTATTATATGTCTCAGTCAATCAGTCTGAATCGTGTGTTTATTGAATATCCACAGGGAATTTCAGTTCAAATAGTATATAATTTTTCATGTCTTGATGTCCAACTTTCATCGTGTTAGCTTTGAAATCTAGCAACTTTCTCAAATGTGCATCAATGGAAAAAACGCTGTAGTTAAACATCAATTGCTCATGCATCGTGTAGTGGGAAAAAAAAATAAATCAAATTCCACAAACTAAATCACAAAACACAAATGCATGTTGATTGTAGCGTGTTTTATGACAGTCGATGATCGCACATACAAGCTGGAAAGGGTTAATCAATTTAAAGACATGGCATTAAATTACCATGAAGAAATCATAATAAAAGTATATGTTAGTACAAAGCACAAAATGTCAATATTATTGGGGGAAAACATACTGCTTAATTTGTATCCATCTCACTCCTATTAAATTTTAACAATTTATCTGATCAGTTAACATTACTATGTTCACTGTTTGCTATTTCAGTCTAAATTTGGTTTGCAACTACTAAGTCATCTTTCTGCTCTTGAATCAAAGGTAGATTCCTTCGTAGCTATACAGATTCACCAAACACGTAAATACCAGGGAATTTTTTTTATTACCCTTCACCTGAAAGCTGCCATGTGACATGTGGATGATTAAAAGGAATGGTCGACAACTTGGACTGTAAATGGTTACTTTTTATGACTGGCTAGTTTTAAAGTAAAGGTGTATATGCGCATAGTTATTTTTAGATCAAGTGAAGCAAAGGCAACTGGCTGTATACAGGCTCTGCAGAGTCTTCTACACCCTATAAAGACCTACACCCTATAAAGACGTTCAGAGACTTCTACACCCTATAAAGACATTAAGAGATACAGATCAGAGCACAAGCTTGTTTGCTGAACCAGATGATAGTTTCTAATAGAGGTATGAAACACAGCTGTATCTTGCATGGTTGGAGTTGCAAGGTTGGGGTAAGAGATAATTGTTGGACACCAAAATTTAAGCTTTACATACTCTACATCACCTAATTTCAATATTTATTTCAAAAAACAATGGTACCAATAAAAGAGAAGAAATGCAAATTTAGTGTCAGTGGTTGTAGGAAATTTATGAAAAAACTTTAGAATATCTGTTACCTTGGAAGTTTCTTAATAGAAGATAGAAGCAAAAATATAACAATATTAGTATAGATACAGGAAGTGTTGCTGTCGTGGGGTCCTTGGGTCATCTATCTTGTCCTCATAAAATCCTTGGGACATCAACTTGTCCACATTGGGTCATCTATCATGTCCTCATGAAATCCCTGGGACACCAACCTTGTTCACATTTGGCTGTTGGGTCATCTATCGTGTCTTCATGCACCCTTTGGGACACCAACCTTGTTCACATTTGGCTGTTGGGTCATCTATCTTGTCTTCATGCACCCTTTGGGACACCAACCTTGTTCACATTTGGCTGTTGGGTCATCTATCTTGTCCTAATTTGACCGTTGGGCCATTGACCTTATTCTCATTTAGTTGCTGGGCACTGACATGATCCTCACTCGAGCCTCATGTTAGTTTTGAGTTTGTGACCCCAGATTTAGAGATGTAACAAGTTTTATATTTTCCAAGATAATTATTGGACAAAAGAAGAAATGATTGTAGAAATTATCACAAAGTTAATACAGCTATTTGTGTTTGTTATGTTATGGTTACTGTAATTTTAAATCACCTTTTGAAAGGGAGCGCAATGTGTCCAAAATTAGAATTTCAGTTTGCAGAAGACACTACAAGTCAAGGATTTGCACAACTAACTTCATACGAGCGTGGAGTAGATTCTGGGTTTGAAAAAACTCCAAAACAATAATCTAATACAGGTAATACAAGATTTTTAAAAACTTCGAATTCCAGGGAGAACAGAAAAGTAGGAATAAATCTTCAACTTGAAATATTTCTAAGTTCACATCACCGACATTGAAAATATTCTTCCAAAGTCAGATAATATATCCTTCTGTTATAACATGATTAAAACGATAATTAAAGCAAATTTTGATTAAAAGTGACCATACAAATTTAGAATGAGTTTTAACTTAAATGTAGAATAACCACCAAGAAAAATGTGATAAATATTGTTTGTAGAATTTGACATCCATTTACAAGTTAGTTGTTTCTCATCATAAGTTTGTAGTTCTTATTGAAACCAGTTATTTTTAGTGTTTCAAAGTTAACACATTCATTCAATTTGTACGAGAATTAACTTGGTTCCCATAGCATGTGTGTTGGGCTCACTTCCTGGTAGTGACATGCTCCAGTATACCCAGCTGTTTATGTGTGGCTGCCGGCTATGTAAACCAGGGCAGGGTGGTCATCAAATAAAGAAAAATAGACCTGATACCTTCGTAGTGTGAAGTCTATAACACTTCATCCCTGACAGCAAATGTCACCTGTAGGGCTACCTTCACCTTTTCCTTCCTCTTCACGTGTATGATTCACATTACATTTTATTCATACCATGGAAATAAACTCTGAAGGAAAAATGATTGTATCCTAATAGGCAGATGGTCTTAATACGGAGGCGGGAAATATTGAGAGATAATATGTATAAAGAATTTGATGACCCAGGAAGACAGCAAGCAGAGATGATTAGTGAGATGAAGTGGAATAACAAAAAATGAAGATAATTAAGAAAACCAGGAGCTAGTTATTCTCAGGCCAGCTGTGCACATATCTCTAGGAGGGTCAATATCTCTAGGAGGGTCAGCTGTGCACATATCTCTAGGAGGGTCAATATCTCTAGGAGGGTCAGCTGTGCACATATCTCTAGGAGGGTCAATATCTCTAGGAGGGTCAGCTGTGCACATATCTCTAGGAGGGTCAATATTTCTAGGAGGGTCAGCTGTGCACATATCTCTGGGAGGGTCAATATTTCTAGGAGGGTCAGCTGTGCACATATCTCTGGGAGGGTCAATATTTCTAGGAGGGTCAATATCTCTAGGACGGTCAGTTGTGCACACACCCACATGAAGGCATCCATCACCATCTCAAGTGACTGGCACTTAATGATGTTTGGAAAATGCTTACTCATCCAAGGCCAGATTAATGGAACACTTTATTTGGAACTATAACATTTACTAATATACATATGCAGATATCATTACATGGCATTGAAACCAAAAGATCAGAACTGATGGGTGTCTAGCACATCTTCCCTGAGGGCAGTGAATACTATGCTATGGGACTGCCATTACTTTTCACATATTTGATGTTATGCCGGTCTCTGGTCAGATTTTACTGTAGTTACTTTATCTGCTGTTGCTCTTTCTTTGCATTAACTGCACCACTTTTCAATTTTGCATGTCAGGTTATAATTGTTGGTTTAAGTGAAATGGCGAAGAATGCTTGATAATTATACATTTGTGGGCCGCTTGACGCTGTAGAGTATGCTCCATACATGTGGCGCACTTCTAGGGAAGCCTATTTTTTTTTCACCCACAAAGTGTTCGCATTTTTCTATGATATATGTATGTTATTCTAGAATTTTGTAGAGCAAAAAATAGACGGGTGCAACCGTCCAAGGAGGACATAAAAGATGACTAAAAAGTTAACACCTAGGCTAGCGACCTCAGGTAGAACGAGTTGCTACAGAAAACGACCGTATCAAGAGCATGCGTAAGTGCTTTGATATAGGCTTTCCTGTAAGGATATCCAGTTGCAGCTGCTGTCATCATATGTAGCCCACGGAGATGGGGAGGAGGATAAGACAGCCTGTCTATTTCAAATGCCATGTCATATGTAGCCCAATGGAGACAGTTAGGAGAATTGAACAGACTTCTTCCCCGACTGCCATGAGTTTCTTGGCCTGCCCATCCATCTTTTTCCCTGTGGGTTTCAATGAATCACATGTCTGGCTAGTTTGTACAGGTTCTTTCTTAAAGTCTGTCCTATCCATCCCAACTTTCTCTTACCAGTTTCCTGCTGTATTGGTTGTTGCAGTGTTCATTCTCACAGATCTGAATTTGCTATTACCTCTGGCCATCTAATACGAATTATGGGACAAAGCCCTTGTTAATGAAACTTGCAATCTGAATGTGGTACACTTAGTCACAATGGAGTCTTGGAACTTATTTTCCTCTCACTGAGAATGTAATATCTGACCTCATGCTCAACTCCTCTTGAGTTGCCTTTTGCCTGGCAGGTTACAGTGATACTATTCTTTGCTTCTCATTCAGGCCCCCGTGAATAACATACAGCTGTCTGACATCATGCAGTCTAATAATAGATATAAGGGGCTTAGATAAACGAAACCTATTGTACTTTTCTTCACTTTGAGTAATGTCAAATCAGGGAGAACAAGCTGAACTATGGACTGGCATCACACTTAAATAAACTGAGTTAACTGTTGTCCACATTTCCTTGGTAGCAGGTTACAGTAGCTCTTCTTACATATCAGTGCATATTTGAGAAGGTGGACTAGGGTTCTCATGATGGTAGTGCAATGCGAGGCTCTTCAGAAAGCTCACCACAATGGGGATTACAGTGTTGATCCCCGCCATGTTTTGGTCAGACAGCTGTGATACAGCCTATTTCCAGAACGTGAGGTGGAGTCTTGGTCAGTATGTTACACCAGACCCTGATGGAAATGTGATGTCTCTTAGAATTTGTAATTCCTCAATAGAGAAACTTGTCCTTACACGAAAATTGATGATGTCAGTAGGGATGCTAAAACCTGTTTTCTCATTGGCTGCATAATAGCTGTATGTCAAAAGACTTTCCTGGACAAATATTAGTGTCTAAGAAAGTATATAAGCAGATATATCGTAGTCGCCCTTGAGTGAATGTGGGAGTTATGTGTTAAGTGTTTCCTGTATTTTTACATCCATTCTCATGCTGTTTCTGATGATCATGTGTAATTGTTCAGACTAGTTGGTCAATATTAAATGTTGCATTACTTCATTGATTATTTCTTTTGTTATTTTTGTTGTGAGTGGGAAGTGTCAATCAATTAAAACCATTTCAGCTCCATGAGGAGCATGTCAACAAATAGACAGCAAATCGTGAAAGGTGCCTTTCTTAAAAGTTTCTACATGATGTGGTAGCCAGCCCCATGGTCAGTCCTCTTATTCGCCTCTTACAACATGCATGCATGTTACAGTGTTGCCATTCTTTGCTCACCTTTAGGGCCCTGGTAACACTCAACTGTGACTTGTCTCATCTATTTTTTAAGCTGATAGTTATTTATGTAACTTGTGGTTTTTATTGATTTAAAAAAAAAATGATTTAAAATGAACTTTGTTCAGACTTAACATACTTTCCGTATCCAAGCACCACGTTAAACAGAATGCATCCAGTATTCAGCGACAGGGATTGCCTTGTTATTTGCTTCCAGCATGTCACACCTATTGCATGTTTCCTGGATGTTGGGGCTGGTCATCAGGTGGTCTGGCTACTGTATTTGCGCCAAAATCACGTGTCATTTGTGTATCCCCATTGTTTCATATTCCTCTTGAACCGTGGAACACCAGTTAGGAGTCTGTCCATGGCGTCCCTTTACAGTTTCACCTCCTCCATCTTATGAACCTTTACAAGATCACACGAAAAATGGAAGCAATTTCCCCTACAGCTACACAATTTTTCAGTACGTCACATTTTACTATGGCATTTTGTTGTTGTTGCGTTCACCTTATTTATCTATTCCCCAAGGCTGTGTGCGTTGCACTGGATTTTAATTTGCGCCTGTCGACCCAGTGCATACGACTTCAGCATGCATTTTTATTATGAAAGGGTCTGCTTCCTCCTGCATTTACTAAGGGTTTGCCTCCTCGGGGTAACGGCCGGTGCCGTGATGGGAATCAAATCCAACACCTTCACTTGTGAGCAGTGTCACTTAACCACTATCACACGCCGTCCCCACACTATGGCTGTTGATATCCTGAAATCCTTTTATTAGTTGGTCTATAGATGTGATTATGTTATGTGTAGAGACATAAATGAATAAGGATTTTGTTGGTGTTATTGTTTTTGGTGTGTGTGTGTGTGTTGTTAGTTTCTGAGATCACAATGGTGATAATTTATGAAACTAAACACACATTTAGATTTACTGATTAGGGAACGTTGCTTCTCAATAAAACCCTTTGAAGAACTGATACTGTTCTTTTATAAGATTGGCATATCTGTTAGTTTCCAAACATATATATTTCATCTACCTAATCTGCCATACATAAACTAAACAGATCAACCTCACAAAGATCTTTTGCAACAACTTCAATCCGTAGGCACTGTTTTAAATTCATTTTCAATTTCATTTCAATTCAGGGGACGGCGTTGGCTAGTGGTTAAGTGGCACGGCTCACAATCCGAAGGTGCTGGGTTCGATCCCCATCACAGCACTGGTCGTTACCCCGGGGAAGCAAACCCTTAGAAAATGCAGGAGGAAGCAGACCCTTACATAAAATGCATGCTGAAGTCGGATGCACTGGGACAACAGGCGCAAAATAAAAACCACAGTGCAACGCACACCGCCTTAGAGATTAGAGAAATAAGGCGAACGCAAACAAAAATTAAAAAATTTCAATTTGACAGACTTTTCGCGGTAGAAACATATGAAGAAGGAAGTGACTGTTCGGCAAACAAATAGCCAAGATTTTAGTAGATTTCTGTGGGAGAGCGGTTGTTAATATAGGATTAAAACGGTTTATATTTGGCCATCACTTTGACATGACTTTGGTCATTATGCTGAAATTTGTCAGTCGGATAAAAGCGGTAAAAGTTAATCATTTTCCCTGAGCAGTTAGCTCTTGCGGATTCTAGTTAACCCATTCAAACCCAGCTGATCAGAAAAACTCAACTGAATTCCCAGGGCAAGGGAAATAACGCAGCAAAAATTAGATGTATTTGTGCAATGAAATGAATAGAAAATACAATTTTTAATTTATTAGTGTGATTCCAACTCCAGTTTACAGATAAATGGAAGACGTACTGATCTGTGCACATGTATTTTTGTGAGTGTCATGTATGTGATGCGAAAAATTAAACAAGTGAAGAAGAAAAAAATGGTGTCATATAAAATGTCCGTTTCGCTCGTCAATTTTGTTGCTGATAAATATACAAGGGAAAAGCTGCAAAGCAATCTCCCTTGGTTCATTGCACCTAGTCCATCTTTCATCGTCTTGTCTGACTTTCCAGTATACATCTCAAAGTTATAGAAGTATCTAGTTTGAGAATCTGCGGCACACCAAATTTTAATTCCTCAAGGACAGGGTTTGTTTTTTATATATTGCTCGAACTGGGGTCCTCCTGTAAAAGCAACCATAGCTTCATCAATACCAATATCCTGTTCAGGCCGTCCCCTAGGCCTCATTAGTTCTCAGGACTTGGCTAGAATAAGATCAAATAGAGGTCTAATCTTAAAAATTGCATCTTGTCCTCGTGGAATGAATTTGGAATTATCATTGAGGTGCAAATATTTGCTGATACTTTGAAACCTATTTCTTGACATTACACTTGACTGCAGGCACATTCAACAGTTCATCAGTAGACCAAAACATCATGTAGGAGGGTAACTGATTAACCCCAAACATAAAAAAAGCCCTTCATGTTATCAGGAGAAACAGGTTTCCACGAAGGATCTGGTTTTTCTAAAATTCTGATGCAGGCACATGCATGGGTTTGCTCTGCCCAGTACTTAAAAAAGGTCTAATGTAGAAATAGTGAAAGGTAATCAAGCGCAAAGTAATCTTGATCTGGATCTATGTCATCTGCAGGACCTGTTCCCTCACTAAATCCTTCAATAATGATGTTACTCAGTTGCTTTGACCATTCTCTATCACCACCAGGGCCTGCCTGTGGAGTGGGTCACGTCACCATCTTCTACCAATAATTTGTCATCACTAGTGAGGTTCAAATAGATTACATCCTGGTACAACAAAGATGGAGATCAAATGTGCTGACAACAAATGCGCTGCCAGGAGCGGATTGTGATATGGACCACGAAATACTGTTTGCAGTTTTCAAAACAAGACTAGGATTAACAAACGGGTGCCAGCCAATATGCTTCGCTGTAGCAGCAATACCTACTGAATACAACGTCAAAGTAGAAAACAAATTTGAGGCGTTGCTTGCGGTACATAAAGAGATGACATCTGAGGAGTTGACATCGCATGCAATGGATATTTAAATACCGACAGCGAACTAAATGATTCCCAGGATGTCGCACAAGAAACAGAGCTATATATCAGAGGAAACACAGAAACTCATTGAAGAAAGGAAACAATTAAAACAAATGGGAAGTCAGGGGACCAACACAGCATATAAAAATTGGGCAAGAAAAGTTAGAAGCGAAATAAGAAAAGATACATAGTGGAAACTTGTAAGGACATAGAAAACCTACAGCAAGAAGGCAAGGAGAGAGATGCCTTTAAGTTGATAAGAACACTGACAAGGGAATTCCGTCCAGATCAGCATATCATCAATGACAAAGAGGATAACACATTAACAGAATCCAAAGACATACTGAATAGATCCAGAGAGTCCTGCAGAAACATGTATGGAGATAGCACAAAGCGCTCTGTTACAATCCTACCAAAAGATGAGAATGAACCTGAACCAACATTGGAGGAAGTACGCTCAGCAATCAAAAGCCTGAAAAAGGGAAAGTCCCCAGGATGTGATGATATCCAAGTAGAGCTAATACAAGCAGGAGGGGAGATAAGTGCTTGAGTCTATCACAAGATGTGTAAACAGAAATGGCACAGTGCAGAGTGGCCAGATGCATGGAAGAAATCAATTTATATTCCCCTCCCCAAAAAAGGCAACCTGAAGGTGTGCACGAACCACCAAACTATCGCGCTAATCAGCCACGCTAGCAAGATACTCTTGCGGATACTATTAAGGAGGCTAGAGAAAAAGTTTGAATGAAGTTTTAGGAATGACAGATTAGAACATATGCTGCTTTTTTTAAATTTTTAATCGCAATTGTTGGCTTGTAGCTGTTTTTGTCACTCAAGGCCTTTGCTAGCTTCCAGAGCTTTTTGCTCTCTCTATCAAAGTTGAGGGTTTCTGTATACTTGTGCCAGCTTTTCCTGCATGCTTGGTTGGCTGTTTTCCTATATCTTGCAGCAGCTGCCATGAGTGTGATGTTATTTTCCTGATTTTAGCCAATTTCCACTCTTTCTCTTGCCTCTTTTAGTTGAAGTTCTGGTGCACTTCAGGTGACCAATATGGTTTGTAATTTCTTCTGGCGCCTCTTGGGATGTTCTCCATTGCTGCCTTTAGAAAACACTGGTTGAATTTTTCCACGATCTTGTCTACTTTCTTGTGGTGAGTGTTGATGGACTGGCAGTAAAGATTTGTACTTGTGGCAAACTTCTGCCAGTCTGCTCTCTTATAGTTCCATCTGGGCAATGGCTTGTGGCCTGATGGAATGTTTCCCAGGTTTGTTGTAAGTTTGATGGGTCTGTGGTCGCTTTCTGCAAGAAGTGTGAATACTGTTCTTTTGGATGTTTAGCTTAAGTTGCTGGTGGTAAATGCAAGGTCAAGGGATGATGTTGATGTCCATCACCTTGAATAGAACGTGGGAGGGTCATCTGGGAGGTTGCTCAGATAGAGGTTGTTGTCGATCTCCCATTCCTCTAGTTCATGTTACCTTGCGCTGGTCTGTGCATAACCCCACCTCTCAGACTGGCTGTTAAAGTCTCCTACCACTATGTTTGCCT
Organism: Ariolimax columbianus; assembly: GCA_036924085.1. Classification (NCBI taxonomy): domain Eukaryota; kingdom Metazoa; phylum Mollusca; class Gastropoda; order Stylommatophora; family Arionidae; genus Ariolimax; species Ariolimax columbianus. The sequence continues at coordinate 54,956,203 of JAVGWX010000004.1, forward strand.
GGTCCATAATATTCATGTCTTCTAGGGCCAGATTTTTTGTTGGCGGGCAGTATGTATTATAAATTTCAACTGTCTGATTCGGTAAGGTTATGTCCACCGCTATTGTTTCGGCTTCTCCGTTTGTTTCCACCGAGATCATCTTTGATGGGATTGATATTTTGGAGAGGATAAGCACACCCTCGTTATGGCCATCCCTATCCAGTCTATGGGTTTCATATCCTCATGTGCAAAATCTGTGGTTTGGATTAAGGTGTGTTTCTTCTTCAAATAGTCTCTGGACAATGCTTTCTTTTTGTTGTGTATTATGCCTTCATCGTGTCATTGCAACACCTGCAGGGTTTGAGTGGCAGATGTATCTGTGTGTCCATGGTGGGAGAAACATGTCTTTATCTGTGCAGTTACCTTATGGTGTCTCTCTGTATAGTCTGGGTCCTTGATAATCCTTGGATGAGATATGTAGTGTCGTGGTATGCAGCAGCGAGCTGTTTTATTCGCATGGTTCAGTCCAACATTTCCGTTCTCAGCAAGCATTTTCTTCAGGTTCGCATCCTTAGCCTTTAGTTGTCCCCAACCAGCCTGGCGGCCAAACCTGCAAGGCAGCAGGTTATTTATTGATACCATGTTTATATATGGTTTGATGGGGTAGATATATGTTCACCCTGACAGTTGCCCCTTGTCAGTGAAGAGGCCGGTGATGTCCTATTTGGAGTCCATGAGTTTGGTGCCGGCCCTCTTGCCCACCAGACTCCCACGTTCATAACTGCTCTCTCAGCAGCCACGCAGTCCATTAAGCATGTTGATACACAGTGGACTAGGTTATTTTTCCCATGACGGGCCATTTTTGGTCAGATATTAAGGTCTAGGAATGGCTTTCCTTTGAACTTTTCCTTGTTTGGGCTCACTAGATGATAGTTCTTGATTGTCCTGCCCTCCTGGGTTGTGAGCTCCATCTGCTTGAGTTTTCTCTCCTAGGTGTTCTGTCTTCATCGACTTATGAACACCTTCCGGCTGCTACCATTCTAAGTCTGGCCTCTCTCCAGTGACCTATCCGGCATGGGTGGCCCTGCCAGGAACATACGTTCCCACCTCACTGAAGCACGCAAGGCTTCCCCCATCTGGACAAGGTGATGGCATCGGTTGGAGGGGTTGTAGGCCAACAATGAGTAACTTAACTTAACATATAAATACAGGTGTAGAAGACTCTATAGAGTCTGTATATAGCCATTTTCTTGGAGGGTAGTTTAACCAATGTGCGAGTCCATCTTAATAGACTCAAACACTCCAGCTAAGTAGACCAGCAGCCAGTTAGGCACCATCTTTTAAGATACAAATAACTTGGGTAGATTTTTAATTTGAATTTTGTCCGGGCAGTGGCCGTTAAGCCTACCCTTTTCGATTTTTAACTGCCAAGGCATTTTTAACGTGCTCGACACTGAACATGACAGTTCGACCTTACTACCCAGAGATCAGGGGAATTTTTACCAGAAAATCCACGTGAAAAAAATTCACAGTGATTCGAACCTGTGACCTCTGGCATCCGAGGCGGACACAATACCTTGAAACCAGCAAGGTCTCCACCTTTCTCTAAAAGCTATGTGCATCCAATCTATTCTTACATGCATTAATTGTCCCTACCTCCATTACTTCTTGTGGCAATGCATTCCAAGCATTCACCAGTCTCTGACGAAACAAATATTTCCTAATATCTAATCTGGACTTCTCTTAATTTGTAGATATGCCCTCTTGTTCTTGTAGGTGGTTGTATTTTGAAAAGGAAAAACTACAAGCCTTATTGGAATGATGAATTGCAGAAAGCGGAAGACGAAGTCTTAAATGCTAGGAACATGGCAGAGAGAGAACAATCTATGGAGGCAAATATCGCCATCAAGGCCATCACGGAGAAATACAAATACACTCTAAACCAAATAACAAGAGAGCTGGAAAAACAAAACAGAAAGCCTCAATTTAGACAAAGACGGGAACAAACTATGGAAGTTAGCCAGAGCCATGAACGACGAAACTCCGTCAAACAAACAAATTACCATCAAGCAGGGCGACAACATGCTCACTGGAAAAAAGGCAGCAAACGCCTTTATAGAACATTATGCCAGAGCAAACCACATTGATGTTCCTACAAATAGGCACACAGACATTAATGAAGAACAAAAGAGGCATGACAACATCAATATGGCACCAGAGGAGCACATGATGGCAAACAAACAATGAATGAAATGGAAGATGCCATGAGAACTCTAAAGAAAAAGAAATCGCCCGGAAAAGTCCCGAATCAGTCCCGAACCAATGCTGGAAAAGGGGAATTGTACCTCAGGCATGGAAAGGTGCTGTAATTATACCAGTACCAAAGAAAGAAAAAGATAGAGCAGATCCAAATGGATACAGGCCTATCAGTCTGCTGAGCTGTGTAGGAAAACTGATGGAGCGTATGATAAACACCAGACTGATGTGGCATCTGGAAGAAAAACACATACTAATTCCACAGCAAGCAGGCTTTAGACAGCACAGATCCACTGAGGATCAGATCACTCTCATAGCACAGGGAATAGAGGATGCTTACCAGGAGAAAAAACACACAGTAGCGGTTTGGGTGGACTTAGAAAAGGCATTTGACAAGGTCTGGAAAGAGGGACTTAAAGTCAAACTACGAAGAAGTGAAGTTTGTGGGAAATTGTACAGATGGATCAGCCACTACCTCAAAAACAGAACAGCCAGAGTTCAAGTACAAGGGCAGATGAGCAAAAAGGGGACACTTGAGCAGGGAGTACCCCAAGGAGGAGTACTGTCACCCACACTCTTCCTGGTGTATTTAAATAACATCGCAGAGAATATGACAAGAAGAGTCCACAGCTACATTTTTGCAGACGATCTGGCTATGTGGACCTCTGAAAAGAATCTCACCATAGCAAGTAATCGGATGCAGCAGGCCCTAACATCGCTGGAGGAGTGGGCGAACTCATGGCTGGTCAAAATAAATGAGGGAAAAAACGACATGTACGATATTCTCGCTTTCAAACAAACCACAAAACACCAAAATAAGTCTTAACGGCAAATATCTGCGACCAAACGACAACCCAAACTACTTGGGAGTCACATTTGATCGGCGAATGACATGGAAAAGTCAGATCTAGAGAAACCGAATGAGAGCCAGAGAAAGAATGGCAATCAAGAGGAAACTTGCTGGCACAAGCTGGGGAGCAGACGAAAGTATACTAAAGAAACTGTACACTGGAAGAGTGAGACCAGTTCTCGAGTATGGCATTGCGGCATGGACAACAGCAGCAAAGGCGAACTTTGACAAAATTAGCAAACTCCAAAACCAAGACATGAGAGTTATAACAGGAGGCATGAAGTCAACGCCAATTGTAGAACTGGAAAAGATTACAAATCTGCAATCCATGACCGACAGAAGAGACTGCAAAGCCCAGCAGCAAGCAGAAAAACTCAGAAGACTGACTGACCATCGAATGCATAAGAAACTAAATAATTTTGGAAATGGGAAACTAAAGCGGAGAAACTTTGCAGAAATAGCCAAAGCAAAGATGAACGAAGACCCTATGAACGCATTAACAACACCAAAGCCCATCCCTACTGTACGCAAACCTACCTGGAGGCAGCATATATTTCCAGAGGTGGCAGAAAATATACCAGGTATTGGAAAAAAGAAAAGCCAGACTGAAAAAGAAAGAAGAGACATAACCCTGAGGTACATAACGAAAAACTACCCAAGCATGGACTGGACCCATGCATACACCGACGGCTCTGTAACAAACACAACACAGAACTGAGGGGCAGGGGTATTCCTGAGCCTACAAAATGGTAGAAAAACAACACTATCAGTGGCAATTGTAAAATACTCAAGCAATTTCAGAGCGGAGGCAGAGGCACCGAGGGCTGCAGTAGAAGAAATGGTGACATGCAAAAGAAATGAAAGCCATATAGTCCTGCTTACAGATGCCCTGGCCGTAGTCACAGCACTAAATTACTGAACTCAATGATTTAAGAGCAGTACTCTGTCAACTATGGCAGTAGTCCGCACCAAAAAGAGTAGTGGTACAGTGGGTTCCATCCCACTATAACATCCAAGGCAACGAGGAGGCAGACAGACTGGCAAAAGAAGGTGCAAGACTACCACATGTGTGACATACGAAGAGCCAAAAAGGCTTATTAGAGCTAGATACATGACCAAATGGGAAACAGAACATACTGGCTACACAAAAAACGATGCCTATTATCAGTTGAACAGAAGAGAGCAGGTCGTGGTCTTCAGACTTCGCACTGGCCACAATAGACTGAGGTACCACCTATTCAATAAATTGAAGATAGGTGGCACTGATGAATGCACGTGCGGTACTGGGAAAATGACCGCTGAACATTTGCTGCAAAACTGCCCGACATAAGAGGATCAGAGAAAGCAGATGTGGCCATCACCAGTGCCAACACTAGACAAGCTCTATGGCAGTGTCAACAGCCTCAGGATGACCGCTGCTTTTTTCGAAAAAATAAAGGTTGACGTCTGACAGGGTACGAAGAAGAAGAAGTAGAAGAAGTATTTTGAAAAAAAACTTGTTAAAGTCTAATTTATCCGTTCCTTTGATTATCTTATAAACCTGTATTAAGTCACCTCGAATTCTTCTCTTTTTTAGACACGGTATGTTGGTCTTTCTGAGTCTTACCTCATAACTGTAATTCTGGAACGACCCCCTCGCTCCCACTCAGTGACCTCTCTCTGACCGTGTGAAACTTGTTCTCACATATCACCCTCATTGCGCCTCTGTCCGGGATAACGTATTCCGCCATCTTTCTATTCTTCACTCTGATCCTGCCACTCGTATAATTTTTCCCGATCCTTCCCTTGTCACCTACAAACGGGACAGAAACACGAGGGGCTTGCAGGTCAGTAGTCGACTACACACTAGCCCTCATAGCCTCACAGGCACCAGGCAGTGTTAAAATGTATGTGGCTGTGTTACCTGCCCTCATGTCATCCTTTCTCGCTCCATCACCTTTCCCAATGCAGAATTCTTCATCAAAGAGGGATTCACATGCAATTCCCGTAACCTCATCTATTCTATCATCTGCCGCCAGTGTGGTATGATACTGACCCTCAAATAGTTGTCTTTCTTATTTTTCTCGCTTATTCTGTAATTATGTTCCATATTTGATCTACTCATGTGGATGACTCTACATTTATCTACATTAAAATTCATTCGCCAGCTCGGAGACCATTCTCAAATTTTATCGAAATCCTACCGCAATGATGGATCAACGTGATCCCCGCAATAGTGAACGACATGCAGATGAAGCCAAGCATAGAACAACCTCTGGAGGACCCCAGATTCATACCCATTCATACCTTCATCAGCACGCTCGCGATGTGAGGAAAGCTACTGCAACCCGCCACGTAACGTCCTTTTCAGGGTGCACAAACAGAGTAACCTACTCATTATGGGCATTCAAAACAACAACAGCCCTGAAAGAGACATTAAGTGACAATTTGTATATTTTGTCTGATCCTGAGAAACATGTCTGATCAGTATGTTTTGTCTGACCCTGAGAAACATGTCTGATCAGTATGTTTTGCCTGACCAGATGTTAGTCCTCCCAGTTAGAAAGGTACATAGATTCTCATTTTCTATAAGTGTAAACATAAAAACCTACCTACCCACTTCACTGTGACTACATTGGCATGTGGCTTTTTATTCTCCAGCTCCACATTTGAGAGTGATTCCAAGCTCCAGTGGAGATGTGAAAATTTTTAATAACATATATACCAAAAATCTTTTACAAGAACCAATAACGGTAGCTAAACATAATAATTAAATTGTAACGTTATTTCATAAATACATTATGTTGGATAACAGTTTTTAACAATATAGTCATAAATTCCAATTTTATTTGAACACATTTTGCAGGATAACAGCTTTTAACAAAATAAAATCATAAATTCAATTTGATCTAATAAACACGTACTGTCAGATAACAGTTATTAATTAAATAAAATCAATGAAATTTTATTTGACAAACACATTATGCAGAATAAGTAATTAACAAAATAACACATATTGAATGTTATTTAAAAAACACACTTTGTCGGATAAAAGTTATTAACAAAATAAAATCATAAATTAAATTTTATAATATTTTTGAACACATTATGCAGGATAACAATTGTTAACAAAATAAGTTTCAACCTTAGAAATAAATTACTGTCAAATCAAATTGATTCCATTCCAGGCAGACCAATAGGTTCTCTGTCTCTTTCAAGAGATAATGAAGTGTGTGGATCCTTGCAGTTCCATTTGCTTGCTGGTTGTACAGTGTGAACAAGATCCAACACCGAGCAATCATCTTGAAAGATATTTGTGTCAATTTCGTCTGGAATATAGTCTACAATCGTCTTTAAGATTTATGTGTCATTTTTGTATGATGTAACACCATACAACTTGTCTTGTGAGATTTATTTTTGTCATATTTGCAGTATTACAGTTGAACAAACACATATTTGAATTTCTTAATAGTTGTTTTTTATCCATTTATGGGCAGATTATATTCCAAGAAATGAGATTTTATCACAGTATTTTGTATGAGGAACAATCAGTGAGTAACGGGAATTTTATGAATAACTATTTTACAAGAGTACAAGCCAGAAAAGGTTGTCTTATTTTTCGACATAGTTCCTTTGCCTGGCAGCACACCTGATTCACTAGATTGGGAATATCCTTGGGGATAAACACATTTTACACCTGCTCCCTTATTTCGCCAGCTGCGTTAGTATCCACCTGCTACACACTGTCCTATAACCAAGGTCATCATAGATAATTGTGTTGGCAGTGCCGTGACCCATGCTGAAGTCTACGGCCATTTCATCATTAGTGATTCGCTTGATACCGCGGACTAGCTGGTTGATCTGCTGTTTCACTGTGTCATCCGCCATGCTTGCTGGTCCTCTCAGTCCGTGGTTCATAAATTATGTTTTGTCATCCGTTTTGAAATCTATGTACCCATTCATATACTCCTCTGACACAAATAACAGTCTCCATATTGAACATTCTTTCTTCTGTAGATTTAAGAAAGTTTCACACCTTCTGACCACAAAAAACAAATAACACTTCGATGTTCTTCCATGGTACAAGTTGACAATGGTGTGGCCATGCTTTTCGCTATGTTGCGTATATGCATGCAGCTCGATCATCCCAATCCCTACATGGAGTATTGCAAAGAGCCAGTTTGAGTCTTGAAATAAGATTTTCCATTGTACATACCCATGCACTTTATAATAAAATTCCCGTTTTACTTACTGTTCCTCATATATTCAACCCCTGTCCAATCAGTGGCCTTAATTTTTTGGTTTTAATTACAGGAAGTCTCTACGTGTACTAGTTTAACAATGATGTTTAATTAAGGTCAGGTCACTTTGAATCAGCCAAAGATTTTACACTCAATTCAGCAGATTCCTTTACTAGCAGACGGAAGATTTAATTTTGTTGAATCACTAACTTCTTTGTGTGTAAACACCACCAGTATCTTCAGGTTTTATTAGTTGTACCAAGGTATTAACACAGGCAGAAAAGTTCCTCTGCATGCCAAGCCATCCAATGAAAGACATATTTCAAAATTAAGCAATGGGGAAGACTGAAAAGAAGTAGTTTTATGCATCAGGCAAAACGACTTCGCAGGTAAATTATGGATCTACCTGAAGTTGACATCCCCCTAAAGTCTGTGCCAGAACAAACCCCTTGGAGAGAGGAGCATGGACTATCAGTATGCATTCAAACAAAAGTGAAAGGAATATTAGACAAGGATGAACAGAACAGTGTGCAACGTAGGATAGTGATCCTCAATTTCCTGGATGAAGAATACCCACAAGACCTCTGGATCAGAGTATACACAGATGAGTCAGCACAGAATGCAGTAAAGAATGGTGGAGCGGGAGTGTACATAGAATACCCAAACAACATTAGGGATACAGTCAGAGTACCAACTGGGAAATTCTATCATATATATGATGCAGAAATACAGGCAATCAAGGTGGCAACTGAGAAACTGTTGAACACCAATGTCAGTTCACAACCTGTAGTATTTCTGACAGATGCACACAATCAGCACTCCAAGCACTTAAACTTGAGAAACTGCCGGATCTACAGGCTCTACTGTCTGAACTGAGCAACCAGCGCAAGATTGTTATGCAGTGGATACCTTCTCATTGTGGAGTACCAGGAAACGAGAGAGCAGATCGACTGGCAAAGGAGGGTGCTGCAGACGAGCAACCAGATGTGCCAGTTACATACCAACAGAAGATAAGGATGATAAAATTAATCAGAAAGCCACCAACAGTAACAGCAGACGATTACCATAACATGAACAGACAAGAGCAAACTGCTGTGTTGCGCCTTAGAACAGGACACAACCGACTCCGCAGCCACATGTACACAAAAATGAAGATTGGCAACTCCGCCATGTGTACATGCGGACAGGTGCTCCAGACAGCAGAGCACATACTTCAAAACTGCCCCGAATATGATATACAGAGAAAATATCACTGGCCCATAGAAACAAGACTGGAAGAGAAACTTTATGGACCTATATGTGAACTACAAAAGACAGTAAAGTTTATACAAGAGACAACATTGCAGTTTCAGACAATATTTTAAAGCGAACGAAAGAAGAAAGAAGAAGAAGAATTAGTTGTACCTTTAACAGACCATTTATGTTGCAGTTGTTGTTTTCAAACTATTAATACATTTTGAATACATTTTCTTCCACGTAAGATGTTTCAAAGATGGTAATGACATATTTTTTATTGATTCAGCAAACAGGTAATTCTGTCAGTACTTGACAGTTATGCAGATTTAGAGCATGAAAGGCTGAACATTACGCATTTATGAAAACAGAATCGTAAATTCCATTGGGGATGATTCATTGCTCTTATTTTCAATCAGATCATGACAGTTGAGGACAGTCAGGGCTGAGGAAGTTGCGAGGCATCACAAAACCATCCTGTTTTTCTCTGGAAGTATAAATGTGAAAAAAGTAATGTGACTTCTCATTTGGTTATAAGGATAGAGAAGAGATAGAATAATTAATAATGGCATGAGAAATTAGGGTATAACACAAGCGGCTATCCGAAAGTAATGTCTTCAATTGTATTATGATGTCCCACAACATCAGAATTGGATTTTGGTAGTATGGTAGTAAAGTTTGAACCTTCCTGCCAATATCCTTAAAATTGTGCTTCCCTCTGACAGGTGGCAGTGGAGGAGCAGTCTGACAAAATGGCGTTTGTCATAGGTGCGTTATAAACAGAGGTGCATTATTGAATTCCTCCATGACACATAAAGCAAATGAAAGTCATACAGTCCTGCTTACAGATGCTCTGGCCGTAGTCACAGCGCTAAAAAGCCAGAAAAACACTGAGCTTAATGACTTAAGAGCAGCACTCTGTCAACTATGCCAGCAGTCCGCACCAAAAAGGGTAGTGGTACAGTGGGTCCCATCACACTGTAACATCCAAGGCAACGAGGAGGCAGACAAACTGGCAAAAGAAGGTGCAAGACTACCACAAACAGATACTAGTATGACGTACGAAGAGTCAAAACGGCTTATCAAAGCCAGATACATGACCAAATGGGAAACCGAACATACCGGTTACACCAAAAACGATGCCTATTACCAGTTGAACAGAAGAGAGCTGGTCGTTGTCTTCAGATTTCGCACTGGCCACAATAGACTGAGGTACCACCTATTCAACAAATTGAAGAAAGGTGGCACCGACGAATGCCCGTGTGGTACCGGGAAAATGACCGCTGAACATCTGCTGCAGAACTGCCCGACATACGAGGATCAGAGAGAGCATATGTGACCATCACCAGTGGAACCACAAGACAAGCTCTATGGCAGTGTCGACAGCCTCAGGATGACCGCCGCTTTTTTCGAAAAAATAATGGTTACTGTCTGACTGCGTACGATGAAGAAGAAGAAGAAGAATTCTTCCATGCGGAAAAAGCTGCACCAACTGACATTCATCAATGCTTGCTGAATGTTTACGGAGACCAAACAATGGATGTTAGCACAGTGAGGTGGTGGGTTGTGCGTTTCAGCAGTGGCGAAAGTAACATGAAGGACAAGCCACGTACCGGACAGTTATGCACATTGTCAGTCTTGGCTGGACTGTCCTAGAAGATTCAATAGAATCTGTATACAACCAGTTTTTTGGAGGGTGGTTTTTACATATGTGTGAGTCCAGCATAATAGACTCAAACACTAGAGCTAAGTAGACCTGCAGCCAGTTAGGCGCCATCTATAGCTGCTTTTAACAAACCACAAGTAAATTGGGTAGATTTTTAATTTGAATTTTGTCCGGACAGTGGGTGTTAAATTTACTCTTTTCGATTTCCAACTGCCAAGGAATTTTTCCTGCGAATGGGAGTTTGATCTCACTACCCAGAGATGGGGGAATATTTACCAGAAGTTCCACGTGAACACAAACTCCGGTTTCCACCGTGATTCGAATACGCGATCTCCGGCAGCCGAGGCGGACACCTTACCTCGAGACCACTGCGTCTCCTTGGGAGAAAAGAGTAATCATGGTTAGGTGAAATGAAGTGACCAAAAATCCACCTCATAACCTCATTGGTGCCCCAGGAATTAGGTTGTGTCAGAGCAGTTTGGCTAATGAGGTGGGGATGGATACTAGCATCGCCACAGTTGTGAGCTTACTGAAGAGTCTCGCATTGTACTACAGCCAGGAGGACCCTTGTCCACCTTGTCAAGGGCTTCTCTTGATGTTAGAAGCGTAGCTTTAGCCCGCTACCAAAGAAACGTATGAGTAGCTTTGAACAACGGCATATACCTTGTCACTCAAGTTGAAAAAAATAGCCCCACTGTAACCTTCAAAGCATCACCATGAGGTATCGCCAGATATGCTCTAGCATGGAATCCACGGGGAAAGAGGGGAAAGAGAGGTAGACCAAGAAAACCCTGGAGAAGAGACTATGAAAACAAACTTTAGTCCCTGGACCTCATCTTGAGAGGCAGAAAGGGCAGGTCAAGGTTTGAACTAGCTAGAGGAGAGTTATTTATGTGCATCAAAGGGATTGATTGAACCTTTCAAGTATGCAATAAACAGTGACTAAAGAAGGCTGTGAATAGGACTAGCAACCTCATCATGTAAAATCACTGATATTGAAACCAGCACTGCAATACTCTGCTACATGCTTCCCCAAGAGCCAGGGGTAGTTGGAGCTCTATGCTTCACTTGGATTGGAATGGTGAATCAGAGAATATAGCCTGTGATGCATACTTTCTTCTTGTCACCTGACAGATTGCAGCAACTAAATTGTTGTCAGTGTTAGGCAAGATATTCAACAGAATCATCTTGGACAGATTAAAAACTGAGGTAGACAAAAAGCTCAGAGAGGAACAGGCAGGATTTCTCCAGGGAAGACCATGCACAGATCATATAGCTACCCTAATATGAACAAAGTATTAAATGGGAATCATCCCTACATGCACATTTTTTAGACTATGAAAAGGCGTTTCAATGTGAATCGAAGTACACTATGGAATACCAGAGACGTTTATAACCTTCAAACAGAATGTGTACAGTTACAGTAATAGAGTGGTACATGAAGGTACACTGACTGACAGCTTCGGGGTGAGAAAGTGAGGCCTGATCTTGCCTTTCCTGTTCTTGTTGTCTATAGTTTTATGAAGACGTGAATCAAGGGGAAAAAGAACTGGTATTCAGTTGACATTAGTGTCACATTTGGAGGATCTGAACTACGCAGATGATCTGGTACTTTTGTCACATAGTCATAGCTAATTGTAAGAAAAATGTGATAGAGTGAAAGAAGAATCAGTTAAAATGGGACTGAATATCAAAATGATTCTTCTTCTTCTTCGTTCGTTCTCAATCTCCCACTACCAAACACTGAAAAGGCTTAAGTAGCAGAATGTAGTCCAGAGAACGGAATGCGTTGTGTCGTAGTTTACAGCTTGGCTGCGATATTTGTACCTTTCGGTCCAACACATCCGACTTCAGCAAGCATTTTTTGAGTCCCTGGTTAGCATTCCCTTTTCGATCCCTTCTCCTTAGCCAGTCTGCCCTGATGCAGCCTGTTATCCAGGATCACCGCGTGGAGGTGTAGAAGGGTTTTGGCAGCTATGATTCGCTGGCCCTGACGCTAGCAGTCAGCTATGGGTCCCTGATCACTGCAGCGCTTGCGCTGCTCAGCATCTTGATCCCATAAAACTTTTGGTACTTTTGTCACATAGTCATAGCTAATTGCAAGAAAAATGTAATAGAGTGAAAGAAGAATCAGTTAAAATGGGACTGAATATCAAAATGATTCAAACCAAGCGCTTTAAACTAAACACTATCAATAAAGAGCCAATAATGCTGGAGGAAGAACAATTGGAGCAAGTGAATTTTTTACCTTTTTAGGCAGCACGGTAACCACATCTGGAGGTACAGATGCAAGGATCAGAGTTGGACAAGCAAGAGGGGCATTCTTGACGCTAAACAACATATGGAGATCCACAGAAATCAAGGTTCACACCAAAGTTAGAATATTGAACGCCAGTGTCAAGTCGGTGCTGCTGTATGGAGTGGAGACATGGAGAACGACCTGGGCCATACACGAAAGACTCCAGTCCTTCGTTAACAGATACCTATGAAGGATAAGGGCTTAACGTGGCAGGACAGGGTTAGAAATGAAGACCTATAGGAAAGGAACCAGCAACAGCCACTGGAACAACAAATTAAGCGTAGAAAATGGAGAAGCACTTATTGCATGATTAATCGAGAGACATTAGCGGCCAAGAACATTTATGCAGATTTGAATGATGGACTACAAGATGCGGCTAATGTTATCAATTTAATTAAAAGTCATGCACTTGAAGTCACCTCTTTGAAAATGTATGAGATGAAATAGGATCCATTTTCAGCACATTTTTACTGCATCCAGAGGAGTGGAGGCGTGGGGCTGTTAAAGGTATGAGCTTTGAGACGGATATAATTGAATCCGGGGGACCCCGTGGTCTCGAGGTAAGGTGTTCGCTTCGAGTGCTGGAGGTCGCTGGTTCAAATACCGGTGGAGACATCCGGATTTATTCATGTGGATCATCCGGTAAATATTTCCCCTGATCGCTGAGTAGTGAGATCAGACAGCCGTGTTCAGTGGCGCGCACTTTAAAAATACCTTAGCAGTTGGAAATCGAAAAGAAGAGGTTTAACTGCTGTTCTGGCAAAATTCAAAGTTAATCTATTAAATTATTCTAGGGATTCTGGCCACACAGAGAATATGTCCCACAAAGGGGACTGTGTGGCTATAACATCAGAACTTGGTTATATGGTTAGCGGAGCAGCATAGATGGCACATGACAGGCTGCGAGTCTACCTTGCTCTAATGTACGCTTCCACCACCAGTCCCAAGAATGGATGATCATATATTCCAAGGCTAACAGATGCTGGGATTGACCTAGCAAGTCACCAGCGGATATTCACCTGCCAAAAAAATATGAAACAAACGAGGTCACACCTCCCCACGAAGTCTAACGACATAAGTAGACTGATGATAGATAGATGGATAATAGAGTCCTGGTATTCAATCAGGCAAAAATGTCTGATGCCAGTTAACCAAACGCTACTTGAATCTGTGTCTGTCCTTCGCCACGAAGTACCAAGATGGTGTTGTGCAGATCATCTCTCCATCTCGTTGGCCGGCAGCCATGTGGGAGGTTGTAGTTGTATGGCCACCAGAAAGACTCTCTCCTCGTCCATCAATAGTCAGTCATGCGGACCACATGGTTGGTCTATCTGTATTTTCATATTGACGCAGAGTTGGCGTCATCCCAGATATCTGTTTGGTCGCGGATGTCAGTATTTCGGATGTTGTCTCTTAAAGGAGATAATTTAGAACTATTCGCTCCATTACTGTGTCGGTAATACTGATCTTTTCTGTGTTTGATCTGTGTATACTCCAAACCAATATACCATACTGGGATAATCATGCTGTTAAAGCTGTGAGCCCTGACCTTGTCGCTCGTCACTTTATAATAACATACCTGTTACTAACTGTCCCTCGTATATTCCAATTGAACTATGAACGATGCTCGTTACACTGACAGTTCAGCGCTTTCTTTGGAGTTAAACTCTTTTTACTGCATTGGTTTAAAAAAAAAATCTCAGCACAATAGCTAGACGCTGACATTTTTTGAAGATGATATAACCAAAAACAATGAACTACATGTGAATTCGTACAAAGAACACCGATCAGCGGCTACACAACTTACACGTCCAACTGTAAGTATGCAGTAACATCTCTGATCTGCTGCTGAGAAATCTCCCCGTCGATTTCAGCCAGAAATTGATAGAGTTCCTTGAATAGTATGAAGGGGATGGCAGATGGTCCACCCTCAGGATCAGTGGTCAAGATCTCACAAACAATCATCATGGCTTCTGTAATGTTCTGCAAAATATATGTTGAGTCTTTATAGCTCTTTGCTTGGTTAAAGCAATAGGAAACTTACAATGTTTCTGGACGCACATACAAACACATATTACTGGAGTTGGTGAAATATTGGAATGCACTTACAAGGTCATGAACACGCATGCGCACATACACAAATAAACGCATGTACACACCTGTAGTCTAAACATAACAATATATATATTAGGCTGTGATTCGAACTGTATAATGTTAAACAACAGTTTAACAATTGAAGGATCTCTTCTTTCCCGCATCCAACACACCCCAGAACATCTCTCTTTTCTCTCTCTCTCTCTCTCTCTCTCTCTCTCTCTCTCTCTTACACCCCCCACCCCACTCCTAACTATCCGTCGCAAACCATGCTTCGATAATAATGCGGTTTTTGTCTCAAAGATGCAATCAAATACTTACATTGAATATTCAATCAGAAACTCTTACATTTTAATTTTAATGTTCCCCAACAAAGAAACTCAGTTTATATTTTGATATTCCAAAAATGCTGGGTTCGCTAAATAACGAGTAAAGGGTTCAATGGAATTAGCTAAGCTGACTACAAGTTACGTCACAAATGTCGCATTTAAACTACGCGTTACTAAATGACGTCAGTACTGCACACTGTTATTTAGGGTTTTCCCATTGGAACAAACATAAAAATCTCATATATTGAACCTTTACTTAGCTAGTCCTTCATACGCTGTCAAACGTTAACTTGAATACAGGGTATTTCAAAATGATTTGAACGATTTCAGCTTGCTATATTTTATTCATAAATTGTCAAATTAAGATACAATGTCACAAATATAATGTAGCTGTCCAAGTTCAATTGCCAATGGTTATCCCAAAGTTACATCAACCTCATAAATGTTCAATGCGAGCGCCTTTTGAATCGTATTCCTTCCAGCCTCCAAATCCATCGATGTGACAGTCTCTCATTAAGGATGTTTCTTACATTAACTTAACTGAACTAAACTTAACATCTTCATACTGGTTTAGAAGACTCTGCAGAGTCTGTATACATCTGGTTTCATTTACATTTCCTTGCTCTAAAAGCTATGCGCATCCAATATATTCTTACTTACTTAGTTAGTCGCTCCTCTTCTACCGTGAGGTGTAGAGGTTTGCCAAAGAGAACGCCCCACTGCTCTATCCGCCGTCTTTTTCCTGGCCTCTTTCCAATCCAGTCCTCTATCACTTAGGGACTGTCGTATGTTGTCTTCCTAACGTACTTTGGGACGTCCTCGGGGTCTGCGTCCTTGACTTTTGATCTCCTATGACCGCTTTGGTATCCGATCGTCTTCCATTCTACAGACATGGCCAAACCACTGTAGTTGGGACTGCTCCACTCGTGTCTGCAGGGGTTGAACTTCAAGACTGCTACGTATTGTCTGGTTACGGATCTTGTCCCTTTTCGTCACCTGAACCGCCTTTCTTAGGTACCTCATTTCTGAAGTTCGTAATTGCCTTTCTTGGGCTGTAGTCATTGCCCATGACTCACATCCATATGTCAGGACAGGCACATAGATCGAGCAGTATACATCCATTTTTGTTTTCCTGCTTATTTCTCTTCTACTGAGGAAACCTCTGTTTATTGCATGGCACAGTCTACCTGCTGCTGCTCTTCGTGCAGTTAACTCCTCTTTGATATGTCAACATATGTCAATATATATTCAATATATTCTATATTCTGTCAATATATTCTTAAATGCATTAATTGTCTTTGCCTCCACTACTTCCTGTAGCAATATATTCCAAACATTCACGACTCTCTAACTAAATTAATATTTTCTTATATCTAATCTTTTCTCAAGTTAGTTTGTAGCTATGCCTCTTGTTCTTGTAGGTGGTTG
Organism: Ariolimax columbianus; assembly: GCA_036924085.1. Lineage (NCBI taxonomy): Eukaryota > Metazoa > Mollusca > Gastropoda > Stylommatophora > Arionidae > Ariolimax > Ariolimax columbianus. Next base: position 54,972,557 of record JAVGWX010000004.1, read on the forward strand.
TATTTTGAAGAAAAAAACAACTTGTCATAGTCTAATTTATCCGTTACTTTGATTATCTTATAAACCTGTATTAAGTTACCTCGAATTCTTCTCTTTTTTAGACACCGTAGGCCGGTTTTACTGAGTCTTTCCTCCTAACTGTAATTCTGGAATCCCACTATCAGCTTTGTCGCTCTTCTTTGTATTCTTTCTAGCATGTTTATATCTCTTCTGCGATTACTACACACATGTACGCAGTACTCAAATCTAGGTCTCACTATTGCTTTATACAGATTGACAATCACTTCCTTGCTCCTATGTTTAAAATTTCATTTTATAATACCGAACATTGCATTTACTTTTTTCACTGCTACCTGGACTTGCTCGCTCAATTTACATGTATGATCTATTATAACGCATATGTCCATTTCCTTATCTATCATTCTAATATTGTTCTCGCCAATTCTGTAATTATGTTCCACATTGGATTTACCCACGTGGATGACTGTACATTTATCTACATTAAACTTCATTTGCCAGTTCACAGACCAGTCTCGAATTTTTTAGACATTCCTTGGGGATTCCAGTGACAAAACTAATTATCATCTTCTTTTTCTTCTTCTTCTTCTTTTTCTTCTTCTTCTTCTTTTTCTTCTTCTTCTTCTTTTTTCTTCTTTTTCTTCTTTTTCTTCTTCTTCTTCTTTTTCTTCTTCTTCTTCTTCTTCTTCTTTTTCTTCTTCTTCTTCTTTTTCTTCTTCTTCTTCTTTTTCTTCTTCTTCTTCTTTTTTCTTCTTTTTCTTCTTTTTCTTCTTCTTCTTCTTCGATCAACTGATACTATGCTTCTAGCCCGGCGAGGTTCACGAATGAGACTGCGATTCAGGTCTTCGCCGCCCCTGGCAGACTGTCTCTCTTTGGTCTGCGTAAGTGGGACAGTCATTCAGGATATGTTCTAGTGTCTAATTGAGTGCTCCGCAATCGTACGTGGCTGTGTCTCTAAGACCCATTCTGTTGAGGTTGGCCTTGCGTTTTCAATATCCTGTTCTGAGTCTGAAGATCTTTGTGTTCCCTTCTCTGCCAAGTTTGTCTATGCTGTCATTTTGTGGCTTGTAATTTTTGTGCTCTCTCCATTCCGTCCTCATGGGTCGTTCTTTTTGTGTTTTCTTTGTGTTCGCCTTATTTCTCTATTCTCCAAGGGGGAGTGCGTTGCACTTTTTATTTTTTTATTTTAGCGCTATCAGTCGAGTTTATCCGACTTCGTCATACATTTTATTTAAGAGTCTGCTTCCACCTGCATTTTCTTCGGTTTGTTTCCCATGGGTAACGGTCGGTGCTGTGATGGGGAACGAACCCAGCACCTTCTGGTTGTGAGCCGTGTCACTTAACCACCAGCTCACGCCGCCGTTATGGATCTTCTTTGCTACTTTATAGCTCTGTAGATGGCGAGTCTGTGGGCCGAAACAGTTACAAATAAGCATTATCTGATAAGCTATCAGGCGACAAGTACAAACCTAATAATAACTTGTTAGTATAAATGAAGTCTAAAAACAGCTACTTACATCACCCAGAACAGAAGCAGCCAATGCTAAGAATTTCTTCCACTCAAACTTGGCCTGGAAGTTTCCGACCTTCATGATGTCATTAAGCTGTTCCATAGGGAGGGCCAAGTCTAGCCACTTGTCCTGAACCTGCTTGCTGGATGCCATCATCTTTGAGCCCAACTGTGTTGTCACAAACAAGGGGACAGTGGAAACTAATCCAAATGTCTGCAATTGAGCTAGTTATTATATTTAGATTGATAATAATATAAACTAGAGAAAGGGGGGGGGGGGCGGGTGTAGAAAATGCAGCGCAGTGAATGAGATGATTGAAGCCAGCGACTTATAGCTGAACGCTTCATCAAGGTCAGCAAACCAGAGCATGACAACAACACTATTTGCAAGACCATTTGATCTCGATATGCGACCGTACCAAGCGAGTTTCCTTCTTTTGACATGTGCCAAGAGCTCTTCAAAAGGCCCTATTGCTGTTGTAATTCTATCTCGTATTTCCTCGATCTTTGTACGTGACGTTTAAAAGTTTTCGGAAACGTATCCTCTTCAAGAACTGTATCCTTTGCTGAAGGTCAGCTGTAACCTCACAAGCATAGAGGAATATTGACAGGGCCAGTATACGCATTAATCTGATTTTCGTGCATAGTGCTAACCGTTTATCTAGCCAGATTTTGTTAAGCCGTGCAAGCGCCGCTATTGTCTGTGCTATTCTGTCAAACACCTCACATTTTGATCCTTCATCACTGACAATCGACCCCAGATATTTAAAACGGTCGACCACTTCAAGTTCTTGACCATTAGCTTTTATCCTGCTGTTGAAGCCTACGGCGCTTGGTGGTCATTAATTTTGTATTTCCAGCGTTTATCTCCATACCATGGTCAAGAGCTGTTTCATCGAGCCTTCTGACCCATTGCTGGAGTTCTGCTTCTGAACCCGCCAACCCGTCAATATCATCTGCAAAACGAAGGTTGGTAATCGTTTGGCCCCCTATCTTGACAGTACCAACGTGACTTCCAAGTGTCTCACTCATAATTCCCTCAAGGAATATATTGAAAAGTGTTGGAGAGAGTGTACAAGCCTGTCTCACACCAACTGATATGTGAGACCAGTCCCCACGCCTTCCATTCACAAGAACTGCGCTGAACGCCTTGTCATACAGGTGTTCAAGGACCTTTATACTATTTCCGTTGATTTTATACATCCTCATGGTTGCCCATAGCGCTTAATGCCATATCCTATAAAACGCCTTCTTAAAATCCACAAACACATGCTACAAATTTTGCTGCTGTTCTAGATATTTCTCCCTTAGCAGTCTTAAATTAAAAATATGTTCTGTAATGCTTTTTCCCTCTCTGAACCGCTTGCTCATCAACAATGGTGTTCTCTGCTTGGGGTTTCAATCGGCCGAGGATTAATCTAAGCATGACCTTGCTAGGATGGCTAATGAGGCTTATTGTTCTGTAATTTTGGCACAGCTTTAGGTTTCCAGACTTATGTAACGGTATGACCATCTATTGTGTCCAAAAGTCTGGCCAGTTTCCTGTCGCCCATACTATGTTACAGATGTGTATAAGGCCTTCAATCCACTATCTCCTCACATGCCTGTAAGAGCTCTGCTGGTATATTGTCCACGCCGGCCGACTTCCCTCTTCTCAATGTCTTTACCGCTGCAGCTACCTTTTCCTTCGTTATCAGTTGGTTATCCTCTATAGTTGTTGGTTTTAGAGGGATTGTTTTCTCAGGTTCGTTTCGTCCTTCATAGTTGTATAACACGGAACAGTACTCTGCCCATCGTGCTGTATCTGTGAGAGCTGCGTTAAGAGACTCTGTTACTGTATCGCTATCCAGTCCCTATGTGAGAGCCAACAGTGGAGCAAACCTCCCTCCTACCCTTGATTGAAACACTTCGAAGATTGTTGGGTCTTTTAGTTTGTCTAGGTCAAACTTTAGTCTAGTCACATCTTTCTTTGCTACTCCCTTCAATCGGAGACGCATAGTCATCATAACAAGATCGTGGTCTCTTCCTATATCCGCTCCAAGGAAACTTCTCGTTTTGTCGGTGTTTATGCTGGATCTGAACCTCCTCTGGACCAGTATATAGTCAATTTGGCTGTGCACTTCGTTGTTTGGGTTATGCCATGTCCAGCGTCTAGACGGCTTGTTTAACCCGAATGTGTTTGCTACTAACAGCTTATTGCATCGTGCAAATTCTAGGAGTCTGAGGCCCCGGTCATTAGTTTCTTTATTTCCGTATGGCCACATGTTCCCCTCCAGTCGTGGACTGCATCTTCTCCAATTTTTGCATTCCAATCACCCTGGACTACCAATATGCCTTTTTTTTGGCGTTTCGGTTATCAGACTCTAAAGTTGATCATAGAATGCCTCTATTTCACAATCTTCATAGTCTGCAGTGGATGCGTTGCACTGTATTATAGTAATATTAAACGGTGCTGCATTTAGCCGTAATAATTAATAAACGGCTAGATATTGGGCGGCAACCCAATATGCATCTGGCTGTGTCTTTATGTACTAGTATCCCCACTCCATGTACATGTTTGTCCTCCCTGTCGCTGAAGTAGAACTTGTGGCCCTCCTCCGTGGTTTCCTTCAATTAACTAAACATTATTCATAATTCATTCTATTTTAATATTTCCAGCATGAAAATAAGGAATAAGCGGTGCCCGAGGCTTACTTAGTGATGCAGTCGATGGAGATTGTTTCAAAGTAAGCTATCGATTCTTCAGTTAAAATAATTACATTTTTGAATGTCTGAAAAAAATTACATTTTCAATTTTTTGACATAAAAGACGAAATGTTTAGGCCTATACTTTTCGTCATTTAGAACATTTTAATAATTTGTGACGTCAAAAAAACATTTTTGTAATTTTTGTCGTCAAAAATTTTAAAAATACTTTTTGTCCTAAAAAAACATTTTCATATTTTTTGTCGTCAAGAACATTTTTATACTTTTTGACGTAAAAAACATCATTTTTAATACTTATCCTCAAAAACAACACTTTCATCCTTTTTTTTTGGTCAGGAAGAGAATTTTAATATTATATGACGTCAAAAACAACATTTTCAGATTCATCATCATCATCGTCATCAGTCCCGTAACATAGAAGGTCGTTGAGGCACCATTATTGCAGTTTGTCGAATCAGTTCACTCCAAACGTCTTGATTTTTCGTCAGGGTATTAGTTTCAGCTATAGACCTTATCAGTCCAGTCTTTTAAAATTGTCATCCCATCTCTTTTTTGGTTTCCCAATCCCACGCTTCCCAGGTACGGTGCCTTGCAGGACGGTCTCGGTCACCCCCACCGATCGTGTTATATGTCCATACCATGTCAATTTTCGTGTTTTTAGTATAGTCAGTAGGTTTTTCATATTTACCCAACTGCTTCCTATCAATTTCAAGTACACTTTCGTTTGTAACGCGATGCAGATATGAAATGCCAAGAATTCTTCGCAAGCATCGCACTTCCATTGCGCAAATGTTACGTTCTAGTGCATCCGTCAGGGTCCAAGTGTCACACTCGTAGAGGTATACTGAGGTGACCCTTGTATACATTAAAGTCAGCTACGATTTTTCTTCTTCTTTTTCTTCTTCTTCGTACGCTGTCAGATGTCAACTTGAATTTGTTCGAAGAAAGCAGCTGTCATCCTGAGGTTGTCGACACTGCCATAGAGCTTGACTAGTGTTGCCACTGCTTTCTCTGGTCCTCGTACGTCGGGCAATTTTGCAGCAGATGTTCAGCGGTCATTTTCCCTGTGCCACACGAGTATTCGTCAGTGCCACCTATCTTCAATTTATTGAATAGATGGTACCTCAGTCTGTTGTGGCCTGTGCGGAGTCTGAAGACCACGACCTACTCTCTTCTGTTCAGCTGGTAGTAGGCATCATTTTTAAGTCAGCTACGATTTAAGGCTAATGTTCTTGTCTTTCCAGATTATTCGCAGTCTGGTCAGGACGACCATGGCCATCGCTGTTTTTGACTGGATCTCCCCTCTAGACCCCTCCACATTCATTTCTGCTCCCAGATATTTGAACTGCGTAACACTCTCTAGAGTTTCACCTTTGACCATAAACAGGTTTAGAATACCCTCTGAGGCGTTAACCATAATCTTACTCTTCTCTGCACTGATTTTCATCTCAGATTTCTGGGCAGCATTGTCCAAGTTTGCGACTAGACTAGACAGTTCAGGTTCTGTTCCAGCCAGACCGGTAATGTCGTCGGCAAATGGGAAGTTGGTGAGTATGCGTCGACCTATACTACGTCCCTACGTGATTATCCAATGCTTCTGACATAATGCGTTCTAGAAAAACATCGAAAAGTGTCGGAGAGAGGAGACACCCCTGACGCACGCTGACTGTCGTGCGGAACCATTCACATGTGGTCCCGTTGAGGTAAACTGCACTGCTGGCATCGGAGTACAGTTTCTCAATGACGTGGGTGAACCGCCGTACTACCTTGTACTTGCGCAGTTTCCTATAGGGCCTCATGTCCTACCCTATCAAAAGCCTTTTTAAAGTCAAAGAAGATCTGGTAAAATTGTGTTTGTGCCGAGTGTTTTTCACTGATCAAGTGCAGGTTAAAAATGTGTTCTATTGTGCTTCGACCAGCTCTGAAACCCGTTTGTTCTCCCGCAACAATTTCATCTGCTCGTGGCTGCAGTCTGTTAAGAATAATCTTGAGCATAACTTTACTGGCGTGGCTAATCAGACTGATGGCTCTGTAGTTCTGACACTGTCGGACGTTTCCCTTATTTGGTATCACTGCGATTAATGATTTTGTCCAGCTTGGGAGTAATTCTACCGTCTGCTATATCATGTTACAGATTTTTGTAAGAAAATCTATCACCACTCTGTCCCTCCAAGAATTAATAGTTCGCTTGGTATGTTATTCACTCCGGCCACTTTACCCTTTTTAAGAGATCTAACCGCCACATCAACTTTCACACATGATGCTAAAGTTATCTTCCTCTTCTTGTTGGTCTGCTGGGGTTATATCTCTAGGACCCCTAGGGTACTTCATATTGTACATCTTGGAGCAATATTCCGTCCATCTCTAGGACCCCTAGGGTACTTCATATTGTACAGCTGGGAGCAATATTCCGTCAATCTCTGGGATCCCTAGGGTACTTCATGTTGTACAGCTGGGAGCAATATTCCGTCAATCTCTAGGACCCCTAGGGTACTTCATGTTGTACAGCTGGGAGCAATATTCCGTCAATCTCTGGGATCCCTAGGGTACTTCATATTGAACAGCTGGGAGCAATATTCCGTCAATCTCTGAGATCCCTAGGGTACTTCATATTGTACAGCTGAGAGCAATATTCCGTCAATCTCTGGGATCCCTAGGGTACTTCATATTGTACAGCTGGGAGCAATATTCCGTCAATCTCTGCATGACATCCTTTTCCGCAGTCATGGTAATTCCTATCTCATCTTGAATTGTTCTTATTGTGGGCGTGAACTTCGTTGTCAGGTTTCTAACTTTGTTCTTGACAATGTCTTGAATTTGTGTGCATTGATCTATTAACCCCTCCTCCTTTACTCTTGCCATGTCCTTTTTTGTAGTCTTGTTTATAGCTCTGTATTTTTCCGCTCCGGCTGTTGCGGTTTTCTCATTTTTTAGAGCTCTCCTAGGGTCACATAGTAGTAATATATGTTCTGAGACCCAGGGTTTAGACCTCATTTTGTACCTTCCCAGTATTTTGTCGGCCGTATCTTTCAGTATAGTGTTGAAGGCTTCTAACATAGACTGTTCATCCTGGCGTTCTGTATCTGAGTTAGTGTTTGCTGCTAGGTTAAGCTTGTTCCTCGGGCTATCATGAAACGCTTTTACGGTTAGGGGATCTTTCCAGTCTATCAAAGTCATACATAATCATTGGTTGTTGTGGTCTGGCTATGTTCTTTAGGCTGAGACGAAATGTAAGCATAAGCAGATCACAGTCGCTGTCGATGTTCTCCCCTGGAGAACTTCTTGTTTGGGCCTTATTGATGCTGTAGAGAAATCTTGTGTGTACCATTATGTAGTCTATCTGATTATGGTGTTTCCCACTGAATGAGTGCCATATGGTTCTTCTAGACATGTTATGGTTCCCCAGCGTATCTGCAAGCACAAAATGATTGTATGCGGCAAACTCAAGTAACCTATGCCCTCTCACGTTTGAAACTCTGTTACAAAAAAGGTCCGTATGTGTCCGACCAAGTTTCTGGCGCGTCAGAGCCTACTTTCGCGTTCCAGTCACCATGCACTATGAGGATGTCTTTCTTGTGGGTATTGTTTATGCACTTCTGTAACTGGTCATTAAAAACACTCAACCTCATCCTCCTCGTAGTCTGTTGTAGGGGCGTATGCCTGTATCACTGTTATGTTAAAGGGTGATGCCTTTAATCTAATGGTTATGAGTCTACTGGATATGGGGTGGTATTCTGGTAATGTGTTGTTGTTGGTCATATTATGTGACGTCAAAAACAACATTTTCATATTATGTGACGTCAAAAACAACATTTACTTATTTTAATATGATGTCAAAAATAATATTTCCATATTATCTTAACTAAATATTAACATCTTATTACAGGTTTAGAAGACTCACCAGAGTCTGTATACAACCAATTACATTTGCATTACCTTGATCTAAAAGCTATGCGCATCCAATCTATTCTTCAATGCATTAACTGTCCCACTCTCCACTACCTCCTGGGGCAATGCATTCCAAGAATTCACCACTCTTTGACTAAGAAAATATTTCCTAATATCCAATCTGTACCTTTCTTTAGTTAATTTGTAGCTTATGCCCCCTTGTTCTCGTTGGTGGTTGTATTTTGATATCACGAACAATATTGGTCCTAAAACCATTATATGATGTCAAAAACAAAACTTTCACATTATGTAACGTCAAAAACAACATTTTCATATTATGTGAAGTCAAAAACACCATTTTCATTTTTTTTGACGTCGAAAAAAAAGACATTTCATATAAATTACTGTAATGACTAGAGTTATTAATTATTTTAATCATTAACCTATAGAAAAATATAACTTATATGCTCGGTCAATCAAATTCTTTGCTAAATAAATTAAATTAACAAAAAAATATTCAGTTTTTCACAAGTAATTCGTGATTATAAGATAGTATTTAATATTTCCAGTTTAGATTACGTTCGCAATAGTTCAGAATTTTAGTTTAAATAATCTTGAAAAGGAGACTATTGCACTTTTAGGAAACGTTTTCTTTGAAAATTGAACCTAATTCATGTTTTTGAATTTTGTAAATTGACTTTTCCCCAATGAGAAAGAAAAATCAGCCAGGTAAACATCGTTTTTACTGTAATCAGACGCTTAACTTGGAAACTAACAAAATACGCACATTCGGGGAAATGCGTAAAATAATGCTAGTGTAGGGTAAATGCAGGTTTAGGTGATATATATTGAGCTAGACCTCAACTTGTGGCCACACTGTGTACCTGGAAATATGCTGTGATACAGCAGGTTGGCATCGAGGGGAGGATCGACACAGTGATCCCTGAAGTGGTGAGCTCCGTAATATCTACGCTCACTACAGCGAGGAGTGCCCTGATGCGCCTTCATTAGCACAGTCTATGGCGTGAGACAACACATAAAAGCAAACGTTTACATAGATACCTGCTTATTTAGAACCTTGAGTATGCCTTGTGTGAGACCCGTGTCAATCTTCTGTGAAGCGATCGGCATTTCTAGTCTTTCTTTCACCGGTGGAATTTCTCCATTTGAAATTGCCCGAAAGTAGCTGAGAAAGAAAGATGGATAATTTCATAAAGGTAATGTACATATCAAAATGTGAGGTGTTGGCCACAATAGCACAGACAATAGCGGCGCTTGCACGGCTTAACAAAATCTGGAAAGATAAACGGTTTGCACTATACACGAAAATCAGATTACTGCGTACACTGGTCCTGTCAATATTCCTCTATGCTTGTGAGACATGGACAGTTACAGATGACCTTCAGCGAAGGATTCAGGCTTTGGAGATGAGATGTTTCCGTAGACTTGTAAACGTCACGTACAAAGATCGAGTTACAAATGAGGAAATACGAGATAGAATTACAACAGCAATAGGGCTTTTTGAAGAGCTCTTGGCAACTGTCAAAAGAAGGAAACTCGGTTGGTACGGTCACATAACGAGAACAAATGGTCTTGCAAATACGATCCTCCAGGGAAAGGTGCGAGGCAGACGACGAAGACGCCGTCCCAAAAAGAGGTTGGAGGACAACATAAAAGAATGGACAAATCACCGACCAGAAGAGGCACAGGAAGCGGCCGCTGATAGAGAAGGGTCGCGTGGTGTTGTGAGGATGTCTTCATGTGTGCCGCAACAACTTCACCGGTTACGGGATCACCTGACCTGACCTGATCTGAATGTACATAAAGGAGACTCAATAGTACAATGGTTAGTGTTCTTGTTGATCAGCCGACCGATCTAAGTTCAATCTTCAATTGGCTCATTTTAAAAAATCACTAACGGGTCCAGAGTCGACTCAGCCTAAAAGATTAAGTGAAAGAGCAGATCTGGGAAGTAAAGGCAGCCGACGTGATGCAGATTAGTATTCCATTGCTTGAGTAAATATGGACCTAGCACCATATTCCCAAAATTCAAGGGGAAGCAAACGCTTAGAAAATGCAGCAGGAAGCAGGCCCTTACATAAAATACATGCTGAAGTCGGATGCACTGGGCCAACAAACGCAAAATAAAAACCACAGTGCAACGCACACCGCTTTGGGAATAGAGAAATAAAGCAGAACGGTTAAGAGCAAAGAAAACAAAATCCCCTTCATCAGTGTCTGCTACGAGACTACACGTTTAAGCTTCGTTCTTTCTCTATGGCTTCATTGCAATTAGCATGCCTACAGGAAGTCTATTTTAAAGGCATCGTAATCATCCTATATTAACTTGTGTCGTTGGTTGGTTATTGACCCAGCAGCCTATGGGCTCTAGCCGTTTGACCAAAACGTGTGTCGTTTGACGCCGTGGGTAGGTGTAGTTTTCTGTCGTGGGCCAGCTTCGACTCCACTCTTGGTGTCATTCCCTGTTTCCTTTGACATTACTCATCACATTTTCGTTGAGGTCCACTATTGTTACATTTTTGGCAGGCGAAAATTCACCGGTGGCATGCCGGGAAAATCCCAGTTGTTCTTAACTTAACATAAATTACTGGGCTAGAAGACTCTTCAGAGTATGTAGACAACTAATGTCACATTCCATTCGCGAGAAGACTCTTCAGAGTATGTAGACAACTAATGTCACATTCCATTAGTCTAGTCTCATCACAAAGTGACCAGCGCACGATTGGAATGGTCAAGTTCCGCCCCTGTGTAGTTATGCCGGCACTGGAGGGGGTCTGGGCTGTTGGTTCTAGAGTTGGCAAATGCTTTCTCTTTCCTGATCAGCGGGCCAGGCTTGAACGGAGTTCATTCATAAACGTCCTCAATTTAAAAAAAAAATGTATGTATGTGATGTTTGAGATTAGTTCTGTCGGCACTTAGTTTATATAAAATCAGATCGCCAACAACATGCACACCCAACGTTTGTCGACTTTTCCGGAATACATAGTAGAGTGCAACCATATAATAACACAAACACGTACGAGTCATGCATCGCGTGGTAATAGAAACATTGACGAGATATACTTTATGATCCAAAGGTCTTTATCAGGGACGAAGAAAGCTGTTTATCCAGAGAACTGGACTTCACGTGTAGGTGTAATAGGAAAAAACATGGCGAACGAGGAGAAGAAGACAACATACGATCACAACCTGTTGGCACATAACCGAACGATAGCCGTGGCTTGATCAGTATGTATTCATCGATGTTGGCATTTTGTGTGAGTCTTCTTCTTCTTCTTCTTCTTCTTCTTCTTCTTCTTCTTCTTCTTCTTCTTCTTCTTCTTCTTCTTCTTCTTCTTCTTCTTCTTCTTCTTCATCTTCTTCTTCTTCTTCCTCTTCTTCTTCTTTTTTTTTCTTCATTTTCTTCTTCTTCTTCGTCTTCTTACCTCCTTTTCTTCTTCCTCTTCTTCTTTTACCTCTTATTGTTCTTCTTCTTCTTCTTCTTCTTCTTCTTCTTCTTCTTCTTCTTCTTCTTATTCTTCTTCTGCGTTCGTCCTGAAAACGGCATCTGTGATATTGTGTCGTAGTTTAAAGCGGGACTGCCTTATTTGCGCCTTTAAGTCTGGCACATCTAATTTCAGCAGGTTATTTTCAGGTCAAAGATGAGTTTTGCTAGTAAGTGTATAAATAGGAATTATGTTAATAAATGAGCACAGGTGAGTTATGTTAGTAAATGGATAAATATTAAATAGATAAGTAAAAGGACAGATGCGAATTAGATTCGTAATTGGATACATGAATTTGATCAGTAAAACGACAAATATGAATTTGATTAATAGAAGACCAAATGTGAATTAAACTAGTAGTAGACCAAAAATGAATTTAACTAGTAAAAAAACAATTATAATTTAGATTACTGAAAACCAAAAACGATGCCTATTACCAGTTGAACCGAAGAGAGCAGGTCGTTGTCTTCAGACTTCGCACTGGCCACAACAGACTGAGGTACCACCTATTCAACAAATTGAAGATAGGGTGTACCGACGAATGCCCGTGCGGTACTGGTAAAATGACCACTGAACATCTGCTGCAGAACTGCCCGACATACGGGGATCAGAGAGAGCAGATGTGGCCATTGCCAGTGGAACTGCAAGACAAGCTCTATGGTAGTGGCGAGAGTCTCAGGATGACCGCCGCTTTTTTCGAAAAAATAATGGTTACTGTCTGACTGCGTACGAAGAAGAAGAAGAAGAAGATTACTGAAAAGACACATGTGAATTATATTAGTAGAAGTCCAAACATGAATTTGATTTGCAAAAATACAAATTTAAATTAGACTAGTAAAAGGACAGATATGAATGAGATTAGTAAAGGAATGCAGATGACTTTGAACAAAAAATAGACATGAGCAAAGATAACTTACGCAACAGACCAGGCTAGTACATCCTTAGGCTGTGTCCTAATAGCAGACTTTGTGAACTGCTTTAGGATGTCTGGGAACTCTGGAGGGATGCGGATCTGTTGTGAACAGTAGTAGGGCTCATCCAATTTCCCTGCAGGCTTAGGCATCTTAACACAGCAACTGCTGGTAAAGTCAAGACAAGTCTCATTATCATCATCATCATCATCAGCTTCACCACAATTGTCGATGTCTTCATCATCATCATCAGCTTCACCACAATTGTCGATGTCTTCATCATCATCATCAGCTTCACCACAATTGTCGATGTCTTCATCATCATCATCAGCTTCACCACAATTGTCAATGTCTTCATCATCATCATCAGCTTCACCACAATTGTCGATGTCTTCATCATCATCATCAGCTTCACCACAATTGTCGATGTATTCATCATCGTCATCATTATCAGCATCGACATGATCGTTAAAGTTATCGTCGCCATTATCACCACATCTGCTCACTGATATCGCTAGACGACGTAGAGAAGATGCAGTCTTGGTTCAAGTGCAATTTTAGAAGCTGTTGCTATATGCAATCCATGCCTCTGTAGTGTTCCTTTCACACTATTAATCGTTTTCTTGGATTTCATTTTCGAATGACGCCATGTAGTTTATGCTTCAGTCTCGTGCGACGAGTAAATATGGAGGCATTCTTGTCATAATTATGTTCAATTAATTTAATTCAGGCAGTTCGCCTAGGAAAGGGAGAACTCTGATTTTAAACCCAGAAGTCACAGGGAGTGCTGGCTAGACTTGAGACGATGAGAGTATCATCGAATATCTCGAGTAACTAGCATCTGCGGGCAACGACTCCACTGCCTTGTGGAAACCTCAGGAGACGGTAGGGCTACGGGAGTAAACCCAGACAAAAAACCGCGAGTGGTAGCACGTAAATCGGATGGTTTCAAAATTGTGAACTCATTTCGGCAGCTCCTGCAGCTGAGCTGGCGCCAAATTGTCATGCGTTGCATTCCTTTGGATTACACCAGTGAGACCGAGAGGGTGATCCTGCAGTTTGTTCAACCCAGGGTCTTCATTTTCAGCGCCCAGGTTTGCGTTCTGAGAGGCTACTCACAGGGTGCCACGCGCATGGTCTGCAAAGACTGAGACGTCTATGAATAAATGAATGAATTTAATTCTATATCAGCCGTGTATGATGTCATTCCAACTTCTGTCAGATTTCCTCGCTTTTTAATTTGTACCTTCACCACGCTGAGGCAGATAGTGGGGACAAACGCAGTTATTGCTTACATTGATGCCCAACAAATCAAGTGGTTTGGCCATTTAGTCAGGCTGCTGTATGACCTGCCTGCAGCGAGAGCATATCATATGCAGGTCTTCGATTCATGAGCAAGGGGCCGACCTCGGCGTCGGTGGTTCGAGGGCGTCTCTGACACTCACAGTGGTCAGCGACCATATCTGACTGATAGCCTCAGGACCAGCGAACCAGAGCTGCAGTGGTCAGCGATCATATCTGACTGATAGCCTCAGGACCAGCGAACCAGAGCTGCAGTGGTCAGCGACCATATCTGACTGATAGCCTCAGGACCAGCGAACCAGAGCTGCAGTGGTCAGCGATCATATCTGACTGATAGCCTCAGGACCAGCGAACCAGAGCTGCAGTGGTCAGCGACCATATCTGACTGATAGCCTCAGGACCAGCGAACCAGAGCTGCAGTGGCCATCGACCATATCTGACTGATAGCCTTAGGACCAGCGAACCAGAGCTGCAGTGGTCAGCGACCATATCTGACTGATAGCTCTAGGACCAGGGAACCAGAGCTGCAGTGGTCAGCGACCATATCTGACTGATAGCTTCAGGACCAGCGAACCAGAGCTGCAGTGGTCAGCGACCATTTCTGACTGATAGCCTCAGGACCAGCGAACCAGAGCTGACAACACCCTTCCCCACTTCCATGTGGCGATCCTGCAACAGAGCAGACTGGCTAAGGAGAAGGGATTGAAGAGGAAAGGCTAGCCAGGTGCACAATACTGTTTTCTAACGTCAGATGTGTTGGACCGATTGGTGCAAATATCGCAGTCAAGCTGTAAACTACGACACAACGCAATCCTATCTCCGGAAAACATCCTGCTACTTGCAAAGCCCTTTTCGTGGCTTAGTAGCGGGTGCTTGAGAACTATCGAAGAAGGAGAATAAAGAAGATATACAAATCCTGCATCACGACTATCTCCTTCCCTCAAAGTCCGTAACACTTCTCTAATCCACCTCTTTGTGGGCAAGAGTTTCAAACGAGATGATCATCATGATCCATTGAAAGTATTTGGCTATGAAGGAGAGGGTTGCTCAGAAAATAATGCCCCACAATTCTTTTTCTGAAACTACTTATTCGCGATGTACGAAATTCCCACACAGTATAACTAAATGTTTCATTGACGCACTCTATTTTAAGATAGTTTAAAACTGCGATAAAACATTCATTGCTGACTGAAAGCTTTAGAGCCAATTGTCGATTTCAGATGCAATGATCCTTACGAATAATGGCATCGGCGCACTGCAACATGTCTGCCTTGCTGCTTGTGGAAGGACGCCATGATCGCGACTGGTCGTGGATATCAGTCTCTCCACTTCCTGGAGTTTACTTTAAATTCCTTGGCAAGCGATGATTCTATCGACGCTGCAACTTCTCTTCCTCTACTTCTTCTTCCTCTTCTTCTTCTTCTTCTTCATCTTCGGTGTTCGTTCTGAAAAGGACGGTAATACGTTGTGTCATAGTTTCTTGGGTTCGAACATCCGGTTTCATCTTTGCATTTTTGGGACACGGTTTGCCTTCCACCTGTGATTACTTTTCTCTTAGCCGGACTGCACTTCATGCAGCTTAGTTCCAGTGTCTCTGCTTGGAGACGGGATATCGTCTTGGTCAGCTGTGGTTCGTTGACCTTGATGCAAGCAGCCAACCATGAGTCGCTGGCTGCTGTCAGCTCATTCACCGTGTTGCCGCCAGCTCATTCACCGTGCTAATGTCAGCTCATTCACCGTGATAATGTGAGCTCATTCACCGTGCTGCCGTCAGCTCATTCACCGTGATAATGTCAGCTCATTCACCGGGCTACTGTCAGCTCATTCACCGTGCTGCTGTTAGCTCATTCACCGTGCTGCTGTCAGCTCATTCACCGTGATAATGTCAGCTCATTCACCGCGCTTCTGTTGTCAGCTCATTCACCGCGCTACTGTCAGCCCCTTCACCGTGCTACTGTCAGCCCCTTCACCGTGCTGCTGTCAGCTCATTCACCGTGATATTGTCAGCTCATTCATCGCGCTACTGTCAGCTCATTTACCGTGATAATGTCAGTCCCTTCACCGTGCTGCACATTCAGCACCGTGGTGACACTTAACTGAACTGAACATAAAGACAGAAACATATTTTAACTGACGTTTGAACCTAAACAGGTCTTTAATCAATAGAATCACATACAGGTAATGGCTCAATGATCGCATCAGAACAAAAACATTACGATACCTACGTCACAGCCACAAGGTCTTCGTCAGGGTCAATAATGAAAGCAAGGCAGCAACCAAATAGCAACACAAAAAAAAACAAGTCAAAACATTAACAAATCAAAACAAGCCAATAAAAAAAAACAACCAGAAATAATCCACATAAACATAATAATTATAAAGACACACATACACAAACATATGGGCACACAAATTAAGGAATAGGTTTGTGTGTGTGTGTGTGTGTGTGTGTTATTTGTTCATGTTTCGACTGTTTTAGATGTGTGCATTTACATTATGTCTCCTATTTTGTTGCGAATTTTACATGTTTCGACTGTTTCTCTTTGTGTGCATTTACATTATGTCTCGTATTTTGTTACGATTTGTTCATGTTTCGACTGTTTTAGATGTGTGCATTTACGTTATGTCTCGTATTTTGTTGTGATTTTTTCATGTTTCGACTGTTTCTCTCAGTGTGAATTTACATTATGTCTCGAATTTTGTTATGATTTGTTCATGTTTCGACTGTTTCTCTCGTACGAAGAGTCAAAACGGCTTATCAAAGCCAGATACATGACCAAATGGGAAACCGAACATACTGGTTACACCAAAAACGATGCCTTTTACCAGTTGAACCGAAGAGAGTAGGTCGTTGTCTTCAGACTTCGCACTGTCCACAATAGACTGAGGTACCACCTATTCAACAAATTGAAGATAGGGTGTACCGACGAATGCCCGTGAGGTACTGGTAAAATGACTGCTGAACATCTGCTGCAGAACTGCCCGACATACGAGGATCAGAGAGAGCAGATGTGGCCATCACCAGTGGGACTGCAAGACAAGCTCTATGGCAGTGGCGACAGCCTCAGGATGACCGCCGCTTTTTTCAAAAAAATAATGGTTACTGTCTGACTGCGTACGAAGAAGAAGAAGAAGAAGACTGTTTCTCTCAGTGTACATTTACATTATTATGTCTTGTCTTTTATTGTGATTTGTTGTTTTCGTTGTTTTTTTAAATGTCCCTGACGAAGGTCTTGTGACTGTAACGAATATGCCGTTTTGTTTGTGTCCTGAGTCACCACCTATGTGTTTTTATCGTTTTATAAACTTTAGTACATACAACGAGTACACCCATTCACATACTTCAGCACCCGCATCTGCTCTGCTGTGAGATGCATGTATTAAACTAAGGAATAACATAACCAAGGCAAAATCAGTCATCAAGAGTAATAGGGGAATCTTGTGCAGCAAAAGCCTATCATTGGACTTAAGAAAGTGAGTTCTTGGAGGATGCGTGTAACCAGTAGTGACATGCGGCAGCGGGTCATGGTCAATCAGCAGGCACGTGCAGGGATGATTGGAAGGAGCAGAAATATGGTTTTACAGTAGAAACTTCCATGAACAGAGAAGGAATCTAATAACGGGGTTTTTTAGGAGGCAAAGACATAAAGACAGCTTATGACGAAAATCAGGACAAGGGAGTCATCTTTTATCGGGCTTGTCACGAGAAGAGGAGTGTTGGAACACAACCTGATAACGGGCAGATCCGCTGGGAAGCTGGAAGGCATGGGAGATAATCAAATTAGAAATCATTACCTACACACGTGATAAGAGGAAATGTAGGTCCATGATAGACAACGTCAACCGGCAGATCACTTGATGATGATGGTGAACCTTTAGTGCCGTTGCATCTTCAAATAAATTTTAATCAATTATTTCACACACAAACAAACAAATAAACAAACAAACAATCACATATTCAAGGCAATTGTAACTTACTAACTATTTGTAACAGTCACACGCTTTATGAAGGTTATTTATTACGTGTACAATATATGAACAAAAAATACAAATGTAATCTTTTCACAAAGTTCACTTATAATTCATTTTGGTGCGGATGTGCTCACAATGTCACACGCCTTATTTGGTGCGCAGTTCAACCTTCTAAGTAATTGTATTTTTATAACTTAACTTAACTTAACTTAACGTTTTTATAATGGTTTAGATGACTCATCCGTAAGTAGACAACCAGTCACATCTGCATTACCCTGCTCTAAAAACTATACACATCAAATCTATTGTTTAATGCATTAACTGTCTCTGCCTTCACCACCTCCTGTGGCAATGCATTTCAAGCATTCACCTCTCTGATTAAAAAAATATTTCCTAATATCAAATCTGGACCTCTCTTTAGTTAATTTGTAACTATGCCCTCTTGTTCTTGTGGGTAGTTGTAATTAGAAAAAAAAACTTGTTTTACAACATTTGACAATTCAGACAATTACTATGGAAATTGCTGAGGTAGCTTTAGATACATTTCTTTGAAATGAAAGCCATATAGTCTTGCTTACATATGCTCTCGCCGTAGTCACAGCGCTAAAAAGCCAGAAAAACACTGAGCTTAATGACTTAAGAGCAGCACTCTGCAAACTGTGCCAGCAGTCCGCACCAAAAAGGAAAGTGGTACAGTGGGTCCCATCACACTGCAACATCCAAGGCAACGAGGAGGCAGACAGACTGGCAAAAGAAGGTGCAAGACTACCACAAACAGATACTAGAATGACGTACGAAGGGTCAAAACGGCTTATCAAAGCCAGATACATGACCAAATGGGAAACCGAACATACTGGTTACACCAAAAACGATGCCTATTACCAGTTGAACAGAAGAGAGCAGGTCGTTGTCTTCAGACTTCGCACTGGCCACAATTGACTAAGGTACCACCTATTCAACAAATTGAAGATAGGTGGTACCGACGAATGCCCGTGTGGTACCGGTAAAATGACCGCTGAAAATCTGCTGCAGAGCTGCCCGACATACGAGGATCAGAGAGAGCAGATGTGGCCATCACCAGTGGAACTGCAAGACAAGCTCTATGACAGTGTCGACAGCCTCAGGATGACCGCCGCTTTTTTCGAAAAAAATAATGGTTACTGTCTGACTGCGTACGAAGAAGAAGAAGAAGAAGAAGATACATTTCTTTGAAAGGGATATGTACCGTCTTGAACCATAACTTTATGTCATCTGGTGTACTCGATGGTATAGGGACTTTGTCTCAATGTGACATAGCGTTGTGGTATGATGCGATGTCCCTTAGAATACAAGAGTGTTTATCTAAGAAAGGAAGATGCGTTTTTTTGCAATGCACTAATAAATATATAACCATTCATCTCCGTCTCTATGTGGTAATCCCAATCATTTGTCAACTTCGAATTAAAAACAAGTTCAGTATTATTCACCAGGACATTATGTCTGCTACCAGCATCTGCTCTTATTAGTCGCTGTCCTTTGTTACTTGGTACACCTCTCTTAATCATTCCACCTGCTGATTGTCATTCCTTTCCATTTGTGTGGTAAGCATTGATCTATGCTTCATCCAAGTAATCAATATCATATTATTCTTTACACATTTCTCCTTCTTCGCGTAGATACGTGCGTCTCATTGCAACTAGATGTGGCGTCTCATAGTAACTAAATGTGGCGTCTCATAGCAACTAGATGTGGCGTCTGATAGCAACTAGATGTGGTCTCTTATAGCAACTTGATGTGGCATCGCGCAAATGGTGGTTTATTTCAGCCAACATATTTTCTAAAGGTGAAGCCCGCACTTCTAACAGTTCTCTATCGCGTAGTTTCGATACATCAATGCTGATGTTGACATTTTCAATTTTCTCTGTGCCACTGTTTCGTTGAAATAAAACATTATGTACATTTCTCTCCCTGCGGCAGCGTAGGCTTTAGCTGAGTAATTTACTTATTTTAATAGTTACATCATGTATCTACACAACGGCAAGACTTCATCACAGTAAAACACTAAACACTATCGCTGACCATAAAACAAAATAATATCATTTATTAATAATAATAATTGTTGCACAACATCAATAAAAAGAAACAAAGAACAGCTAAACTAAATAATAATTATACACACATGTATACTAAACGAACACAGACGATCTAAGTGAGTGAGCTGTTGATATTACTTCTGTAAACTACATAAAACATAGATTATAAGTATATATCTGCAAAAACACAATTCATAAATTCTAATACTATTTAGTGGTTTTAGCTAACTCGACGTTCTCGATCTGTGAACTCACATATAACCAGATCACTTACTCCGGCGATCTGTGAACTCACAAATAATCAAATCACGTACTCAGGCGATCTGTGCCCTCCCATATAATTAGATCACGTACTCAGGCGATCTGTGCCCTCCCATATAATCAGATCACGTACTAAGACGATCTGTGCCCTCCTATATAATCATATTACGTACTCAGGCGATCTGTACCTTCCCATATAATCATATTACGTACTCAGGCGATCTGTACCTTCCCATATAATCAGATCACGTACTCAGGCGATCTGTGCCCTCCCATATAATCAGATCACATACTCAGACGATCTGTGCCCTCCCATATAATCAGATCACGTACTCAGGCGATCTGTGCCCTCCCATTTAATCAGATCCCGTACTCAGGCGATCTGTGCCCTCCCATATAATCAGATCACGTACTCGGGCGATCTGTATTCTCACACACAATCAGTTCTGGTACTGTTCACAGGGTGTCTATCGCACCTATTAAGCGCGACTGGCCAAAGTCGAGGTGCATGATGTGACAACCACCCTGTAAACTTTCTCTCTCTGCCAGTCTATCTCCCAGTCTGTCTGCCAGTCTGCCCAATGTATCTCTACGTTGTATTTTATAGACTCAAGAAACAAACATGGGTGTCCAGTGATTCTCCCTCGTTTTGCTGCCCAGCCTTGAATCTAAATTGATCCCACCCACTCTAATCATCTTATTGGCTGCCATATTTATAAGTCACCGTCACTTTAAATGTGACGGCCTGTAGTCTGAGTATTTGTTTTCGACATTTATTTAATTTCTATCATTTAAAGCCATAACCAGAACAACCTCTACTTTTTCTTTTCGTTACCACAATGCCCTCACAATTTAGCACATGCATTTTCCGACATACTACAGAATGCTGGAGAGTGCCATGCTGGTTGTTAGAAGCTGCAAAGAAATTCCAAGATGGCGCCTTATCCGCTTATATACGACGTGTTAGCAATTGAACTAAAAAATCGAATTCAGAAACGGGAAAAACAACAACACAGTACTCTAAAATGTTTTTTATGCAATTATTAGAAGCATAGTAAATAAACGAGAGGAATTGTAACTGAATTTAGAGGAAGAAAAGCCAGATTTAATAGGATTTACATAATCATGGACACACGAGGACATTGCGGATAGTGAACTTGAAATAGAGGGATATACAATGTTAAGGAAGCATAGGGTAGTTAGAGACAATGCTAAGGGAGGGGTATTATAGTGTGCAAATAAAGTAAATATAACTTTACAAGATGGTCTATCATATGGCAACAACAATTAAAGTGTGTGGGGTGTAATAGATAGTGGGGGTAAAAGAACAGAGGTTGGAGAAGGCTACAGATGTCCTTCAAGTACAAAAGATGAAGAAGAGGAGCTAATAAGTAACTTTAAAAAGGCTAGTGCAAGGAAATGTTTATTAATGGGGGATTTCAATTTTCGTGAAATAAAATGGGATATGGCAGAAGCATCTGCAGAGTCTAATCTTTTGTTAAATGCATAACTGACAATTGGTTAATGAGGCTCACCCTGGGGGCCACTCTTCCCCTTCTCTCTCTTCTCACCTCACTCTGTTTCATTTGACTCTGTCCTACAGTCCCACCCTTGCACAACTTTCACACGCGCCCTCGTGGTAAAGCCCTTCCATTGCACTTTGGTTGGGCTAGCTTCTGAGGGCGCACAAACCTAGCATAGGTACATACAGATGCACACATGCATCCAAGCACTGGTTTATGCGTCCTGATATCGCCTAATTGACTACGGTCTGGGGTGGAAAATGGCGCGTCTCCGCCAGTAGAAACTAGTGAGGCAAACATCTAAGCAAAAAAAAAAAAAAATTACTGACAATTTTTTATTCAGCATGTAGAGGAAGCTACCAGAGGCAAAAACATACTCAACCTAATATTTACTACAGAGAAACATATGCCGCTCCAAACAGATGGGGCCTCCCCGCATCAACACCGCGCAGATGATGATTCCTTTCAAGACAGAGAGGGTGGTGTCTGCCCTAAATCTTGCTCTTAGGGGAGGATCAGAGTGTGACGCCACAGCTAAGTGGAACGCTCTGAAAGGTGCCATCTATATTACAGCATTAGCTACGTTTGGCATGAGGGAACGGACAAATCACGACTGGTTCAATTCACATCTGGCAAGAATGGAACCAATGGAGGTCAAGCAAGAAGCTTTCATCAATTATAAAAAACGTTAGGACGGCAAGAGGCATCAATCAACGGACCGCTAGACAATGCGCGAATGAGTACTGGCAGAAACTGTGTGAAGAAATTCAGCTAAATGCAGAGACGGGAAATATCCAGGTCATGCATAGAGGCATAAAGATAGCACTGGGCCCTACTGCGAGAGGTGGTTCCTTGCCACCCCCCCCCCCCCACCTGAATCATGGACCGTGATCAGCAGATTGCCAGATGGGTGGAGCACTACTCTGAGCTCTACTCTCGGGAAGCGGTAGTAACTGATGAAGCCTTGGGTAGGCTACAGATCCTGCCCATTATGGAGGAACTTGACAGACCACCTACTCTGGATGAGCTTGATAAGGTTATCAACTACCTCTCAAAGGGCAAAACACCAGGGAGAGATGATATATTAGTATTATTATAAGTCATCAAATGCGGGAAGTCAGCACTAGCTCATTTGATGTTTGATCTTCTATGCCTCTGCTGGGATGAATGTGCAGTCCTCCAAGATATGCCTGACGCCACCATTGTGACTATTTACAAAAACAAAAGGTGACCTCGGGGTCTGTCATAATTATAGAGGGATCTCACTCCTGAGCGTTGTAGGCAATGTTTACGCCCGCATGCGACTGCACGCGGATAGGGTTCTCCCAGAATCCCAGTTTGACTTTAGAGTAGGTAGGTCAACAACGGATATGATTTTCTCGCTTCGCCAAATCCAGGAGAAGTGCAAAGAACTAGACCAGTCGCTCTTTATTATGTTTCTTGAGCTCACCAAGGCCTTCGACTTGAGTGGTAGAAAGTGTCTATTCGAACTCCTAAAGAAGGTCGGCTGCCCCCTCCACTCCCCCCCTTCCCCCAACCCAAACTGCTTAGCATGATAATTTCTTTTCATACTGATATGAATGGCTCAGTTCTAAACGATGGATCATCTTGAAACTCTTTTCCCATCAAGAGTGGAGTGAAGCAGGGATGTGTGCTCGCGCCAACCCTCTTTGGGATCTTCTTCTCCATTCTCCTATCCTACGCTTATGACACATCTGTGGACGGTGTTTATCTGCACACCAGGACAGATCGGCGGCTGTTTAACCTGTCCAAACTGCGTGCGAGGACCAAGGTGATGACGGTGCTCATTAGGGAGATGCTATTCGCGGATGATGCAGTTCGTGACCAATAGTGAGGATACATAGCAGAGACTGGGAGACAGATTCGCCGAGGTGTGCAAGCAGTTTGGTCTCACCATAAGTCTGGAAAAGACACATTTCTGCGAACAGGGCATTGCCACTACGCCATTCATAAAGATTGATGGCGTTACTCTGGAGGTCGTCAACAGTTTCACTTATCTGGGATCTGCCATCAGCAACACTATCTCACTCGAGAAGGAGATAGACAGTAGGTTTGGCAGGGCAAGTGCCGTCATGGTTCGCCTGACGAAGAGAGCCGGAGAAAACACTGCCTGTCTCACTACACCAAGGTCCGGGTCTATCAGACCTAAAAGGAACACTAAACAGGAACGGCGGCTGAACACCTTTCGCATGAGGTGTCTACGGCATATGTTGAGGATTGGGTGGCAAGAGAGAGTGTCACATAATACGGTCTGACAGAGAGCAAACACTCACAGCATGTTGGGACATGTTTATCGCAAGGAAGACGAGATTCTGCCAAAGGATATCCTTTATGGACAGGTAGCCATTGGAACTAGAAGAATCGGCCGTCCCATACAAGGACGTATGGAAGAGAAACATGAAGTCATGCGACATCCTATCAGAGGGCTGGGAAGAAATTGCTCAGGATCTAGCTATCTGGAGACAGTCAGTTGGAGGGGGCATAATGGCTGCTGACGCTCGGAGAGGTCTTCTGGCTGCAGAGAAAAGAGAAATACTGAAGAGATCAAGGAACAGCCATGCAAGCCAGCCTTCTCAGTATGGTTGTACGATCTGTGGCAGGGACTGTCATTCGCAGATCGGTCTTTACAGCCATAGCAGACAGTGTCAAAATACAGGATACAGAGCTGGACAAACCTTACAGAGCGCCACGCGCATGGTCAATAGACTGAGACGCCTATGATGATCAATTGTTTATCAATAAAATCTGGCAATGTTTCATGTACACTGAAGTTGACGTTCAATTAAAATTTAATCTTTATAAGCTATTTAAGAATGCCTCCCCCAGATCATGCATCACAAGTTATCATTCTAACACGAACAACAAATTAGAATGCTGTTGACTACACAAAAATCCTTATTAATGCCTAATATAACACGCTAACCTCAACTTAAACCACTGGCTGTAAGCTTTCTACACAGAAAGACGAAACGGTTTACCTGTACCTATATGAAAAACAAACGACAAATATAGCACGCACAGAACAGATTATTTAAGAATGTAACCTAAAGATCACACATGCCCAGTTAATATCACTAAGATACTGCAAACAATTACAATATCTGTTCTGTATATTTGTACTGGTTTGTATATACAGCAAAGAAACAAACACATCAAAGAAACACATCAAAACCATCTGCTTGTTTCCACTGACATTTTGCCCCTAAATGTCATGATTACTAACATTTCGCCCCTTAGCATTTATAATCAAGATTGAGTTCTGTTGTACTAGCATTTTGATATTAGCAATGTTACTAGTAATTATATTAATAACAATAATATATAATAATAATAGTTATTATTATCAGTATTCTTATAGCAAATCACGTAACCACGAGATCAGCTAATAAAGGCCCCCAATGTATCTCTTACAAGTGAACGTGGCATTTGTCATCTCAGCGCTCGTCACAGTCCTGCTTCTCGCCTACGTCTGGTTGTGTCGTCATAACCATAAATATCCCCCATGTCCTTTACGAGCCTGGCCAATCGTTGGTAACATGCTTCAGCTGGACGCTAATCCTCGTGAGCAGTTTGCTAGATTCAGAAAACAGAATGGTGACATATTTAGGTGAGTCAATGAAAGAGAGAGAGAGAGAGAGAGAGAGAGATACATAAAGACAGAGGAATAGATTCATATATATACACAACACACATATACATACAACGCCATATTGACTCACTGTATTTAGTATGGCATGAATATCAACACATCATAAACATAGAAAATGAATATAGGTAGAGAGCAGACCCCACTTGATATTCAAGTGAATGAAACACAATAAAGCAGGTACAAGAATTTAAGGATTTCGGAACTGTTTTTACTGAGGATGGCAGACTCGACAGATGGAAAGAGACGAGAGTGCAGAGAAGACAAACGTTGTCATGTACCAGCTGTCTCCACTAGTAAGACACCCCAAGATTTTTTTCCAAGCAAAAAAGTATATGATAAATAGTATCTTCATTCCAACCCTGTGCTACCAGTGCCAGACATGGTCATTGAATGATGCACAGGAATGAAAGTTAGCCACCTGCGAAATGCGGTGCATATGAAAAGCCACTAACAACACCAGAAGAGACAAAATCACAAATACGAGTATTCGGGAGAAGGATGGAAATAATTCCCTACCTACAGTACGTTGAGCAGCAGAGAATGAATTAGTTTAAGCAATTTGTGAGAATGCAATCATACCATTTTGTTCAGGCAATCTTCTAAAGGAAAAGGAGAACATCTGGAAGAAGGTTGAAAAGTAGAACATCTGGAAGAAGGTTGAAAAGTAGAACATCTGGAAGAAGGTTGAAAAGTAGAACATCTGGAAGAAGGTTGAAAAGTAGAACATCTGGAAGAAGGTTGAAAAGTAGAACATCTGGAAGAAGGTTGAAAAGTAGAACATCTGGAAGAAGGTTGAAAAGTAGAACATCTGGAAGAAGGTTGAAAAGTAGAACATCTGGAAGAAGGTTGAAAAGTAGACTGAGGAAAAGGTTGAAAGGCAGTGTAAAAAAAACCTGCCATAAAATGGGGAAAAATGTTACTCGGGCCATGAGAGAGGAGAACGAGATATTCATACCATGACACTGGATATCTTGGTGCCATCGTTTTCTTGGTCTTCCCCTTCCTCTTTTGCCTGGCACCATACCTTCCATCACTGTTCTCTCGAGACCGTTGTGTCTCTCGAGACCGTTGTGTCTCTTGATGTGACCAAAGTATTTGCATTTTCTAGCCAAAATGGAATTGATAAACCAGTTCCCCTCAACTCAACTCTTGCCGAATGTCTACATTTGTCTTTTTCTCTGTCCAGGGTATTCTGAGGATCTTTCTGTAACATTTTGACGCGAATGATTCAATTCTTTGTCTGGAGGTTTTGGTAATCGTCCATGATTCGCAGCCATGAGCTACCACAGGGAAAAATACGGGCTGTCAAGACTATATATATATATATATATATATATATATATATATATATATATATATATGTAGATATATATATTTACATATGTATACATATATATATATATATATATATATATACATATGTATGTATATATATATATATATATATATATATGTATATGTACACACACACATATATATGTATATGCCAAGACCCTAATGCACCTCCAAGCAGCGGCTTTGAAAACAGGAGGCACTAGTGTATTCTGTCTAAGGGAATAGATGGGGAGAGGAGATTAACGTCTGATCATGAAAAACATACTGGTCAGACATGTTAGTCAGAGTCACGCAAAATACACTGACCAAGACTTCCACCTCACTTCCACGCAGTCCTCCCTGGAAATAAGATGTTTTATGGTAATCGGACTAACGAGATAGGAGATCGACGTAATCCTCATTGTAGTGAGCGACA
Organism: Ariolimax columbianus; assembly: GCA_036924085.1. NCBI lineage: Eukaryota > Metazoa > Mollusca > Gastropoda > Stylommatophora > Arionidae > Ariolimax > Ariolimax columbianus. The sequence goes on from JAVGWX010000004.1 coordinate 54,999,646, forward strand.
CACATGTGAATACATGTGTAGTCTAATTGCCTGGGGAACTCCGGTTAACATTCATCTTCACGTTGGGGTGGTGAGGAAAGCTACTACAACACGCCACGTAACGTTATTGTCAGTGTGCACAGCAGTGCAGACTTCCACTTTGTGGGCATTCATTCAACAACAAGAGAATTGTGATCGAAATGGGAAGACAAATCAAGTAACCAAAAAATCCAGCTGAAACATGATGTGACGGACCCAAAGGCACAGATATTGCAACCTAACACACATCGGCACAAGGTCCTCGTAAGGACGAACGTCGAAGTAAAAGACTTTGTTGTTCACATGTCGTGGTCTTTCTATCTAGAAATTTGGTTAAAATCCATGTTTGGCACTGATAAAAGAGCATGGGCATGAATATACTGTTGATCAACATTCTTTATGTGGACATGTTTAGGTTATGGTTTTTCAATAATGGTGACAGCTGGTATGCAATTGCATTTGCTTTTTGGCACGTGATCTTAATGTCTTTATCTAAACCTCCATCCTAGGTAAAAAACACTGCCCAAGTACTTGAACTCCTGCACTTGTTTGATCTTGGTCCAGTTTACCGTAATGTTCATGTTTTCAGGCGATCTGTTTGTCTGCATAGTTTATCTTTTGTATTGGTTAATTCTCCAACTGTATCTTTCACATACAGAGTTAAGCGCAGTCAGATGTTGCTGTAAATCCACTTCACTCTCGTAAAGTAGACATTGATCATCTGCAAAAAGGAGTCATTTAACTGATCAGTTTGTCCTTTCTTCCTCTGCATTTCTTTGCAGATGCTCCAATGTGGCCGCCATCGTTATTCTGCCCATATATGTGTTGAAGAGTAGGGGCGACAACACACACCCTAGTGTCATACCGGTTGTTGTCTCCATTGTTTCGGTCAGGCCATCTGTTGTTCTTAATATACTTTGGCACCCTTGGTATAGTGCCCTCATCATCATCATAGGCGTCTCAGTCTCTATTGACCATGCCCACGGCACACTGTGAGTTTTGTCTAGCTCTGTCTCCTGTATTTCGACACTGTCTGATATGGCTGTAAAGGTCGATCTGCGAGTGACAGTCCCTGCCACAGATCGTACAACTATACTGAGGAGGCTGGCTTGTCTGGCTGTTTCTTGATCTCTTCATTCTTTCTCTTTTCTCTGCAGCCAGAAGACCTTTACAAGCATCAGCAGCCATTATGCCCCCTCCGACTCACTGTCTCCAGATGGTTCGATCCTGAGCAATTTCTTCTCAGGCCTCGGGTGGGATGTCGCATGACTTCATATCCTTCTTCTTCTTCTTCGTACGCAGTCAGATAGTAACCATTATTTTTTCGAAAAAAGCGGCGGTCATCATGAGGCTGTCGCCACTGCCATAGAGCTTGTCTAGTGTTGCCACTGGTGATGGCCACATCTGCTCTCTCTGATCCTCGTATGTCGGGCAGTTCTGCAGCAGATGTTCAGCGGTCATTTTACCAGTACCGCACGGGCATTCGTCGGTACCACCTATCTTTAATTTGTTGAATAGGTGGTACCTCAGTCTATTGTGGCCAGTGCGAAGTCTGAAGACAACGACCTGCTCTCTTCGGTTCAACTGGTAATAGGCATCGTTTTTGGTGTAACCAGTATGTTCGGTTTCCCATTTGGTCATGTATCTGGCTTTGATAAGCCGTTTTGACTCTTCGTACGTCATACTGGTATCTGTTTGTGGTAGTCTTGCACCTTCTTTTGCCAGTCTGTCTGCCTCCTCGTTGCCTTGGATGTTGCAGTGTGATGGGACCCACTGTACCACTACCCTTTTTGGTGCGGACTGCTGGCACAGTTTGCAGAGTGCTGCTCTTAAGTCATTAAGCTCAGTGTTTTTCTGGCTTTTTAGCGCTGTGACTACGGCGAGAGCATCTGTCAGCAGGACTATATGGCTTTCATTTTCATTGTGTGTCACCATTTCTTCCACTGCCGCCCTCAGTGCCTCTGCCTCCGCTCTGAAATTGCTTGTGTACTTACCAGTAGCGAATGACAGTGTTATTTGTCTGCCATTTGGTAGGTTCAGGAATGCTCCTGCCCCTCCGTTCTGTGTAGTGTTTGTTACAGAACCGTCGGTGTATGCATGGGTCCAGTCCATGCTTGGGTAGCTTTTCGATATGAAGCTTAGGGTAGTATCTCTCCTTTCTTTTTCAATCTGGCAGTTTTTGTTTCCAATACCTGGTATATTTCCTACCACCTCTGGAAATATATCCTGCCTCCAGGTAGGTTTTCGTACAGTAGTGATGGGTTTTGGTATTGTTAGTGCGTTTATGGACTTCATATCCCTCTTGCATACGTCCTTGAATCACAATGTGGGACAGCCTATTCTTCTAACTCCAAAGGCTAGCTGTCTATAAAGGATATCCTTTGTTAGCCTCTCGTCTTCCATGTGATAAACATGTCCCAATCACCGTAGACGTTGCTGGCTCAACATCGAGTACATCTGTTAGTGTTTGTTCTCTGTAAGACTGTATTATGTGACACTCTCTCTTGCCACCCAATACCCAATATATATGCCGTAGACACCTCATGCGAAAGGCGTTCAGCCGCCGTTCCTGTTTAGTGTTAATCTTAGGTCGGATAGACCCGGACCTTGGTGTAGTGAGACAGCGCAGTGCATTTCTCAGGCTCTCTTCGTCAGGCGAACCATGACGGCACTTGCACTGCCAAGCCTACTGTCTATCTCCTTCTCGAGCGAGAGAGTGTTGCTGATGGCAGACCCCAGATAAGTGAAACTGTTGACGACCTCCAGAGTGACGCCATCAATCTTTATAGAGGCAGGAATGGTAATTCTCTGTGCGCTGAACTTTGTCTCTTCCAGGCTTATGGTGAGACCAAACTGCTTGCACCCCTTGGCGAATCTCTCCCAGTCTCTGCTAGGTATCCTCAATATTGTTCACTAGAACAGCATCATCCGCAAATAGCATCTCCTTAATGAGCACCGTCCTCAACTTGGTCCCCGCACGCAGTCGGGACAGGTAAAACAACCGATCTTCTCGAGGAGTTCCAATTGACCCTTACTACTAACCAAGTCAAAGGGCTTGGTGAGGCCTAGAAACATGATAAAGAGCGGCTGGTCTTGTTTGGCGAAGGTAGAAAATCATATCCGTTGTTGATCTACCTACTCTAAAGCCACACTGGGATTCTGGGTACACCCTGTCCGCGAGCAGTCTCAACCGGTTTAGTAGCATGCGGGCGAACACTTTGCATACAACGCTCACAAGTTAGATCCCTCTATAATTATCCCCGTGGTCACCTTTGTTTATTTAAATAGTCACAATGGTGGCGTCACGTATATCTTGGGGGACTGTACCTTCCTCCCAGCAGAGGCATAGAAGGTCAACCATCGGCTGAGCTAGTGCTGATTTCCCCCATTTGATAGCTTTGGGTTTGATACCATCTTTCCCTGGTGCTTTGCCATTTTAGAGGTAGTTGAGAACCTTATCAAGCTCATCCAGAGTAGGTGGTCTGTCAAGTTCCCCTATAATGGGCAGGGCCTGTATCCTGCACAAGGTCTCATCAGTGACCACCGTTTCCCGAGAGTAGAGCTCAGAGTAGTGCTCCACACATATGGTCATCTGCTGGTCACGGTTCGTGATTCTTGCACCTGTCAGAGATTTCAGTGGGGCAGGACTTCTCGCAGTTGGGCCCAGTGCCATCTTTATGCCTTTATATATGCCCTGGATATTTCCCGTCTCTGCATTTAGCTGAATTTCTCCACACAGTTTCTGCCAGTACTCATTCGTGCATTGTCTAGCGGTCCGTTGATTGGTGCGTCGGGCCATCCTGAAGACAGCAAGCGTACTCTCATTTGGAGTTTAAAAAAATTAATTGATGAAAGCTTCTCGCTTGGAATCAATTACTGGTTCCATTCTTGCGAGATGTGCATTGAACAAGTCGGGATTGGCCCGTTCCCTCATGCCACCCTTGGTATAGTCACCTAATATTCTCCAATAGCTACCCATGTGTTCTAGGATGGCCTACAGTTTCTGTTTACTATATCGAAAGCCTTTTCTTGATCTATGAAAGCAACATTGAGTTTTCGATCGTATTCAATGTTTTCTTGGCATAGTTGTTTCAGTGTTAATACAGCGTATGTGCAGCTCCTACCTTGTCGGAAACCAAATTGAGCCCTACTCAGCTGTGGTTCTAGGATAGGCTGAATTCTCTGCTCCAGGATTTTTGCATACAGTTTTCATGTGTGGCTTAGTTGCGATATCCCCTGGTTGTTCTTCTTCTTCGTACGCAGTCAGACAGTAACCATTATTTTTTCGAAAAAAGCGGCGGTCATCCTGAGGCTGTCGCCACTGCCATAGAGCTTGTCTTGCAGTTCCACTGGTGATGGCCACATCTGCTCTCTCTGATCCTCGTATGTCGGGCAGTTCAGCGGTCATTTTGCCAGTACCGCACGGGCATTCGTCGGTACCACCTTTCTTCAATTTGTTGAATAGGTGGTACCTCAGTCTGTTGTGGCCAGTGCGAAGTCTGAAGACAACGACCTGCTCTCTTCGGTTCAACTGGTAATAGGCATCGTTTTTGGTGTAACCAGTATGTTCGGTTTCCCATTTGGTCATGTATCTGGCTTTGATAAGCCGTTTTGACCCTTCGTACGTCATTCTAGTATCTGTTTGTGGTAGTCTTGCACCTTCTTTTGCCAGTCTGTCTGCCTCCTCGTTGCCTTGGATGTTGCAGTGTGATGGGACCCACTGTACCACCACCCTTTTTGGTGTGGACTGCTGGCACAGTTGGCAGAGTGCTGCTCTTAAGTCATTAAGCTCAGTGTTTTTCTGGCTTTTTAGCGCTGTGACTACGGCGAGAGCATCTGTAAGCAGGACTATATGGCTTTCATTTTCATTGTGTGTCACCATTTCTTCCACTTCCGCCCTCAGTGCCTCTGCCTCCGCTCTGAAATTGCTTGTGTACTTACCAGTAGCGAATGACAGTTTTATTTGTCTGCCATTTGGTAGGTTCAGGAATGCTCCTGCCCCTCCGTTCTGTGTAGTGTTTGTTACAGAACCGTCGGTGTATGCATGGGTCCAGTCCATGCTTGGGTAGCTTTTCGATATGAAGCTTAGGGTAGTATCTCTCCTTTCTTTTTCAGTCTGGTAGTTTTTGTTTCCAATACCTGGTATATTTTCTACCACCTCTGGAAATATATCCTGCCTCCAGGTAGGTTTTCGTACAGTAGTGATGGGTTTTGGTGTTATTAGTGCGTTTATGGGATCTTCGTGCATCTTTGCTTTGGCTATTTCTGCAAAGTTTCTCCGCTTTATTTTCCCATTTCCCAAATTGTTTAGTCTCTGGTGCATTGGATGGTCAGTCAGTCTTCGGAGTTTCTCTGCCTGCAGCTGGGCTCTGCAGTCTCTTCTTTCGGTCATGGATTGCAGTTTTGTAATCTTTTCAAGTTCTACAATTGGCGTTGACTTCAGGATTTTTGCATACAGTTTTCATGTGTGGCTTAGTTGCGATATCCCCTGGTTGGTATCACACTCTTTTTTTGCTGCTTTTGTTTTTTTTTCCAGATTGGCAATATGATAGCTTTCTGTCAGTCTTCGGGGACTCTACTTTGCTCCCAAGCTGCTGGGAATATTCTACTCTTTATGTATCTATACGCTTTGCCTCGCAGGTTTTTCCGCCCGCGACTTTAGGTTTTTTTTTTTAATGACTTCCTCAATCTCCAAGATTACTTTTTCGGGCTCTGGTATTCCTGTGTTTGAACTCGTATAGGTGGAATGCCTCCGCTTATCATTCGGGTTTAGGAGTTCTAGGAAATAATCTCTCCTTCGTGTTTTCCTTTTTTTCTGGATCGAAAGTCGGTGTCCCGTGTTTGTCGTATATAATTGTGCTGGAGTTAAGGCTGTAATGTCTAACTTCCATTACCTTGACACTTTTACAGAAATCTCTCGGTTTCTTGCGACACATGAGCGCCAATTGTTCGTTGTATTTATTCCATGCGTCTGCTTTGGAGTTCTTGATTACGCTTTTCGAATGCATTCTTGCGAGTCTGTAGATTGTGTAATCCTCTTGTGACTTCGATTTCAACCACTTCTTGTATCATTTTTTCTTAGCTTGTATTGCTTTCTGTACCTGTTGATTCCACCACGCTGTTCTTGTCTTTTGGAATTGTTGAAGTTTCTTTCTATCGTATTTTGTGTTCACTGTGTTCATCAGTGCTGATTTGAACCACTGCCACTCATTCGTCACATTGCCAGATGTTACTGACAGGGCCTCGTATGTCTTTCATTTCACGTTGTACATCTTTGCGGATGTCTTCCTCCTTTAGTTTTGCCATATTTGTGACGTATATCTGTCTTTGCAACTTTTGTTTGATTTGGAATGTAGGTATTTGAGTTAGTACAACAGGCCGATGATCGGTGTCCGTAATGATGTTGAGAAACACTCTTTGAGTCTGTAATTTCTGGCCTTTGTCTCCCTCTGACTAGTATGTAGTCTGTTTGGGGTGAAATGGCTGTATCATTCCATCATATCATGTTTGAATTTGACTTTTCTGGTGTTGGAAAAAAGTGTTTGTTATAATCAGCCCTTGTTCAAGACATAGATTTATAGTCTCTTCCCCATTGCTCTTGCGCTTTGGGGTTCTATCATTAAACACACCAAGACTTGTCTCCTGTGTCGATTTTTTCCCCACTTGACCGTTGATATCGCCCATCACTATCAACTCGTTCTTCTCATTCACCCTATTTAAGGCATCAGACAGTTGCTCGAAGAACTTCCTTTAATCTTCCTCACTGTAGCTGTCATTACAGAGAGCATACACTTGGATGACAGTTGTTGTTTTCATCTGTTCTGTATATTGTAGCTAATTCTGTCCGATACAAATTCTATATCTGTGGTAAGTTGTGCCTTCTCTGGTTGTATTATAAAACCTACATCATGCTTTACTCTTTTGTGCAGTCCTAATTAGATGTCCTAAGGAGTCCTAATTATTTATGTTCAATCAAAACATACTGACCGGGCGATGTTCATCATGACCAGGATAAACGTACAGACTAGACTTTGTAACTCTGGGGCATGCAAGACATACTCATCAGACTATCTTAGTTAGTGGTAGGCAAAACATACTAATAAGACTGCGTAAGTCATGTAAAAAAATTAAATTAGAAAACGTTTGGCCATGATGATGCAGAAGCTAAACAACGTGCACAATTTATGGCATAAAACTAACAAGCAACTAAAACTGAAGATCCTGAGTACATGCATATTCCCTGTGGCAATGTACGGGTACGGCAATGTACGGGTGCGGCAATGTACGGGTACGGCAATGTACGGGTACAAGACATAGACTATGACATAAGGAAGAAAATTGGAGCATTCGAAACAACATGTTACAGAAGAATCCTAAAATGTCCAAATAAGACCATTCTAGAAGATCTGAATGTTGAAAAAAAACTGGCTCATAAACATTGTTATGTTTTGGAAATTGATTTTTTTCGGCGACGTCAAACGTCAAAAAGGACTGCAAAAAACGGCCATGGAGGGCATGGTACCTGGAAGACGACGCAGGGGTCGACCAAGGCGAAGGTGGATACAAGATATCAAGAATGCTATGAACATGAAGCAGGTGGGAAGATTGACAACAGACTGAGATTCATATCGGCTGACTGTGATGATAGCGACGTTCTACAAAAGACATGTTGATTATGAAGTCATGTAAAACGTACTGATCAAACTATGTTAGACAGGTAAAATTGACTGATCAGACTACTTCAGTCATAGTCAGGTAAAACATACTGATGACAAGACTATGTAAGTCAGGATCAGGCAAAATATAATGATCAGACAGTGTCAGTTATGCTCAGGAAATAGATTCTGATCAGATAATGTTAGTCAGGTAAAATGTACAGATCAGACTATGTTAATTCCAAGTAAAATATACTTATAAGACTATGTTAGACATGGTGAGTCAATGTATACTGATCAGAATATGTCAGCCATGGTCAGGCAACACATATTAACCACCATTGCGTTACTCAGGATCTCATAAAACATGCGCATCAGACCATGTTAGCCAGGGTCAGGGGAAACATAATGATCAGAATATGTTAGTCAAGATCATATAAAACATAGTAGTCAGAATATTTTAATCATGATATTGCTCCAGATGATCATTTAGGTGAGTAAGCAAGTCTGGGGCCCAAATGTTACCCGGAATCTGCAGTAACGAGATGCCCAAGATAATGTGATTGTCGGGAGTTTGGCAGGTGTCTTTTTGCTTGCACGATGATGGCATATTTCGTCTCATGCAGTACATGCTTGACTTTCCAGATGCAATGCAGGAGTGTTGTCCGCTCTTGAAGAAGCATTTGACCCCTGACTTAGTAAATCTCAGTAGGAAAGTACTCTGGCCCACGAGAATTGTCTCTGGACATCATGATGTTTGCGTTTATGACCTCAGTTTTCCTGGGCTTCAAATGAAAGCCCTGACTAAGAGCGACTTGGGGCATACAAGATATATCTTGTTCGCTGACTATGGACGGTTGAAAATAGCGCCAAAGAGCTGCTCCCAGCACTTTTAAATCTGGTCTTTGTAAGGCAATAGTGTTGTACCGTCAGCCCTTTTGCTATGAGATTTATGATGGAACCGGCTGATCGGGGAACGTCTTTAAGGAATGACAAGTTATTGTACTGAGCATTAGCGTTGATTCATAGTTGACTGCTTGCGCCAGGGCAGCAAATGATAGCAGACAAGACTCTATTCCGCCTCCAAGTGGTAGTCTTAGAAACAAGCAGCTGTGTAATGTAATCTGGCTAAGAGAACAGGGATTCTAGAGAAAAGGTAATCCTAGTCCTAAAAATGCAGTGCTGAAATCGGCTCTGTCTTTTCCAAAGACGCAGATATCGCAGTTTCGCAGTAAACTGCGACAAAACGTCACAACGTCCTTTTCAGAGCGACCCCAGAATGAAGGAAAGACTGGCTCAGTTGCTTTGCTAATTCCAAGTGGTAGTCATAGAATCAGGCAGTCCTCATGTTGTCTTTCTCAGAGAACAGAATTCAAAGATCAAAGACTAGCCCGGTCGCATGAACGCCGCCGTTCCGAAATGTCACATATAAATGCTTCGAATTAAACTACGAAACAACGTTACAGCGAGCATTTGGGGACGATCGCCAGAAATAAACTCAGCCTGACACAATTGCTGGATAAGCCCCATTAAGTAATGTATATTTTCTACATTGATGTCTGAAGTTCGATTCTGGAATGCTTTTTATTAATTTCCTTTTTTGTGTGTGTCGTGTTCACGTTTTCCTATTGCCTAGAATATGCTTGTTTTAACAATCATGGAAATGTCTTCTTCCAAATCTTCATGAGATTTAAGTTAGGAATGTGATTTGATTTAGTCCCCACACGTCTCTCATGGTGTGTAAAGGTCTTCATTAATTAAATATTCTACAATGGACTAGTTAGTCCAATCCCCAACTCTTCTTTGTCACCTATTATAAGGGGGTTGCTACAGCTGAGAGTTAAGGCACTCTGGTCTCACGGGAGGTAATACCAGAGTGCCTGCATCCCGAGTTACCTCGAGTCGTCTCGACGAATACTCTTGCCACTGAACCAATGTAAATCAGGAATAGAGAGTTAGATTGATAACCAGCGCATACTCTTTGTTACTATAATCTAAATATAGCACACATCACATTATTAAGACAAAACCGGATGCTGTTGTGGCCATCATCGCTTTGCAATGGGCAATAACTAAGGTGCAAGGAGCTTAAGAAAGGAACTAAGCTAGAATTCAAAAAGTTTTATGTGTTCTCTGGTCTCAAGGGAGGCAGGACCAGCGCCTAGACATATCGGAAATTGACGAAAAACTCAGAGATTCCATGTACACGTTGTGCACGATCTTTTTGTTTTTATTTAATGCCTACAATGAGTTCTGTTACTGTTTTGTGTGCCCTGAAAAGAGCGTTAAGTGGGTTGTAATCGCTGTCCTCATATCCGGAGCGTTCTGATGTAGGCTGATCGATGTCTTTGAGAGCGTTCTGCGTCATCTGCGCAACGCTCACTACTACGGTGATCGTGTCGATGCCAAACTTGTTAGCAACACTGTCATGAAATAGACGTTAGTCTACTAGTCTGATCAGTAAGTTTTACCTGACCAGACGTTATCTACTAGTCTGATCAGTATGTTTTACCTGACCAGACGTCAGTCTACTAGTCTGATCAGTGTGTTTTACCTGACCAGACGTTATCTACTAGTCTGATCAGTATGTTTTACCTGACCAGACGTTATCTACTAGTCTGATCAGTATGTTTTACCTGACCAGACGTTATCTACTAGTCTGATCAGTATGTTTTACCTGACCAGACGTTAGTCTACTAGTCTGATCAGTATGTTTTACCTGACCAGACGTTAGTCTACTAGTCTGATCAGTATGTTTTACCTGACCAGACGTTAGTCTACTAGTCTGATCAGTATGTTTTACCTGATCAGACGTTAGTCTACTAGTCTGATCAGTATGTTTTACCTGACCAGACGTTAGTCTACTAGTCTGATCAGTATGTTTTACCTAACCAGACGTTAGTCTACTCTACCCCAGTGTTTTTGTATGTTGATATTGCCCAAATATGTCAACCATTTTTACTGAGGTGACATCCTGGGTTCACTATTATGGATATAACTAGATATGGATAGGAGTGCCATTTGAAGTCTATACATACCCGCCTGTTAGATGACGACACATTAACAGTTGATTAATCAATTCATTGACTGTTGATCTTTGATATTAAACGAGGTTCGAGCGGTTTGGGACGGAGCAGGAGTGTCTACAACCAGAAAGATGAAGAAATCATCATTATCAATACCCATCGCTACTATTTGAGATAGACTGAACACCTATGGGTTTGTCCGGAGTGCAGTAACGTCGATTATTAGAATCAGTACAGAAAAAGAGAGAAATCCGTTTATGTAAATAAGCGGGAGAGTGCAGTTTAATGCACATTACGTGGTAATGAACTATGACTGCATTTACATGTCTGTTAAAAAAAAACTATATGTACGTATGGTGGTATGTTTATCTTTCTTACAAACAATCGTTTATATATTATCAATTCGTGTTGAACCTACCCTTTCCTAAGTGCGACGCTTCATACTTTATGAACACCTGTTTGTTGTCAAAATTGTCATTGACTACTACGTGAATTGTTAGGTGTTTTAGTGTGTTCTTTGTGCCTGGCAAAGACCTTGTAACTATAACGCAGATTTCGTTGTGTTTATGCCATTAGACGCTCTTTAAACCTTGACCTTTGTATGTTTTTATCGATGAACTTTTAATTTCAATCGGTCCTGTGAGCATATCGACATTTCAGATGATTGTTTGTTCCAGTTAGTTTGTTTGCCCATCACAAACATTGCTTCTCTGTCTTTTCTCTTTATCTTGCCTTAATTTTATTTATTTTATCTGCTAAAGGGCATAAATAAGGAGTACTCTGTGGAGTGTGAAGTGAAGAGTGTGCCACAGGGCTTGGTTTTTGGACCAATTTTGTTCTTTGATACATATATATATATAAACGATCTGGACAATGATGTCGAATCCATGATGGCAAAATTCGCGAATGACAATAAACTATCCAGTAGTGTCTCATCGAAAGCAAAAGTGGATACGATATATTGAGGTAGAATTTAGATAACATTCGAAAATGGTCTGTGAGCTGGCAAAGTTTTTCAAAATACAACCAAGAAAACACAAGAACAAGTGGACCTATCTACGAATTAACTAAAGAAAAGTCCGCTTAGATATAAGAAAATATTTTTTAACCAAAGAGTGGTGAATGCTTGAAATTCATGGCACAGGAAGTAATGGAGACAGGGACAATTAATGCATTCAAGAATTTATTGGCGGGCATGGTTTATAGAGCAATAAAGTGTAAATAAACTGGTTGTAAACAGACCCTTCAAAGTCTTCTAAACCAGTATAAAATCGTTAAGTTAAGTTATGGTCGGAGTATAGGGCCTGCACTACAGTTGGTATACCTTAAGAACCAATATCACAGTCGCTTGCGTGCTTGACTTGACTTAACTTGACTTCTTTCGTTCTCAATCTCCAGTTACTAAGTCCTGAAAACGGCTTAAGTAGCAGAATGAAGTCCAGAGAACGGAATGCGTTGTGTCGTAGTTTACAGCTTGATTGCAGTATTTGCACCTTTCGGGCCGAGACCTCAGACTTCAGCAAGCAATTTGTGAGTACGGGTTATCCTTCCCTCTTTGATCCCTTCTCCTTAGCCAGTCTGCTCTGTTGCAACATGTTATCCCTGATCATTGCGTGGGTCTTGGAAGCTCTGGGTTGCAGGTCGTGGCGCTAGCAGTATGCTATGGGTCGCTGGCCCTGACGCGAGCAGTCAGCAATGGGTCGCTGACCGCTGCAGCTCATGCGTTCTTTAGCGACTTGATTCCCCCTTGGTTGCTTAAACAGTGATGATTTTGGTTGCAATTCGTTTAACACTATGAGGACTCTTAACTATATGTACACCGAGTTTTAACTATATGTACACCGAGTTTTAACTATATGTACATCGAGTTTTAACTATATGTACACCGAGTTTTAGTCACCTGTTACGACACGCAAATAAACCCGTGATTCTTGAGAAATAATTATTAATACTATTATTAATTTTATTTGGTCTTTAAATTGTCAGCTTCAGGACTAAATACAAAATACTGACCATGACACCCACATCTGGAAGCAGGCTGTGCAACAACAATCTGGATAACGAGGTGGTGATGCACAGAGTGATCCCTCTAATGGCCAGCTTACTGAGAAGTCTAGCATTGCGCTACCTTCACGAGGAATTATAATCCACACCCTATTTTTTCTCGGGAATATTAGAAGATCCCATACACCATTTCTACCAGCTCAGGAGTCGCTAAGGACTACAGTTGATGAAGATAGCCGGCGGTTTAAATGTGCCAAGACAAAGATTCCGGAGATAATCCGATATATATATATATATATATATATATATATATATATATATATATATATATATATATATTTGTGTGTTCAGAATTAATTTGTAAAACAAAAATGTAGTTGTAATTGTAGTTTACTGTTTACTCCGGACTCCGCCGTCATTTACACGGGTGCTTGATGCGTAGTCCCCTGCATCTCGTAGTCGCCCCCTAGTCGTCTTGTCCTTGACTTGCCACTGGGGTCGGGCGGCACAAGACAAGAGAGTCAGGATAAAAAGGAGCGCAGTTAATCCTTACTGAAAATAGCGCTAGCAAAATAAATTATGCATCATCGTCTACGATGGCTTTGCCGTTGCCTTGTAGCATACACATTTCAAAAATATTAGTCAGCTTGAAACAGCTAATTAGTGTTCTTGGCAGAAATAAATAGTGTGGTATAGTGAGCTTCAGTAACAGTCCGTACTGTAGGCCTAGTATTTAGTGTGAGTTGTTGTAATCTAAATACCAATGATAGTTGATATTTTAGCGTTTACTATATCGAATATATATTGTATTAATACAACTTATTTGCTGGCAAGTGTAACGCAGTGGTATTAGCAGAATCATGGCCACGCGAAACACTATGAAGAGAAATGAAGAGAATAGGTTGTGTATGCATCGTGTGGTAGTAGTGTAAGAATATATACAACTTTGGAACATAAAGAAACAGTTATATGTAGATTGTGTAGATTAGAAGAGAGACTGGTTCGACTGGGGTGGGAGATTAGGACGAATGAGAAGAGACTCGGGGGCGGGAGCTGAGGGAAAAGGGGTGGGGGGGGGGGGGGTGATAGAAGAGAGACAAAACAAAATCAAAATAGAACAAAAGAAAATTGAGGAAGATAAAAAAAAAGCTGCACATGGGAAGCAGAGAAGACAGGGATACATCAGCTTTGGAGAAGGTAATAGGGGTAGAAATAAGTAGTAAGGCTAAGGGATGTTACATTGGGAAAACATCAAAACGCAGTGTAGAGACCTTTGCAGAGACGTATGCAACACAAAACGAGGGTACATTTTTGGTAGTAGGGTACTCATTGTTGATCGAGGTCAGCAAACAGTTGTCGTAACGTCATATGTTTGAAACAAATAGATATTGGGGGAGCATTGATCGAAGATATAGAGAGGAAAATAAAGATGATAGGTTACCGAGTGCATATTCATGTAGTTTTTTTTAGTAGGGACACATAACTTAAAGAGAGATGGTACATAGAAAATGATGCGCACCTACATGTGTCAGATGGAAACACTTAAAGAAAGGAAGTACACGAATGTCAGCATGATGGATATTTTAGAAAGAGCTGACGGGTCAGAACATTGAAACAGTAAGAGAATAGATATCAACCACGTGAAGCGTACAGAAATGGGTATATAGTTTATTGATGTGAAAATAGACACACGAAAAAGGCTAGACAGGACAGGCAGGCGTACATCTAAGTCAGATAGGATAGCATGCGGTAGCTAAGTATGTGTTCCGTCAGGGTGTAAAACATTTACACTAATAAGGCACATGATTGATGAGACCAAAGATAGAATGCTATAGGGAATGTATTCAAAAGTGTGAATTGAGGTCAGTGAAGAGGGAAATCAGTTTTGGAAAAGCAAAAACAATAAATAAAATAACAAAGCAAAAGTGGGAATTGGAAGAAAAAAAACAACAAACTAACCAGCTAAAAGGTTTTCACGATATCAAGGCCCCATGCGAATGGTCGATCCCGTGCCTTAGATCTCTATATTAAAACTACTCTTCACGATATCAAGGCCCCATGCGCCTGGCACATCCCGTGCCTTAGACCTCTATATTAAAACTACTCTTCACGATTTCAAGGCCCCATGCGCCTGGCCGATCCCGTGCCTTAGACCTCTATATCAAAACTACTCTTCACGATATCAAGGCCCCATGCGCCTGGCCGATCCCGTGTCTTAGACCTCTATATTAAAACTACTCTTCACGATATCAAGGCCCCATACGCCTGACCGATCCCGTGCCTTGGACCTCTATATTAAAACTACTGTTCACGATATCAAGGCCCCATGCGCCTGGCCGATCCCGTGCCTTGGACCTCTATATTAAAACTACTCTTCACGATATCAAGGCCCCATGCGCCTAGTCGATCCCATGCCTTAGACTTCTATATTAAAACTACTCTTCACGATATGAAGGCCCCATGCGCCTGGCCGATCCCCTGCCTTAGACCTCTATATTAAAACTACTCTTCACGATATCAAGGCCATCTGCCCTCGGCGCCTGCGATATTCGAACATTTCTCATACCGAAGCTCCTGCTCTGGCTAGTCTTAGTCGGCGTTGGGATCTCGTTATTAAACCTGCCGATAAGGGGGGAGCAGTGGTGGTTTGGCGCAAGGATTTATATGTTCAGGAGGGCAGTCTTAAACTATCTGATCCTTCTTTCTATAAGCCGCGCGCCGATGATGCCACTGTCCGCTTCAACAAGGAGGTATCTACCACCATCCTTGATATGACCAAACGACATCTCCTTCCGAAGAGCGCTACGAACCTCCGTATCTTTGACGGTTGTCTGTCAACAAGGAGGTCTCTACCACCATCCTTGATATGACCAAACGACATCTCCTTCCGAAGAGCGCTACGAACCTCCGTATCTTTGACAGTTGTCTCAACAAGGAGGTCTCTACCACCATCCTTGATATGATCAAACGACATCTCCTTCCGAAGAGCGCTACGAACCTCCGTATCTTTGACAGTTGTCTGGGTAAGCCTTCTTTCTATATGCTGCCTAAGATTCAAAAGCCCGGCAACCCAGGTCGTCCTATTGTCTCTGCCTGTTCCTGTCCCACCGAACTGGATAGTGTCTTCCAGTAAATGGTGGAGAATCGTCCCACATTTCTCAAGGACACCAATCACGCCTTAACCACTTTCTCTGCCATTGTCCTCTCCCCCGACCGAACCTATCGTCTCTTCCTACTTGATGTCTGTTCACTGTACACATCCATCCCCTACTCCGATGGCTTATTGGCCCTCCTTTTCTTCCTTGACCGAAGTGTTAACCCATCCATCTCTACGTCTACCATCGTCCGTCTGGCAGAACTCGTCCTTACTCTCAATACTTTTGAGTTCAATGACCAGTTCTTCGACCAGATCAGCGGTGTAGCTATGGGCACCAGAATGGGCCCTAGCTACGCATGCCTATTCATGGGTCACCTGGAATACATGATCTGGCTTTAATTCCAGGGCCCCTTTCCTTTTATGTATTATCGATACATCGACGATGGGACTGGCTTGACATGTCTTACAAGGATCTTCTAAACTTTATTGACTTTGTCAATGACTTCCATCCCTCGATCAAGTTCACGTCTGACATTTTCCTCACGCCTGTCCACTTTCTGGACATTTCTGTCTCTATCTGCTCTTCAGACCTCTCCACTACTGTCTACTACAAACGCACTGACGCCCACAACTACCTCCTCTACACTTCCCCCCATCCTCAATCCTGCCGCGATTCGCTTCCTTTCTCCCAACTCCTCCGCTTCCAACGCCTATGTCAAGATGACGACGACTTGCTTCTCAGGGCCCACGAGATGCTTTACTTCTTCCGCAAGCGACTCTACCCTGAGACCACTCTCTCCTCCGCCTTTCTATGGGTTCTTATTATCTCCCGTCACGACTCCCTCACTCCCACTCACCGTCCTCCCTCTGACCGTGTGAAACTCGTCCTCACTTATCACCCTCATTGCATCTCTGTCCGGGATATCCTAGTCCGCCATCTACCTATTCTTCACTCTGATCCTGCCATCTCCCTATTCTTCACTCTGATCCTGCCATCTCCCTATTCTTCACTCTGATCCTGCCATCTCCCTATTCTTCACTCTGACCCTGCCATCTCCCTATTCTTCACTCTGATCCTGCCATCTCCCTATTCTTCACTCTGATCCTGCCATCTCCCTATTCTTCACTCTGACCCTGCCATCTCCCTATTCTTCACTCTGATCCTGCCATCTCCCTATTCTTCACTCTGATCCTGCCCCCTATTCTTCACTCTGATCCTGCCATCTCCCTATTCTTCACTCTGATCCTGCCCTCTATTCTTCACTCTGACCCTGCCATCTCCCTATTCTTCACTCTGATCCTGCCATCTCCCTATTCTTCACTCTGACCCTGCCATCTCCCTATTCTTCACTCTGATCCTGCCATCTCCCTATTCTTCACTCTGATCCTGCCATCTCCCTATTCTTCACTCTGATCCTGCCATCTCCCTATTCTTCACTCTGATCCTGCCATCTACCTATTCTTCACTCTGATCCTGCCATCTCCCTATTCTTCACTCTGATCCTGCCATCTCCCTATTCTTCACTCTGATCCTGCCATCTCCCTATTCTTCACTCTGATCCTGCCACTCGTAAAGTTTTTCCCGATCCTCCCCTTGTCGCCTACAAACGGGGCAGGAACCTGAGGGACTTGCTGGTCAGTAGTCGCCTACACACCAGCCCTCATAGCCTCCCAGGCCCAAGGCAGTGTTAAAATGTATGTGGCTGTGTTACCTGCCCTCATGTCATCCTTTCTCGCTCCATCACCTTTCCCAAAGCAGAATTCTACATCAAAGAGGGATTCAAATGCAATTCCCATAACCTCATCTATTCTATCATCTGCCGCCAGTGTGGTATGACATACATTGGGGAAACTGTTATGGAACTGCGGGAGCGTTTCCGCCAACACCTCAACCACATTCGCAACCGCACCGGTTCCCCAATTGCCAGCCACTTCAATAGTCCTGAGCACCGGGATACGGCTGACGTTTGTGTCACTGGTCTAGTTTCTTGCTTCTCTGACGATCGTCATCGATTCGCCCTTGAGAATAGACTTATCTCTAGTATGGGTTGTCTCCAACCACATTGCATTAATATCTTCCATACTTTTTCTTAAACCCTCACACTGGCCCCCATCTATTTGTATACCTTTGCCCCCCACCCCAGATTCTTCTATCAGTTCTCAACCAACCCCCCCCCCTCCCCTCCTATATTAATCTCACGCCCTCCCGGCTCATATCACCTTTTCTTTGTTCTCCCATCTGGACCACTATTTGGCCACCATTGGCTTATCCGACAAATTCCCCCACATTGCTTACGCTCTCCTGGCCACTTTTTGTTTGACCGCTCCGATTCAGTTTCAATCAATTTTTTTAATTTTTAATTTTATGTGTTTGCCTCACTAGTTTCTACTGGCGGAGGCGCGCCTATTCCACCCCAGACCGTAGTCAATTTGGGCGATATTAAGACGCATAAACCAGTGCTTGGATGCGTGTGTGTATCTGTTTGTACCTAGCCTGGTATTTCCGTGATGTTCCTCCCGTTGTTCCTCGCTTTTGATGTTCCTAGTTGTCCGCCGTAGGTATTTGCATAAATATGCACAATAGTTTTCCTGGGACCATTTTTATTTACTTGATTCGGATCTCTTTTTTTTTGTTTCCTGATTTCTTTCTTTCTTTTTTTTTTTTTTTTTTTTCCTTCAATTTTATAAAATAAATATAAAACCCCCTCATACATTTTATACACAATTGTGAAGATAGCAGTGTAGTGAGGTGTACAACGAGAATGAATGAGATGGAATGATTGGGAAATATAACAAACAATATACTTGATACATAAGGATTAAGAGTACAATATAAATTAATTGAAAAGTGTCTTCCTTCTGTTGTGAGGCCCATCTGTGTTGACTTCCTTCTGTCTGGTCTTGGTGTATCAGGTTTTGCCTGCTCTCATATTTTTCCATCGCATTCATGTACTCCAACTTGTAAGCGATTCACTGATTTGTGTGTCACCTTGTAGATCCCTCATCTCACCTGTGCCCTCTAGCTCTCGCAGTCAATTATGTGTTGAATGTGTGGTAGGCTCAGGAACAGAAGAACAGTAGAAAGGTAGATAATTGATTAAATAATTATAGATAAAAAAGGTTGATGTAGTAGTAGTATAATTATATTAAGTGTGGATATATAGTGGGGAGGATGCCCGCAGAAGGGATATACATATATAAACCTATAAATACATACATAAGTGTAAATTAAAATGTCCACATATATATACTCATACGTACATATCTACACACCTACATATCTACACACCTACATATGTGCACATCTACATGTGTGCACACTGTAGCGTTCGTGATTTGTCACACCCACTTGCTACATAACCGATGGGCTAATTGTAGTGTGAGTCCGTTACATTATCAGTCGACGCATCCTCCCACTGAATCCACAAGCATCGACCACCGATCACCACGTGCAAGGCACAGGCGACACAGAAACTGTGGCCAAGCTAGAGCAATCCACCGAGTCTATCGCCACATGGGCACCTGTGTGTTAATTTACCCACGGACAACAATATGTCAAATTTAGTAGAATGTAACCACACGAAGCACCACATTTTTAAGTCGCGAGGTATACCACTGTCATTTTCAGATCCAACTCAGCAAGTGGAAAATGGACCTCCTGCACCGCAGGAGAATAACCCCGTGTGCAGTCATCGCAGGAAAGACGAATCTTACGCATCGTCGGACTGCGCACCAAACAAAGTGTCAAGACCTGCTATGTCTCCAACAGCCCACCAAGAACGCTTAGAGATGGTCGCACATGTCAGCAGGGCATTTCTGCTCGCTCCGGCACATGGCTAGAGGGTACACGTCTGTCCTACAGGGAGACCACTCTCTTCATGTATTGAGCAAAGAGATGAATGGTATTGCCTTCCGTAAATCAGAGCCAGGAGCTGCCAATAATGCTGCCATAAAATGGGACATCCACCTCCGTGAGGCTTGTGCAAATTCATCAATTGCCCACAAAACTCACAACCCAGCATCAAGGTCTCTTTTGGGTCAACAACAAACAAAAAAAAAAAACAAAAAAAAAAACAAAACAAACTAAGTGACAGCTGTACACAGTTATTTTGGTATGGAAGACTGTGTGGTCATAGAATTTCAGAATGGGTGTGCCCTTAGCACGCTCCAGGATGTCTGAGACGCCCAGCTCGTCAAGTTATCAACAAGAAAAAATTTGATATTTTGTTTCTCTAAGTACGGTGACCCTACCAATAGTCATTTTTATACTGCTGGATTCGTCACGTCCATCTACACACGATTTTTGCCGGTAAAAGCACCGCATGCTAGATCACAAATGGCTTTTGACCGATTTATTATTTTTCCACCGATAGGGCCAGGCCGACTTTTTGGGGGGAAAGGTGAAGTAGGTTGTTGGGAAAGATCTTTATCTTGTACATCCGCCCATTTTACTTGTTTAGATGACAGAACTACGCTTGAAATGGAGACCAACAGTTGTGTCAATATTGTAAACACAGTATCGATTCTTTGTTATGGTTTCCATGGTTTTCCATCGGAGCGCCTAGGCCTTATCCGGGAAGGTCCAAATATTTAAATTTTTCCGAAAAATTCACATTCATCTTCTTGTATCTCAGAAACCAACAAGCACACAACAACAACACCGACACCAACAAGTTCTTCATTCAATTGTGTCTATAAACACAAGAAAATCATACTTATTGACCACCAAATAGAACAGTTATAATTTTTGAAATTTGCAAAATTAAAAAATGTGAGAAATTTTCAAAAACTCAATGCAGTACTTTCTCTGTTTCTTTTTTAATTGTTTGGTAAGATTTTTGGTTGTCTTCTGTTTTGTATTTCCTGTATTTCTTTAGAGCTTTTTGTCTTTTTTTAATTTGGTTAGTGCATTCCTCATTCCACCAGGGTACAGGTGTTTTGTTGTTTTTACGGTTACCGTAATGGTTTTCTTTTCCTGTGGATTGTATTAAGTTAGCTGGCATGTTTTTGTTGGGAATGTGCTTTATAGCTATCTGCAGGATGTTGGTTGTTAGGTTATGGTTGAATACGTCTACGTTATCTGAGATTAAGTCTTCTCTTTTGAGTCTGAGCAGATCTTCTTGGAATCCGTTCCAGTCTGCCTTATGGTAGTTGAAATAGGGTCTGATTGATCCAGTGTTTCGTATGTATTTTTCTTTTAAATAAATTGCTATGGGCAGGTGGTCCGATCCTGCATTATCCAGAACTTCCCATTTGATGGTTGCTAAGTTTGGCGTCATTATTGTGATGTCTATAGCCGTATCTGATCCATTTGGATTGTTTTTTATTCTGGTCATTGACCCATCGTTTATTATTATTAGATTGTTTTCTTCGCAGAAGGTCATTATTTGTTTCCCTGCCGTGTCTATCGCGCTTCCTCCCCATGCTGGATGATGTGCGTTGAAATCCCCTACTATGATTGTTCTATTGTTTATTTGTGCTTTGATTGTTTCCATGTCATTTGTGGGGAATTTTCCTCTTGGGTTGTATATGTTTATTATTGTGATGCTCGCTGGACTACTGTCTATTTTAATGGATAGGCCTTCTAGGTTTTCGGTATTAAATGGATCCCAGTCCATTATTTTGTATTCTTCATATACTATAAAGGCTACTCCTCCTTTCGCTCCTGTCTCTCTATCGTTCCTAACTATATTGTATTTTGGAATATTGAGTCTTTTGGTTGGGTTGAGCATGGTTTCTTGAATCGCATATATTATTGTTTCTTTTCCCAGATTGGCCAGTCCTAGGTATGGCTTAAAGTTTTTGTGTAGGCCTCTGCAGTTCCATTGTATTATTTTCATTTTGTGTTTTTTTTCACTTTGCCCGCGCCACGTGGAATTGTTAGTCTTTCTTGAGATTCAGTGGTTCAATCCGCTGAACCTCAAGAAAGACTAACAATTCCACGTAGCACAAGCAAAGTGAAAAAAAACACAAAATGAAAATAATTTTAAATTTTTTATTATCTATCTATTAGATTATGCTTGCAAGGTTCTGACCTTGGCTGTTTTCCACTCTTTTCCAACAAAGTTTTGATTCATCAATATGTATAAAATAGCATAAATCATATTACCTTGATTCTGCATGGGCGATGAGACCCAGACGATGTTGACCGATTAGCATATATGCTGATGCCTGTTTAAGTTAGCTCTGTTGTGGTGACAGCGACTCGCATATTGTTTTTAAAATGAATTTAATAATATTCATAAAATGCAAAAAAATGTTAAAACTTTCCGAAAGGTAAATTTCGTATGGTATGCTCCATTATACGCAACCTTAACTATTATAAGTATTTGCTTTATTTTCATGTAATTATTAAATGATTTATATTATTGTAGTGCATTTATTACATCCCTTTCTTTTGAATACATTGCCCTTATGACGAAGTAATCATTGTCCGTGTAAATACAGTTCACTACTAGGCCGTGAAACTGTTATCTAGCTAATCGAAGATCCTGTGCTGAAAGTTGTTTATGGTTAAGCGTGCTTATATCCCGTGTGTGCTACTTTAAAATTGTTCAAGCTTGGATATGTAAATACAAATGTATGTAGACTTTTATGTTATAAATTTCTCTAACATACCATCTATAGATTGTTAATCTCATTGTACATATCCAAATTTTAAACTGTATATTTTTTAGAACAGGACACCCATTACCATCATTTTAATAACACTAGCCATATGGAATCTTGCATGTTTACTGCTGGCTGAATATATGTAGACATAATATTCATAATGTGGCATAAGAAATACGTAAACATTAAATTGAACCTTATTCCAGTGTGTGTTTGTTTCTTGTTTATTTCTTTATTTCACAAGACGCATAAGTTGCCATATTAACAAATGTAAACAAACAGATATTAAAGTACACATTCCTAAAGCCAAGGTATTGATAAAATTGCTCTTTGCTGTCACTCTGTGTATTTATGATATATTCGAATACTGACACTATTAACATACACCAAATTGAAAGCATGGTAGTAATACATATCTCATTATTTTAAACATAAATTTTTTTACGAATGCACATATTTCTTTACGTTTGTGTGTGCGTGTGTGTACAACTGTGTAAAACCCTACAGTATTGACATATTTCCAAAACTACTTATTACGTACTGTTCATACTGGCATTATAAATGCAGCTCTAGAATTGATTGCGAAACACCTTCGATTGGTTCTGTTGTTGTTGATTCATCCATTAAGCAAATACATACACAGAAGTCGTTTAGCTTGTTTGAAAAGGCCAGTCTTTGCAAACCGTTAAAGGGTTTGAGAGTTGATAATGCAATTGTGGTTAACATGTGGGTAGTAGGATTATATGTACGAACGTAAATATTGCTGTGTCACTGTGTGTGTTAACATAAGGATAGCAAGATACTGTGTAGAAGATTAAAGCTTGGTGTCATTCTGTTAATATGTTGACAGTGAGAAAGTATGTAGGACATTAAAGCTCTGCGTTAGACTGCTAACAAGCTTGCGGTTGGTATGCTAACATGTAAATAGTAAAATATCATGTAGAAGATTAAAGATTGGTGTCAATCTGCTAATATGTTGATAGTGAGATGCTATGTAGGACATCAAAGCTCTGTGTTAGACTGCTTACAAGCTTGCAGTGGTGTGCTAACATGTTAACAGTAAAATATCATGTAGAAGATTCAAGATTGGTGTCAATCTGCTAATATGTTGATAGTGAGATACTATGTAGGACATCAAAGCTCTGCGTTAGACTGCTAACAAGCTTGCGGTTGGTGTGCTAACATGTGAATAGTAAAATATCATGTAGAAGATTAAAGCTTGGTGTCAATCTGCTAATATGTTGATAGTGAGATACTATGTAGGACATTAAAGCTGAGTGTTAGTCTACTAACATGTGGATAGTAAGATATTTTCAAGACAGTAAATCTCCAAGTTGGTTTGCATCTGTTGATTTGTAAATAGTGAGACCTTATGTAAGAGATTTAAGCTCAGTATCTGACTCCTAACATTTGGATAGCAAGATAATATGTACACCATTAAATCTTAGTGTCTATCTGTTAATATGTAGATAAAGAGATCTTCTTCTTCTGCGTACACAGTCAGACAGTAACCATTATTTTCTCGAAAAAAGCGTCGGTCATCCTGAGACTCTCGCCACTACCATAGAGCTTGTCTTGCAGTTCCACTGGCAATGGCCACATCTGCTCTCTCTGATCCTCGTATGTCGGGCAGTTCTGCAGCAGATGTTCAGTGGTCATTTTACCAGTACTGCACGGGCATTCGTCGGTACACCCTATCTTCAATTTGTTGAAAAGGTGGTACCTCAGTCTGTTGTGGCCAGTGCGAAGTCTGAAGACAACGACCTGCTCTCTTCGGTTCAACTGGTAATAGGCATCGTTTTTGGTGTAACCAGTATGTTCGGTTTCCCATTTGGACATGTACCTGGCTTTGATAAGCCGTTTTGACTCTTCGTACGTCATACTGGTATCTATTTGTGGTAGCCTTGCACCTTCTTTTGCCAGTCTGTCTGCCTCCTCGTTGCCTTGGATGTTGCAGTGTGACGGAACCCACTGTACCACTACTCTTTTTGGTGCGGACTGTTGGCACAGTTTGCAGAGTGCTGCTCTTAAGTCATTTAGCTCAGTGTTTTTCTGGCTTTTTAGCGCTGTGACTACTTCGAGAGCATCTGTCAGCAGGACTATATGGCTCTCATTTTCACTGTGTGTTACCATTTCTTCCACTGCCGCCCTCAGTGCCTCTGCCTCCGCTCTGAAATTGCTCGTGTACTTACCAGTAGCGAATGACAGTGTTCTTTTTCTGCCATTTGGTAGGTTCAGGAATGCTCCTGCCCCTCCGTTCTGTGTAGTGTTTGTTACAGAACCGTCGGTGTATGCATGGGTCCAGTCCATGCTTGGGTAGCTTTTCGTTATGAAGCTTAGGGTAGTGTCTCTCCTTTCTTTTTCAGTCTGGCAGTTTTTGTTTGCAATACCTGGTATATTTTCTACCACCTCTGGAAATATATCCTGCCTCCAAGTAGGTTTTCGTACAGTAGTGATGGGTTTTGGTGTTGTTAGTGCGTTTATGGGATCTTCGTGCATCTTTGCTTTGGCTATTTCTGCAAAGTTTCTCCGCTTTAGTTTCCCGTTTCCCAAATTGTTTAGTCTCTGGTACATTGGATGGTCCGTCAGTCTTCGGAGTTTCTCTGACTGCAGCTGGGCTCTGCAGTCTCTTCTATCGGTCATGGATTGCAGTTTTGTAATCTTTTCAAGTTCTACAATTGGCGTTGACTTCATGCCACCTGTTATAATTCTCATGGCTTGGTTTTGAAGTTTGTTAACTTTATCGAAGTTCGCCTTCGCTGCTGTTGTCCATGCCGCAATGCCATACTCGAGAACTGGTCTCACTCTTCCAGTGTACAGTTTCTTTAGTAGATAATATTTAGGGTAGCAAATCTCGGTGCTGGTCTGTTAACATGTGGAGGGTAAGATAATATGTAGGGTATCAAATCTCGGTTCTGGTCTGTTAACATGTGGAGGGTAAGATAATATGTAGGGTATCAAATCTCGGTTCTGGTCTGTTAACATGTGAATGGTAAGATAATATTTAGGGTAGCAAATCTTGGTGCTGGTCTGTTAACATGTGGAGGGTAAGATAATATGTAGGGTATCAAATCTCGGTTCTGGTCTGTTAACATGTGAATGGTAAGATAATATTTAGGGTAGCAAATCTTGGTGCTGGTCTGTTAACATGTGGGTGGTAAGATCATATGTAGGGTATCAAATCTCGGTGCTGGTCTGTTAACATGTGGATGGTAAGATAATATTTAGGGTAGCAAATCTTGGTGCTGGTCTGTTAACATGTGAATGGTAAGATAATATTTAGGGTAGCAAATCTTGGTGCTGGTCTGTTAACATGTGGGTGGTAAGATCATATGTAGGGTATCAAATCTCGGTGCTGGTCTGTTAACATGTGGAGGGTAAGATAATATGTAGGGTATCAAATCTCGGTTCTGGTCTGTTAACATGTGAATGGTAAGATAATATTTAGTGTAGCAAATCGTGGTGCTGGTCTGTCGACATGTGGATGATAAGATAGTATGTATAACAGTAAAGCTAAGTGTTCTTCTGGCATGGGGATTCAAAAAATAAAAATGTAGGGCATTGAAGCACAGTGTGGATCTATTAACATGTGATTAGTAGTATAATATGTACAACAGTTTGTTGAGAGGTGGAAAGTAAGATACTATGTGGGACAGTAGAGTTTGTTGTCCGTCTACTTCTTTTGTCCTGTGAATATCAAGATAATATAAAGGACATTGAACCACGGCGTGATTCTGTTTGCACTGTGATAGTCAGATAAAATAATTAAGTCTATTGCATCTCTTTTTGAGGGGGAAAGGAATATACTTTTATTTTGGCGATAAGGCTCAGTGTGGGTTTGTTAATGTATTGATAGTAAAAATTTATTTAGAACATTACAGCTCGTTGTTGGTCTATTGACATGGGGACAGCAGGATGCTGTTTAGGAAATTTATTATTGGTTTCTGTTTGTTAACAAATGGAAGGTAAAACACTTAATAGGACAGAAAAGCTCAGTGTTGGTCAGTTAATACATGTGAACTGTAAGATATTGTGTAGGACACATGTTCTCAGTGTTGGTCTGTTAATACATGTGAACTGTAAGACATTGTGTAGAACACGTGTTCTCTGTGTTGGTCTGTAAACATGATGATTAGTAAGATATTATGTATGATATTACAGCTCAGTGTTGATGTTTTATCAAGGGGAAAGATAATATATACAGCTTTACATCTCGGCTGTTATGCGTTAACATTTGAATATTAAGAAAATATGTAGGACATGAAAGCTCACTGTTCGTATCCTAACAAGTGGATAGTACAATACTATGAGGTAAAGTAATGCTAGCTGTCATTCTGTTAACACGCGGATAGTAAGATACTATGTAGGACATTACTGCTCTGTGTTGGTATTTTGACCTGGGGATAGTAAGATACTATAAAGGACATTACAGATCAGTGTTGGTCTGTTAACAAGCGGAGAGTAAGATACTATGTAGGACATTACTACTCAGTTTTGGTCTGTTTACCTGGGGGAAAAAATATACTATGTAGGACACCTATTCATGAGGTTGGTCTGTTTTCATGTGGATAGTGAGAAAATATATACATTATTTCTCAGTTGATGTATATTAACATGAGGATATCAAGAAATAAGTAGGACATGAAAGTTCACTGTCTGTGTGTTATGAAGTGGATAGTTTGATGTTATGTAGAAAAGTGAAGATTGCTTTCATTTTGTTATAACGTGTTGATAGTAAAACAATAGGTAGGACATTAAAGATTTGTGTCAGACTGCTATCTTTGTACAGAAATATAAAAAGTAGGTCATTTAAGCTTTGTGTTAGTATGTTAACTTTTGGACAGTAAGATTACATGTAGGACATTAACAAATGGGAATGGTTTGTAAACATGCAAACAGTTTAATGCTACATAGGACAATAAAACTCAATGTCTGTCTGCTAACAGTTGTTTAGTTAGATACTATGTACGTCATCTATGCCAAAAGCTCGGTTGTCGGCTATTAACATGCAAATTAGTTATGTACTATGTAGGACATTACAGCTTGTTGTCGGCCTGCTAAGATAGGGATAGTATGATACTTTACAGGACAATTATCTTGGTGTCCATCTGTTAATATACAGACAGTAAGATACTACCTAGGACCTTAAAGCTCAGTGTTATCCTTCATCTTTTGTTATGCTGATACTAAGATACTTCTTCTTCTTCTTCTGCGTACACAGTCAGACAGTAACCATTATTTTTTCGAAAAAAGCGGCGGTCATCCTGAGACTCTCGCCACTACCATAGAGCTTGTCTTGCAGTTCCACTGGCAATGGCCACATCTGCTCTCTCTGATCCCCGTATGTCGGGCAGTTCTGCAGCAGATGTTCAGTGGTCATTTTACCAGTACCGCACGGGCATTCGTCGGTACACCCTATCTTCAATTTGTTGAATAGGTGGTACCTCAGTCTATTGTGGCCAGTGCGAAGTCTGAAGACAACGACCTGCTCTCTTCGGTTCAACTGGTAATAGGCATCGTTTTTGGTGTAACCAGTATGTTCGGTTTCCCATTTGGTCATGTACCTGGCTTTGATAAGCCGTTTTGACTCTTCGTACGTCATACTGGTATCTGTTTGTGGTAGCCTTGCACCTTCTTTTGCCAGTCTGTCTGCCTCCTCGTTGCCTTGGATGTTGCAGTGTGACGGAACCCACTGTACCACTACCCTTTTTGGTGCGGACAGCTGGCACAGTTTGCAGAGTGCTGCTCTTAAGTCATTAAGCTCAGTGTTTTTCTGGCTTTTTAGCGCTGTGACTACGGCGAGAGCATCTGTCAGCAAGACTATGTGGCTCTCATTTTCACTGTGTGTTGCCATTTCTTCCACTGCCGCCCTCAGTGCCTCTGCCTCCGCTCTGAAATTGCTTGTGTACTTACCAGTAGCGAATGACAGTGTTATTTTTCTGCCATTTGGTAGGTTCAGGAATGCTCCTGCCCCTCCGTTCTGTGTAGTGTTTGTTACAGAACCGTCGGTGTATGCATGGGTCCAGTCCATGCTTGGGTAGCTTTTCGTTATGAAGCTTAGGGTAGTGTCTCTCCTTTCTTTTTCGGTCTGGCAGTTTTTGTTTGCAATACCTGGTATATTTTCTACCACCTCTGGAAATATATCCTGCCTCCAAGTAGGTTTTCGTACAGTAGTGATGGGTTTTGGTGTTGTTAGTGCGTTTATGGGATCTTCGTGCATCTTTGCTTTGGCTATTTCTGCAAAGTTTCTCCGCTTTAGTTTCCCAGTTCCCAAATTGTTTAGCCTCTGGTACATTGGATGGTCCGTCAGTCTTCGGAGTTTCTCTGACTGCAGCTGGGCTCTGCAGTCTCTTCTGTCGGTCATGGATTGCAGTTTTGTAATCTTTTCAAGTTCTATACTAAGATACTATGTAGGAGATTAAAAATCAGATTTGGTCTGTTAAAGAGGCGTCAGTGAGATACTTTATAGGACCGTCAAGCTCAGTTTAGATCTGTTAAAGTGGGGTCAGTAAAATATTATGTAGGACACTAATACTTTTAGGTAGGTTTGTTAACATGGGGATTGTAAAATGCTATGCAGGACAGTGAAGTTAGGTGACTGTTCGTGTATGTTACTGTTGGGATTCTCAGATAGTATGTTAATATGTAGACAGTAAGATGCTATGTATCGCATTAAATCTAAAGAATCGGTATGTTATATGAGGACATTAAGATAATATATAGGACACTGAAGCTTAGTGTAATTCTGTTGACATGGTGACAGTTTGTTTGTTTGTTTGTTTTTTTTGAGTTCGCCTTATTTCTCTAATCCCCAAGGGGGTGTACATTGTACTGTGGTTTTTATTTTGCGCCTGTCGGCCAAGTGCTGCCAACTTCAGCATGCATTTTATGTAAGGGTCTGCTTTCTCTTGCATTTTCTAAGAATTCGCTTCTTTGGGGTAACGGCGCTGTGATGGGGATTGAACCCAGCACCTTTGAGTTTTGAGCCGTGCCACTTAACCACTAGGCCACACCATCCCCATGGTGACAGTAAGATAATATGTAGGATATTAGCGAATAGCATCGGTCTGTTAACATTTAGATAGTAAGATTTTATGTAGTACATTACAGCTTGCTATTAGGTCTGCTAACATTTAGAAAGAAAGATTTTATATTAGGACATTACAGCTTGGTGTTGGTCTGTTGACATGGAGACTGTAAAATGCTATGAATGACATTAAAACATGTGGATAGTACAATATCATGTAAGATAGCAAAGCTCAGAGTCCGGCTGATGACATGGGTACAGTAAGATATCTTGTTCGAAGTAAGCTGTCAGACATCAGCGTGAATTTGTTGAAGAAGAAGAAGAAGTAAGATAGTGTGTAGGACATTAAAACTTACTGTCGGTTTGTTAACACGTGGATAGTAAGATATTATTTTTAACAGTAAAGCATGGTGTCTGCTTGTTAACATGTGGATTAAAAGATATTATGTACGGCATTCAAGCTCTGTGTTGGCCAGTTGACTTGTGAATAGTAAGATACTCTGTAGGACATTCAAGCTCTGTGTTGGCCAGTTGACTTGTAAATAGTAAGATACTCTGTAGGACATTCAAGCTCTGTGTTGGCCTGTTGACATGTGGATAGTAAGATACTCTGTAGGACATTCAAGCTCTGTGTTGGCCAGTTGACTTGTGAATAGTAAGATATTCTGTAAGACATTCAAGCTATGTTGCCCAATTGACATGTGGATAGTAAAACACTATGTAGGACATTAAAGCTCTGTGTTGGCCTGTTGACATGTGAATAGTAAGATACTATGTAGGACATTCAAGCTATGTGTTTGCCTGTTGACATGTGGATAGTAAAATACTCTGTAGGACATACAAGCTCTATGTTGGCCTGTTAACATGTTGATAGTAAGATACTATGTAGGAAATTAAAGCTCTGTTTTGGCCTGTTGACATGTGGATAGAAAGATATTCTGTAGGACATTCAAGCTCTGTGTTGGCCTGTTAACATTGGGTTAGTAAGATACTCTGTAGGACATTCAAGCTCTGTGTTGGCCTGTTAACATGTGTATAGTAAGATACTCTGTAGCACATTAAAGTTCTGTCTTGGCCTGTTGACATGTGGATAGTAAGATACTCTGTAGGACATTCAAGCTATGTGTTTGCCTGTTGATATGTGGATAGTAAAATACGCTGTAGGACATTCAAGCTCTATGTTGGCCTGTTGACATGTGGATAGTAAGATATTCTGTAGGACATTCAAGCTCTGGGTTGGCCTGTTAACATTGGGTTAGTAAGATACTCTGTAGGACATTAAAGCTCTGTGTTTGCCTGTTAACATGTGGATAGTAAGATACTCTGTACCACATTAAAGCTCTGTCTTGGCCTGTTGACATGTGGATAGTAAGATACCCTGTAAGACATTCAAGCTCTGTGTTGGCCTGTTAACATGTGGTTAATAAGATACTCTGTAGGACATTCAAGCTCTGTGTTGGCCTGTTAACATGTGGATAGTAAGATACTATGTAGCACATTAAAGCTCTGTCTTGGCCTGTTGACATGTGGATAGTAAGATACTCTGTAAGACATTTAAACAAAAAACTATAAGCCCTACTGGAATGATGAGTTACAGAAAGTGGAAGATGCAGTAACAAATGCTAGGAACATGGCAGAACGAGAAAAATCCATGGAGGCAAACATCGCCCTCAAAGCCGCCGCGGCGAAGTACAAACACACTCTCAAGCAAACAGCAAGAGAAAGCTGGAAAAATAAAACGGAAAGTCTAAACCTGGACAAAGAAGGGAACAAGCTATGGAAGCTAGTCAGAGCCATGAATGACGAAACCCCGTCAAATAAACAAATTACTATCAAGCAGGGCGAGAACTTGATCACAGGTAAGAAAGCCGCAAACGCCTTTGTCGATCACTATGCCAGAGCAAACCACATCGAGGTCCCTGCAGATAAGCATACAGACATTAGCGAAGAGCTAAAGGGACACGAAAACATAAATACGGCTCCTGAAGAGCACATGATGGCCAAACTAACAATGCGCGAAATGGAAGAGGCTATGAGAACACTAAAGAAAAGGAAATCTCCCGGAAAAGACGGGATAACAAACGAAATGCTGATGGGGCTGGGCCAAACAGCGAAGAAGAAACTGCTATCGGTCCTAAACCAAAGCTGGAAAAGGGGAATTGTACCACAGGCATGGAAAGATGCAATACTGGTACCAGTACCAAAAACAGGAAAGGACAAAACAGATCCAAATGGATACAGGCCCATAAGCCTACTGAGCTGTGTCGGCAAGCTGATGGAACAGATGATAAACACCAGACTGATGTGGCATCTGGAAGAAAAACGAATACTAATTCCACAGCAAGCCGGCTTTAGACAGCACAGATCCACTGAGGACCAGGTCATCCTCATAGCCCAGGAGATAGAAGATGCCTACCAGGCACAGAAACACACAGTAGCTGTTTGGGTGGATCTGGAAAAGGCATTTGACAAAGTCTGGAAGGATGGACTTAGAGTCAAGCTAAGAAGAAGTGATGTCTGTGGGAAGATGTACAAGTGGATCAACCACTACCTCAAACAAAGAACGGCCAGAGTCCAAGTACAAGGGCAGATGAGCAAAAAGGTGACACTCGAGCAGGGAGTACCCCAAGGGGGAGTATTGTCACCCACACTCTTCCTGGTATATATAAACTATATTACAGAGAATATACCAAGAAGAGTCCATAGCTCAATGTTTGCAGACGATCTGGCTATGTGGACCTCTGAAAAGAATCTCACCATAGCAAGAAATCGGATGCAGACGGCCCTAACATCGCTGGAAGAGTGGGCGAACTCATGGCTGGTCAAAATAAACGAGGAGAAAACCACGTGCACAATATTCTCGCTTTCATTAAAACCCCAAAGTACCAAATTAAGTCTAAATGGCAAAATCCTGCAGCCAAACGACAACCCAACCTATCTGGGAGTCACATTTGATCGGCGCATGACATGGAAAAGTCAGATTGAGAGAAACCGAATGAAAGCCAGAGAAAGAATGGCGATCATGAGGAAACTTGCTGGCACAAGCTGGGGAGCAGACGAAGGCATACTAAAGAAACTGTACACTGGAAGAGTGAGACCAGTTCTCGAGTATGGCATTGCGGCATGGACAACAGCAGCGAAGGCGAACTTCGATAAAGTTACAAACTTCAAAACCAAGCCATGAAAATTATAACAGGTGGCATGAAGTCAACGCCAATTGTAGAACTTGAAAAGATTACAAAACTGCAATCCATGACCGATAGAAGAGACTGCAGAGCCCAGCTGGAGTCAGAGAAACTCCGAAGACTGACGGACCATCCAATGTACCAGAGACTAAACAATTTGGGAAATGGGAAACTAAAGCGGAGAAACTTTGCAGAAATAGCCAAAGCAAAGATGCACGAAGATCCCATAAACGCACTAACAACACCAAAACCCATCACTACTGTACGAAAACCTACTTGGAGGCAGGATATATTTCCAGAGGTGGTAGAAAATATACCAGGTATTGCAAACAAAAACTGCCAGACTGAAAAAGAAAGGAGAGACACTACCCTAAGCTTCATAACGAAAAGCTACCCAAGCATGGACTGGACCCATGCATACACCGACGGTTCTGTAACAAACACTACACAGAACGGAGGGGCAGGAGCATTCCTGAACCTACCAAATGGCAGAAAAATAACACTGTCATTCGCTACTGGTAAGTACACAAGCAATTTCAGAGCGGAGGCAGAGGCACTGAGGGCGGCAGTGGAAGAAATGGTAACACACAGTGAAAATGAGAGCCATATAGTCCTGCTGACAGATGCTCTCGCCGTAGTCACAGCGCTAAAAAGCCAGAAAAACACTGAGCTTAATGACTTAAGAGCAGCACTCTGCAAACTGTGCCAGCAGTCCGCACCAAAAAGGGTAGTGGTACAGTGGGTTCCGTCACACTGCAACATCCAAGGCAACGAGGAGGCAGACAGACTGGCAAAAGAAGGTGCAAGGCTACCACAAACAGATACCAGTATGACGTACGAAGAGTCAAAACGGCTTATCAAAGCCAGATACATGACCAAATGGGAAACCGAACATACTGATTACACCAAAAACGATGCCTATTACCAGTTGAACCGAAGAGAGCAGGTCGTTGTCTTCAGACTTCGCACTGGCCACAACAGACTGAGGTACCACCTATTCAACAAATTGAAGATAGGGTGTACCGACGAATGCCCGTGCGGTACTGGTAAAATGACCACTGAACATCTGCTGCAGAACTGCCCGACATACGAGGATCAGAGAGAGCAGATGTGGCCATTGCCAGTGGAACTGCAAGACAAGCTCTATGGTAGTGGCGAGAGTCTCAAGATGACCGCCGCTTTTTTCGAAAAAATAATGGTTACTGTCTGACTGTGTACGCAGAAGAAGAAGAAGAAGAAGAGTCAGTGAACTTATGTTTAATGGGGATAGTGCGATACTTTGTAGGACAATACCGTTTATTGTCTGTATGTTAATTTTCAAATAGTAAAGTATTATATAAAAGACTGTTACCATGTGCTTAGGTAGAAACTGTGTAGGACATCAAAATTTAATGCTGGTATGATAGTCTGTGGATAGTAAGATACTATATATAGGACATTAAAACTTGATGTATCATAGTAAGATACTAGCTAGTAGCTAGGACTGTAATGCCTAGGGTGAGTTTGTTAAAATATGGATAGTAAGATACTAGTTAGAACTGCCATGCCTAGGTTTAGTTTGTTAACATGTGGATAGCAAGATACTATTTCAGACATTAATGCATAGTGTCGGTCTGTACATTAAATAAATTGCTGAGCGATTATAGTAGTAAAACTGGGAGAGTTCAAAACGTAGTTCCCTCATGTTCCAGTCTCTCTCTTATCGCCTGTGGAGTATACAAAATAGATAGGAATGGTTAAAATACCGCTATGGAACAAAATCAAGATCCTAACCTACGTTAGGTACAGAAATTACATACAATGAGACTAAAACATTCATCAGGGCAACGTACAGTGCAAAATGGAAAAAAACAAACAAACACCCTGGCTACATAGATTATCATTCTCCGGCTACGCATAGGTCACAACAGTCTGAGATGTCATCTGTACAACAAGTTCAAGATTGGTACTACAGACATTCGTGCCTGCGACACAGCCCCCATGAAGGCAGAACATATTTTGAGCCTTTAGTCGATTGATGACTTCGTTAGAGTCATTGAAGTTGATGTCTGAAAACGAACGAAAAAGAAGAAGAAGAAATGAACCAGTCGAAGCTTCCCGTTGGATCCACTACTAGGGAATTGCATGTTTACATTCTGATTCGCATTATTCATTTATAGGTCTAGTGATATTGCGAGCTTAATATAGGAGTAGCAAAATGCCCCCTTGTCGCTATGTGCATTCACAAGCAAAAACAACTAGTATTCTCTGTATAAGCAACATATGTCCTCTAGCCCACTGTATGGACGGCGTACTACAGTAAAAATCACGAATGATTCTGGATCTTTGGGTATGGCAATGACAAAAATAGGACCACTGCCCTATATAGAGCATGGCATAAGAGGCGACTAACTGTGTGACATGGCACAACACCGGCCATGCTTAGTTGGTTTGTTAAGAGCAGCATAGATGGCGCCTAACAGGTTGCGTGTCAAGTTGGTCTAGTGTTTGAGTCTTTTAAGATGGACTCACAGATCTATGAACCAAACTTCTTGGCACTTGTCTTAACACAGCGGAGTAATAAGCTGCTCGAGCCTAACACGCTAAGCAGGAAATCCTCATCCCTTCTTTATCCAGCTCACACCACAGCTGGGACCTCCACAGGGTCATCTTCCCTTGTAGAATTACAGGTCTACTAAGACTAAGATTAATATAAACACATAATCTTACAAATACTATTTCTTTTGTTGCAGATTCTGCACTTTACACTTTACGAAATACAAGACCTAACCACTAATGGAGTCTCCCGCGGAACACCTGGCTGAGACATTTCGATATTACTCCGTCTTCCTCCACGCTGCCCGAGACTCACCAAACGTTGCCGTGGACGATCAACACGAAAGACAATGGTTGAGTATGAGGATTACCTAACTTGACTTAAAACACAAGGCAACGACTCTAGCTGGCCATCTATCTTCTCGGCACACCCCCCATGACATCAGAACAAATTTTGCAGCCCTGCCCATTGTTTACCGACAAGAAGTAGCATTTGGCAACAACCAGTGTCTTTCCACGAGTAGCTGTACAGAAGTGCTCAGACTCTCAAGTCAACTGCTGCCTTCGTTAGAGTAATTGAATTCAAGGTCTGAAGACGACCAAGGAAGATCTATTTTCTTGACATTTTTCGCGCCAGCCGAAGCACATCAGTACAAGTACAGTCAACCTCCCTCAAGATGACTTCAGGAAAAAACGTTGCATGATCTTGCAGTAGGAGTTTATGTATCAGTTTACTTGCATGATGAGGTTGCTATCCTCATGCACAACTCTATTTAGTCACTCCTTTCAATACATGCATGGAGTTCAATCAATCAAATCAGAACAAAAAGGCATAGCTTCAAATTAAATAAAGAAAGGTCAAGATTGGATATTTGGAAATATTTCTTTAGTCAGAGAGGGGTGAATGCTTGGAATGCATTTCCAAGGAAGTGATGTAAGCAGAGGCAGTTGATGCATTTAAGAATACATTGGATGCGCATAGCTTATTGAGCAAGGAAATGTAAATGAAACTGGTTGCGTACAGACTCTGCATAGTCTTCTAAACCAGTATAAAGACGATAAGTTTAGTTAAATCAAGATCACTCATCTCTTTTTGTTGAAGCACAGGTCCAGCATTGTATTTGACTTACCAAAACCAGCTTTTAGGAAAGACTTTTTCTAGTTATTTGCAGTAGGGTAGCGATAATTTCTACATTTTGAGATTGCCACATCCATGGACAACTCTTAGTCCTCGCGTTCAACATGCAATGATTATTTTGGCCACTCAGGAGAAACACATACATAGCTCACCTTAAGATTGTTTGCCCTTGATCTACTGTGACAGTATTCTGTGGCGGTTATATTCTACCATTCTCAGTAAGGGACCCCGGATACACTATGGGAGGTCATGTTATTGATAGATTTGAAACAAGCAGCGATAACGATAGAAAAGATATGAATTTGGAATTGCATGTGTTAAGCTTTTATAGAAGTGTTCATACGTGGTTGCGAAGTTTCGATGGCTCACAAACAAAACATGTCTGTGTTCAGATTCCTGATCTGACTGGGTCGTACACCTAATAAATTTCGTGCTGAATATGGTTTAACCAGGCTCTAAAGTGCAAAACACAGAACAATATACTGCCTCTTAGGAACCACGGTAAACGAAGTAAAAAAAAGAAATATAGCTTTTTAGTGTTTTCTCCAGTATCGCATTCTGTTTTTTTATTAAATGGCTTGCTGGCTTAGGGTCGTTCGTTCTCAATCTTGCACCACCAAGCCCTGATGTGGCTTAAGTAGCAGAATGTTGTCCAGAGAACGGAATGCAAATGTGCTGATCGGTGTGGACTGCACAGAACACGGCCAGGCACTTGAGCATCCGTGGTCAACCACTGCACGCGAGCTCATATCCAGTCGTCCTGACTTGTCTTGCCACTGGTTAAAGTTGGACTCGAGCGAGAGAGTGTGGTCGACAAACTGCGCAACCCTTTCTCACTTAAAGGAAATTCATCGCGCAAGTCATTCTCTTTTCATGTATCCAGTACTAACACAGTCGAGTCATGTGACGACGGGCGAGAAGAGAGCGTAGGTCCACTGACAAGCTAAACTACAGTCAAAAAGCTGCGTCAGTTGCGGGACACCTTGCTGAGCAATAAAGCGGCTGAGGTACATGGATTTGCTGACAATCATGATCACCGTCTCGCTAAGCAAACTTTCTCTGCTTTCACTGACTGCGAATATGCAGTTCCCATCTTCCCACCCATCCACAACCCGGATTTACAGAATACTCGACTGGATGGACTGGCTGGGTGCAAAAAGTAAAGGCTCGTGATGGACGAAAAACATTGTGTTTGACCCTGACGCAACGTCCTGGGCAATATGGTGTGCTTGACCGGACTAGCGTCTCAGTTACCCACAGATATTATCTTAAATATCACTAACCTCTAGCTGATTGCTAGCATAACCGGCACTTCTGAAATTATGCAATGATGTTTATAAATGAAAATAGTATTTGCTAGATCTCCGTCAACAATAAAGTCACATATATTTTTGTATACCATAACAAGCATTATTACATAGCACAAAAAATCGCTCACTTTCATCTTTATCATCATTATTATCATCATCATCATCATCTTCATCATCATCATCATCATGTTGCATGTCATTTGCAGAAAATCACTTTCACAACAAACGATCTGTAACTCGATCTCTAGCCAGAAGTATCGCCTCTATCGTTGTCATCGTCATGACCTCCGTGATGTCTTGTTTCCATCTTTTCATCGGTCTGCTTCAGCCCCGCTTTTCAAACACCAAACCCTCCTGTATCGTTCTTTCTAGGTCAGTATGGCGTTTGATGTGGTCAAACTATTATACAGCAAAACAAGTGGTAATTTTCACAGACGACCTAGCAGTGTAATGGCCCTCAAGAGCCCAGTGCTTAAAAAAAAAGCAGTCCAATGGACACCAGCCCACTGAGACATACCAGGCAACGGGGAGGTTGACAGGCTCGCCAGAGAGCGAGGAATGCTGCAGCAGAGTGATACAGACATCACATACAATGAAACTAAAGCATTCATCAGAACAACGTACAGTGCAAAATGGAAAATTGGATCACATTGGCCACATAGAAAACGATGCCTACCATCAACTCTCCAGGCGAGACCAGGTGATCATTTTCCGGCTACGCACAGGTCACAACAGACTCAGATGCCATCTGTACAATAAGTTCAAGATTGGCACTACAGAAATTTGTGCCTGCGGCACAGCCCCCATGAAGGCATAATATATTTTGCAGTCCTGCCCGCTGTATACCGACAAAAGAAGTAACAATTGGCAACAGCCAGTGTCCTTCCACGAGAAGCTGTACGGAAGCGTACAGAGCCTTGAGTCGACTGCTGCCTTTGTTAAAATCATTGAAGCTGAGGTCTGAAGATAAACGAAGAAGCAGAAGAAACTATTTTAGCTTTCGAGACAAGATGTTGTTTACTAACCAATTTTGCTTGAAATTAATTAGGATCTATAGTATATATATATATATATATATATATATATATATATATATATATATATATATATATATATATATATATATATATATATATATATATATATATATATATATATCTTTATCTATATCTCAAGCAGATGTGGATATATTGAGATCGGATGTAGATAAAATTCGAGAGTGGTTTGTAGGTTCGCAAATGGAGTTTAATGTAGATACATGTACAGTCATCCACATGGGTAGATCCAATATGAAACATAATTACAGAATGGGAGAGAACAATATTAGAAAGATAGATAAGGAAATGGACTTAGAAGTTATACTAGATCATACAGGTAAGGTGAGTGAGCAAGTTCAGGTAGCAATTAAAAAGGCAAATGCAATGTTATGTATGATAAACATAAATACTAAACATAGGAGCAAGGAAGTGATAGTCAAACTGTATAAAGCATTAGTTAGACCTAGATTGGAGTTATGCGTACAGGCGTGGAGTCATTATCATAGAGGGGATACAAACATGCTGGAAAGAATTCAAAAAAGAGCGACAACGCTGATAGTGGGATTGCAGAATTACAGTTATGAGGAAAAACCGGCCTACAGTGTCTAGAAGAGAATAATTCGTAGTGACTTAATACAGGCTTATAAGATGATCAGAGGAATGGATAAATTAGACTATAACAAGTTATAAAAAAAATACAGCCACCACATATAACAAGAGGGCATAGTTACACATTAACTAAAGAGAGGTCCAGATTCGATATTAGGAAATATTTTTTTAATTAGAGAGTGGTGAATGCTTGGAATGCATTGCCAAAGGAAATAGTGGAAGGAAGGACAGTTAATGCATTTAAGAATAAATTGGATGCGCATAGCTTTTAGAGCAAGGTGATGAAATGAAACTGTATGTATACAGATTCTGCAGAGTCTTCTAAACCAGTTTAAGGACGTTAAGCTAAGTTAAGGATATCTGCATTTTTCCTTTTTGCTATCCATTTTATTTTGAGCACTTTTCTATAGTCCTTTAGTTCAAAAGATGCAATTCTTTTCTTAAGTGTTTGTGTGGGGGAGGGGGTCCATGTTTCACATCCGTATGTCTTCATCGGTATAATGCAAGTTCACAGAATAGTTATTTTCATTTTCTTAATGTTCTGTCATCAGTTTCTCATTTTATTGAACCTCTGCATTGCCGTAGCCATTGGCGCTTATAACTGAGCCGAGGTACTCAAAGCTTGTGACTTTCTCAATCTTCTGTTGTTCTAAAATAACTTTATGTTTGGTCTTTGCCTTGCCTGTGATCGTTATCTTGGTTGTACTTTAAATTCAGGTATAGATTTTGGACTTCGTTGAGTTGTGTTTACGCTCATCAGTACTTTTACATTTCGCTAGTTGTTAAACCCACCGGGCTAGATCGCACGTGGACACAGTTCTGGTGTGAACAGACTATCTACAATAGCAGTTAGTAAACTAGCATTATCTTGTAAAGCGCGCTATGCAAGTTTTCATTCCATTTCCAACAATATATCTCTGCAAAAATGGATTTTCGACATTTGTAGCATAAAAGAAAAACAAATCGAAACAAATTAGATGTCTAACATGGCAAACGTGTGGTTTGTACAACACAACAGTTGAATCCTCTTCGAGAAAGAGAAACAACAAGCCTTCACGCGGTCAGCATTTCTTGATCTTTGTGACCCGTTTCTCAGCCTTGCATATATACGCAGCACGTTCATTCAAACAATAATGAAATTAACTTTCTTCTATATTAAATGTATTGTATTTCTATTGAAATTGTTAAGAAAGACACATATATCACATGTACTTTTGTGTTTGTTTTTTAACTATTTCTATATAACTGGTTCTTTGCTATTGTATTTTATGTATTTAAAAACATTATTCCGAGAAGGGGTACGTGACATCTACAGTTAACATCATTTGCTGAATAATAATGATCCCCAATGGACAGCCGCGTGCGGTAAACACCTTTCATTTTTTTGGCTAAAGAGAAATACTCTCCATTTAATGTACAATATGTAACTAAGTTAACGTCTTTATACGGGTTGAGAAGACTACCTATTTATACTGGTTTAGACGATTATGTCTTTCTACTCGCTTAGAAGACTGAAACTTTATACTGGTTTAGAAGACTGTGTCTTTATCTTGGTTTATAAGACGATGTCTTTATACTGGTTTAGAAGACGATGTCTTTATACTGCCTTAGAATGACTATATCTTTATACTGGTTTAGAAGACTACGTGTTTATACCGGCTTAGAAAACTATGCAGAGTCTGTAAACAACCAGTTTCATTTACATTTCCTAACTCTAAAAGCTATGTGCATCCAATCTATTCTGAAATGCATTAATTGTTCCAGCCTAAAACTACTTCATATGGCAATACATTCCAAGCATTCACCACTGTACAGCTTATGTAGCTTACCAGTAACACTTTTACCGGTAACAGTTCTCGCAGTTTAGCTCACTTTAAATTCAACCGATGCACAAAATTGAGAAATGGAATACCTCTGCCCCTCCTTTATGTGTTGTGTTTGTTACAGACCCGTCGGTGTATGCATGGGTCCAGTCCATGCTTGGATAGTTTTTCGTTATGTACCTCAGGGTTATGTCTCTTCTTTCTTTTTCAGTCTGGCTGTTCTTGTTTCAAATATCTGGTATATTTTCTACCACCTCCGGAATGATATGCTGCTTCCAGGTAGGTTTGCGTACAGTAGGGATGGGGTTTGGTGTTAATGTGTTCATAGTGTCTTCGCTCATCTTTGCTTT
Source organism: Ariolimax columbianus (assembly GCA_036924085.1). Classification (NCBI taxonomy): domain Eukaryota; kingdom Metazoa; phylum Mollusca; class Gastropoda; order Stylommatophora; family Arionidae; genus Ariolimax; species Ariolimax columbianus. The sequence goes on from JAVGWX010000004.1 coordinate 55,041,072, forward strand.
GGCTTTTTCTGCAAAGTTTCTTCGCTTTAGTTTCCCATTTCCAAATCTATTTAGTCTCTGATGCATTGGGTGGTCTGTCAGTCTTCTGAGTTTCTCTACTTGCTGCTGGGCTCTGCAGTCTCTTCTGTCGGTCAAGGATTGCAGATTTCTAATCTTTTCCAGTTCTACAATTGGCGTTGACTTCATGCCTGCTGTTATAACTCTCATGGCTTGGTTTGAAGTTTGCTAATTGTATCAAAGTTCGCCTTTGTTGCTGTTGCTCATGCCGCAATGCCATACTCGAGAACTGGTCTCACTCTTCCAGTGTACAGTTTCGTCTGTTCCCCAGCTTGTGCCAGTTAGTTTCCTCATGATTGCCATTCTTTGTCTGGCTCTCATTCGGTTTCTCTCGATCTGACTTTTCCATGTCATGCACCGATCAAATGTGACTCCCAGGTAGTTTTGGTTGCCATTTGCCCGCAGATATTTGCCGCTAAGACTTATTTTGGTGTTCTGGAGTTTGTTTGAAAGCGAGAATATCGTACATGTTGTTTTTTCCTCATTTATTTTGACCAGCCATGTGTTCGCCCACTCCTCCAACGATGTTAGGGCCTGCTGCATCCGATTGCTTGCTATGGTGAGATTTTTTTCAGACGTCCACATAGCCAGATCGTCTGCAAACATGGAGCTGTGGACTCTTCTTGGTAGATTCTCTGTGATGTTGTTTATATACACCAGGAAAGGTGTTGGTGACAGTACTCCCCTTTGGTGTACTCCCTGCTCAAGTGTCACCTTTTTGCTCATCTGCTATTGTACTTGAACTATGGATGTTCTGTTTTCGAGGTAGTCGCTGATCCATCTGTACATTTTCCCACAAACTTCACTTCTTCGTAGCTTGACTTTAAGTCACTTTATCCACACCTTGTCAAATGCCTTCTCTAAATCCACCCAAATCGCTACTGTGTGTTTTTTCTCCTGGTAAGCATCATCTATTAACTGGGCTATGAGAGTGATCTGGTCCTCAGTGGATCTGTGCTGTCTAAAGCCTGCTTGCTGTGGAATTAGTATGTGTTTTTCTTCCAGATGCCACATCAGTCTGGTGTTTATCATACGTTCCATCAGTTTACCTACACAGCTCAGTAGACTGATAGGCCTGTATCCATTTGGATCTGTTCTATCTTTTTCTTTCTTTGGTACTGGTATAAGTACAGCGTCTTTTCATGTCTGAGGTACAATTCCCCTTTTCCAGCTTTGGTTCAGGACTGATAGTAACTTCCTCTTTGCTGTTTGGCCCAACTCCATCAGCATTTCGTGTTACCCCATCTTTTCCGGGCGATTTCTTTTTCTCATGGTTTTCTCATCGAGTTCTCATAGCCACTTCCTTTTTATTCATTGTTAGTATTGCCATCATGTGCTCCTTTGGTGCCATATTGATGTTGTCGTGGCTCTTTTGTTCTTCCTTATTGTCTGTGTGCCTGTCTGTAGGGACATCAGTGTGGTTTGCTCTGGCATAGTGTTCGTTCTATAAAGGCGTTTGATGCTTTTTTTTCCAGTAAGCATTTTGTCGCCATACTTGATGGTAATTTGTTTATTGGATGGTGTTTCGTCATTCATGGCTCTGACTAACTTCCATAGTTTGTTCTCTTCTTTATATAAATTGAGGCTTTCTGTTTTATTTGTCCAGCTGTCTCTTGTTATATGGTTTAGTGTTCTTTTGTATTTCGCCGTGATAGCCTTGAGGGCGATATTTGCCTCCATAGATTGTTCTCTCTCTGCCATGTTCCTAGCATTTGAGACTTCGTCTTCCGCTTCCTGCAATTCATCATTCCAATATGGCTTGTAGTTTTTCCTTGCTCCTCTTGGGATGGTTTCGGTGGCTGCTTGCATTATTGCTTTGCTTAGGCTTTCCACCATATGTTTCATATTGTTATTCCATGTGTTGATGGTTTCACATAGCCGATCTGTCAGAATTGCAAATCTGTCCCAGTCGGATCGTTTATAGTTCCAACGTGGGAGCGCTTTTATTTCCTGTGGGCCTACTTCCATATCAATTTCTAGCCTAATTGGCCTTTTGTCGCTACCTGCAAATTGGTTGAGCACCTGGCCGTCTATTTTGTGGTGAATATCAACTGTGGAAAAGGCCAAGTCTGGAGTAGAGGTGGTATGCCATGTTCTAGAATAGAAGATAGGGCTGTCCTCCAGCCTATTGTAAAGATAGAGATTTGTGTCTATCTCCCAGTCTTCCACTTCATCTCCTCTGTTGTCTGTGTCCGAATATCCCCATCTCTCCGAGTGGCTGTTGAAGTCTCCAACTACTAGGCAGCTGGAGTTCTTGATTTCCATACTCGAGAGGGACAGGTCTTTGATGGGTGGGCCATACAGGTTGAAGATGTGGATCTTCGTTTCTTATGTCATTATGTCGAGTCCTACAATTTCTGCTTGTCCAGTGTGATTGACAGCTACCGCGCTCCTCGGTATGCAGTTACGTGTTAGTATCAGAACCCTTCCTTTGTCAAGACTGTAACATGCTAAAGCAACTGCGTTGTGAATACTGACCCACGGAGATGAACCCACACATACACACTTTTGTGAGCGTCTTGAAGAACTCCCCACCACAGTAGACGTTGTCCATAGAACTGGCCTTTACGTGTAGACGTAATACAATTGTCGGTGAGCTAGAAAAGGAAGGAAAAGAAGAAGAAAAAGAAGAAGAAGTAAAGAATGAAGAAGAAAATAGAGAAGAAGAAGTAGAAGAAGAAGAAGAATAAGAAGAAGAAGAAGAAGAAGAAGAAAAAAAAAGAAGACGAACAAGAAGAGAAAGAAGAAGAAAAGGAAGAGAAAGAAAAAGAAGATAAACATGAGTAAATAGTACTACCTGATATTGCCCGAAGAAGATTTGAATGTTTAAATGAAGTATATCGTTAAAAAGCAACTAATCTGATTGGCAAACATCCGGCTAGTCTCTAAACCCTGATCTATGGGTGAGAGAGCTGGAGTGTGTACGCCAAACACGCCAGGAGGTTGAATAATTTCTACATGACACATACTCCAAATTGGCTACAAGACCACATCACAAATAACCATACTCTTTTCATTACTACTACACTATTCATACACTTTTGTAGAAAGTTAAAGTGAGATAGACTGGCCAAGTTTCTCGAATGTCAAGTCAAAGGTTCAAAAAAAAACTACTGTTTAGCGAGCTTAGGCAGCAAGGCGATCACCTGGACGTCAATAAAAGCGATTCAGTGAATCCTGGCAGTAAATCGTTTAGCCTGAAAAAGGCGAGACCAAAAAGAGCCTTGCATGCAGTTAGCGAGGGTGGAAGTATAGAGTAGAGACAAAACCAGCACCAGCTGGTGTTGGCTTAATCTGTCATGCACGCATCCGCCCACAGACTTAAGGGCGCAGCATGACACATGATGATGTTGGTTATTCTCATCGACGGCGATAAGCCCATTATTATTGTCATGATCATATTTCTTCAAAATCAAGTAAATACTGGATCAAGATGGTGAGCAGCGCATGAGCTGCAGCGGTCATCGAGCCATAGCTGACTGATAGCGTAAGGGCTAGCGAACCGGAGCTGCCAAGGCCGTTCTACACGTCCGCGCAGTATTCTAGAAAACAGGCTGCAACAGAGCAGACTGGTTAAGGAGAAGGGATCGAAGAGGGAATGCTAACCCGGTACTCAAAAAATGCTTGCTGAAGTAGGATGTGTTGGACCGAAAGGTGCAAATATCGACATAACGCATTCCGTTCTCTGGATTGCGTTCTGCTACTTAGGCCCGTGTCAGGGTTTGGTAGCGGGATATGGAGAACAAACGAAGCCAAGCCAAGACAAGTAAATACATTTAATATTCATCAGTTTATTGGCGTCTCAGTCACTGATCATCATGCGCCTGGCGCCCTGGCGAAGTTTGCCCAGCTCTGTCTCCCGTATTTCGACACAGTCTGCTATGGTAGCAAACGCCGGTACGTGAGTGGCAGTCCCTGTCGCAGATCGTACAACGGGGCTGAGGAGGCTGACTTGCCGGGGTGTTCGCCGATCTTTTCAGTCGTGCCCATTTCTCTGGTTCCAGATGGCCTCTACAAGCGTCGGCAACTACTGTGCACCTCCCAACTGAATGTCTGCAATCGACTCAATCCTGAGCTTTCGGCTTGGATGTCGCATGACGTCATGTTTATCTTGTATACGTACTTGAATCGCGGTGTGGGGTAGTCGATTCCTTTAGCTGCAGTGATCAGTTGTCCATAAAATATATCCTATAACAGCCTTTACAATGTATGTAAATATACACTCGCGAGCATACGACTACTCTAAGACAGATGTACAGAAGATGAAAGATACAGACAGCCACATAAACTGGAAAGATATTGTCAGAGGTACAGACGTTGAATAAGAGGCAGAGTGTTTCAAAACACTTTTAGAACAACTAAAAGTCGAATATGTTCCATGTATGGAGGTAAACACCAATCATAAAAGTGGATTACTAGATTTGTAGCTAAATGTACAAGAGCTTAAAATAAAGCCTGGACAAAGTGTATAAAGGCAAGTAAATCAAAAGAAATATATTTAAAATATTTGGACAAGCAAAACATAGCTCAGAAAGTAAGTAAAGCAGCAAAATAGACTTCGAAAAAAACTTACTAATAGGATCAAGACTGATGGTAAAAGCTTCTTTTCTAATGTTAGAAATAAACAAAGACCTAAAGACAAGGTAGGCTTTCTCATAAACAGTACAGTGACAATACGCAGAGAAAATAGGGAGATAGCTTATCTAATAAATCAATACTTTGGCACAGTCTATACAAAAGAACACTCCTCCAAGATACCAGAGCCTATACCTATTTTCAAATGTCAAATGAATATAGTGCGATTAAAATCATTCTGTCTTACGGAGGAAATGGTTCTAAAAAGATTGGAAGGATTAAAAGTGGATAAATGTACAGATCAAGATGGTATCCATTCATCAATGCTATTTGAAGTATAGACTAACTAGTTAAACCATTGGCTATATTATTTTCTCAATCACTTGCAAAATGGATTGTTCCAAGAGATTGGAAAGATGCAGGAGTGATTCCCTTATTCAAAATGGGAAAGAAATCAGATCCAGCTAATTAAGTAAGTTTAACGAGCATAGTCTGTAAAATGTTAGAGTCAATAATGAAAGAAAATATTGTAATGCATCTAGACAGGTTAAATCTAATCAGAAATAGTTAGCATGGGTTTACTAGAGGGATACCGTGCTTAAAAAATCTATTGGAGTGCATGGAGGTGATTACTAAAATCATAGATAAGGGAGAACCAGTGGATGTTATTTATTTAGATTTTACAAAGGCTTTTTATATAGTACCTCATCAACGATTATTTAAAAAGTTACAATCACATGGGATAGATGGGCAGGTTGCCGAATGGATTGAAAGTTGGTTAACGGGAAGAAGACAGCGATTGGCATAAATAAGGGGTACTCTGAGTGGTGTGAAGTAAAAAATGGAACAAAATTACAGAATGGGCGAGAAAAATACTAGAATGATAGATAACGAAAGGGACATAGGGGTAATAATAGAGCATACAGGTAAGGTGCGTTAGCAAGTCCAGGTAGCAGTGAATAAATCAAATGCAACGTTAGGTATGATAAAAAAAAAGAAATATTAAACATAGGAGTAATGAGGTGGTTGACAAACTATATAAAGCATTAGTTAGACCTAGATCGGAGTACTGTGTACAGGTGTGGAGTCCTTATCGTAGAAGAGCTATAAATATGCTGGAAAGGATACAAAGAATAGCGACAAAACTGATAGTGGGATTCCAGAATTACAGTTACGAGGAAAGACTCAGAAAAACCGGCCGTTAGTGTCTAGAAAAGAGAACAATTAAACGTGACTTAATCTAAGTTGATAAGATAATCACAGGAAAAGTTAAATTAGACTATACATTTTTTTTCAAAATACTAGCACCAGCGAGAACAAGAGGGCACAGATACAATTTAATAAGGAAAGGTCCAAATTGGACACAGGACATTTTTTTTTATTCAGACAGTGGTGAATGCTTGGAATGCTTTGCCCCAGGAAATAGTGGAGGCAGAGACAGTTAATGCATTTAAGAATAAATATGATGTACATAGTTATTAGAGCAGGGTAATGCAAATGGGACTGGTTGTCTACAGACTCTGATGAGTTTTCTAAACCAATATAAAAACGTTATGTTAAGTTAAGTTATGCCGTGTTTGTTAGCTTACTCAGAACGTTTTATGATTGTGCTAACTTTTTGTTTCATCGCTCCACATTGTTCTTTGTAGGACAATGTGCGATCCATTGTAATTCCTAGGTACTTAGGTGTATCTTTATGTTTAAGTTTATGCCCCTGCCAACTAATCTTTCAAACTCTCAAGGCTATTCTTACATCCTGTTGCAGCCCGCCACTTAACGTCTTTTACAGGACGCACACAAAATTAATCTTACATATTACGGGCATTCTACAACCACAATAAATACAACAACAATAACAACAACATGTTGTTATGGCTTTTGAAGTCATGATACTGCCTATTTCATTCTTATAAACTATGCAGGAGGAATGATTTCAAGAAATGCTATGTCGGCATAGATAAAGTCACACACTAACTCTAACCATTTTCATAAAGCTGTAGAAACTGATTCACATTTCTAATCGTGTTTACTTACTCTCAACTCTGTCAAATGATATCCTCATTAATAACTAAACCTGTACGTCGCTAAGTGTCATTGAAGGAAATGTGGCGACTACATGAGTTGGCCACCCCACCTCATAAAAAGCTGAGGCCTAGTACAGTGAAGTCTCTAACACTTAAACCTCGACATCAATGATTGCAAAAGGATTACCTTTTCCTTTTCATGTTAAAATCATTTACATCGAATACCAGTACCAAAGAAAGAAAAAGATAGAACAGATCCAAATTTGATACAGGCCTATCAGTCTACTGAGCTGTGTAGGTAAACTGATGGAGCGTATGATAAACATCAGACTGATGTGGCACCTGGAAGAAAAACACATATTAATTCCACAGAAAGCAGGATTAAGACAACACAGATCCACTGAGGATCAGATCACTCTCATAGCGCAGAAAATAGAGAATGCTTACCAGGAGAAAAAGCATACAGTAGCGGTTTGGGTGGATCTAGAGAAGGCATTTGACAAGGTGGGGAAAGAGGGACTTAAAGTCAAGCTATAAAGAAGTGAAGTATATGGACAAATGTACAGATTGATCAGCCACTATTTCGAAAACAGAACAGCCAGAGTTCAAGTACAAGGGAAGATCAGCAAAAATGTGACACTGCAGCAGGGAGTACCCCAAGGGGGATTACTGTCACCCACACTTTTTTCTGGTGTATATAAACAACATAACAGAGAATATATTAAGAAGAGTCCACAGCTCCATGTTTGCAGACGATCTGGCTTTGTGGACCACTGAAGACAATCTCACCATAGCAAACAATCGGATGCAGCAGGCCCTAACATCGCTGGAGTAGTGGATAGGAGGCAGACAGACTGGCTAAAGAAGGTGCAAGGCTACCACAACCAGATTCTAGTGTGACCTACGAAGAGTTCAAAAGGTTTATTAGGGCCAGATACATGGCCAAATGGGAAACAGAGCATACTGGCTACACAACAAATGATGCCTACTACCAGTTGAACAGAAGAGAGCAGGTCGTGGTCTTCAGACTCCGCACATGCCACAACAGATTGAGGTACCATCTATTCAATAAACTGAAGAAAGGTGGTACTGACGAATGCACCTGTGGTACAGGGAAAATGACCGCGGAACATCTGCTGCAAAATTGCCCGACATACGAGAACCAGAGAAAGCACATGTGGCCATCACCAGTGGCAACACTAGACAAGCCCTATGGCAGTGTCGACAGCCTCAGGATGACAGCTGCCTTCTTCGAAAAAATTCAAGTTGACGTCTGACAGCGTACGAAGAAGAAGATTTACTTCGAATTGTTTTTAACACCTGCACAAATTAACAGTCATCTAACAATATTCATATTTCTGTTTTTCATCCTCTCTCTCTTTCTCTCTCTCTACTTTGGTCTTCTTGTTTCTCTGTACTCTCAGCAATCAATGCTGACTACAAACTAATGTGTGACAAATATGAACTGATGTGATCATATAAGACATTCCAATGTACACCGCCCACTACCAGTTAAAGGCCAACACAAAATACAGAAGGGATTGAAGCTCACGAGCAAAAACATGCATTTAGAACGTGCCAACCGTAGCGACAATCCGCCCAAGAAACTGTTCATTATGTCAAGGAAAGAATGTCAGAATACAAACACAGCCAACGTGCTGTTTACATTCATGGATACATCGAGTAATACAAATATACTGTAGTCGGAGATGCTGTGGTAGAAACTTCTCTATAAGAGGTTTTTGCTTTTATCAGATGTTGGTAGCCAGTTCCCTTCCTCGATGTCTTGGCTTACAATATCACTGATATATAAATTTATTTTTATTACCGCCAGGGATGAGGTACTAGAATCTTCATTGTTCTGATACACACACGAGTCCATAAACTGGTCAATACGACATGATACCGCACAAAGGACAACGGTCTGGGGTAGAAAAGGGCAAGTCTTCGTCACGGAATCCAGAAATTGAAACCTTTAATCAAACCAAAAACTTCAGGTTTTGTGAAAACCAATTCCTGTTCCTCTATCATTTCTCCTAACAGTAAATCCGGTACTCGTTTAAAGCTGGTTTGGATGGAACAACTTGCAGCCGGAAAGAAGCAGCCACTCTACCAACGTCGTATCCTACGCTCTACATGTACATATAGTGTGATCTTATGTTTCCTCTAATAACATGTCTTAATGGGAATCACACCTTTTCTTCTGCTTATCTCACGGAATAATCATTCCTTCATGGTTGTTTGCTTAAATATCTATCTTATTGTTCTATTGTAGGTCAATGGCCAATGTTTTGTTATTATTATTGTCATGATTATTATCATCATCATCCTCATCATCTTCTATCAACTTGTGTCATTAGAAGGCGTGGAAGGGGGTGTAGTATTATGTCGTTGCCATCTTCGTCGCCGATGTTGTTGACATCCAGTGTTTCTTTAAACATAGCGAGGGACATAACCAAACAAATACAAAAAATATATAATTAAGAGTTATCCCATCATAAAAAATTTGCGTGAGAGATTCTGGCTTGGGCGTCTCCCCTCTTTATCCAGGTTACAAACCTTAGAACGAGTGAGCTATGGCCCTACACCAGAACCACATGGACGTGTACATTGGCATCTGTACACTGAAGGCGATAGGTGTTAATTATCCACCCGACCAAATTTCTCACGCTTGTTGTCGTCCTCGTGCACGACATATGGGGAGGAACAGCTCGCGACCCCGGGCGCTCGTCGGCGACGATTGTGACAGCAAAGCCGTGCTTATCACAAGAGCTGAACCTTGAACCGTGACCGGCGTCGAAGTCATGGAGCGAACTAGACAAGTAACTGGCAGAAGACAACACTGGCTGCTCCTGTAGCTGTTAATAGTAAGGTTAGAGTTAGCATATATGCTGATGCCTGTTTAAGTTAGCTCTGTTGTGGTGACAGCGACTCGCATATTGTTTTTAAAATGAATTTAATAATATTCATAAAATGCAAAAAAATGTTAAAACTTTCCGAAAGGTAAATTTCGTATGGTATGCTCCATTATACGCAACCTTAACTATTATAAGTATTTGCTTTATTTTCATGTAATTATTAAATGATTTATATTATTGTAGTGCATGTATTACATCCCTTTCTTTTGAATACATTGCCCTTATGACGAAGTAATCATTGTCCGTGTAAATACAGTTCACTACTAGGCCGTGAAACTGTTATCTAGCTAATCGAAGATCCTGTGCTGAAAGTTGTTTATGGTTAAGCGTGCTTATATCCCGTGTGTGCTACTTTAAAATTGTTCAAGCTTGGATATGTAAATACAAATGTATGTAGACTTTTATGTTATAAATTTCTCAAACATACCATCTATAGATTGTTAATCTCATTGTACATATCCACATTTTAAACTGTATATTTTTTAGAACAGGACACCCATTACCATCATTTTAATAACACTAGCCATATGGAATCTTGCATGTTTACTGCTGGCTGAATATATGTAGACATAATATTCATAATGTGGCATAAGAAATACGTAAACATTAAATTGAACCTTATTCCAGTGTGTGTTTGTTTCTTGTTTATTTCTTTATTTCACAAGACGCATAAGTTGCCATATTAACAAATGTAAACAAACAGATATTAAAGTACACATTCCTAAAGCCCAGGTATTGATAAAATTGCTCTATGCTGTCACTCTGTGTATTTATGATCTATTCGAATACTGACACTATTAACATACACCAAATTGAAAGCATGGTAGTAATACATATCTCATTATTTTAAACAAACATTTTTTTACGAATGCACATATTTCTTTACGTTTGTGTGTGCGTGTGTGTACAACTGTGTAAAACCCTACAGTATTGACATATTTCCAAAACTACTTATTACGTACTGTTCATACTGGCATTATAAATGCAGCTCTAGAATTGATTGCGAAACACCTTCGATTGGTTCTGTTGTTGTTGATTCCTCCATTAAGCAAATACATACACAGAAGTCGTTTAGCTTGTTTGAAAAGGCCAGTCTTTGCAAACCGTTAAAGGGTTTGAGAGTTGATAATGCAATTGTGGTTAACATGTGGGTAGTAGGATTATATGTACGAACGTAAATATTGCTGTGTCACTGTGTGTGTTAACATAAGGATAGCAAGATACTGTGTAGAAGATTAAAGCTTGGTGTCATTCTGTTAATATGTTGACAGTGAGAAAGTATGTAGGACATTAAAGCTCTGCGTTAGACTGCTAACAAGCTTGCGGTTGGTGTGCTAACATGTGAATAGTAACATATCATGAAGAAGATTAAAGATTGGTGTCAATCTGCTAATATGTTGATAGTGAGATACTATGTAGGACATCAAAGCTCTGTGTTAGACTGCTAACAAGCTTGCAGTTGTGTGCTAACATGTTAATAGTAAAATATCATGTAGAAGATTCAAGATTGGTGTCAATCTGCTAATATGTTGATAGTGAGATACTATGTAGGACATCAAAGCTCTGCATTAGACTGCTAACAAGCTTGCGGTTGGTGTGCTAACATGTGAATAGTAAAATATCATGTAGAAGATTAAAGCTTGGTGTCAATCTGCTAATATGATGATAGTGAGATACTATGTAGGACATTAAAGCTGAGTGTTAGTCTACTAACATGTGGATAGTAAGATATTTTCAAGACAGTAAATCTCCAAGTTGGTTTGCATCTGTTGATTTGTAAATAGTGAGACCTTATGTAAGAGATTTAAGCTCAGTATCTGACTCCTAATATTTGGATAGCAAGATAATATGTACACCATTAAATCTTAGTGTCTATCTGTTAATATGTAGATAAAGAGATAATATGTAGGACATTAAAACTCAATTTTGGTCCTCTAGCGTGCACAAATTCTTTATTCCTCTTTGCGTTCAGGATCCTTTGGTCATGTTATATCTGCAAGCCAGTAATCATGATGCAGTCCATAATCTTTACCAGGAAATAGCTGCTGCACCATAGCTTTTGCCTCAGCTCTGCATTCTGTGGTATCTCATTTCACTAAAACACAGTGAAAGTAAAATGCTATGTAGAACACACATTTTGGTGTTGGTCTGTTAATTTATGGATTGTAGGTACTATGTAAGACTGTAAAATTTCATGGCGATCTACATATGTTGCCATATGGATAGTAAAGTAATATGTAAGGTATCCAATCCTAGTTATTGGTCAGTTATCAAATGGATTGTAAGATAATATTTAGGGTATCAAATCTTAGTGCTGGTCTGTTAACATGTGGAGGGTAAGATAATATGTAGGGTATCAAATCTCGGTTCTGGTCTGTTAACATGTGAATGGTAAGATAATATTTAGTGTAGCAAATCGTGGTGCTGGTCTGTCGACATGTGGATGGTAAGATAGTATGTATAACAGTAAAGCTAAGTGTTCTTCTGGCATGGGGATTCAAAAAATAAAAATGTAGGGCATTGAAGCACAGTGTGGATCTATTAACATGTGATTAGTAGTATAATATGTACAACAGTTTGTTGAGAGGTGGAAAGTAAGATACTATGTGGGACAGTAGAGTTTGTTGTCCGTCTACTTCTTTTGTCCTGTGAATATCAAGATAATATAAAGGACATTGAACCACGGCGTGATTCTGTTTGCACTGTGATAGTCAGATAAAATAATTAAGTCTATTGCATCTCTTTTTGGGGGGAAAGGAATATACTTTTATTTTGGCGATAAGGCTCAGTGTGGGTTTGTTAATGTATTGATAGTAAAAATTTATTTAGAACATTACAGCTCGTTGTTGGTCTATTGACATGGGGACAGCAGGATGCTGTTTAGGAAATTTATTATTGGTTTCTGTTTGTTAACAAATGGAAGGTAAAACACTTAATAGGACAGAAAAGCTCAGTGTTGGTCAGTTAATACATGTGAACTGTAAGATATTGTGTAGGACACATGTTCTCAGTGTTGGTCTGTTAATACATGTGAACTGTAAGACATTGTGTAGGACACGTGTTCTCTGTGTTGGTCTGTAAACATGATGATTAGTAAGATATTATGTATGATATTACAGCTCAGTGTTGATGTTTTATCAAGGGGAAAGATAATATATACAGCTTTACATCTCGGCTGTTATGCGTTAACATTTGAATATTAAGAAAATATGTAGGACATGAAAGCTCACTGTTCGTATCCTAACAAGTGGATAGTACAATACTATGAGGTAAAGTAATGCTAGCTGTCATTCTGTTAACACGCGGATAGTAAGATACTATGTAGGACATTACTGCTCTGTGTTGGTATTTTGACCTGGGGATAGTAAGATTCTATAAAGGACATTACAGATCAGTGTTGGTCTGTTAACAAGCGGAGAGTAAGATACTATGTAGGACATTACTACTCAGTTTTGGTCTGTTTACCTGGGGGAAAAAATATACTATGTAGGACACCTATTCATGAGGTTGGTCTGTTCTCATGTGGATAGTGAGAAAATATATACATTATTTCTCAGTTGATGTATATTAACATGAGGATATCAAGAAATAAGTAGGACATGAAAGTTCACTGTCTGTGTGTTATGAAGTGGATAGTTTGATGTTATGTAGAAAAGTGAAGATTGCTTTCATTCTGTTATAACGTGTTGATAGTAAAACAATAGGTAGGACATTAAAGATTTGTGTCAGACTGCTATCTTTGTACAGAAATATAAAAAGTAGGTCATTTAAGCTTTGTGTTAGTATGTTAACTTTTGGACAGTAAGATTACATGTAGGAAAATTAAAAAATGGGAATGGTTTGTAAACATGCAAACAGTTTAATGCTACATAGGACAATAAAACTCAGTGTCTGTCTGCTAACAGTTGTTTAGTTAGATACTATGTACGTCATCTATGCCAAAAGCTCGGTTGTCGGCTATTAACATGCAAATTAGTTATGTACTATGTAGGACATTACAGCTTGTTGTCGGCCTGCTAAGATAGGGATAGGATGATACTTTACAGGACAATTATCTTGGTGTCCATCTGTTAATATACAGACAGTAAGATACTACCTAGGACCTTAAAGCTCAGTGTTAGGCTTCATCTTTTGTTATGCTGATACTAAGATACTATGTAAGAGATTAAAAATCAGATTTGGTCTGTTAAAGAGGTGTCAGTGAGATACTTTATAGGACCGTCAAGCTCAGTTTAGATGTCATCTGTACAACAAGTTCAAGATTGGTACTACAGACCTTCGTGCCTGCGACACAGCCCCCATGAAGGCAGAACATATTTTGAGCCTTTAGTCGATTGATGACTTCGTTAGAGTCATTGAAGTTGATGTCTGAAAACGAACGAAAAAGAAGAAGAAGAAATGAACCAGTCGAAGCTTCCCGTTGGATCCACTACTAGGGAATTGCATGTTTACATTCTGATTCGCATTATTCATTTATAGGTCTAGTGATATTGCGAGCTTAATATATGCGTAGCAAAATGCCCCCTTATCGCTATGTGCATTCACAAGCAAAAACAACTAGTATTCTCTGTATAAGCAACATATGTCCTCTAGCCCACTGTATGGACGGCGTACTACAGTAAACATCACGAATGATTCTGGATCTTTGGGTATGGCAATGACAAAAATAGGACCACTGCCCTATATAGAGCATGGCATAAGAGGCGACTAACTGTGTGACATGGCACAACACCGGCCATGCTTAGTTGGTTTGTTAAGAGCAGCATAGATGGCGCCTAACAGGTTGCGTGACAATATGGTCTAGTGTTTGAGTCTTTTAAGATGGACTCACAGATCTATGAACCAAACTTCTTGGCACTTGTCTTAACACAGCGGAGTAATAAGCTGCTCGAGCCTAACACGCTAAGCAGGAAATCCTCATCCCTCCTTTATCCAGCTCACACCACAGCTGGGACCTCCACAGGGTCATCTTCCATTGTAGAATTACAGGTCTACTAAGACTAAGATTAATATAAACACATAATCTTACAAATACTATTTCTTTTGTTGCAGATTCTGCACTTTACACTTTACGAAATACAAGACCTCACCACTAATGGAGTCTCCCGCGGAACACCTGGCTGAGACATTTCGATTCTACTCCGTCTTCCTCCACGCTGCCCGAGACTCACCAAACGTTGCCGTGGACGATCAACACGAAAGACAATGGTTGAGTATGAGGATTACCTAGCTTGACTTAAAACACAAGGCAACGACTCTAGCTGGCCATCTATCTTCTCGGCACACCCCCCATGACATCAGAACAAATTTTGCAGCCCTGCCCATTGTTTACCGACAAGAAGTAGCATTTGGCAACAACCAGTGTCCTTCCACGAGTAGCTGTACAGAAGTGCTCAGACTCTCAAGTCAACTGCTGCCTTCGCTAGAGTAATTGAATTCAAGGTCTGAAGACGAACAAGGAAGATCTATTTTCTTGACATTTTTCGCGCCAGCCGAAGCACATCAGTACAAGTACAGTCAACCTCCATCAAGATGACTTCAGGAAAAAACTTTGCATGATCTTGCAGTAGGAGTTTATGTATCAGTTTACTTGCATGATGAGGTTGCTATCCTCATGCACAACTCTATTTAGTCACGCCTTTCAATACATGCATGGAGTTCAATAAATCAAATCAGAACAAAAAGGCATATCTTCAAATTAAATAAAGAAAGGTCAAGATTGGATATTTGGAAATATTTCTTTAGTCAGAGAGGGGTGAATGCTTGGAATGCATTTCCAAGGAAGTGATGTAAGCAGAGGCAGTTGATGCATTTAAGAATACATTGGATGCGCATAGCTTATTGAGCAAGGAAATGTAAATGAAACTGCTTGCGTACAGACTCTGCATAGTCTTCTAAACCAGTATAAAGACGATAAGTTTAGTTAAATCAAGATCACTCATCTCTTTTTGTTGAAGCACAGGTCCAGCATTGTATTTGACTTACCAAAACCAGCTTTTAGGAAAGACTTTTTCTAGTTATTTGCAGTAGGGTAGCGATAATTTCTACATTTTGAGATTGCCACATCCATGGACAACTCTTAGTCCTCGCGTTCAACATGCAATGATTATTTTGGCCACTCAGGAGAAACACATACATAGCTCACCTTAAGATTGTTTGCCCTTGATCTACTGTGACAGTATTCTGTGGCGGTTATATTCTACCATTCTCAGTAAGGGACCCCGGATACACTATGGGAGGTCATGTTATTGATAGATTTGAAACAAGCAGCGATAACGAAAGAAAAGATATGAATTTGGAATTGCATGTGTTAAGCTTTTATAGAAGTGTTCATACGTGATTGCGAAGTTTCGATGGCTCACAAACAAAACATGTCTGTGTTCAGATTCCTGATCTGACTGGGTCGTACACCTAATAAATTTCGTGCTGAAAATGGTTTAACCAGGCTCTAAAGTGCAAAACACAGAACAATATACTGCCTCTTAGGAACCACGGTAAACGAAGTAAAAAAAAGAAATATAGCTTTTTAGTGTTTTCTCCAGTATCGCATTCTGTTTTTTTATTAAATGGCTTGCTGGCTTAGGGTCGTTCGTTCTCAATCTTGCACCACCAAGCCCTGATGTGGCTTAAGTAGCAGAATGTTGTCCAGAGAACGGAATGCAAATGTGCTGATCGGTGTGGACTGCACAGAACACGGCCAGGCACTTGAGCATCCGTGGTCAACCACTGCACCCGAGCTCATATCCAGTCGTCCTGACTTGTCTTGCCACTGGTTAAAGTTGGATTCGAGCGAGAGAGTGTGGTCGACAAACTGCGCAACCCTTCTCACTTAAAGGAAATTCATCGCGCAAGTCATTCTCTTTTCATGTATCCAGTACTAACACAGTCGAGTCCTGTGACGACGGGCGAGAAGAGAGCGTAGGTCCACTGACAAGCTAAACTACAGTCAAAAAGCTGCGTCAGTTGCGGGACACCTTGCTGAGCAATAAAGCGGCTGAGGTACATGGATTTGCTGACAATCATGATCACCGTCTCGCGAAGCAAACTTTCTCTGCTTTCACTGACTGCGAATATGCAGTTCCCATCTTCCCACCCATCCACAACCCGGATATACAGAATACTCGACTGGATGGACTGGCTGGGTGCAAAAAGTAAAGGCTCGTGATGGATGAAAAACATTGTGTTTGACCCTGACGCAACGTCCTGGGCAATATTGTGTGTTTGACCGGACTAGCGTCTCAGTTACCCACAGATATTATCTTAAATTTCACTAACCTCTAGCTGATTGCTAGCATAACCGGCACTTCTGAAATTATGCAATGATGTTTATAAATGAAAATAGTATTTGCTAGATCTACGTCAACAATAAAGTCACATATATTTTTGTATACCATAACAAGCATTATTACATAGCACAAAAAATCGCTCACTTTCTTCTTTATCATCATTATTATCATCATCATCATCATCTTCATCATCATCATCATCATGTTGCATGTCATTTGCAGAAAATCACTTTCACAACAAACGATATGTAACTCGATCTCTAGCCAGAAGTATCGCCTCTATCGTTGTCATCGTCATGACCTCCGTGATGTCTTGTTTCCATCTTTTCATCGGTCTGCTTCAGCCCCGCTTTTCAAACACCAAACCCTCCTGTATCGTTCTTTCTAGGTCAGTATGGCGTTTGATGTGGTCAAACTATTATACAGCAAAGCAAGTGGTCATTTTCACAGACGACCTAGCAGTGTAATGGCCCTCAAGAGCCCAGTGCTTAAAAAAAAAAGCAGTCCAATCGACACCAGCCCACTGAGACATTCCAGGCAACGGGGAGGTGGACAGGCTCGCCAGAGAGCGAGGAATGCTGCAGCAGAGTGATACAGACATCACATACAATGAAACGAAAGCATTCATCAGGACAACGTACAGTGCAAAATGGAAAATAGGATCACATTGGCCACATAGAAAACGATGCCTACAATCAACTCTCCAGGCGAGACCAGGTGATCATTTTCCAACTACGCACAGGTCACAACAGACTCAGATGCCATCTGTACAATAAGTTCAAGATTGCACTACAGAAATTTGTGCCTGCGGCACAGCCCCCATGAAGGCATAATATATTTTGCAGTCCTGCCCGCTGTATACCGACAAAAGAAGTAACAATTGGCAACAGCCAGTGTCCTTCCACGAGAAGCTGTACGGAAGCGTACAGAGCCTTGAGTCGACTGCTGCCTTTGTTAAAATCATTGAAGCTGAGGTCTGAAGATAAACGAAGAAGCAGAAGAAACTATTTTAGCTTTCGAGACAAGATGTTGTTTACTAACCAATTTTGCTTGAAATTAATTAGGATCTATAGTATACATATATATATATATATATATATATATATATATATATATATATATATATATATATAAATATATATATATATATATATATATATATCTTTATCTATATCTCAAGCAGATGTGGATATATTGAGATCGGATGTAGATAAAATTCGAGAGTGGTTTGTAGGTTCGCAAATGGAGTTTAATGTAGATACATGTACAGTCCTCCACATGGGTAGATCCAATATGAAACATAATTACAGAATGGGAGAGAACAATATTAGAAAGATAGATAAGGAAATGGACTTAGAAGTTATACTAGATCATACAGGTAAGGTGAGTGAGCAAGTTCAGGTAGCAATTAAAAAGGCAAATGCAATGTTATGTATCATAAACATAAATACTAAACATAGGAGCAAGGAAGTGATAGTCAAACTGTATAAAGCATTAGTTAGACCTAGATTGGAGTTATGCGTACAGGCGTGGAGTCATTATCATAGAGGGGATACAAACATGCTGGAAAGAATTCAAAAAAGAGCGACAACGCTGATAGTGGGATTGCAGAATTACAGTTATGAGGAAAAACCGGCCTACAGTGTCTAGAAGAGAGAATAATTCGTAGTGACTTAATACAGGCTTATAAGATGAACAGAGGAATGGATAAATTAGACTATAACATGTTTTAGAAAAAAAAAACAGCCACCAAATATAACAAGAGGGCATAGTTACACATTAACTAAAGAGAGGTCCAGATTCGATATTAGGAAATATTTTTTTAATTAGAGAGTGGTGAATGCTTGGAATGCATTGCCAAGGGAAATAGTGGAAGGAAGGACAGTTAATGCATTTAAGAATAAATTGGATGCGCATAGCTTTTAGAGCAAGGTGATGAAATGAAACTGTATGTATACAGCTTCTGCAGAGTCTTCTAAACCAGTTTAAGGACGTTAAGCTAAGTTAAGGATATCTGCATTTTTCCTTTTTGATATCCATTGTATTTTGAGCACTTTTCTATAGTCCTTTAGTTCAAAAGATGCAATCCTTTTCTTAAGTGTTTGTGTGGGGGGGGGGGGGGGGGGGGGTCCATGTTTCACATCCGTATGTCTTCATCGGTATAATGCAAGTTCACAGACTAGTTATTTTAATTTTATTAATGTTCTGTCATCAGTTTCTCATTTTATTGAACCTCTGCATTGCCGTAGCCATTGGCGCTTATAACTGAGCCGAGGTACTCAAAGCTTGTGACTTTCTCAATCTTCTGTTGTTCTAAAATAACTTTATGTTTGGTCTTTGCCTTGCCTGTGATCGTTATCTTGGTTGTACTTTAAATTCAGGTATAGATTTTGGACTTCGTTGAGTTGTGTTTACGCTCATCAGTACTTTTACATTTCGCTAGTTGTTAAACCCACCAGGCTAGATCGCACGTGGACACAGTCCTGGTGTGAACAGACTATCTACAATAGCAGTTAGTAAACTAGCATTATCTTGTAAAGCGAGCTATGCAAGTTTTCATTCCATTTCCAACAATATATCTCTGCAAATATGGATTTTCGACATTTGTAGCATAAAAGAAAAACAAATCGAAACAGATTAGATGTCTAACATGGCAAACGTGTGGTTTGTACAACACAACAGTTGAATCCTCTTCGAGCAGAGAAACAACAAGCCTTCACGCGGTCAGCATTTCTTGATCTTTGTGACCCGTTCCTCAGCCTTGCATATATACGCAGCACGTTCATTCAAACAATAATGAAATTAACTTTCTTCTATATTAAATGTATTGTATTTCTATTGAAATTGTTAAGAAAGACACATATATCACATGTACTTTTGTGTTTGTTTTTTAACTATTTCTATATAACTGGTTCTTTGCTATTGTATTTTATGTATTTAAAAACATTATTCCGAGAAGGGGTACGTGACATCTACAGTTAACATCATTTGCTGAATAATAATGATCCCCAATGGACAGCCGCGTGCGGTAAACACCTTTCATTTTTTTGGCTAAAGAGAAATACTCTCCATTTAATGTACAATATGTAACTAAGTTAACGTCTTTATACGGGTTGAGAAGACTACCTATTTATACTGGTTTAGACGATTATGTCTTTCTACTCGCTTAGAAGACTGAAACTTTATACTGGTTTAGAAGACTGTGTCTTTATCTTGGTTTATAAGACGATGTCTTTATACTGGTTTAGAAGACGATGTCTTTATACTGCCTTAGAATGACTATATCTTTATACTGGTTTAGAAGACTACGTGTTTATACCGGCTTAGAAAACTATGCAGAGTCTGTAAACAACCAGTTTCATTTACATTTCCTAACTCTAAAAGCTATGTGCATCCAATCTATTCTGAAATGCATTAATTGTTCCAGCCTAAAACTACTTCATATGGCAATACATTCCAAGCATTCACCACTGTACAGCTTATGTAGCTTACCAGTAACACTTTTACCGGTAACAGTTCTCGCAGTTTAGCTCACTTTAAATTCAACCGATGCACAAAATTGAGAAATGGAATACCTCTGCCCCTCCTTTATGTGTTGTGTTTGTTACAGACCCGTCGGTGTATGCATGGGTCCAGTCCATGCTTGGATAGTTTTTCGTTATGTACCTCAGGGTTATGTCTCTTCTTTCTTTTTCAGTCTGGCTGTTCTTGTTTCAAATATCTGGTATATTTTCTACCACCTCCGGAATGATATGCTGCTTCCAGGTAGGTTTGCGTACAGTAGGGATGGGGTTTGGTGTTAATGTGTTCATAGTGTCTTCGCTCATCTTTGCTTTGGCTTTTTCTGCAAAGTTTCTTCGCTTTAGTTTCCCATTTCCAAATCTATTTAGTCTCTGATGCATTGGGTGGTCTGTCAGTCTTCTGAGTTTCTCTACTTGCTGCTGGGCTCTGCAGTCTCTTCTGTCGGTCAAGGATTGCAGATTTCTAATCTTTTCCAGTTCTACAATTGGCGTTGACTTCATGCCTGCTGTTATAACTCTCATGGCTTGGTTTGAAGTTTGCTAATTGTATCAAAGTTCGCCTTTGTTGCTGTTGCTCATGCCGCAATGCCATACTCGAGAACTGGTCTCACTCTTCCAGTGTACAGTTTCGTCTGTTCCCCAGCTTGTGCCAGTTAGTTTCCTCATGATTGCCATTCTTTGTCTGGCTCTCATTCGGTTTCTCTCGATCTGACTTTTCCATGTCATGCACCGATCAAATGTGACTCCCAGGTAGTTTTGGTTGCCATTTGCCCGCAGATATTTGCCGCTAAGACTTATTTTGGTGTTCTGGAGTTTGTTTGAAAGCGAGAATATCGTACATGTTGTTTTTTCCTCATTTATTTTGACCAACCATGTGTTCGCCCACTCCTCCAACGATGTTAGGGCCTGCTGCATCCGATTGCTTGCTATGGTGAGATTTTTTTCAGACGTCCACATAGCCAGATCGTCTGCAAACATGGAGCTGTGGACTCTTCTTGGTAGATTCTCTGTGATGTTGTTTATATACACCAGGAAAGGTGTTGGTGACAGTACTCCCCTTTGGTGTACTCCCTGCTCAAGTGTCACCTTTTTGCTCATCTGCTATTGTACTTGAACTATGGATGTTCTGTTTTCGAGGTAGTCGCTGATCCATCTGTACATTTTCCCACAAACTTCACTTCTTCGTAGCTTGACTTTAAGTCACTTTATCCACACCTTGTCAAATGCCTTCTCTAAATCCACCCAAATCGCTACTGTGTGTTTTTTCTCCTGGTAAGCATCATCTATTAACTGGGCTATGAGAGTGATCTGGTCCTCAGTGGATCTGTGCTGTCTAAAGCCTGCTTGCTGTGGAATTAGTATGTGTTTTTCTTCCAGATGCCACATCAGTCTGGTGTTTATCATACGTTCCATCAGTTTACCTACACAGCTCAGTAGACTGATAGGCCTGTATCCATTTGGATCTGTTCTATCTTTTTCTTTCTTTGGTACTGGTATAAGTACAGCGTCTTTTCATGTCTGAGGTACAATTCCCCTTTTCCAGCTTTGGTTCAGGACTGATAGTAACTTCCTCTTTGCTGTTTGGCCCAACTCCATCAGCATTTCGTGTTACCCCATCTTTTCCGGGCGATTTCTTTTTCTCATGGTTTTCTCATCGAGTTCTCATAGCCACTTCCTTTTTATTCATTGTTAGTATTGCCATCATGTGCTCCTTTGGTGCCATATTGATGTTGTCGTGGCTCTTTTGTTCTTCCTTATTGTCTGTGTGCCTGTCTGTAGGGACATCAGTGTGGTTTGCTCTGGCATAGTGTTCGTTCTATAAAGGCGTTTGATGCTTTTTTTTCCAGTAAGCATTTTGTCGCCATACTTGATGGTAATTTGTTTATTGGATGGTGTTTCGTCATTCATGGCTCTGACTAACTTCCATAGTTTGTTCTCTTCTTTATATAAATTGAGGCTTTCTGTTTTATTTGTCCAGCTGTCTCTTGTTATATGGTTTAGTGTTCTTTTGTATTTCGCCGTGATAGCCTTGAGGGCGATATTTGCCTCCATAGATTGTTCTCTCTCTGCCATGTTCCTAGCATTTGAGGCTTCGTCTTCCGCTTCCTGCAATTCATCATTCCAATATGGCTTGTAGTTTTTCCTTGCTCCTCTTGGGATGGTTTCGGTGGCTGCTTGCATTATTGCTTTGCTTAGGCTTTCCACCATATGTTTCATATTGTTATTCCATGTGTTGATGGTTTCACATAGCCGATCTGTCAGAATTGCAAATCTGTCCCAGTCGGATCGTTTATAGTTCCAACGTGGGAGCGCTTTTATTTCCTGTGGGCCTACTTCCATATCAATTTCTAGCCTAATTGGCCTTTTGTCGCTACCTGCAAATTGGTTGAGCACCTGGCCGTCTATTTTGTGGTGAATATCAACTGTGGAAAAGGCCAAGTCTGGAGTAGAGGTGGTATGCCATGTTCTAGAATAGAAGATAGGGCTGTCCTCCAGCCTATTGTAAAGATAGAGATTTGTGTCTATCTCCCAGTCTTCCACTTCATCTCCTCTGTTGTCTGTGTCCGAATATCCCCATCTCTCCGAGTGGCTGTTGAAGTCTCCAACTACTAGGCAGCTGGAGTTCTTGATTTCCATACTCGAGAGGGACAGGTCTTTGATGGGTGGGCCATACAGGTTGAAGATGTGGATCTTCGTTTCTTATGTCATTATGTCGAGTCCTACAATTTCTGCTTGTCCAGTGTGATTGACAGCTACCGCGCTCCTCGGTATGCAGTTACGTGTTAGTATCAGAACCCTTCCTTTGTCAAGACTGTAACATGCTAAAGCAACTGCGTTGTGAATACTGACCCACGGAGATGAACCCACACATACACACTTTTGTGAGCGTCTTGAAGAACTCCCCACCACAGTAGACGTTGTCCATAGAACTGGCCTTTACGTGTAGACGTAATACAATTGTCGGTGAGCTAGAAAAGGAAGGAAAAGAAGAAGAAAAAGAAGAAGAAGTAAAGAATGAAGAAGAAAATAGAGAAGAAGAAGTAGAAGAAGAAGAAGAATAAGAAGAAGAAGAAGAAGAAGAAGAAAAAAAAAGAAGACGAACAAGAAGAGAAAGAAGAAGAAAAGGAAGAGAAAGAAAAAGAAGATAAACATGAGTAAATAGTACTACCTGATATTGCCCGAAGAAGATTTGAATGTTTAAATGAAGTATATCGTTAAAAAGCAACTAATCTGATTGGCAAACATCCGGCTAGTCTCTAAACCCTGATCTATGGGTGAGAGAGCTGGAGTGTGTACGCCAAACACGCCAGGAGGTTGAATAATTTCTACATGACACATACTCCAAATTGGCTACAAGACCACATCACAAATAACCATACTCTTTTCATTACTACTACACTATTCATACACTTTTGTAGAAAGTTAAAGTGAGATAGACTGGCCAAGTTTCTCGAATGTCAAGTCAAAGGTTAAAAAAAAAACTACTGTTTAGCGAGCTTAGGCAGCAAGGCGATCACCTGGACGTCAATAAAAGCGATTCAGTGAATCCTGGCAGTAAATCGTTTAGCCTGAAAAAGGCGAGACCAAAAAGAGCCTTGCATGCAGTTAGCGAGGGTGGAAGTATAGAGTAGAGACAAAACCAGCACCAGCTGGTGTTGGCTTAATCTGTCATGCACGCATCCGCCCACAGACTTAAGGGCGCAGCATGACACATGATGATGTTGGTTATTCTCATCGACGGCGATAAGCCCATTATTATTGTCATGATCATATTTCTTCAAAATCAAGTAAATACTGGATCAAGATGGTGAGCAGCGCATGAGCTGCAGCGGTCATCGAGCCATAGCTGACTGATAGCGTAAGGGCTAGCGAACCGGAGCTGCCAAGGCCGTTCTACACGTCCGCGCAGTATTCTAGAAAACAGGCTGCAACAGAGCAGACTGGTTAAGGAGAAGGGATCGAAGAGGGAATGCTAACCCGGTACTCAAAAAATGCTTGCTGAAGTAGGATGTGTTGGACCGAAAGGTGCAAATATCGACATAACGCATTCCGTTCTCTGGATTGCGTTCTGCTACTTAGGCCCGTGTCAGGGTTTGGTAGCGGGATATGGAGAACAAACGAAGCCAAGCCAAGACAAGTAAATACATTTAATATTCATCAGTTTATTGGCGTCTCAGTCACTGATCATCATGCGCCTGGCGCCCTGGCGAAGTTTGCCCAGCTCTGTCTCCCGTATTTCGACACAGTCTGCTATGGTAGCAAACGCCGGTACGTGAGTGGCAGTCCCTGTCGCAGATCGTACAACGGGGCTGAGGAGGCTGACTTGCCGGGGTGTTCGCCGATCTTTTCAGTCGTGCCCATTTCTCTGGTTCCAGATGGCCTCTACAAGCGTCGGCAACTACTGTGCACCTCCCAACTGAAAGTCTGCAATCGACTCAATCCTGAGCTTTCGGCTTGGATGTCGCATGACGTCATGTTTATCTTGTATACGTACTTGAATCGCGGTGTGGGGTAGTCGATTCCTTTAGCTGCAGTGATCAGTTGTCCATAAAATATATCCTATAACAGCCTTTACAATGTATGTAAATATACACTCGCGAGCATACGACTACTCTAAGACAGATGTACAGAAGATGAAAGATACAGACAGCCACATAAACTGGAAAGATATTGTCAGAGGTACAGACGTTGAATAAGAGGCAGAGTGTTTCAAAACACTTTTAGAACAACTAAAAGTCGAATATGTTCCATGTATGGAGGTAAACACCAATCATAAAAGTGGATTACTAGATTTGTAGCTAAATGTACAAGAGCTTAAAATAAAGCCTGGACAAAGTGTATAAAGGCAAGTAAATCAAAAGAAATATATTTAAAATATTTGGACAAGCAAAACATAGCTCAGAAAGTAAGTAAAGCAGCAAAATAGACTTCGAAAAAAACTTACTAATAGGATCAAGACTGATGGTAAAAGCTTCTTTTCTAATGTTAGAAATAAACAAAGACCTAAAGACAAGGTAGGCTTTCTCATAAACAGTACAGTGACAATACGCAGAGAAAATAGGGAGATAGCTTATCTAATAAATCAATACTTTGGCACAGTCTATACAAAAGAACACTCCTCCAAGATACCAGAGCCTATACCTATTTTCAAATGTCAAATGAATATAGTGCGATTAAAATCATTCTGTCTTACGGAGGAAATGGTTCTAAAAAGATTGGAAGGATTAAAAGTGGATAAATGTACAGATCAAGATGGTATCCATTCATCAATGCTATTTGAAGTATAGACTAACTAGTTAAACCATTGGCTATATTATTTTCTCAATCACTTGCAAAATGGATTGTTCCAAGAGATTGGAAAGATGCAGGAGTGATTCCCTTATTCAAAATGGGAAAGAAATCAGATCCAGCTAATTAAGTAAGTTTAACGAGCATAGTCTGTAAAATGTTAGAGTCAATAATGAAAGAAAATATTGTAATGCATCTAGACAGGTTAAATCTAATCAGAAATAGTTAGCATGGGTTTACTAGAGGGATACCGTGCTTAAAAAATCTATTGGAGTGCATGGAGGTGATTACTAAAATCATAGATAAGGGAGAACCAGTGGATGTTATTTATCTAGATTTTACAAAGGCTTTTTATATAGTACCTCATCAACGATTATTTAAAAAGTTACAATCACATGGGATAGATGGGCAGGTTGCCGAATGGATTGAAAGTTGGTTAACGGGAAGAAGACAGCGATTGGCATAAATAAGGAGTACTCTGAGTGGTGTGAAGTAAAAAATGGAACAAAATTACAGAATGGGCGAGAAAAATACTAGAATGATAGATAACGAAAGGGACATAGGGGTAATAATAGAGCATACAGGTAAGGTGCGTTAGCAAGTCCAGGTAGCAGTGAATAAATCAAATGCAACGTTAGGTATGATAAAAAAAAAGAAATATTAAACATAGGAGTAATGAGGTGGTTGACAAACTATATAAAGCATTAGTTAGACCTAGATCGGAGTACTGTGTACAGGTGTGGAGTCCTTATCGTAGAAGAGCTATAAATATGCTGGAAAGGATACAAAGAATAGCGACAAAACTGATAGTGGGATTCCAGAATTACAGTTACGAGGAAAGACTCAGAAAAACCGGCCGTTAGTGTCTAGAAAAGAGAACAATTAAACGTGACTTAATCTAAGTTGATAAGATAATCACAGGAAAAGTTAAATTAGACTATACATTTTTTTTCAAAATACTAGCACCAGCGAGAACAAGAGGGCACAGATACAATTTAATAACGAAAGGTCCAAATTGGACACAGGACATTTTTTTTTATTCAGACAGTGGTGAATGCTTGGAATGCTTTGCCCCAGGAAATAGTGGAGGCAGAGACAGTTAATGCATTTAAGAATAAATATGATGTACATAGTTATTAGAGCAGGGTAATGCAAATGGGACTGGTTGTCTACAGACTCTGATGAGTTTTCTAAACCAATATAAAAACGTTATGTTAAGTTAAGTTATGCCGTGTTTGTTAGCTTACTCAGAACGTTTTATGATTGTGCTAACTTTTTGTTTCATCGCTCCACATTGTTCTTTGTAGGACAATGTGCGATCCATTGTAATTCCTAGGTACTTAGGTGTATCTTTATGTTTAAGTTTATGCCCCTGCCAACTAATCTTTCAAACTCTCAAGGCTATTCTTACATCCTGTTGCAGCCCGCCACTTAACGTCTTTTACAGGACGCACACAAAATTAATCTTACATATTACGGGCATTCTACAACAACAATAAATACAACAACAATAACAACAACATGTTGTTATGGCTTTTGAAGTCCTGATACTGCCTATTTCATTCTTATAAACTATGCAGGAGGAATGATTTCAAGAAATGCTATGTCGGCATAGATAAAGTCACACACTAACTCTAACCATTTTCATAAAGCTGTAGAAACTGATTCACATTTCTAATCGTGTTTACTTACTCTCAACTCTGTCAAATGATATCCTCATTAATAACTAAACCTGTACGTCGCTAAGTGTCATTGAAGGAAATGTGGCGACTACATGAGTTGGCCACCCCACCTCATAAAAAGCTGAGGCCTAGTACAGTGAAGTCTCTAACACTTAAACCTCGACATCAATGATTGCAAAAGGATTACCTTTTCCTTTTCATGTTAAAATCATTTACATCGAATACCAGTACCAAAGAAAGAAAAAGATAGAACAGATCCACATTTGATACAGGCCTATCAGTCTACTGAGCTGTGTAGGTAAACTGATGGAGCGTATGATAAACATCAGACTGATGTGGCACCTGGAAGAAAAACACATATTAATTCCACAGAAAGCAGGATTTAGACAACACAGATCCACTGAGGATCAGATCACTCTCATAGCGCAGAAAATAGAGAATGCTTACCAGGAGAAAAAGCATACAGTAGCGGTTTGGGTGGATCTAGAGAAGGCATTTGACAAGGTGGGGAAAGAGGGACTTAAAGTCAAGCTATAAAGAAGTGAAGTATATGGACAAATGTACAGATTGATCAGCCACTATTTCGAAAACAGAACAGCCAGAGTTCAAGTACAAGGGAAGATCAGCAAAAATGTGACACTGCAGCAGGGAGTACCCCAAGGGGGATTACTGTCACCCACACTTTTTTCTGGTGTATATAAACAACATAACAGAGAATATATTAAGAAGAGTCCACAGCTCCATGTTTGCAGACGATCTGGCTTTGTGGACCACTGAAGACAATCTCACCATAGCAAACAATCGGATGCAGCAGGCCCTAACATCGCTGGAGTAGTGGATAGGAGGCAGACAGACTGGCTAAAGAAGGTGCAAGGCTACCACAACCAGATTCTAGTGTGACCTACGAAGAGTTCAAAAGGTTTATTAGGGCCAGATACATGGCCAAATGGGAAACAGAGCATACTGGCTACACAACAAATGATGCCTACTACCAGTTGAACAGAAGAGAGCAGGTCGTGGTCTTCAGACTCCGCACATGCCACAACAGATTGAGGTACCATCTATTCAATAAACTGAAGAAAGGTGGTACTGACGAATGCACCTGTGGTACAGGGAAAATGACCGCGGAACATCTGCTGCAAAATTGCCCGACATACGAGAACCAGAGAAAGCACATGTGGCCATCACCAGTGGCAACACTAGACAAGCCCTATGGCAGTGTCGACAGCCTCAGGATGACAGCTGCCTTCTTCGAAAAAATTCAAGTTGACGTCTGACAGCGTACGAAGAAGAAGATTTACTTCGAATTGTTTTTAACACCTGCACAAATTAACAGTCATCTAACAATATTCATATTTCTGTTTTTCATCCTCTCTCTCTTTCTCTCTCTCTACTTTGGTCTTCTTGTTTCTCTGTACTCTCAGCAATCAATGCTGACTACAAACTAATGTGTGACAAATATGAACTGATGTGATCATATAAGACATTCCAATGTACACCGCCCACTACCAGTTAAAGGCCAACACAAAATACAGAAGGGATTGAAGCTCACGAGCAAAAACATGCATTTAGAACGTGCCAACCGTAGCGACAATCCGCCCAAGAAACTGTTCATTATGTCAAGGAAAGAATGTCAGAATACAAACACAGCCAACGTGCTGTTTACATTCATGGATACATCGAGTAATACAAATATACTGTAGTCGGAGATGCTGTGGTAGAAACTTCTCTATAAGAGGTTTTTGCTTTTATCAGATGTTGGTAGCCAGTTCCCTTCCTCGATGTCTTGGCTTACAATATCACTGATATATAAATTTATTTTTATTACCGCCAGGGATGAGGTACTAGAATCTTCATTGTTCTGATACACACACGAGTCCATAAACTGGTCAATACGACATGATACCGCACAAAGGACAACGGTCTGGGGTAGAAAAGGGCAAGTCTTCGTCACGGAATCCAGAAATTGAAACCTTTAATCAAACCAAAAACTTCAGGTTTTGTGAAAACCAATTCCTGTTCCTCTATCATTTCTCCTAACAGTAAATCCGGTACTCGTTTAAAGCTGGTTTGGATGGAACAACTTGCAGCCGGAAAGAAGCAGCCACTCTACCAACGTTGTATCCTACGCTCTACATGTACATATAGTGTGATCTTATGTTTCCTCTAATAACATGTCTTAATGGGAATCACACCTTTTCTTCTGCTTATCTCACGGAATAATCATTCCTTCATGGTTGTTTGCTTAAATATCTATCTTATTGTTCTATTGTAGGTCAATGGCCAATGTTTTGTTATTATTATTGTCATGATTATTATCATCATCATCCTCATCATCTTCTATCAACTTGTGTCATTAGAAGGCGTGGAAGGGGGTGTAGTATTATGTCGTTGCCATCTTCGTCGCCGATGTTGTTGACATCCAGTGTTTCTTTAAACATAGCGAGGGACATAACCAAACAAATACAAAAAATATATAATTAAGAGTTATCCCATCATAAAAAATTTGCGTGAGAGATTCTGGCTTGGGCGTCTCCCCTCTTTATCCAGGTTACAAACCTTAGAACGAGTGAGCTATGGCCCTACACCAGAACCACATGGACGTGTACATTGGCATCTGTACACTGAAGGCGATAGGTGTTAATTATCCACCCGACCAAATTTCTCACGCTTGTTGTCGTCCTCGTGCACGACATATGGGGAGGAACAGCTCGCGACCCCGGGCGCTCGTCGGCGACGATTGTGACAGCAAAGCCGTGCTTATCACAAGAGCTGAACCTTGAACCGTGACCGGCGTCGAAGTCATGGAGCGAACTAGACAAGTAACTGGCAGAAGACAACACTGGCTGCTCCTGTAGCTGTTAATAGTAAGGTTAGAGTTAGCATATATGCTGATGCCTGTTTAAGTTAGCTCTGTTGTGGTGACAGCGACTCGCATATTGTTTTTAAAATGAATTTAATAATATTCATAAAATGCAAAAAAATGTTAAAACTTTCCGAAAGGTAAATTTCGTATGGTATGCTCCATTATACGCAACCTTAACTATTATAAGTATTTGCTTTATTTTCATGTAATTATTAAATGATTTATATTATTGTAGTGCATGTATTACATCCCTTTCTTTTGAATACATTGCCCTTATGACGAAGTAATCATTGTCCGTGTAAATACAGTTCACTACTAGGCCGTGAAACTGTTATCTAGCTAATCGAAGATCCTGTGCTGAAAGTTGTTTATGGTTAAGCGTGCTTATATCCCGTGTGTGCTACTTTAAAATTGTTCAAGCTTGGATATGTAAATACAAATGTATGTAGACTTTTATGTTATAAATTTCTCTAACATACCATCTATAGATTGTTAATCTCATTGTACATATCCACATTTTAAACTGTATATTTTTTAGAACAGGACACCCATTACCATCATTTTAATAACACTAGCCATATGGAATCTTGCATGTTTACTGCTGGCTGAATATATGTAGACATAATATTCATAATGTGGCATAAGAAATACGTAAACATTAAATTGAACCTTATTCCAGTGTGTGTTTGTTTCTTGTTTATTTCTTTATTTCACAAGACGCATAAGTTGCCATATTAACAAATGTAAACAAACAGATATTAAAGTACACATTCCTAAAGCCCAGGTATTGATAAAATTGCTCTATGCTGTCACTCTGTGTATTTATGATCTATTCGAATACTGACACTATTAACATACACCAAATTGAAAGCATGGTAGTAATACATATCTCATTATTTTAAACAAACATTTTTTTACGAATGCACATATTTCTTTACGTTTGTGTGTGCGTGTGTGTACAACTGTGTAAAACCCTACAGTATTGACATATTTCCAAAACTACTTATTACGTACTGTTCATACTGGCATTATAAATGCAGCTCTAGAATTGATTGCGAAACACCTTCGATTGGTTCTGTTGTTGTTGATTCCTCCATTAAGCAAATACATACACAGAAGTCGTTTAGCTTGTTTGAAAAGGCCAGTCTTTGCAAACCGTTAAAGGGTTTGAGAGTTGATAATGCAATTGTGGTTAACATGTGGGTAGTAGGATTATATGTACGAACGTAAATATTGCTGTGTCACTGTGTGTGTTAACATAAGGATAGCAAGATACTGTGTAGAAGATTAAAGCTTGGTGTCATTCTGTTAATATGTTGACAGTGAGAAAGTATGTAGGACATTAAAGCTCTGCGTTAGACTGCTAACAAGCTTGCGGTTGGTGTGCTAACATGTGAATAGTAACATATCATGAAGAAGATTAAAGATTGGTGTCAATCTGCTAATATGTTGATAGTGAGATACTATGTAGGACATCAAAGCTCTGTGTTAGACTGCTAACAAGCTTGCAGTTGTGTGCTAACATGTTAATAGTAAAATATCATGTAGAAGATTCAAGATTGGTGTCAATCTGCTAATATGTTGATAGTGAGATACTATGTAGGACATCAAAGCTCTGCATTAGACTGCTAACAAGCTTGCGGTTGGTGTGCTAACATGTGAATAGTAAAATATCATGTAGAAGATTAAAGCTTGGTGTCAATCTGCTAATATGATGATAGTGAGATACTATGTAGGACATTAAAGCTGAGTGTTAGTCTACTAACATGTGGATAGTAAGATATTTTCAAGACAGTAAATCTCCAAGTTGGTTTGCATCTGTTGATTTGTAAATAGTGAGACCTTATGTAAGAGATTTAAGCTCAGTATCTGACTCCTAATATTTGGATAGCAAGATAATATGTACACCATTAAATCTTAGTGTCTATCTGTTAATATGTAGATAAAGAGATAATATGTAGGACATTAAAACTCAATTTTGGTCCTCTAGCGTGCACAAATTCTTTATTCCTCTTTGCGTTCAGGATCCTTTGGTCATGTTATATCTGCAAGCCAGTAATCATGATGCAGTCCATAATCTTTACCAGGAAATAGCTGCTGCACCATAGCTTTTGCCTCAGCTCTGCATTCTGTGGTATCTCATTTCACTAAAACACAGTGAAAGTAAAATGCTATGTA
This sequence comes from Ariolimax columbianus, assembly GCA_036924085.1. Classification (NCBI taxonomy): domain Eukaryota; kingdom Metazoa; phylum Mollusca; class Gastropoda; order Stylommatophora; family Arionidae; genus Ariolimax; species Ariolimax columbianus. The sequence continues at coordinate 55,073,468 of JAVGWX010000004.1, forward strand.
GAACACACATTTTGGTGTTGGTCTGTTAATTTATGGATTGTAGGTACTATGTAAGACTGTAAAATTTCATGGCGATCTACATATGTTGCCATATGGATAGTAAAGTAATATGTAAGGTATCCAATCCTAGTTATTGGTCAGTTATCAAATGGATTGTAAGATAATATTTAGGGTATCAAATCTTAGTGCTGGTCTGTTAACATGTGGAGGGTAAGATAATATGTAGGGTATCAAATCTCGGTTCTGGTCTGTTAACATGTGAATGGTAAGATAATATTTAGTGTAGCAAATCGTGGTGCTGGTCTGTCGACATGTGGATGGTAAGATAGTATGTATAACAGTAAAGCTAAGTGTTCTTCTGGCATGGGGATTCAAAAAATAAAAATGTAGGGCATTGAAGCACAGTGTGGATCTATTAACATGTGATTAGTAGTATAATATGTACAACAGTTTGTTGAGAGGTGGAAAGTAAGATACTATGTGGGACAGTAGAGTTTGTTGTCCGTCTACTTCTTTTGTCCTGTGAATATCAAGATAATATAAAGGACATTGAACCACGGCGTGATTCTGTTTGCACTGTGATAGTCAGATAAAATAATTAAGTCTATTGCATCTCTTTTTGGGGGGAAAGGAATATACTTTTATTTTGGCGATAAGGCTCAGTGTGGGTTTGTTAATGTATTGATAGTAAAAATTTATTTAGAACATTACAGCTCGTTGTTGGTCTATTGACATGGGGACAGCAGGATGCTGTTTAGGAAATTTATTATTGGTTTCTGTTTGTTAACAAATGGAAGGTAAAACACTTAATAGGACAGAAAAGCTCAGTGTTGGTCAGTTAATACATGTGAACTGTAAGATATTGTGTAGGACACATGTTCTCAGTGTTGGTCTGTTAATACATGTGAACTGTAAGACATTGTGTAGGACACGTGTTCTCTGTGTTGGTCTGTAAACATGATGATTAGTAAGATATTATGTATGATATTACAGCTCAGTGTTGATGTTTTATCAAGGGGAAAGATAATATATACAGCTTTACATCTCGGCTGTTATGCGTTAACATTTGAATATTAAGAAAATATGTAGGACATGAAAGCTCACTGTTCGTATCCTAACAAGTGGATAGTACAATACTATGAGGTAAAGTAATGCTAGCTGTCATTCTGTTAACACGCGGATAGTAAGATACTATGTAGGACATTACTGCTCTGTGTTGGTATTTTGACCTGGGGATAGTAAGATTCTATAAAGGACATTACAGATCAGTGTTGGTCTGTTAACAAGCGGAGAGTAAGATACTATGTAGGACATTACTACTCAGTTTTGGTCTGTTTACCTGGGGGAAAAAATATACTATGTAGGACACCTATTCATGAGGTTGGTCTGTTCTCATGTGGATAGTGAGAAAATATATACATTATTTCTCAGTTGATGTATATTAACATGAGGATATCAAGAAATAAGTAGGACATGAAAGTTCACTGTCTGTGTGTTATGAAGTGGATAGTTTGATGTTATGTAGAAAAGTGAAGATTGCTTTCATTCTGTTATAACGTGTTGATAGTAAAACAATAGGTAGGACATTAAAGATTTGTGTCAGACTGCTATCTTTGTACAGAAATATAAAAAGTAGGTCATTTAAGCTTTGTGTTAGTATGTTAACTTTTGGACAGTAAGATTACATGTAGGAAAATTAAAAAATGGGAATGGTTTGTAAACATGCAAACAGTTTAATGCTACATAGGACAATAAAACTCAGTGTCTGTCTGCTAACAGTTGTTTAGTTAGATACTATGTACGTCATCTATGCCAAAAGCTCGGTTGTCGGCTATTAACATGCAAATTAGTTATGTACTATGTAGGACATTACAGCTTGTTGTCGGCCTGCTAAGATAGGGATAGGATGATACTTTACAGGACAATTATCTTGGTGTCCATCTGTTAATATACAGACAGTAAGATACTACCTAGGACCTTAAAGCTCAGTGTTAGGCTTCATCTTTTGTTATGCTGATACTAAGATACTATGTAAGAGATTAAAAATCAGATTTGGTCTGTTAAAGAGGTGTCAGTGAGATACTTTATAGGACCGTCAAGCTCAGTTTAGATCTGTTAAAGTGGGGTCAGTAAAATATTATGTAGGACACTAATACTTTTAGGTAGGTTTGTTAACATGGGGATTGTAAAATGCTATGCAGGACAGTAAAGTTAGGTGACTGTTCGTGTATGTTACTGTTGGGATTCTCAGATAGTATGTTAATATGTAGACAGTAAGATGCTATGTATCGCATTAAATCTAAAGAATCGGTTGGTTATATGAGGACATTAAGATAATATATAGGACACTGAAGCTTAGTGTAATTCTGTTGACATGGTGACAGTTTGTTTGTTTGTTTGTTTTTTTGAGTTCGCCTTATTTCTCTAATCCCCAAGGGGGTGTACATTGTACTGTGGTTTTTATTTTGCGCCTGTCGGCCAAGTGCTGCCAACTTCAGCATGCATTTTATGTAAGGGTCTGCTTCCTCTTGCATTTTCTAAGAATTCGCTTCCTTGGGGTAACGGCGCTGTGATGGGGATTGAACCCAGCACCTTTGGGTTTTGAGCCATGCCACTTAACCACTAGGCCACACCGTCCCCATGGTGACAGTAAGATAATATGTAGGATATTAGCGAATAGCATCGGTCTGTTAACATTTAGATAGTAAGATTTTATGTAGTACATTACAGCTTGCTATTAGGTCTGCTAACATTTAGAAAGAAAGATTTTATATTAGGACATTACAGCTTGGTGTTGGTCTGTTGACATGGAGACTGTAAAATGCTATGAATGACATTAAAACATGTGGATAGTACAATATCATGTAAGATAGCAAAGCTCAGAGTCCGGCTGATGACATGAGTACAGTAAGATATCTTGTTCGAAGTAAGCTGTCAGACATCAGCGTTAATTTGTTGAAGAAGAAGAAGAAGTAAGATAGTGTGTAGGACATTAAAACTTACTGTCGGTTTGTTAACACGTGGATAGTAAGATATTATTTTTAACAGTAAAGCATGGTGTCTGCTTGTTAACATGTGGATTGAAAGATATTATGTACGGCATTCAAGCTCTGTGTTGGCCAGTTGACTTGTGAATAGTAAGATACTCTGTAGGACATTCAAGCTCTGTGTTGGCCTGTTGACATGTGGATAGTAAGATACTCTGTAGGACATTCAATCTCTGTGTTGGCCAGTTGACTTGTGAATAGTAAGATATTCTGTAAGACATTCAAGCTATGTTGCCCAATTGACATGTGGATAGTAAAACACTATGTAGGACATTAAAGCTCTGTGTTGGCCTGTTGACATGTGAATAGTAAGATACTATGTAGGACATTCAAGCTCTATGTTGGCCTGTTGACATGTGGATAGTAAAATACTCTGTAGGAAATTAAAGCTCTGTCTTGGCCTGTTGACATGTGGATAGTAAGATATTCTGTAGGACATTCAAGCTCTGGGTTGGCCTGTTAACATTGGGTTAGTAAGATACTCTGTAGGACATTAAAGCTCTGTGTTTGCCTGTTAACATGTGGATAGTAAGATACTCTGTACCACATTAAAGCTCTGTGTTGGCCTGTTGACATGTGGATAGTAAGATACTCTGTAGGACATTCAATCTCTGTGTTGGCCAGTTGACTTGTGAATAGTAAGATATTCTGTAAGACATTCAAGCTATGTTGCCCAATTGACATGTGGATAGTAAAACACTATGTAGGACATTAAAGCTCTGTGTTGGCCTGTTGACATGTGGATAGTAAAATATTCTGTAGGAAATTAAAGCTCTGTCTTGGCCTGTTGACATGTGGATAGTAAGATATTCTGTAGGACATTCAAGCTCTGGGTTTGCCTGTTAACATTGGGTTAGTAAGATACTCTGTAGGACATTAAAGCTCTGTGTTTGCCTGTTAACATGTGGATAGTAAGATACTCTGTACCACATTAAAGCTCTGTCTTGGCCTGTTGACATGTGGATAGTAAGATACTCTGTAAGACATTCAAGCTCTGTGTTGGCCTGTTAACATGTGGTTAATAAGATACTCTGTAGGACATTCAAGCTCTGTGTTGGCCTGTTAACATGTGGATAGTAAGATACTATGTAGCACATTAAAGCTCTGTCTTGGCCTGTTGACATGTGGATAGTAAGATACTCTGTAAGACATTTAAACTCTGTGTTGGCATGTTAACATGGTGGCAGTAAGGAACTATGTAGGACATCAATGTTTTGGGTAAGTCTAACATCTGGATAGTGGATACTGTGTAGTGCATTCAATCTAGAGTTGGTTTGTTAATATGTGGATTGTAAGATCCTGTGTAAGACATTAAAGCTGTCTGTCAGTCTGATGCCATTGGGATTGTACAATACTTTGAAGAACAATAAAACTTGGTATTGGTCTGTTAATATTTAGATAGCAAATTACATTGTAGGACTGTAAAGTTTCGAGTCAGTGAACTTATGTTTAATGGGGATAGTGCGATACTTTGTAGGACAATACCGTTTATTGTCTGTATGTTAATTTTCATATAGTAAAGTATTATATAAAAGACTGTTACCATGTGCTTAGGTAGAAACTGTGTAGGACATCAAAATTTAATGCTGGTATGATAGTCTGTGGATAGTAATATACTATATATAGGACATTAAAACTTGATGTATCATAGTAAGATACTAGCTAGTAGCTAGGACTGTAATGCCTAGGGTGAGTTTGTTAAAATATGGATAGTAAGATACTAGTTAGAACTGCCATGCCTAGGTTCAGTTTGTTAACATGTGGATCGCAAGATACTATTTCAGACATTAATGCATAGTGTCGGTCTGTACATTATATAAATTGCTGAGCGATTATAGTAGTAAAACTGGGAGAGTTCAAAACGTAGTTCCCTCATGTTCCAGTCTCTCTCTTATCGCCTGTGGAGTATACAAAATAGATAGGAATGGTTAAAATACCGCTATGGAACAAAATCAAGAACCTAACCTACGTTAGGTACAGAAATTACATACAATGAGAAAAAACATTCATCAGGGCAACGTACAGTGCAAAATGGAAAAAACAAACAAACACCCTGGCTACATAGATTATCATTCTCCGGCTACGCATAGGTCACAACAGTCTGAGATGTCATCTGTACAACAAGTTCAAGATTGGTACTACAGACCTTCGTGCCTGCGACACAGCCCCCATGAAGGCAGAACATATTTTGAGCCTTTAGTCGATTGATGACTTCGTTAGAGTCATTGAAGTTGATGTCTGAAAACGAACGAAAAAGAAGAAGAAGAAATGAACCAGTCGAAGCTTCCCGTTGGATCCACTACTAGGGAATTGCATGTTTACATTCTGATTCGCATTATTCATTTATAGGTCTAGTGATATTGCGAGCTTAATATATGCGTAGCAAAATGCCCCCTTATCGCTATGTGCATTCACAAGCAAAAACAACTAGTATTCTCTGTATAAGCAACATATGTCCTCTAGCCCACTGTATGGACGGCGTACTACAGTAAACATCACGAATGATTCTGGATCTTTGGGTATGGCAATGACAAAAATAGGACCACTGCCCTATATAGAGCATGGCATAAGAGGCGACTAACTGTGTGACATGGCACAACACCGGCCATGCTTAGTTGGTTTGTTAAGAGCAGCATAGATGGCGCCTAACAGGTTGCGTGACAATATGGTCTAGTGTTTGAGTCTTTTAAGATGGACTCACAGATCTATGAACCAAACTTCTTGGCACTTGTCTTAACACAGCGGAGTAATAAGCTGCTCGAGCCTAACACGCTAAGCAGGAAATCCTCATCCCTCCTTTATCCAGCTCACACCACAGCTGGGACCTCCACAGGGTCATCTTCCATTGTAGAATTACAGGTCTACTAAGACTAAGATTAATATAAACACATAATCTTACAAATACTATTTCTTTTGTTGCAGATTCTGCACTTTACACTTTACGAAATACAAGACCTCACCACTAATGGAGTCTCCCGCGGAACACCTGGCTGAGACATTTCGATTCTACTCCGTCTTCCTCCACGCTGCCCGAGACTCACCAAACGTTGCCGTGGACGATCAACACGAAAGACAATGGTTGAGTATGAGGATTACCTAGCTTGACTTAAAACACAAGGCAACGACTCTAGCTGGCCATCTATCTTCTCGGCACACCCCCCATGACATCAGAACAAATTTTGCAGCCCTGCCCATTGTTTACCGACAAGAAGTAGCATTTGGCAACAACCAGTGTCCTTCCACGAGTAGCTGTACAGAAGTGCTCAGACTCTCAAGTCAACTGCTGCCTTCGCTAGAGTAATTGAATTCAAGGTCTGAAGACGAACAAGGAAGATCTATTTTCTTGACATTTTTCGCGCCAGCCGAAGCACATCAGTACAAGTACAGTCAACCTCCATCAAGATGACTTCAGGAAAAAACTTTGCATGATCTTGCAGTAGGAGTTTATGTATCAGTTTACTTGCATGATGAGGTTGCTATCCTCATGCACAACTCTATTTAGTCACGCCTTTCAATACATGCATGGAGTTCAATAAATCAAATCAGAACAAAAAGGCATATCTTCAAATTAAATAAAGAAAGGTCAAGATTGGATATTTGGAAATATTTCTTTAGTCAGAGAGGGGTGAATGCTTGGAATGCATTTCCAAGGAAGTGATGTAAGCAGAGGCAGTTGATGCATTTAAGAATACATTGGATGCGCATAGCTTATTGAGCAAGGAAATGTAAATGAAACTGCTTGCGTACAGACTCTGCATAGTCTTCTAAACCAGTATAAAGACGATAAGTTTAGTTAAATCAAGATCACTCATCTCTTTTTGTTGAAGCACAGGTCCAGCATTGTATTTGACTTACCAAAACCAGCTTTTAGGAAAGACTTTTTCTAGTTATTTGCAGTAGGGTAGCGATAATTTCTACATTTTGAGATTGCCACATCCATGGACAACTCTTAGTCCTCGCGTTCAACATGCAATGATTATTTTGGCCACTCAGGAGAAACACATACATAGCTCACCTTAAGATTGTTTGCCCTTGATCTACTGTGACAGTATTCTGTGGCGGTTATATTCTACCATTCTCAGTAAGGGACCCCGGATACACTATGGGAGGTCATGTTATTGATAGATTTGAAACAAGCAGCGATAACGAAAGAAAAGATATGAATTTGGAATTGCATGTGTTAAGCTTTTATAGAAGTGTTCATACGTGATTGCGAAGTTTCGATGGCTCACAAACAAAACATGTCTGTGTTCAGATTCCTGATCTGACTGGGTCGTACACCTAATAAATTTCGTGCTGAAAATGGTTTAACCAGGCTCTAAAGTGCAAAACACAGAACAATATACTGCCTCTTAGGAACCACGGTAAACGAAGTAAAAAAAAGAAATATAGCTTTTTAGTGTTTTCTCCAGTATCGCATTCTGTTTTTTTATTAAATGGCTTGCTGGCTTAGGGTCGTTCGTTCTCAATCTTGCACCACCAAGCCCTGATGTGGCTTAAGTAGCAGAATGTTGTCCAGAGAACGGAATGCAAATGTGCTGATCGGTGTGGACTGCACAGAACACGGCCAGGCACTTGAGCATCCGTGGTCAACCACTGCACCCGAGCTCATATCCAGTCGTCCTGACTTGTCTTGCCACTGGTTAAAGTTGGATTCGAGCGAGAGAGTGTGGTCGACAAACTGCGCAACCCTTCTCACTTAAAGGAAATTCATCGCGCAAGTCATTCTCTTTTCATGTATCCAGTACTAACACAGTCGAGTCCTGTGACGACGGGCGAGAAGAGAGCGTAGGTCCACTGACAAGCTAAACTACAGTCAAAAAGCTGCGTCAGTTGCGGGACACCTTGCTGAGCAATAAAGCGGCTGAGGTACATGGATTTGCTGACAATCATGATCACCGTCTCGCGAAGCAAACTTTCTCTGCTTTCACTGACTGCGAATATGCAGTTCCCATCTTCCCACCCATCCACAACCCGGATATACAGAATACTCGACTGGATGGACTGGCTGGGTGCAAAAAGTAAAGGCTCGTGATGGATGAAAAACATTGTGTTTGACCCTGACGCAACGTCCTGGGCAATATTGTGTGTTTGACCGGACTAGCGTCTCAGTTACCCACAGATATTATCTTAAATTTCACTAACCTCTAGCTGATTGCTAGCATAACCGGCACTTCTGAAATTATGCAATGATGTTTATAAATGAAAATAGTATTTGCTAGATCTACGTCAACAATAAAGTCACATATATTTTTGTATACCATAACAAGCATTATTACATAGCACAAAAAATCGCTCACTTTCTTCTTTATCATCATTATTATCATCATCATCATCATCTTCATCATCATCATCATCATGTTGCATGTCATTTGCAGAAAATCACTTTCACAACAAACGATATGTAACTCGATCTCTAGCCAGAAGTATCGCCTCTATCGTTGTCATCGTCATGACCTCCGTGATGTCTTGTTTCCATCTTTTCATCGGTCTGCTTCAGCCCCGCTTTTCAAACACCAAACCCTCCTGTATCGTTCTTTCTAGGTCAGTATGGCGTTTGATGTGGTCAAACTATTATACAGCAAAGGAAGTGGTCATTTTCACAGACGACCTAGCAGTGTAATGGCCCTCAAGAGCCCAGTGCTTAAAAAAAAAAGCAGTCCAATCGACACCAGCCCACTGAGACATTCCAGGCAACGGGGAGGTGGACAGGCTCGCCAGAGAGCGAGGAATGCTGCAGCAGAGTGATACAGACATCACATACAATGAAACGAAAGCATTCATCAGGACAACGTACAGTGCAAAATGGAAAATAGGATCACATTGGCCACATAGAAAACGATGCCTACAATCAACTCTCCAGGCGAGACCAGGTGATCATTTTCCAACTACGCACAGGTCACAACAGACTCAGATGCCATCTGTACAATAAGTTCAAGATTGCACTACAGAAATTTGTGCCTGCGGCACAGCCCCCATGAAGGCATAATATATTTTGCAGTCCTGCCCGCTGTATACCGACAAAAGAAGTAACAATTGGCAACAGCCAGTGTCCTTCCACGAGAAGCTGTACGGAAGCGTACAGAGCCTTGAGTCGACTGCTGCCTTTGTTAAAATCATTGAAGCTGAGGTCTGAAGATAAACGAAGAAGCAGAAGAAACTATTTTAGCTTTCGAGACAAGATGTTGTTTACTAACCAATTTTGCTTGAAATTAATTAGGATCTATAGTATACATATATATATATATATATATATATATATATATATATATATATATATATATATATATATATATATAAATATATATATATATATATATATATATCTTTATCTATATCTCAAGCAGATGTGGATATATTGAGATCGGATGTAGATAAAATTCGAGAGTGGTTTGTAGGTTCGCAAATGGAGTTTAATGTAGATACATGTACAGTCCTCCACATGGGTAGATCCAATATGAAACATAATTACAGAATGGGAGAGAACAATATTAGAAAGATAGATAAGGAAATGGACTTAGAAGTTATACTAGATCATACAGGTAAGGTGAGTGAGCAAGTTCAGGTAGCAATTAAAAAGGCAAATGCAATGTTATGTATCATAAACATAAATACTAAACATAGGAGCAAGGAAGTGATAGTCAAACTGTATAAAGCATTAGTTAGACCTAGATTGGAGTTATGCGTACAGGCGTGGAGTCATTATCATAGAGGGGATACAAACATGCTGGAAAGAATTCAAAAAAGAGCGACAACGCTGATAGTGGGATTGCAGAATTACAGTTATGAGGAAAAACCGGCCTACAGTGTCTAGAAGAGAGAATAATTCGTAGTGACTTAATACAGGCTTATAAGATGAACAGAGGAATGGATAAATTAGACTATAACATGTTTTAGAAAAAAAAAACAGCCACCAAATATAACAAGAGGGCATAGTTACACATTAACTAAAGAGAGGTCCAGATTCGATATTAGGAAATATTTTTTTAATTAGAGAGTGGTGAATGCTTGGAATGCATTGCCAAGGGAAATAGTGGAAGGAAGGACAGTTAATGCATTTAAGAATAAATTGGATGCGCATAGCTTTTAGAGCAAGGTGATGAAATGAAACTGTATGTATACAGCTTCTGCAGAGTCTTCTAAACCAGTTTAAGGACGTTAAGCTAAGTTAAGGATATCTGCATTTTTCCTTTTTGATATCCATTGTATTTTGAGCACTTTTCTATAGTCCTTTAGTTCAAAAGATGCAATCCTTTTCTTAAGTGTTTGTGTGGGGGGGGGGGGGGGGGGGGGGGGTCCATGTTTCACATCCGTATGTCTTCATCGGTATAATGCAAGTTCACAGACTAGTTATTTTAATTTTATTAATGTTCTGTCATCAGTTTCTCATTTTATTGAACCTCTGCATTGCCGTAGCCATTGGCGCTTATAACTGAGCCGAGGTACTCAAAGCTTGTGACTTTCTCAATCTTCTGTTGTTCTAAAATAACTTTATGTTTGGTCTTTGCCTTGCCTGTGATCGTTATCTTGGTTGTACTTTAAATTCAGGTATAGATTTTGGACTTCGTTGAGTTGTGTTTACGCTCATCAGTACTTTTACATTTCGCTAGTTGTTAAACCCACCAGGCTAGATCGCACGTGGACACAGTCCTGGTGTGAACAGACTATCTACAATAGCAGTTAGTAAACTAGCATTATCTTGTAAAGCGAGCTATGCAAGTTTTCATTCCATTTCCAACAATATATCTCTGCAAATATGGATTTTCGACATTTGTAGCATAAAAGAAAAACAAATCGAAACAGATTAGATGTCTAACATGGCAAACGTGTGGTTTGTACAACACAACAGTTGAATCCTCTTCGAGCAGAGAAACAACAAGCCTTCACGCGGTCAGCATTTCTTGATCTTTGTGACCCGTTCCTCAGCCTTGCATATATACGCAGCACGTTCATTCAAACAATAATGAAATTAACTTTCTTCTATATTAAATGTATTGTATTTCTATTGAAATTGTTAAGAAAGACACATATATCACATGTACTTTTGTGTTTGTTTTTTAACTATTTCTATATAACTGGTTCTTTGCTATTGTATTTTATGTATTTAAAAACATTATTCCGAGAAGGGGTACGTGACATCTACAGTTAACATCATTTGCTGAATAATAATGATCCCCAATGGACAGCCGCGTGCGGTAAACACCTTTCATTTTTTTGGCTAAAGAGAAATACTCTCCATTTAATGTACAATATGTAACTAAGTTAACGTCTTTATACGGGTTGAGAAGACTACCTATTTATACTGGTTTAGACGATTATGTCTTTCTACTCGCTTAGAAGACTGAAACTTTATACTGGTTTAGAAGACTGTGTCTTTATCTTGGTTTATAAGACGATGTCTTTATACTGGTTTAGAAGACGATGTCTTTATACTGCCTTAGAATGACTATATCTTTATACTGGTTTAGAAGACTACGTGTTTATACCGGCTTAGAAAACTATGCAGAGTCTGTAAACAACCAGTTTCATTTACATTTCCTAACTCTAAAAGCTATGTGCATCCAATCTATTCTGAAATGCATTAATTGTTCCAGCCTAAAACTACTTCATATGGCAATACATTCCAAGCATTCACCACTGTACAGCTTATGTAGCTTACCAGTAACACTTTTACCGGTAACAGTTCTCGCAGTTTAGCTCACTTTAAATTCAACCGATGCACAAAATTGAGAAATGGAATACCTCTGCCCCTCCTTTATGTGTTGTGTTTGTTACAGACCCGTCGGTGTATGCATGGGTCCAGTCCATGCTTGGATAGTTTTTCGTTATGTACCTCAGGGTTATGTCTCTTCTTTCTTTTTCAGTCTGGCTGTTCTTGTTTCAAATATCTGGTATATTTTCTACCACCTCCGGAATGATATGCTGCTTCCAGGTAGGTTTGCGTACAGTAGGGATGGGGTTTGGTGTTAATGTGTTCATAGTGTCTTCGCTCATCTTTGCTTTGGCTTTTTCTGCAAAGTTTCTTCGCTTTAGTTTCCCATTTCCAAATCTATTTAGTCTCTGATGCATTGGGTGGTCTGTCAGTCTTCTGAGTTTCTCTACTTGCTGCTGGGCTCTGCAGTCTCTTCTGTCGGTCAAGGATTGCAGATTTCTAATCTTTTCCAGTTCTACAATTGGCGTTGACTTCATGCCTGCTGTTATAACTCTCATGGCTTGGTTTGAAGTTTGCTAATTGTATCAAAGTTCGCCTTTGTTGCTGTTGCTCATGCCGCAATGCCATACTCGAGAACTGGTCTCACTCTTCCAGTGTACAGTTTCGTCTGTTCCCCAGCTTGTGCCAGTTAGTTTCCTCATGATTGCCATTCTTTGTCTGGCTCTCATTCGGTTTCTCTCGATCTGACTTTTCCATGTCATGCACCGATCAAATGTGACTCCCAGGTAGTTTTGGTTGCCATTTGCCCGCAGATATTTGCCGCTAAGACTTATTTTGGTGTTCTGGAGTTTGTTTGAAAGCGAGAATATCGTACATGTTGTTTTTTCCTCATTTATTTTGACCAGCCATGTGTTCGCCCACTCCTCCAACGATGTTAGGGCCTGCTGCATCCGATTGCTTGCTATGGTGAGATTTTTTTCAGACGTCCACATAGCCAGATCGTCTGCAAACATGGAGCTGTGGACTCTTCTTGGTAGATTCTCTGTGATGTTGTTTATATACACCAGGAAAGGTGTTGGTGACAGTACTCCCCTTTGGTGTACTCCCTGCTCAAGTGTCACCTTTTTGCTCATCTGCTATTGTACTTGAACTATGGATGTTCTGTTTTCGAGGTAGTCGCTGATCCATCTGTACATTTTCCCACAAACTTCACTTCTTCGTAGCTTGACTTTAAGTCACTTTATCCACACCTTGTCAAATGCCTTCTCTAAATCCACCCAAATCGCTACTGTGTGTTTTTTCTCCTGGTAAGCATCATCTATTAACTGGGCTATGAGAGTGATCTGGTCCTCAGTGGATCTGTGCTGTCTAAAGCCTGCTTGCTGTGGAATTAGTATGTGTTTTTCTTCCAGATGCCACATCAGTCTGGTGTTTATCATACGTTCCATCAGTTTACCTACACAGCTCAGTAGACTGATAGGCCTGTATCCATTTGGATCTGTTCTATCTTTTTCTTTCTTTGGTACTGGTATAAGTACAGCGTCTTTTCATGTCTGAGGTACAATTCCCCTTTTCCAGCTTTGGTTCAGGACTGATAGTAACTTCCTCTTTGCTGTTTGGCCCAACTCCATCAGCATTTCGTGTTACCCCATCTTTTCCGGGCGATTTCTTTTTCTCATGGTTTTCTCATCGAGTTCTCATAGCCACTTCCTTTTTATTCATTGTTAGTATTGCCATCATGTGCTCCTTTGGTGCCATATTGATGTTGTCGTGGCTCTTTTGTTCTTCCTTATTGTCTGTGTGCCTGTCTGTAGGGACATCAGTGTGGTTTGCTCTGGCATAGTGTTCGTTCTATAAAGGCGTTTGATGCTTTTTTTTCCAGTAAGCATTTTGTCGCCATACTTGATGGTAATTTGTTTATTGGATGGTGTTTCGTCATTCATGGCTCTGACTAACTTCCATAGTTTGTTCTCTTCTTTATATAAATTGAGGCTTTCTGTTTTATTTGTCCAGCTGTCTCTTGTTATATGGTTTAGTGTTCTTTTGTATTTCGCCGTGATAGCCTTGAGGGCGATATTTGCCTCCATAGATTGTTCTCTCTCTGCCATGTTCCTAGCATTTGAGGCTTCGTCTTCCGCTTCCTGCAATTCATCATTCCAATATGGCTTGTAGTTTTTCCTTGCTCCTCTTGGGATGGTTTCGGTGGCTGCTTGCATTATTGCTTTGCTTAGGCTTTCCACCATATGTTTCATATTGTTATTCCATGTGTTGATGGTTTCACATAGCCGATCTGTCAGAATTGCAAATCTGTCCCAGTCGGATCGTTTATAGTTCCAACGTGGGAGCGCTTTTATTTCCTGTGGGCCTACTTCCATATCAATTTCTAGCCTAATTGGCCTTTTGTCGCTACCTGCAAATTGGTTGAGCACCTGGCCGTCTATTTTGTGGTGAATATCAACTGTGGAAAAGGCCAAGTCTGGAGTAGAGGTGGTATGCCATGTTCTAGAATAGAAGATAGGGCTGTCCTCCAGCCTATTGTAAAGATAGAGATTTGTGTCTATCTCCCAGTCTTCCACTTCATCTCCTCTGTTGTCTGTGTCCGAATATCCCCATCTCTCCGAGTGGCTGTTGAAGTCTCCAACTACTAGGCAGCTGGAGTTCTTGATTTCCATACTCGAGAGGGACAGGTCTTTGATGGGTGGGCCATACAGGTTGAAGATGTGGATCTTCGTTTCTTATGTCATTATGTCGAGTCCTACAATTTCTGCTTGTCCAGTGTGATTGACAGCTACCGCGCTCCTCGGTATGCAGTTACGTGTTAGTATCAGAACCCTTCCTTTGTCAAGACTGTAACATGCTAAAGCAACTGCGTTGTGAATACTGACCCACGGAGATGAACCCACACATACACACTTTTGTGAGCGTCTTGAAGAACTCCCCACCACAGTAGACGTTGTCCATAGAACTGGCCTTTACGTGTAGACGTAATACAATTGTCGGTGAGCTAGAAAAGGAAGGAAAAGAAGAAGAAAAAGAAGAAGAAGTAAAGAATGAAGAAGAAAATAGAGAAGAAGAAGTAGAAGAAGAAGAAGAATAAGAAGAAGAAGAAGAAGAAGAAGAAAAAAAAAGAAGACGAACAAGAAGAGAAAGAAGAAGAAAAGGAAGAGAAAGAAAAAGAAGATAAACATGAGTAAATAGTACTACCTGATATTGCCCGAAGAAGATTTGAATGTTTAAATGAAGTATATCGTTAAAAAGCAACTAATCTGATTGGCAAACATCCGGCTAGTCTCTAAACCCTGATCTATGGGTGAGAGAGCTGGAGTGTGTACGCCAAACACGCCAGGAGGTTGAATAATTTCTACATGACACATACTCCAAATTGGCTACAAGACCACATCACAAATAACCATACTCTTTTCATTACTACTACACTATTCATACACTTTTGTAGAAAGTTAAAGTGAGATAGACTGGCCAAGTTTCTCGAATGTCAAGTCAAAGGTTAAAAAAAAAACTACTGTTTAGCGAGCTTAGGCAGCAAGGCGATCACCTGGACGTCAATAAAAGCGATTCAGTGAATCCTGGCAGTAAATCGTTTAGCCTGAAAAAGGCGAGACCAAAAAGAGCCTTGCATGCAGTTAGCGAGGGTGGAAGTATAGAGTAGAGACAAAACCAGCACCAGCTGGTGTTGGCTTAATCTGTCATGCACGCATCCGCCCACAGACTTAAGGGCGCAGCATGACACATGATGATGTTGGTTATTCTCATCGACGGCGATAAGCCCATTATTATTGTCATGATCATATTTCTTCAAAATCAAGTAAATACTGGATCAAGATGGTGAGCAGCGCATGAGCTGCAGCGGTCATCGAGCCATAGCTGACTGATAGCGTAAGGGCTAGCGAACCGGAGCTGCCAAGGCCGTTCTACACGTCCGCGCAGTATTCTAGAAAACAGGCTGCAACAGAGCAGACTGGTTAAGGAGAAGGGATCGAAGAGGGAATGCTAACCCGGTACTCAAAAAATGCTTGCTGAAGTAGGATGTGTTGGACCGAAAGGTGCAAATATCGACATAACGCATTCCGTTCTCTGGATTGCGTTCTGCTACTTAGGCCCGTGTCAGGGTTTGGTAGCGGGATATGGAGAACAAACGAAGCCAAGCCAAGACAAGTAAATACATTTAATATTCATCAGTTTATTGGCGTCTCAGTCACTGATCATCATGCGCCTGGCGCCCTGGCGAAGTTTGCCCAGCTCTGTCTCCCGTATTTCGACACAGTCTGCTATGGTAGCAAACGCCGGTACGTGAGTGGCAGTCCCTGTCGCAGATCGTACAACGGGGCTGAGGAGGCTGACTTGCCGGGGTGTTCGCCGATCTTTTCAGTCGTGCCCATTTCTCTGGTTCCAGATGGCCTCTACAAGCGTCGGCAACTACTGTGCACCTCCCAACTGAAAGTCTGCAATCGACTCAATCCTGAGCTTTCGGCTTGGATGTCGCATGACGTCATGTTTATCTTGTATACGTACTTGAATCGCGGTGTGGGGTAGTCGATTCCTTTAGCTGCAGTGATCAGTTGTCCATAAAATATATCCTATAACAGCCTTTACAATGTATGTAAATATACACTCGCGAGCATACGACTACTCTAAGACAGATGTACAGAAGATGAAAGATACAGACAGCCACATAAACTGGAAAGATATTGTCAGAGGTACAGACGTTGAATAAGAGGCAGAGTGTTTCAAAACACTTTTAGAACAACTAAAAGTCGAATATGTTCCATGTATGGAGGTAAACACCAATCATAAAAGTGGATTACTAGATTTGTAGCTAAATGTACAAGAGCTTAAAATAAAGCCTGGACAAAGTGTATAAAGGCAAGTAAATCAAAAGAAATATATTTAAAATATTTGGACAAGCAAAACATAGCTCAGAAAGTAAGTAAAGCAGCAAAATAGACTTCGAAAAAAACTTACTAATAGGATCAAGACTGATGGTAAAAGCTTCTTTTCTAATGTTAGAAATAAACAAAGACCTAAAGACAAGGTAGGCTTTCTCATAAACAGTACAGTGACAATACGCAGAGAAAATAGGGAGATAGCTTATCTAATAAATCAATACTTTGGCACAGTCTATACAAAAGAACACTCCTCCAAGATACCAGAGCCTATACCTATTTTCAAATGTCAAATGAATATAGTGCGATTAAAATCATTCTGTCTTACGGAGGAAATGGTTCTAAAAAGATTGGAAGGATTAAAAGTGGATAAATGTACAGATCAAGATGGTATCCATTCATCAATGCTATTTGAAGTATAGACTAACTAGTTAAACCATTGGCTATATTATTTTCTCAATCACTTGCAAAATGGATTGTTCCAAGAGATTGGAAAGATGCAGGAGTGATTCCCTTATTCAAAATGGGAAAGAAATCAGATCCAGCTAATTAAGTAAGTTTAACGAGCATAGTCTGTAAAATGTTAGAGTCAATAATGAAAGAAAATATTGTAATGCATCTAGACAGGTTAAATCTAATCAGAAATAGTTAGCATGGGTTTACTAGAGGGATACCGTGCTTAAAAAATCTATTGGAGTGCATGGAGGTGATTACTAAAATCATAGATAAGGGAGAACCAGTGGATGTTATTTATCTAGATTTTACAAAGGCTTTTTATATAGTACCTCATCAACGATTATTTAAAAAGTTACAATCACATGGGATAGATGGGCAGGTTGCCGAATGGATTGAAAGTTGGTTAACGGGAAGAAGACAGCGATTGGCATAAATAAGGAGTACTCTGAGTGGTGTGAAGTAAAAAATGGAACAAAATTACAGAATGGGCGAGAAAAATACTAGAATGATAGATAACGAAAGGGACATAGGGGTAATAATAGAGCATACAGGTAAGGTGCGTTAGCAAGTCCAGGTAGCAGTGAATAAATCAAATGCAACGTTAGGTATGATAAAAAAAAAGAAATATTAAACATAGGAGTAATGAGGTGGTTGACAAACTATATAAAGCATTAGTTAGACCTAGATCGGAGTACTGTGTACAGGTGTGGAGTCCTTATCGTAGAAGAGCTATAAATATGCTGGAAAGGATACAAAGAATAGCGACAAAACTGATAGAGGGATTCCAGAATTACAGTTACGAGGAAAGACTCAGAAAAACCGGCCGTTAGTGTCTAGAAAAGAGAACAATTAAACGTGACTTAATCTAAGTTGATAAGATAATCACAGGAAAAGTTAAATTAGACTATACATTTTTTTTCAAAATACTAGCACCAGCGAGAACAAGAGGGCACAGATACAATTTAATAACGAAAGGTCCAAATTGGACACAGGACATTTTTTTTTATTCAGACAGTGGTGAATGCTTGGAATGCTTTGCCCCAGGAAATAGTGGAGGCAGAGACAGTTAATGCATTTAAGAATAAATATGATGTACATAGTTATTAGAGCAGGGTAATGCAAATGGGACTGGTTGTCTACAGACTCTGATGAGTTTTCTAAACCAATATAAAAACGTTATGTTAAGTTAAGTTATGCCGTGTTTGTTAGCTTACTCAGAACGTTTTATGATTGTGCTAACTTTTTGTTTCATCGCTCCACATTGTTCTTTGTAGGACAATGTGCGATCCATTGTAATTCCTAGGTACTTAGGTGTATCTTTATGTTTAAGTTTATGCCCCTGCCAACTAATCTTTCAAACTCTCAAGGCTATTCTTACATCCTGTTGCAGCCCGCCACTTAACGTCTTTTACAGGACGCACACAAAATTAATCTTACATATTACGGGCATTCTACAACAACAATAAATACAACAACAATAACAACAACATGTTGTTATGGCTTTTGAAGTCCTGATACTGCCTATTTCATTCTTATAAACTATGCAGGAGGAATGATTTCAAGAAATGCTATGTCGGCATAGATAAAGTCACACACTAACTCTAACCATTTTCATAAAGCTGTAGAAACTGATTCACATTTCTAATCGTGTTTACTTACTCTCAACTCTGTCAAATGATATCCTCATTAATAACTAAACCTGTACGTCGCTAAGTGTCATTGAAGGAAATGTGGCGACTACATGAGTTGGCCACCCCACCTCATAAAAAGCTGAGGCCTAGTACAGTGAAGTCTCTAACACTTAAACCTCGACATCAATGATTGCAAAAGGATTACCTTTTCCTTTTCATGTTAAAATCATTTACATCGAATACCAGTACCAAAGAAAGAAAAAGATAGAACAGATCCACATTTGATACAGGCCTATCAGTCTACTGAGCTGTGTAGGTAAACTGATGGAGCGTATGATAAACATCAGACTGATGTGGCACCTGGAAGAAAAACACATATTAATTCCACAGAAAGCAGGATTTAGACAACACAGATCCACTGAGGATCAGATCACTCTCATAGCGCAGAAAATAGAGAATGCTTACCAGGAGAAAAAGCATACAGTAGCGGTTTGGGTGGATCTAGAGAAGGCATTTGACAAGGTGGGGAAAGAGGGACTTAAAGTCAAGCTATAAAGAAGTGAAGTATATGGACAAATGTACAGATTGATCAGCCACTATTTCGAAAACAGAACAGCCAGAGTTCAAGTACAAGGGAAGATCAGCAAAAATGTGACACTGCAGCAGGGAGTACCCCAAGGGGGATTACTGTCACCCACACTTTTTTCTGGTGTATATAAACAACATAACAGAGAATATATTAAGAAGAGTCCACAGCTCCATGTTTGCAGACGATCTGGCTTTGTGGACCACTGAAGACAATCTCACCATAGCAAACAATCGGATGCAGCAGGCCCTAACATCGCTGGAGTAGTGGATAGGAGGCAGACAGACTGGCTAAAGAAGGTGCAAGGCTACCACAACCAGATTCTAGTGTGACCTACGAAGAGTTCAAAAGGTTTATTAGGGCCAGATACATGGCCAAATGGGAAACAGAGCATACTGGCTACACAACAAATGATGCCTACTACCAGTTGAACAGAAGAGAGCAGGTCGTGGTCTTCAGACTCCGCACATGCCACAACAGATTGAGGTACCATCTATTCAATAAACTGAAGAAAGGTGGTACTGACGAATGCACCTGTGGTACAGGGAAAATGACCGCGGAACATCTGCTGCAAAATTGCCCGACATACGAGAACCAGAGAAAGCACATGTGGCCATCACCAGTGGCAACACTAGACAAGCCCTATGGCAGTGTCGACAGCCTCAGGATGACAGCTGCCTTCTTCGAAAAAATTCAAGTTGACGTCTGACAGCGTACGAAGAAGAAGATTTACTTCGAATTGTTTTTAACACCTGCACAAATTAACAGTCATCTAACAATATTCATATTTCTGTTTTTCATCCTCTCTCTCTTTCTCTCTCTCTACTTTGGTCTTCTTGTTTCTCTGTACTCTCAGCAATCAATGCTGACTACAAACTAATGTGTGACAAATATGAACTGATGTGATCATATAAGACATTCCAATGTACACCGCCCACTACCAGTTAAAGGCCAACACAAAATACAGAAGGGATTGAAGCTCACGAGCAAAAACATGCATTTAGAACGTGCCAACCGTAGCGACAATCCGCCCAAGAAACTGTTCATTATGTCAAGGAAAGAATGTCAGAATACAAACACAGCCAACGTGCTGTTTACATTCATGGATACATCGAGTAATACAAATATACTGTAGTCGGAGATGCTGTGGTAGAAACTTCTCTATAAGAGGTTTTTGCTTTTATCAGATGTTGGTAGCCAGTTCCCTTCCTCGATGTCTTGGCTTACAATATCACTGATATATAAATTTATTTTTATTACCGCCAGGGATGAGGTACTAGAATCTTCATTGTTCTGATACACACACGAGTCCATAAACTGGTCAATACGACATGATACCGCACAAAGGACAACGGTCTGGGGTAGAAAAGGGCAAGTCTTCGTCACGGAATCCAGAAATTGAAACCTTTAATCAAACCAAAAACTTCAGGTTTTGTGAAAACCAATTCCTGTTCCTCTATCATTTCTCCTAACAGTAAATCCGGTACTCGTTTAAAGCTGGTTTGGATGGAACAACTTGCAGCCGGAAAGAAGCAGCCACTCTACCAACGTTGTATCCTACGCTCTACATGTACATATAGTGTGATCTTATGTTTCCTCTAATAACATGTCTTAATGGGAATCACACCTTTTCTTCTGCTTATCTCACGGAATAATCATTCCTTCATGGTTGTTTGCTTAAATATCTATCTTATTGTTCTATTGTAGGTCAATGGCCAATGTTTTGTTATTATTATTGTCATGATTATTATCATCATCATCCTCATCATCTTCTATCAACTTGTGTCATTAGAAGGCGTGGAAGGGGGTGTAGTATTATGTCGTTGCCATCTTCGTCGCCGATGTTGTTGACATCCAGTGTTTCTTTAAACATAGCGAGGGACATAACCAAACAAATACAAAAAATATATAATTAAGAGTTATCCCATCATAAAAAATTTGCGTGAGAGATTCTGGCTTGGGCGTCTCCCCTCTTTATCCAGGTTACAAACCTTAGAACGAGTGAGCTATGGCCCTACACCAGAACCACATGGACGTGTACATTGGCATCTGTACACTGAAGGCGATAGGTGTTAATTATCCACCCGACCAAATTTCTCACGCTTGTTGTCGTCCTCGTGCACGACATATGGGGAGGAACAGCTCGCGACCCCGGGCGCTCGTCGGCGACGATTGTGACAGCAAAGCCGTGCTTATCACAAGAGCTGAACCTTGAACCGTGACCGGCGTCGAAGTCATGGAGCGAACTAGACAAGTAACTGGCAGAAGACAACACTGGCTGCTCCTGTAGCTGTTAATAGTAAGGTTAGAGTTAGCATATATGCTGATGCCTGTTTAAGTTAGCTCTGTTGTGGTGACAGCGACTCGCATATTGTTTTTAAAATGAATTTAATAATATTCATAAAATGCAAAAAAATGTTAAAACTTTCCGAAAGGTAAATTTCGTATGGTATGCTCCATTATACGCAACCTTAACTATTATAAGTATTTGCTTTATTTTCATGTAATTATTAAATGATTTATATTATTGTAGTGCATGTATTACATCCCTTTCTTTTGAATACATTGCCCTTATGACGAAGTAATCATTGTCCGTGTAAATACAGTTCACTACTAGGCCGTGAAACTGTTATCTAGCTAATCGAAGATCCTGTGCTGAAAGTTGTTTATGGTTAAGCGTGCTTATATCCCGTGTGTGCTACTTTAAAATTGTTCAAGCTTGGATATGTAAATACAAATGTATGTAGACTTTTATGTTATAAATTTCTCTAACATACCATCTATAGATTGTTAATCTCATTGTACATATCCACATTTTAAACTGTATATTTTTTAGAACAGGACACCCATTACCATCATTTTAATAACACTAGCCATATGGAATCTTGCATGTTTACTGCTGGCTGAATATATGTAGACATAATATTCATAATGTGGCATAAGAAATACGTAAACATTAAATTGAACCTTATTCCAGTGTGTGTTTGTTTCTTGTTTATTTCTTTATTTCACAAGACGCATAAGTTGCCATATTAACAAATGTAAACAAACAGATATTAAAGTACACATTCCTAAAGCCCAGGTATTGATAAAATTGCTCTATGCTGTCACTCTGTGTATTTATGATCTATTCGAATACTGACACTATTAACATACACCAAATTGAAAGCATGGTAGTAATACATATCTCATTATTTTAAACAAACATTTTTTTACGAATGCACATATTTCTTTACGTTTGTGTGTGCGTGTGTGTACAACTGTGTAAAACCCTACAGTATTGACATATTTCCAAAACTACTTATTACGTACTGTTCATACTGGCATTATAAATGCAGCTCTAGAATTGATTGCGAAACACCTTCGATTGGTTCTGTTCTTGTTGATTCCTCCATTAAGCAAATACATACACAGAAGTCGTTTAGCTTGTTTGAAAAGGCCAGTCTTTGCAAACCGTTAAAGGGTTTGAGAGTTGATAATGCAATTGTGGTTAACATGTGGGTAGTAGGATTATATGTACGAACGTAAATATTGCTGTGTCACTGTGTGTGTTAACATAAGGATAGCAAGATACTGTGTAGAAGATTAAAGCTTGGTGTCATTCTGTTAATATGTTGACAGTGAGAAAGTATGTAGGACATTAAAGCTCTGCGTTAGACTGCTAACAAGCTTGCGGTTGGTGTGCTAACATGTGAATAGTAACATATCATGAAGAAGATTAAAGATTGGTGTCAATCTGCTAATATGTTGATAGTGAGATACTATGTAGGACATCAAAGCTCTGTGTTAGACTGCTAACAAGCTTGCAGTTGTGTGCTAACATGTTAATAGTAAAATATCATGTAGAAGATTCAAGATTGGTGTCAATCTGCTAATATGTTGATAGTGAGATACTATGTAGGACATCAAAGCTCTGCATTAGACTGCTAACAAGCTTGCGGTTGGTGTGCTAACATGTGAATAGTAAAATATCATGTAGAAGATTAAAGCTTGGTGTCAATCTGCTAATATGATGATAGTGAGATACTATGTAGGACATTAAAGCTGAGTGTTAGTCTACTAACATGTGGATAGTAAGATATTTTCAAGACAGTAAATCTCCAAGTTGGTTTGCATCTGTTGATTTGTAAATAGTGAGACCTTATGTAAGAGATTTAAGCTCAGTATCTGACTCCTAATATTTGGATAGCAAGATAATATGTACACCATTAAATCTTAGTGTCTATCTGTTAATATGTAGATAAAGAGATAATATGTAGGACATTAAAACTCAATTTTGGTCCTCTAGCGTGCACAAATTCTTTATTCCTCTTTGCGTTCAGGATCCTTTGGTCATGTTATATCTGCAAGCCAGTAATCATGATGCAGTCCATAATCTTTACCAGGAAATAGCTGCTGCACCATAGCTTTTGCCTCAGCTCTGCATTCTGTGGTATCTCATTTCACTAAAACACAGTGAAAGTAAAATGCTATGTAGAACACACATTTTGGTGTTGGTCTGTTAATTTATGGATTGTAGGTACTATGTAAGACTGTAAAATTTCATGGCGATCTACATATGTTGCCATATGGATAGTAAAGTAATATGTAAGGTATCCAATCCTAGTTATTGGTCAGTTATCAAATGGATTGTAAGATAATATTTAGGGTATCAAATCTTAGTGCTGGTCTGTTAACATGTGGAGGGTAAGATAATATGTAGGGTATCAAATCTCGGTTCTGGTCTGTTAACATGTGAATGGTAAGATAATATTTAGTGTAGCAAATCGTGGTGCTGGTCTGTCGACATGTGGATGGTAAGATAGTATGTATAACAGTAAAGCTAAGTGTTCTTCTGGCATGGGGATTCAAAAAATAAAAATGTAGGGCATTGAAGCACAGTGTGGATCTATTAACATGTGATTAGTAGTATAATATGTACAACAGTTTGTTGAGAGGTGGAAAGTAAGATACTATGTGGGACAGTAGAGTTTGTTGTCCGTCTACTTCTTTTGTCCTGTGAATATCAAGATAATATAAAGGACATTGAACCACGGCGTGATTCTGTTTGCACTGTGATAGTCAGATAAAATAATTAAGTCTATTGCATCTCTTTTTGGGGGGAAAGGAATATACTTTTATTTTGGCGATAAGGCTCAGTGTGGGTTTGTTAATGTATTGATAGTAAAAATTTATTTAGAACATTACAGCTCGTTGTTGGTCTATTGACATGGGGACAGCAGGATGCTGTTTAGGAAATTTATTATTGGTTTCTGTTTGTTAACAAATGGAAGGTAAAACACTTAATAGGACAGAAAAGCTCAGTGTTGGTCAGTTAATACATGTGAACTGTAAGATATTGTGTAGGACACATGTTCTCAGTGTTGGTCTGTTAATACATGTGAACTGTAAGACATTGTGTAGGACACGTGTTCTCTGTGTTGGTCTGTAAACA
Organism: Ariolimax columbianus; assembly: GCA_036924085.1. Classification (NCBI taxonomy): domain Eukaryota; kingdom Metazoa; phylum Mollusca; class Gastropoda; order Stylommatophora; family Arionidae; genus Ariolimax; species Ariolimax columbianus. The sequence goes on from JAVGWX010000004.1 coordinate 55,098,176, forward strand.
TGATGATTAGTAAGATATTATGTATGATATTACAGCTCAGTGTTGATGTTTTATCAAGGGGAAAGATAATATATACAGCTTTACATCTCGGCTGTTATGCGTTAACATTTGAATATTAAGAAAATATGTAGGACATGAAAGCTCACTGTTCGTATCCTAACAAGTGGATAGTACAATACTATGAGGTAAAGTAATGCTAGCTGTCATTCTGTTAACACGCGGATAGTAAGATACTATGTAGGACATTACTGCTCTGTGTTGGTATTTTGACCTGGGGATAGTAAGATTCTATAAAGGACATTACAGATCAGTGTTGGTCTGTTAACAAGCGGAGAGTAAGATACTATGTAGGACATTACTACTCAGTTTTGGTCTGTTTACCTGGGGGAAAAAATATACTATGTAGGACACCTATTCATGAGGTTGGTCTGTTCTCATGTGGATAGTGAGAAAATATATACATTATTTCTCAGTTGATGTATATTAACATGAGGATATCAAGAAATAAGTAGGACATGAAAGTTCACTGTCTGTGTGTTATGAAGTGGATAGTTTGATGTTATGTAGAAAAGTGAAGATTGCTTTCATTCTGTTATAACGTGTTGATAGTAAAACAATAGGTAGGACATTAAAGATTTGTGTCAGACTGCTATCTTTGTACAGAAATATAAAAAGTAGGTCATTTAAGCTTTGTGTTAGTATGTTAACTTTTGGACAGTAAGATTACATGTAGGAAAATTAAAAAATGGGAATGGTTTGTAAACATGCAAACAGTTTAATGCTACATAGGACAATAAAACTCAGTGTCTGTCTGCTAACAGTTGTTTAGTTAGATACTATGTACGTCATCTATGCCAAAAGCTCGGTTGTCGGCTATTAACATGCAAATTAGTTATGTACTATGTAGGACATTACAGCTTGTTGTCGGCCTGCTAAGATAGGGATAGGATGATACTTTACAGGACAATTATCTTGGTGTCCATCTGTTAATATACAGACAGTAAGATACTACCTAGGACCTTAAAGCTCAGTGTTAGGCTTCATCTTTTGTTATGCTGATACTAAGATACTATGTAAGAGATTAAAAATCAGATTTGGTCTGTTAAAGAGGTGTCAGTGAGATACTTTATAGGACCGTCAAGCTCAGTTTAGATGTCATCTGTACAACAAGTTCAAGATTGGTACTACAGACCTTCGTGCCTGCGACACAGCCCCCATGAAGGCAGAACATATTTTGAGCCTTTAGTCGATTGATGACTTCGTTAGAGTCATTGAAGTTGATGTCTGAAAACGAACGAAAAAGAAGAAGAAGAAATGAACCAGTCGAAGCTTCCCGTTGGATCCACTACTAGGGAATTGCATGTTTACATTCTGATTCGCATTATTCATTTATAGGTCTAGTGATATTGCGAGCTTAATATATGCGTAGCAAAATGCCCCCTTGTCGCTATGTGCATTCACAAGCAAAAACAACTAGTATTCTCTGTATAAGCAACATATGTCCTCTAGCCCACTGTATGGACGGCGTACTACAGTAAACATCACGAATGATTCTGGATCTTTGGGTATGGCAATGACAAAAATAGGACCACTGCCCTATATAGAGCATGGCATAAGAGGCGACTAACTGTGTGACATGGCACAACACCGGCCATGCTTAGTTGGTTTGTTAAGAGCAGCATAGATGGCGCCTAACAGGTTGCGTGACAATATGGTCTAGTGTTTGAGTCTTTTAAGATGGACTCACAGATCTATGAACCAAACTTCTTGGCACTTGTCTTAACACAGCGGAGTAATAAGCTGCTCGAGCCTAACACGCTAAGCAGGAAATCCTCATCCCTCCTTTATCCAGCTCACACCACAGCTGGGACCTCCACAGGGTCATCTTCCATTGTAGAATTACAGGTCTACTAAGACTAAGATTAATATAAACACATAATCTTACAAATACTATTTCTTTTGTTGCAGATTCTGCACTTTACACTTTACGAAATACAAGACCTCACCACTAATGGAGTCTCCCGCGGAACACCTGGCTGAGACATTTCGATTCTACTCCGTCTTCCTCCACGCTGCCCGAGACTCACCAAACGTTGCCGTGGACGATCAACACGAAAGACAATGGTTGAGTATGAGGATTACCTAGCTTGACTTAAAACACAAGGCAACGACTCTAGCTGGCCATCTATCTTCTCGGCACACCCCCCATGACATCAGAACAAATTTTGCAGCCCTGCCCATTGTTTACCGACAAGAAGTAGCATTTGGCAACAACCAGTGTCCTTCCACGAGTAGCTGTACAGAAGTGCTCAGACTCTCAAGTCAACTGCTGCCTTCGCTAGAGTAATTGAATTCAAGGTCTGAAGACGAACAAGGAAGATCTATTTTCTTGACATTTTTCGCGCCAGCCGAAGCACATCAGTACAAGTACAGTCAACCTCCATCAAGATGACTTCAGGAAAAAACTTTGCATGATCTTGCAGTAGGAGTTTATGTATCAGTTTACTTGCATGATGAGGTTGCTATCCTCATGCACAACTCTATTTAGTCACGCCTTTCAATACATGCATGGAGTTCAATAAATCAAATCAGAACAAAAAGGCATATCTTCAAATTAAATAAAGAAAGGTCAAGATTGGATATTTGGAAATATTTCTTTAGTCAGAGAGGGGTGAATGCTTGGAATGCATTTCCAAGGAAGTGATGTAAGCAGAGGCAGTTGATGCATTTAAGAATACATTGGATGCGCATAGCTTATTGAGCAAGGAAATGTAAATGAAACTGCTTGCGTACAGACTCTGCATAGTCTTCTAAACCAGTATAAAGACGATAAGTTTAGTTAAATCAAGATCACTCATCTCTTTTTGTTGAAGCACAGGTCCAGCATTGTATTTGACTTACCAAAACCAGCTTTTAGGAAAGACTTTTTCTAGTTATTTGCAGTAGGGTAGCGATAATTTCTACATTTTGAGATTGCCACATCCATGGACAACTCTTAGTCCTCGCGTTCAACATGCAATGATTATTTTGGCCACTCAGGAGAAACACATACATAGCTCACCTTAAGATTGTTTGCCCTTGATCTACTGTGACAGTATTCTGTGGCGGTTATATTCTACCATTCTCAGTAAGGGACCCCGGATACACTATGGGAGGTCATGTTATTGATAGATTTGAAACAAGCAGCGATAACGAAAGAAAAGATATGAATTTGGAATTGCATGTGTTAAGCTTTTATAGAAGTGTTCATACGTGATTGCGAAGTTTCGATGGCTCACAAACAAAACATGTCTGTGTTCAGATTCCTGATCTGACTGGGTCGTACACCTAATAAATTTCGTGCTGAAAATGGTTTAACCAGGCTCTAAAGTGCAAAACACAGAACAATATACTGCCTCTTAGGAACCACGGTAAACGAAGTAAAAAAAAGAAATATAGCTTTTTAGTGTTTTCTCCAGTATCGCATTCTGTTTTTTTATTAAATGGCTTGCTGGCTTAGGGTCGTTCGTTCTCAATCTTGCACCACCAAGCCCTGATGTGGCTTAAGTAGCAGAATGTTGTCCAGAGAACGGAATGCAAATGTGCTGATCGGTGTGGACTGCACAGAACACGGCCAGGCACTTGAGCATCCGTGGTCAACCACTGCACCCGAGCTCATATCCAGTCGTCCTGACTTGTCTTGCCACTGGTTAAAGTTGGATTCGAGCGAGAGAGTGTGGTCGACAAACTGCGCAACCCTTCTCACTTAAAGGAAATTCATCGCGCAAGTCATTCTCTTTTCATGTATCCAGTACTAACACAGTCGAGTCCTGTGACGACGGGCGAGAAGAGAGCGTAGGTCCACTGACAAGCTAAACTACAGTCAAAAAGCTGCGTCAGTTGCGGGACACCTTGCTGAGCAATAAAGCGGCTGAGGTACATGGATTTGCTGACAATCATGATCACCGTCTCGCGAAGCAAACTTTCTCTGCTTTCACTGACTGCGAATATGCAGTTCCCATCTTCCCACCCATCCACAACCCGGATATACAGAATACTCGACTGGATGGACTGGCTGGGTGCAAAAAGTAAAGGCTCGTGATGGATGAAAAACATTGTGTTTGACCCTGACGCAACGTCCTGGGCAATATTGTGTGTTTGACCGGACTAGCGTCTCAGTTACCCACAGATATTATCTTAAATTTCACTAACCTCTAGCTGATTGCTAGCATAACCGGCACTTCTGAAATTATGCAATGATGTTTATAAATGAAAATAGTATTTGCTAGATCTACGTCAACAATAAAGTCACATATATTTTTGTATACCATAACAAGCATTATTACATAGCACAAAAAATCGCTCACTTTCTTCTTTATCATCATTATTATCATCATCATCATCATCTTCATCATCATCATCATCATGTTGCATGTCATTTGCAGAAAATCACTTTCACAACAAACGATATGTAACTCGATCTCTAGCCAGAAGTATCGCCTCTATCGTTGTCATCGTCATGACCTCCGTGATGTCTTGTTTCCATCTTTTCATCGGTCTGCTTCAGCCCCGCTTTTCAAACACCAAACCCTCCTGTATCGTTCTTTCTAGGTCAGTATGGCGTTTGATGTGGTCAAACTATTATACAGCAAAGCAAGTGGTCATTTTCACAGACGACCTAGCAGTGTAATGGCCCTCAAGAGCCCAGTGCTTAAAAAAAAAAGCAGTCCAATCGACACCAGCCCACTGAGACATTCCAGGCAACGGGGAGGTGGACAGGCTCGCCAGAGAGCGAGGAATGCTGCAGCAGAGTGATACAGACATCACATACAATGAAACGAAAGCATTCATCAGGACAACGTACAGTGCAAAATGGAAAATAGGATCACATTGGCCACATAGAAAACGATGCCTACAATCAACTCTCCAGGCGAGACCAGGTGATCATTTTCCAACTACGCACAGGTCACAACAGACTCAGATGCCATCTGTACAATAAGTTCAAGATTGCACTACAGAAATTTGTGCCTGCGGCACAGCCCCCATGAAGGCATAATATATTTTGCAGTCCTGCCCGCTGTATACCGACAAAAGAAGTAACAATTGGCAACAGCCAGTGTCCTTCCACGAGAAGCTGTACGGAAGCGTACAGAGCCTTGAGTCGACTGCTGCCTTTGTTAAAATCATTGAAGCTGAGGTCTGAAGATAAACGAAGAAGCAGAAGAAACTATTTTAGCTTTCGAGACAAGATGTTGTTTACTAACCAATTTTGCTTGAAATTAATTAGGATCTATAGTATACATATATATATATATATATATATATATATATATATATATATATATATAAATATATATATATATATATATATATATATATATATCTTTATCTATATCTCAAGCAGATGTGGATATATTGAGATCGGATGTAGATAAAATTCGAGAGTGGTTTGTAGGTTCGCAAATGGAGTTTAATGTAGATACATGTACAGTCCTCCACATGGGTAGATCCAATATGAAACATAATTACAGAATGGGAGAGAACAATATTAGAAAGATAGATAAGGAAATGGACTTAGAAGTTATACTAGATCATACAGGTAAGGTGAGTGAGCAAGTTCAGGTAGCAATTAAAAAGGCAAATGCAATGTTATGTATCATAAACATAAATACTAAACATAGGAGCAAGGAAGTGATAGTCAAACTGTATAAAGCATTAGTTAGACCTAGATTGGAGTTATGCGTACAGGCGTGGAGTCATTATCATAGAGGGGATACAAACATGCTGGAAAGAATTCAAAAAAGAGCGACAACGCTGATAGTGGGATTGCAGAATTACAGTTATGAGGAAAAACCGGCCTACAGTGTCTAGAAGAGAGAATAATTCGTAGTGACTTAATACAGGCTTATAAGATGAACAGAGGAATGGATAAATTAGACTATAACATGTTTTAGAAAAAAAAAACAGCCACCAAATATAACAAGAGGGCATAGTTACACATTAACTAAAGAGAGGTCCAGATTCGATATTAGGAAATATTTTTTTAATTAGAGAGTGGTGAATGCTTGGAATGCATTGCCAAGGGAAATAGTGGAAGGAAGGACAGTTAATGCATTTAAGAATAAATTGGATGCGCATAGCTGTTAGAGCAAGGTGATGAAATGAAACTGTATGTATACAGCTTCTGCAGAGTCTTCTAAACCAGTTTAAGGACGTTAAGCTAAGTTAAGGATATCTGCATTTTTCCTTTTTGATATCCATTGTATTTTGAGCACTTTTCTATAGTCCTTTAGTTCAAAAGATGCAATCCTTTTCTTAAGTGTTTGTGTGGGGGGGGGGGGGGGGGGTCCATGTTTCACATCCGTATGTCTTCATCGGTATAATGCAAGTTCACAGACTAGTTATTTTAATTTTATTAATGTTCTGTCATCAGTTTCTCATTTTATTGAACCTCTGCATTGCCGTAGCCATTGGCGCTTATAACTGAGCCGAGGTACTCAAAGCTTGTGACTTTCTCAATCTTCTGTTGTTCTAAAATAACTTTATGTTTGGTCTTTGCCTTGCCTGTGATCGTTATCTTGGTTGTACTTTAAATTCAGGTATAGATTTTGGACTTCGTTGAGTTGTGTTTACGCTCATCAGTACTTTTACATTTCGCTAGTTGTTAAACCCACCAGGCTAGATCGCACGTGGACACAGTCCTGGTGTGAACAGACTATCTACAATAGCAGTTAGTAAACTAGCATTATCTTGTAAAGCGAGCTATGCAAGTTTTCATTCCATTTCCAACAATATATCTCTGCAAATATGGATTTTCGACATTTGTAGCATAAAAGAAAAACAAATCGAAACAGATTAGATGTCTAACATGGCAAACGTGTGGTTTGTACAACACAACAGTTGAATCCTCTTCGAGCAGAGAAACAACAAGCCTTCACGCGGTCAGCATTTCTTGATCTTTGTGACCCGTTCCTCAGCCTTGCATATATACGCAGCACGTTCATTCAAACAATAATGAAATTAACTTTCTTCTATATTAAATGTATTGTATTTCTATTGAAATTGTTAAGAAAGACACATATATCACATGTACTTTTGTGTTTGTTTTTTAACTATTTCTATATAACTGGTTCTTTGCTATTGTATTTTATGTATTTAAAAACATTATTCCGAGAAGGGGTACGTGACATCTACAGTTAACATCATTTGCTGAATAATAATGATCCCCAATGGACAGCCGCGTGCGGTAAACACCTTTCATTTTTTTGGCTAAAGAGAAATACTCTCCATTTAATGTACAATATGTAACTAAGTTAACGTCTTTATACGGGTTGAGAAGACTACCTATTTATACTGGTTTAGACGATTATGTCTTTCTACTCGCTTAGAAGACTGAAACTTTATACTGGTTTAGAAGACTGTGTCTTTATCTTGGTTTATAAGACGATGTCTTTATACTGGTTTAGAAGACGATGTCTTTATACTGCCTTAGAATGACTATATCTTTATACTGGTTTAGAAGACTACGTGTTTATACCGGCTTAGAAAACTATGCAGAGTCTGTAAACAACCAGTTTCATTTACATTTCCTAACTCTAAAAGCTATGTGCATCCAATCTATTCTGAAATGCATTAATTGTTCCAGCCTAAAACTACTTCATATGGCAATACATTCCAAGCATTCACCACTGTACAGCTTATGTAGCTTACCAGTAACACTTTTACCGGTAACAGTTCTCGCAGTTTAGCTCACTTTAAATTCAACCGATGCACAAAATTGAGAAATGGAATACCTCTGCCCCTCCTTTATGTGTTGTGTTTGTTACAGACCCGTCGGTGTATGCATGGGTCCAGTCCATGCTTGGATAGTTTTTCGTTATGTACCTCAGGGTTATGTCTCTTCTTTCTTTTTCAGTCTGGCTGTTCTTGTTTCAAATATCTGGTATATTTTCTACCACCTCCGGAATGATATGCTGCTTCCAGGTAGGTTTGCGTACAGTAGGGATGGGGTTTGGTGTTAATGTGTTCATAGTGTCTTCGCTCATCTTTGCTTTGGCTTTTTCTGCAAAGTTTCTTCGCTTTAGTTTCCCATTTCCAAATCTATTTAGTCTCTGATGCATTGGGTGGTCTGTCAGTCTTCTGAGTTTCTCTACTTGCTGCTGGGCTCTGCAGTCTCTTCTGTCGGTCAAGGATTGCAGATTTCTAATCTTTTCCAGTTCTACAATTGGCGTTGACTTCATGCCTGCTGTTATAACTCTCATGGCTTGGTTTGAAGTTTGCTAATTGTATCAAAGTTCGCCTTTGTTGCTGTTGCTCATGCCGCAATGCCCTACTCGAGAACTGGTCTCACTCTTCCAGTGTACAGTTTCGTCTGTTCCCCAGCTTGTGCCAGTTAGTTTCCTCATGATTGCCATTCTTTGTCTGGCTCTCATTCGGTTTCTCTCGATCTGACTTTTCCATGTCATGCACCGATCAAATGTGACTCCCAGGTAGTTTTGGTTGCCATTTGCCCGCAGATATTTGCCGCTAAGACTTATTTTGGTGTTCTGGAGTTTGTTTGAAAGCGAGAATATCGTACATGTTGTTTTTTCCTCATTTATTTTGACCAGCCATGTGTTCGCCCACTCCTCCAACGATGTTAGGGCCTGCTGCATCCGATTGCTTGCTATGGTGAGATTTTTTTCAGACGTCCACATAGCCAGATCGTCTGCAAACATGGAGCTGTGGACTCTTCTTGGTAGATTCTCTGTGATGTTGTTTATATACACCAGGAAAGGTGTTGGTGACAGTACTCCCCTTTGGTGTACTCCCTGCTCAAGTGTCACCTTTTTGCTCATCTGCTATTGTACTTGAACTATGGATGTTCTGTTTTCGAGGTAGTCGCTGATCCATCTGTACATTTTCCCACAAACTTCACTTCTTCGTAGCTTGACTTTAAGTCACTTTATCCACACCTTGTCAAATGCCTTCTCTAAATCCACCCAAATCGCTACTGTGTGTTTTTTCTCCTGGTAAGCATCATCTATTAACTGGGCTATGAGAGTGATCTGGTCCTCAGTGGATCTGTGCTGTCTAAAGCCTGCTTGCTGTGGAATTAGTATGTGTTTTTCTTCCAGATGCCACATCAGTCTGGTGTTTATCATACGTTCCATCAGTTTACCTACACAGCTCAGTAGACTGATAGGCCTGTATCCATTTGGATCTGTTCTATCTTTTTCTTTCTTTGGTACTGGTATAAGTACAGCGTCTTTTCATGTCTGAGGTACAATTCCCCTTTTCCAGCTTTGGTTCAGGACTGATAGTAACTTCCTCTTTGCTGTTTGGCCCAACTCCATCAGCATTTCGTGTTACCCCATCTTTTCCGGGCGATTTCTTTTTCTCATGGTTTTCTCATCGAGTTCTCATAGCCACTTCCTTTTTATTCATTGTTAGTATTGCCATCATGTGCTCCTTTGGTGCCATATTGATGTTGTCGTGGCTCTTTTGTTCTTCCTTATTGTCTGTGTGCCTGTCTGTAGGGACATCAGTGTGGTTTGCTCTGGCATAGTGTTCGTTCTATAAAGGCGTTTGATGCTTTTTTTTCCAGTAAGCATTTTGTCGCCATACTTGATGGTAATTTGTTTATTGGATGGTGTTTCGTCATTCATGGCTCTGACTAACTTCCATAGTTTGTTCTCTTCTTTATATAAATTGAGGCTTTCTGTTTTATTTGTCCAGCTGTCTCTTGTTATATGGTTTAGTGTTCTTTTGTATTTCGCCGTGATAGCCTTGAGGGCGATATTTGCCTCCATAGATTGTTCTCTCTCTGCCATGTTCCTAGCATTTGAGACTTCGTCTTCCGCTTCCTGCAATTCATCATTCCAATATGGCTTGTAGTTTTTCCTTGCTCCTCTTGGGATGGTTTCGGTGGCTGCTTGCATTATTGCTTTGCTTAGGCTTTCCACCATATGTTTCATATTGTTATTCCATGTGTTGATGGTTTCACATAGCCGATCTGTCAGAATTGCAAATCTGTCCCAGTCGGATCGTTTATAGTTCCAACGTGGGAGCGCTTTTATTTCCTGTGGGCCTACTTCCATATCAATTTCTAGCCTAATTGGCCTTTTGTCGCTACCTGCAAATTGGTTGAGCACCTGGCCGTCTATTTTGTGGTGAATATCAACTGTGGAAAAGGCCAAGTCTGGAGTAGAGGTGGTATGCCATGTTCTAGAATAGAAGATAGGGCTGTCCTCCAGCCTATTGTAAAGATAGAGATTTGTGTCTATCTCCCAGTCTTCCACTTCATCTCCTCTGTTGTCTGTGTCCGAATATCCCCATCTCTCCGAGTGGCTGTTGAAGTCTCCAACTACTAGGCAGCTGGAGTTCTTGATTTCCATACTCGAGAGGGACAGGTCTTTGATGGGTGGGCCATACAGGTTGAAGATGTGGATCTTCGTTTCTTATGTCATTATGTCGAGTCCTACAATTTCTGCTTGTCCAGTGTGATTGACAGCTACCGCGCTCCTCGGTATGCAGTTACGTGTTAGTATCAGAACCCTTCCTTTGTCAAGACTGTAACATGCTAAAGCAACTGCGTTGTGAATACTGACCCACGGAGATGAACCCACACATACACACTTTTGTGAGCGTCTTGAAGAACTCCCCACCACAGTAGACGTTGTCCATAGAACTGGCCTTTACGTGTAGACGTAATACAATTGTCGGTGAGCTAGAAAAGGAAGGAAAAGAAGAAGAAAAAGAAGAAGAAGTAAAGAATGAAGAAGAAAATAGAGAAGAAGAAGTAGAAGAAGAAGAAGAATAAGAAGAAGAAGAAGAAGAAGAAGAAAAAAAAAGAAGACGAACAAGAAGAGAAAGAAGAAGAAAAGGAAGAGAAAGAAAAAGAAGATAAACATGAGTAAATAGTACTACCTGATATTGCCCGAAGAAGATTTGAATGTTTAAATGAAGTATATCGTTAAAAAGCAACTAATCTGATTGGCAAACATCCGGCTAGTCTCTAAACCCTGATCTATGGGTGAGAGAGCTGGAGTGTGTACGCCAAACACGCCAGGAGGTTGAATAATTTCTACATGACACATACTCCAAATTGGCTACAAGACCACATCACAAATAACCATACTCTTTTCATTACTACTACACTATTCATACACTTTTGTAGAAAGTTAAAGTGAGATAGACTGGCCAAGTTTCTCGAATGTCAAGTCAAAGGTTAAAAAAAAAACTACTGTTTAGCGAGCTTAGGCAGCAAGGCGATCACCTGGACGTCAATAAAAGCGATTCAGTGAATCCTGGCAGTAAATCGTTTAGCCTGAAAAAGGCGAGACCAAAAAGAGCCTTGCATGCAGTTAGCGAGGGTGGAAGTATAGAGTAGAGACAAAACCAGCACCAGCTGGTGTTGGCTTAATCTGTCATGCACGCATCCGCCCACAGACTTAAGGGCGCAGCATGACACATGATGATGTTGGTTATTCTCATCGACGGCGATAAGCCCATTATTATTGTCATGATCATATTTCTTCAAAATCAAGTAAATACTGGATCAAGATGGTGAGCAGCGCATGAGCTGCAGCGGTCATCGAGCCATAGCTGACTGATAGCGTAAGGGCTAGCGAACCGGAGCTGCCAAGGCCGTTCTACACGTCCGCGCAGTATTCTAGAAAACAGGCTGCAACAGAGCAGACTGGTTAAGGAGAAGGGATCGAAGAGGGAATGCTAACCCGGTACTCCAAAAATGCTTGCTGAAGTAGGATGTGTTGGACCGAAAGGTGCAAATATCGACATAACGCATTCCGTTCTCTGGATTGCGTTCTGCTACTTAGGCCCGTGTCAGGGTTTGGTAGCGGGATATGGAGAACAAACGAAGCCAAGCCAAGACAAGTAAATACATTTAATATTCATCAGTTTATTGGCGTCTCAGTCACTGATCATCATGCGCCTGGCGCCCTGGCGAAGTTTGCCCAGCTCTGTCTCCCGTATTTCGACACAGTCTGCTATGGTAGCAAACGCCGGTACGTGAGTGGCAGTCCCTGTCGCAGATCGTACAACGGGGCTGAGGAGGCTGACTTGCCGGGGTGTTCGCCGATCTTTTCAGTCGTGCCCATTTCTCTGGTTCCAGATGGCCTCTACAAGCGTCGGCAACTACTGTGCACCTCCCAACTGAAAGTCTGCAATCGACTCAATCCTGAGCTTTCGGCTTGGATGTCGCATGACGTCATGTTTATCTTGTATACGTACTTGAATCGCGGTGTGGGGTAGTCGATTCCTTTAGCTGCAGTGATCAGTTGTCCATAAAATATATCCTATAACAGCCTTTACAATGTATGTAAATATACACTCGCGAGCATACGACTACTCTAAGACAGATGTACAGAAGATGAAAGATACAGACAGCCACATAAACTGGAAAGATATTGTCAGAGGTACAGACGTTGAATAAGAGGCAGAGTGTTTCAAAACACTTTTAGAACAACTAAAAGTCGAATATGTTCCATGTATGGAGGTAAACACCAATCATAAAAGTGGATTACTAGATTTGTAGCTAAATGTACAAGAGCTTAAAATAAAGCCTGGACAAAGTGTATAAAGGCAAGTAAATCAAAAGAAATATATTTAAAATATTTGGACAAGCAAAACATAGCTCAGAAAGTAAGTAAAGCAGCAAAATAGACTTCGAAAAAAACTTACTAATAGGATCAAGACTGATGGTAAAAGCTTCTTTTCTAATGTTAGAAATAAACAAAGACCTAAAGACAAGGTAGGCTTTCTCATAAACAGTACAGTGACAATACGCAGAGAAAATAGGGAGATAGCTTATCTAATAAATCAATACTTTGGCACAGTCTATACAAAAGAACACTCCTCCAAGATACCAGAGCCTATACCTATTTTCAAATGTCAAATGAATATAGTGCGATTAAAATCATTCTGTCTTACGGAGGAAATGGTTCTAAAAAGATTGGAAGGATTAAAAGTGGATAAATGTACAGATCAAGATGGTATCCATTCATCAATGCTATTTGAAGTATAGACTAACTAGTTAAACCATTGGCTATATTATTTTCTCAATCACTTGCAAAATGGATTGTTCCAAGAGATTGGAAAGATGCAGGAGTGATTCCCTTATTCAAAATGGGAAAGAAATCAGATCCAGCTAATTAAGTAAGTTTAACGAGCATAGTCTGTAAAATGTTAGAGTCAATAATGAAAGAAAATATTGTAATGCATCTAGACAGGTTAAATCTAATCAGAAATAGTTAGCATGGGTTTACTAGAGGGATACCGTGCTTAAAAAATCTATTGGAGTGCATGGAGGTGATTACTAAAATCATAGATAAGGGAGAACCAGTGGATGTTATTTATCTAGATTTTACAAAGGCTTTTTATATAGTACCTCATCAACGATTATTTAAAAAGTTACAATCACATGGGATAGATGGGCAGGTTGCCGAATGGATTGAAAGTTGGTTAACGGGAAGAAGACAGCGATTGGCATAAATAAGGAGTACTCTGAGTGGTGTGAAGTAAAAAATGGAACAAAATTACAGAATGGGCGAGAAAAATACTAGAATGATAGATAACGAAAGGGACATAGGGGTAATAATAGAGCATACAGGTAAGGTGCGTTAGCAAGTCCAGGTAGCAGTGAATAAATCAAATGCAACGTTAGGTATGATAAAAAAAAAGAAATATTAAACATAGGAGTAATGAGGTGGTTGACAAACTATATAAAGCATTAGTTAGACCTAGATCGGAGTACTGTGTACAGGTGTGGAGTCCTTATCGTAGAAGAGCTATAAATATGCTGGAAAGGATACAAAGAATAGCGACAAAACTGATAGTGGGATTCCAGAATTACAGTTACGAGGAAAGACTCAGAAAAACCGGCCGTTAGTGTCTAGAAAAGAGAACAATTAAACGTGACTTAATCTAAGTTGATAAGATAATCACAGGAAAAGTTAAATTAGACTATACATTTTTTTTCAAAATACTAGCACCAGCGAGAACAAGAGGGCACAGATACAATTTAATAAGGAAAGGTCCAAATTGGACACAGGACATTTTTTTTTATTCAGACAGTGGTGAATGCTTGGAATGCTTTGCCCCAGGAAATAGTGGAGGCAGAGACAGTTAATGCATTTAAGAATAAATATGATGTACATAGTTATTAGAGCAGGGTAATGCAAATGGGACTGGTTGTCTACAGACTCTGATGAGTTTTCTAAACCAATATAAAAACGTTATGTTAAGTTAAGTTATGCCGTGTTTGTTAGCTTACTCAGAACGTTTTATGATTGTGCTAACTTTTTGTTTCATCGCTCCACATTGTTCTTTGTAGGACAATGTGCGATCCATTGTAATTCCTAGGTACTTAGGTGTATCTTTATGTTTAAGTTTATGCCCCTGCCAACTAATCTTTCAAACTCTCAAGGCTATTCTTACATCCTGTTGCAGCCCGCCACTTAACGTCTTTTACAGGACGCACACAAAATTAATCTTACATACTACGGGCATTCTACAACAACAATAAATACAACAACAATAACAACAACATGTTGTTATGGCTTTTGAAGTCATGATACTGCCTATTTCATTCTTATAAACTATGCAGGAGGAATGATTTCAAGAAATGCTATGTCGGCATAGATAAAGTCACACACTAACTCTAACCATTTTCATAAAGCTGTAGAAACTGATTCACATTTCTAATCGTGTTTACTTACTCTCAACTCTGTCAAATGATATCCTCATTAATAACTAAACCTGTACGTCGCTAAGTGTCATTGAAGGAAATGTGGCGACTACATGAGTTGGCCACCCCACCTCATAAAAAGCTGAGGCCTAGTACAGTGAAGTCTCTAACACTTAAACCTCGACATCAATGATTGCAAAAGGATTACCTTTTCCTTTTCATGTTAAAATCATTTACATCGAATACCAGTACCAAAGAAAGAAAAAGATAGAACAGATCCACATTTGATACAGGCCTATCAGTCTACTGAGCTGTGTAGGTAAACTGATGGAGCGTATGATAAACATCAGACTGATGTGGCACCTGGAAGAAAAACACATATTAATTCCACAGAAAGCAGGATTTAGACAACACAGATCCACTGAGGATCAGATCACTCTCATAGCGCAGAAAATAGAGAATGCTTACCAGGAGAAAAAGCATACAGTAGCGGTTTGGGTGGATCTAGAGAAGGCATTTGACAAGGTGGGGAAAGAGGGACTTAAAGTCAAGCTATAAAGAAGTGAAGTATATGGACAAATGTACAGATTGATCAGCCACTATTTCGAAAACAGAACAGCCAGAGTTCAAGTACAAGGGAAGATCAGCAAAAATGTGACACTGCAGCAGGGAGTACCCCAAGGGGGAGTACTGTCACCCACACTTTTTTCTGGTGTATATAAACAACATAACAGAGAATATATTAAGAAGAGTCCACAGCTCCATGTTTGCAGACGATCTGGCTTTGTGGACCACTGAAGACAATCTCACCATAGCAAACAATCGGATGCAGCAGGCCCTAACATCGCTGGAGTAGTGGATAGGAGGCAGACAGACTGGCTAAAGAAGGTGCAAGGCTACCACAACCAGATTCTAGTGTGACCTACGAAGAGTTCAAAAGGTTTATTAGGGCCAGATACATGGCCAAATGGGAAACAGAGCATACTGGCTACACAACAAATGATGCCTACTACCAGTTGAACAGAAGAGAGCAGGTCGTGGTCTTCAGACTCCGCACATGCCACAACAGATTGAGGTACCATCTATTCAATAAACTGAAGAAAGGTGGTACTGACGAATGCACCTGTGGTACAGGGAAAATGACCGCGGAACATCTGCTGCAAAATTGCCCGACATACGAGAACCAGAGAAAGCACATGTGGCCATCACCAGTGGCAACACTAGACAAGCCCTATGGCAGTGTCGACAGCCTCAGGATGACAGCTGCCTTCTTCGAAAAAATTCAAGTTGACGTCTGACAGCGTACGAAGAAGAAGATTTACTTCGAATTGTTTTTAACACCTGCACAAATTAACAGTCATCTAACAATATTCATATTTCTGTTTTTCATCCTCTCTCTCTTTCTCTCTCTCTACTTTGGTCTTCTTGTTTCTCTGTACTCTCAGCAATCAATGCTGACTACAAACTAATGTGTGACAAATATGAACTGATGTGATCATATAAGACATTCCAATGTACACCGCCCACTACCAGTTAAAGGCCAACACAAAATACAGAAGGGATTGAAGCTCACGAGCAAAAACATGCATTTAGAACGTGCCAACCGTAGCGACAATCCGCCCAAGAAACTGTTCATTATGTCAAGGAAAGAATGTCAGAATACAAACACAGCCAACGTGCTGTTTACATTCATGGATACATCGAGTAATACAAATATACTGTAGTCGGAGATGCTGTGGTAGAAACTTCTCTATAAGAGGTTTTTGCTTTTATCAGATGTTGGTAGCCAGTTCCCTTCCTCGATGTCTTGGCTTACAATATCACTGATATATAAATTTATTTTTATTACCGCCAGGGATGAGGTACTAGAATCTTCATTGTTCTGATACACACACGAGTCCATAAACTGGTCAATACGACATGATACCGCACAAAGGACAACGGTCTGGGGTAGAAAAGGGCAAGTCTTCGTCACGGAATCCAGAAATTGAAACCTTTAATCAAACCAAAAACTTCAGGTTTTGTGAAAACCAATTCCTGTTCCTCTATCATTTCTCCTAACAGTAAATCCGGTACTCGTTTAAAGCTGGTTTGGATGGAACAACTTGCAGCCGGAAAGAAGCAGCCACTCTACCAACGTTGTATCCTACGCTCTACATGTACATATAGTGTGATCTTATGTTTCCTCTAATAACATGTCTTAATGGGAATCACACTTCTTCTGCTTATCTCACGGAATAATCATTCCTTCATGGTTGTTTGCTTAAATATCTATCTTATTGTTCTATTGTAGGTCAATGGCCAATGTTTTGTTATTATTATTGTCATGATTATTATCATCATCATCCTCATCATCTTCTATCAACTTGTGTCATTAGAAGGCGTGGAAGGGGGTGTAGTATTATGTCGTTGCCATCTTCGTCGCCGATGTTGTTGACATCCAGTGTTTCTTTAAACATAGCGAGGGACATAACCAAACAAATACAAAAAATATATAATTAAGAGTTATCCCATCATAAAAAATTTGCGTGAGAGATTCTGGCTTGGGCGTCTCCCCTCTTTATCCAGGTTACAAACCTTAGAACGAGTGAGCTATGGCCCTACACCAGAACCACATGGACGTGTACATTGGCATCTGTACACTGAAGGCGATAGGTGTTAATTATCCACCCGACCAAATTTCTCACGCTTGTTGTCGTCCTCGTGCACGACATATGGGGAGGAACAGCTCGCGACCCCGGGCGCTCGTCGGCGACGATTGTGACAGCAAAGCCGTGCTTATCACAAGAGCTGAACCTTGAACCGTGACCGGCGTCGAAGTCATGGAGCGAACTAGACAAGTAACTGGCAGAAGACAACACTGGCTGCTCCTGTAGCTGTTAATAGTAAGGTTAGAGTTAGCATATATGCTGATGCCTGTTTAAGTTAGCTCTGTTGTGGTGACAGCGACTCGCATATTGTTTTTAAAATGAATTTAATAATATTCATAAAATGCAAAAAAATGTTAAAACTTTCCGAAAGGTAAATTTCGTATGGTATGCTCCATTATACGCAACCTTAACTATTATAAGTATTTGCTTTATTTTCATGTAATTATTAAATGATTTATATTATTGTAGTGCATGTATTACATCCCTTTCTTTTGAATACATTGCCCTTATGACGAAGTAATCATTGTCCGTGTAAATACAGTTCACTACTAGGCCGTGAAACTGTTATCTAGCTAATCGAAGATCCTGTGCTGAAAGTTGTTTATGGTTAAGCGTGCTTATATCCCGTGTGTGCTACTTTAAAATTGTTCAAGCTTGGATATGTAAATACAAATGTATGTAGACTTTTATGTTATAAATTTCTCAAACATACCATCTATAGATTGTTAATCTCATTGTACATATCCACATTTTAAACTGTATATTTTTTAGAACAGGACACCCATTACCATCATTTTAATAACACTAGCCATATGGAATCTTGCATGTTTACTGCTGGCTGAATATATGTAGACATAATATTCATAATGTGGCATAAGAAATACGTAAACATTAAATTGAACCTTATTCCAGTGTGTGTTTGTTTCTTGTTTATTTCTTTATTTCACAAGACGCATAAGTTGCCATATTAACAAATGTAAACAAA
Organism: Ariolimax columbianus; assembly: GCA_036924085.1. Classification (NCBI taxonomy): domain Eukaryota; kingdom Metazoa; phylum Mollusca; class Gastropoda; order Stylommatophora; family Arionidae; genus Ariolimax; species Ariolimax columbianus. Next base: position 55,116,480 of record JAVGWX010000004.1, read on the forward strand.
CAGATATTAAAGTACACATTCCTAAAGCCCAGGTATTGATAAAATTGCTCTATGCTGTCACTCTGTGTATTTATGATCTATTCGAATACTGACACTATTAACATACACCAAATTGAAAGCATGGTAGTAATACATATCTCATTATTTTAAACAAACATTTTTTTACGAATGCACATATTTCTTTACGTTTGTGTGTGCGTGTGTGTACAACTGTGTAAAACCCTACAGTATTGACATATTTCCAAAACTACTTATTACGTACTGTTCATACTGGCATTATAAATGCAGCTCTAGAATTGATTGCGAAACACCTTCGATTGGTTCTGTTGTTGTTGATTCCTCCATTAAGCAAATACATACACAGAAGTCGTTTAGCTTGTTTGAAAAGGCCAGTCTTTGCAAACCGTTAAAGGGTTTGAGAGTTGATAATGCAATTGTGGTTAACATGTGGGTAGTAGGATTATATGTACGAACGTAAATATTGCTGTGTCACTGTGTGTGTTAACATAAGGATAGCAAGATACTGTGTAGAAGATTAAAGCTTGGTGTCATTCTGTTAATATGTTGACAGTGAGAAAGTATGTAGGACATTAAAGCTCTGCGTTAGACTGCTAACAAGCTTGCGGTTGGTGTGCTAACATGTGAATAGTAACATATCATGAAGAAGATTAAAGATTGGTGTCAATCTGCTAATATGTTGATAGTGAGATACTATGTAGGACATCAAAGCTCTGTGTTAGACTGCTAACAAGCTTGCAGTTGTGTGCTAACATGTTAATAGTAAAATATCATGTAGAAGATTCAAGATTGGTGTCAATCTGCTAATATGTTGATAGTGAGATACTATGTAGGACATCAAAGCTCTGCATTAGACTGCTAACAAGCTTGCGGTTGGTGTGCTAACATGTGAATAGTAAAATATCATGTAGAAGATTAAAGCTTGGTGTCAATCTGCTAATATGATGATAGTGAGATACTATGTAGGACATTAAAGCTGAGTGTTAGTCTACTAACATGTGGATAGTAAGATATTTTCAAGACAGTAAATCTCCAAGTTGGTTTGCATCTGTTGATTTGTAAATAGTGAGACCTTATGTAAGAGATTTAAGCTCAGTATCTGACTCCTAATATTTGGATAGCAAGATAATATGTACACCATTAAATCTTAGTGTCTATCTGTTAATATGTAGATAAAGAGATAATATGTAGGACATTAAAACTCAATTTTGGTCCTCTAGCGTGCACAAATTCTTTATTCCTCTTTGCGTTCAGGATCCTTTGGTCATGTTATATCTGCAAGCCAGTAATCATGATGCAGTCCATAATCTTTACCAGGAAATAGCTGCTGCACCATAGCTTTTGCCTCAGCTCTGCATTCTGTGGTATCTCATTTCACTAAAACACAGTGAAAGTAAAATGCTATGTAGAACACACATTTTGGTGTTGGTCTGTTAATTTATGGATTGTAGGTACTATGTAAGACTGTAAAATTTCATGGCGATCTACATATGTTGCCATATGGATAGTAAAGTAATATGTAAGGTATCCAATCCTAGTTATTGGTCAGTTATCAAATGGATTGTAAGATAATATTTAGGGTATCAAATCTTAGTGCTGGTCTGTTAACATGTGGAGGGTAAGATAATATGTAGGGTATCAAATCTCGGTTCTGGTCTGTTAACATGTGAATGGTAAGATAATATTTAGTGTAGCAAATCGTGGTGCTGGTCTGTCGACATGTGGATGGTAAGATAGTATGTATAACAGTAAAGCTAAGTGTTCTTCTGGCATGGGGATTCAAAAAATAAAAATGTAGGGCATTGAAGCACAGTGTGGATCTATTAACATGTGATTAGTAGTATAATATGTACAACAGTTTGTTGAGAGGTGGAAAGTAAGATACTATGTGGGACAGTAGAGTTTGTTGTCCGTCTACTTCTTTTGTCCTGTGAATATCAAGATAATATAAAGGACATTGAACCACGGCGTGATTCTGTTTGCACTGTGATAGTCAGATAAAATAATTAAGTCTATTGCATCTCTTTTTGGGGGGAAAGGAATATACTTTTATTTTGGCGATAAGGCTCAGTGTGGGTTTGTTAATGTATTGATAGTAAAAATTTATTTAGAACATTACAGCTCGTTGTTGGTCTATTGACATGGGGACAGCAGGATGCTGTTTAGGAAATTTATTATTGGTTTCTGTTTGTTAACAAATGGAAGGTAAAACACTTAATAGGACAGAAAAGCTCAGTGTTGGTCAGTTAATACATGTGAACTGTAAGATATTGTGTAGGACACATGTTCTCAGTGTTGGTCTGTTAATACATGTGAACTGTAAGACATTGTGTAGGACACGTGTTCTCTGTGTTGGTCTGTAAACATGATGATTAGTAAGATATTATGTATGATATTACAGCTCAGTGTTGATGTTTTATCAAGGGGAAAGATAATATATACAGCTTTACATCTCGGCTGTTATGCGTTAACATTTGAATATTAAGAAAATATGTAGGACATGAAAGCTCACTGTTCGTATCCTAACAAGTGGATAGTACAATACTATGAGGTAAAGTAATGCTAGCTGTCATTCTGTTAACACGCGGATAGTAAGATACTATGTAGGACATTACTGCTCTGTGTTGGTATTTTGACCTGGGGATAGTAAGATTCTATAAAGGACATTACAGATCAGTGTTGGTCTGTTAACAAGCGGAGAGTAAGATACTATGTAGGACATTACTACTCAGTTTTGGTCTGTTTACCTGGGGGAAAAAATATACTATGTAGGACACCTATTCATGAGGTTGGTCTGTTCTCATGTGGATAGTGAGAAAATATATACATTATTTCTCAGTTGATGTATATTAACATGAGGATATCAAGAAATAAGTAGGACATGAAAGTTCACTGTCTGTGTGTTATGAAGTGGATAGTTTGATGTTATGTAGAAAAGTGAAGATTGCTTTCATTCTGTTATAACGTGTTGATAGTAAAACAATAGGTAGGACATTAAAGATTTGTGTCAGACTGCTATCTTTGTACAGAAATATAAAAAGTAGGTCATTTAAGCTTTGTGTTAGTATGTTAACTTTTGGACAGTAAGATTACATGTAGGAAAATTAAAAAATGGGAATGGTTTGTAAACATGCAAACAGTTTAATGCTACATAGGACAATAAAACTCAGTGTCTGTCTGCTAACAGTTGTTTAGTTAGATACTATGTACGTCATCTATGCCAAAAGCTCGGTTGTCGGCTATTAACATGCAAATTAGTTATGTACTATGTAGGACATTACAGCTTGTTGTCGGCCTGCTAAGATAGGGATAGGATGATACTTTACAGGACAATTATCTTGGTGTCCATCTGTTAATATACAGACAGTAAGATACTACCTAGGACCTTAAAGCTCAGTGTTAGGCTTCATCTTTTGTTATGCTGATACTAAGATACTATGTAAGAGATTAAAAATCAGATTTGGTCTGTTAAAGAGGTGTCAGTGAGATACTTTATAGGACCGTCAAGCTCAGTTTAGATCTGTTAAAGTGGGGTCAGTAAAATATTATGTAGGACACTAATACTTTTAGGTAGGTTTGTTAACATGGGGATTGTAAAATGCTATGCAGGACAGTAAAGTTAGGTGACTGTTCGTGTATGTTACTGTTGGGATTCTCAGATAGTATGTTAATATGTAGACAGTAAGATGCTATGTATCGCATTAAATCTAAAGAATCGGTTGGTTATATGAGGACATTAAGATAATATATAGGACACTGAAGCTTAGTGTAATTCTGTTGACATGGTGACAGTTTGTTTGTTTGTTTGTTTTTTTGAGTTCGCCTTATTTCTCTAATCCCCAAGGGGGTGTACATTGTACTGTGGTTTTTATTTTGCGCCTGTCGGCCAAGTGCTGCCAACTTCAGCATGCATTTTATGTAAGGGTCTGCTTCCTCTTGCATTTTCTAAGAATTCGCTTCCTTGGGGTAACGGCGCTGTGATGGGGATTGAACCCAGCACCTTTGGGTTTTGAGCCATGCCACTTAACCACTAGGCCACACCGTCCCCATGGTGACAGTAAGATAATATGTAGGATATTAGCGAATAGCATCGGTCTGTTAACATTTAGATAGTAAGATTTTATGTAGTACATTACAGCTTGCTATTAGGTCTGCTAACATTTAGAAAGAAAGATTTTATATTAGGACATTACAGCTTGGTGTTGGTCTGTTGACATGGAGACTGTAAAATGCTATGAATGACATTAAAACATGTGGATAGTACAATATCATGTAAGATAGCAAAGCTCAGAGTCCGGCTGATGACATGAGTACAGTAAGATATCTTGTTCGAAGTAAGCTGTCAGACATCAGCGTTAATTTGTTGAAGAAGAAGAAGAAGTAAGATAGTGTGTAGGACATTAAAACTTACTGTCGGTTTGTTAACACGTGGATAGTAAGATATTATTTTTAACAGTAAAGCATGGTGTCTGCTTGTTAACATGTGGATTGAAAGATATTATGTACGGCATTCAAGCTCTGTGTTGGCCAGTTGACTTGTGAATAGTAAGATACTCTGTAGGACATTCAAGCTCTGTGTTGGCCTGTTGACATGTGGATAGTAAGATACTCTGTAGGACATTCAATCTCTGTGTTGGCCAGTTGACTTGTGAATAGTAAGATATTCTGTAAGACATTCAAGCTATGTTGCCCAATTGACATGTGGATAGTAAAACACTATGTAGGACATTAAAGCTCTGTGTTGGCCTGTTGACATGTGAATAGTAAGATACTATGTAGGACATTCAAGCTCTATGTTGGCCTGTTGACATGTGGATAGTAAAATACTCTGTAGGAAATTAAAGCTCTGTCTTGGCCTGTTGACATGTGGATAGTAAGATATTCTGTAGGACATTCAAGCTCTGGGTTGGCCTGTTAACATTGGGTTAGTAAGATACTCTGTAGGACATTAAAGCTCTGTGTTTGCCTGTTAACATGTGGATAGTAAGATACTCTGTACCACATTAAAGCTCTGTGTTGGCCTGTTGACATGTGGATAGTAAGATACTCTGTAGGACATTCAATCTCTGTGTTGGCCAGTTGACTTGTGAATAGTAAGATATTCTGTAAGACATTCAAGCTATGTTGCCCAATTGACATGTGGATAGTAAAACACTATGTAGGACATTAAAGCTCTGTGTTGGCCTGTTGACATGTGGATAGTAAAATACTCTGTAGGAAATTAAAGCTCTGTCTTGGCCTGTTGACATGTGGATAGTAAGATATTCTGTAGGACATTCAAGCTCTGGGTTTGCCTGTTAACATTGGGTTAGTAAGATACTCTGTAGGACATTAAAGCTCTGTGTTTGCCTGTTAACATGTGGATAGTAAGATACTCTGTACCACATTAAAGCTCTGTCTTGGCCTGTTGACATGTGGATAGTAAGATACTCTGTAAGACATTCAAGCTCTGTGTTGGCCTGTTAACATGTGGTTAATAAGATACTCTGTAGGACATTCAAGCTCTGTGTTGGCCTGTTAACATGTGGATAGTAAGATACTATGTAGCACATTAAAGCTCTGTCTTGGCCTGTTGACATGTGGATAGTAAGATACTCTGTAAGACATTTAAACTCTGTGTTGGCATGTTAACATGGTGGCAGTAAGGAACTATGTAGGACATCAATGTTTTGGGTAAGTCTAACATCTGGATAGTGGATACTGTGTAGTGCATTCAATCTAGAGTTGGTTTGTTAATATGTGGATTGTAAGATCCTGTGTAAGACATTAAAGCTGTCTGTCAGTCTGATGCCATTGGGATTGTACAATACTTTGAAGAACAATAAAACTTGGTATTGGTCTGTTAATATTTAGATAGCAAATTACATTGTAGGACTGTAAAGTTTCGAGTCAGTGAACTTATGTTTAATGGCGATAGTGCGATACTTTGTAGGACAATACCGTTTATTGTCTGTATGTTAATTTTCATATAGTAAAGTATTATATAAAAGACTGTTACCATGTGCTTAGGTAGAAACTGTGTAGGACATCAAAATTTAATGCTGGTATGATAGTCTGTGGATAGTAATATACTATATATAGGACATTAAAACTTGATGTATCATAGTAAGATACTAGCTAGTAGCTAGGACTGTAATGCCTAGGGTGAGTTTGTTAAAATATGGATAGTAAGATACTAGTTAGAACTGCCATGCCTAGGTTCAGTTTGTTAACATGTGGATCGCAAGATACTATTTCAGACATTAATGCATAGTGTCGGTCTGTACATTATATAAATTGCTGAGCGATTATAGTAGTAAAACTGGGAGAGTTCAAAACGTAGTTCCCTCATGTTCCAGTCTCTCTCTTATCGCCTGTGGAGTATAAAAAATAGATAGGAATGGTTAAAATACCGCTATGGAACAAAATCAAGAACCTAACCTACGTTAGGTACAGAAATTACATACAATGAGAAAAAACATTCATCAGGGCAACGTACAGTGCAAAATGGAAAAAACAAACAAACACCCTGGCTACATAGATTATCATTCTCCGGCTACGCATAGGTCACAACAGTCTGAGATGTCATCTGTACAACAAGTTCAAGATTGGTACTACAGACCTTCGTGCCTGCGACACAGCCCCCATGAAGGCAGAACATATTTTGAGCCTTTAGTCGATTGATGACTTCGTTAGAGTCATTGAAGTTGATGTCTGAAAACGAACGAAAAAGAAGAAGAAGAAATGAACCAGTTGAAGCTTCCCGTTGGATCCACTACTAGGGAATTGCATGTTTACATTCTGATTCGCATTATTCATTTATAGGTCTAGTGATATTGCGAGCTTAATATATGCGTAGCAAAATGCCCCCTTGTCGCTATGTGCATTCACAAGCAAAAACAACTAGTATTCTCTGTATAAGCAACATATGTCCTCTAGCCCACTGTATGGACGGCGTACTACAGTAAACATCACGAATGATTCTGGATCTTTGGGTATGGCAATGACAAAAATAGGACCACTGCCCTATATAGAGCATGGCATAAGAGGCGACTAACTGTGTGACATGGCACAACACCGGCCATGCTTAGTTGGTTTGTTAAGAGCAGCATAGATGGCGCCTAACAGGTTGCGTGACAATATGGTCTAGTGTTTGAGTCTTTTAAGATGGACTCACAGATCTATGAACCAAACTTCTTGGCACTTGTCTTAACACAGAGGAGTAATAAGCTGCTCGAGCCTAACACGCTAAGCAGGAAATCCTCATCCCTCCTTTATCCAGCTCACACCACAGCTGGGACCTCCACAGGGTCATCTTCCATTGTAGAATTACAGGTCTACTAAGACTAAGATTAATATAAACACATAATCTTACAAATACTATTTCTTTTGTTGCAGATTCTGCACTTTACACTTTACGAAATACAAGACCTCACCACTAATGGAGTCTCCCGCGGAACACCTGGCTGAGACATTTCGATTCTACTCCGTCTTCCTCCACGCTGCCCGAGACTCACCAAACGTTGCCGTGGACGATCAACACGAAAGACAATGGTTGAGTATGAGGATTACCTAGCTTGACTTAAAACACAAGGCAACGACTCTAGCTGGCCATCTATCTTCTCGGCACACCCCCCATGACATCAGAACAAATTTTGCAGCCCTGCCCATTGTTTACCGACAAGAAGTAGCATTTGGCAACAACCAGTGTCCTTCCACGAGTAGCTGTACAGAAGTGCTCAGACTCTCAAGTCAACTGCTGCCTTCGCTAGAGTAATTGAATTCAAGGTCTGAAGACGAACAAGGAAGATCTATTTTCTTGACATTTTTCGCGCCAGCCGAAGCACATCAGTACAAGTACAGTCAACCTCCATCAAGACGACTTCAGGAAAAAACTGTGCATGATCTTGCAGTAGGAGTTTATGTATCAGTTTACTTGCATGATGAGGTTGCTATCCTCATGCACAACTCTATTTAGTCACGCCTTTCAATACATGCATGGAGTTCAATCAATCAAATCAGAACAAAAAGGCATATCTTCAAATTAAATAAAGAAAGGTCAAGATTGGATATTTGGAAATATTTCTTTAGTCAGAGAGGGGTGAATGCTTGGAATGCATTTCCAAGGAAGTGATGTAAGCAGAGGCAGTTGATGCATTTAAGAATACATTGGATGCGCATAGCTTATTGAGCAAGGAAATGTAAATGAAACTGCTTGCGTACAGACTCTGCATAGTCTTCTAAACCAGTATAAAGACGATAAGTTTAGTTAAATCAAGATCACTCATCTCTTTTTGTTGAAGCACAGGTCCAGCATTGTATTTGACTTACCAAAACCAGCTTTTAGGAAAGACTTTTTCTAGTTATTTGCAGTAGGGTAGCGATAATTTCTACATTTTGAGATTGCCACATCCATGGACAACTCTTAGTCCTCGCGTTCAACATGCAATGATTATTTTGGCCACTCAGGAGAAACACATACATAGCTCACCTTAAGATTGTTTGCCCTTGATCTACTGTGACAGTATTCTGTGGCGGTTATATTCTACCATTCTCAGTAAGGGACCCCGGATACACTATGGGAGGTCATGTTATTGATAGATTTGAAACAAGCAGCGATAACGAAAGAAAAGATATGAATTTGGAATTGCATGTGTTAAGCTTTTATAGAAGTGTTCATACGTGATTGCGAAGTTTCGATGGCTCACAAACAAAACATGTCTGTGTTCAGATTCCTGATCTGACTGGGTCGTACACCTAATAAATTTCGTGCTGAAAATGGTTTAACCAGGCTCTAAAGTGCAAAACACAGAACAATATACTGCCTCTTAGGAACCACGGTAAACGAAGTAAAAAAAAGAAATATAGCTTTTTAGTGTTTTCTCCAGTATCGCATTCTGTTTTTTTATTAAATGGCTTGCTGGCTTAGGGTCGTTCGTTCTCAATCTTGCACCACCAAGCCCTGATGTGGCTTAAGTAGCAGAATGTTGTCCAGAGAACGGAATGCAAATGTGCTGATCGGTGTGGACTGCACAGAACACGGCCAGGCACTTGAGCATCCGTGGTCAACCACTGCACCCGAGCTCATATCCAGTCGTCCTGACTTGTCTTGCCACTGGTTAAAGTTGGATTCGAGCGAGAGAGTGTGGTCGACAAACTGCGCAACCCTTCTCACTTAAAGGAAATTCATCGCGCAAGTCATTCTCTTTTCATGTATCCAGTACTAACACAGTCGAGTCCTGTGACGACGGGCGAGAAGAGAGCGTAGGTCCACTGACAAGCTAAACTACAGTCAAAAAGCTGCGTCAGTTGCGGGACACCTTGCTGAGCAATAAAGCGGCTGAGGTACATGGATTTGCTGACAATCATGATCACCGTCTCGCGAAGCAAACTTTCTCTGCTTTCACTGACTGCGAATATGCAGTTCCCATCTTCCCACCCATCCACAACCCGGATATACAGAATACTCGACTGGATGGACTGGCTGGGTGCAAAAAGTAAAGGCTCGTGATGGATGAAAAACATTGTGTTTGACCCTGACGCAACGTCCTGGGCAATATTGTGTGTTTGACCGGACTAGCGTCTCAGTTACCCACAGATATTATCTTAAATTTCACTAACCTCTAGCTGATTGCTAGCATAACCGGCACTTCTGAAATTATGCAATGATGTTTATAAATGAAAATAGTATTTGCTAGATCTACGTCAACAATAAAGTCACATATATTTTTGTATACCATAACAAGCATTATTACATAGCACAAAAAATCGCTCACTTTCTTCTTTATCATCATTATTATCATCATCATCATCATCTTCATCATCATCATCATCATGTTGCATGTCATTTGCAGAAAATCACTTTCACAACAAACGATATGTAACTCGATCTCTAGCCAGAAGTATCGCCTCTATCGTTGTCATCGTCATGACCTCCGTGATGTCTTGTTTCCATCTTTTCATCGGTCTGCTTCAGCCCCGCTTTTCAAACACCAAACCCTCCTGTATCGTTCTTTCTAGGTCAGTATGGCGTTTGATGTGGTCAAACTATTATACAGCAAAGCAAGTGGTCATTTTCACAGACGACCTAGCAGTGTAATGGCCCTCAAGAGCCCAGTGCTTAAAAAAAAAAGCAGTCCAATCGACACCAGCCCACTGAGACATTCCAGGCAACGGGGAGGTGGACAGGCTCGCCAGAGAGCGAGGAATGCTGCAGCAGAGTGATACAGACATCACATACAATGAAACGAAAGCATTCATCAGGACAACGTACAGTGCAAAATGGAAAATAGGATCACATTGGCCACATAGAAAACGATGCCTACAATCAACTCTCCAGGCGAGACCAGGTGATCATTTTCCAACTACGCACAGGTCACAACAGACTCAGATGCCATCTGTACAATAAGTTCAAGATTGCACTACAGAAATTTGTGCCTGCGGCACAGCCCCCATGAAGGCATAATATATTTTGCAGTCCTGCCCGCTGTATACCGACAAAAGAAGTAACAATTGGCAACAGCCAGTGTCCTTCCACGAGAAGCTGTACGGAAGCGTACAGAGCCTTGAGTCGACTGCTGCCTTTGTTAAAATCATTGAAGCTGAGGTCTGAAGATAAACGAAGAAGCAGAAGAAACTATTTTAGCTTTCGAGACAAGATGTTGTTTACTAACCAATTTTGCTTGAAATTAATTAGGATCTATAGTATACATATATATATATATATATATATATATATATATATATATATATATATATATATATATATATATATATATATAAATATATATATATATATATATATATATATCTTTATCTATATCTCAAGCAGATGTGGATATATTGAGATCGGATGTAGATAAAATTCGAGAGTGGTTTGTAGGTTCGCAAATGGAGTTTAATGTAGATACATGTACAGTCCTCCACATGGGTAGATCCAATATGAAACATAATTACAGAATGGGAGAGAACAATATTAGAAAGATAGATAAGGAAATGGACTTAGAAGTTATACTAGATCATACAGGTAAGGTGAGTGAGCAAGTTCAGGTAGCAATTAAAAAGGCAAATGCAATGTTATGTATCATAAACATAAATACTAAACATAGGAGCAAGGAAGTGATAGTCAAACTGTATAAAGCATTAGTTAGACCTAGATTGGAGTTATGCGTACAGGCGTGGAGTCATTATCATAGAGGGGATACAAACATGCTGGAAAGAATTCAAAAAAGAGCGACAACGCTGATAGTGGGATTGCAGAATTACAGTTATGAGGAAAAACCGGCCTACAGTGTCTAGAAGAGAGAATAATTCGTAGTGACTTAATACAGGCTTATAAGATGAACAGAGGAATGGATAAATTAGACTATAACATGTTTTAGAAAAAAAAAACAGCCACCAAATATAACAAGAGGGCATAGTTACACATTAACTAAAGAGAGGTCCAGATTCGATATTAGGAAATATTTTTTTAATTAGAGAGTGGTGAATGCTTGGAATGCATTGCCAAGGGAAATAGTGGAAGGAAGGACAGTTAATGCATTTAAGAATAAATTGGATGCGCATAGCTTTTAGAGCAAGGTGATGAAATGAAACTGTATGTATACAGCTTCTGCAGAGTCTTCTAAACCAGTTTAAGGACGTTAAGCTAAGTTAAGGATATCTGCATTTTTCCTTTTTGATATCCATTGTATTTTGAGCACTTTTCTATAGTCCTTTAGTTCAAAAGATGCAATCCTTTTCTTAAGTGTTTGTGTGGGGGGGGGGGGGGGGTGTCCATGTTTCACATCCGTATGTCTTTATCGGTATAATGCAAGTTCACAGACTAGTTATTTTAATTTTATTAATGTTCTGTCATCAGTTTCTCATTTTATTGAACCTCTGCATTGCCGTAGCCATTGGCGCTTATAACTGAGCCGAGGTACTCAAAGCTTGTGACTTTCTCAATCTTCTGTTGTTCTAAAATAACTTTATGTTTGGTCTTTGCCTTGCCTGTGATCGTTATCTTGGTTGTACTTTAAATTCAGGTATAGATTTTGGACTTCGTTGAGTTGTGTTTACGCTCATCAGTACTTTTACATTTCGCTAGTTGTTAAACCCACCAGGCTAGATCGCACGTGGACACAGTCCTGGTGTGAACAGACTATCTACAATAGCAGTTAGTAAACTAGCATTATCTTGTAAAGCGAGCTATGCAAGTTTTCATTCCATTTCCAACAATATATCTCTGCAAATATGGATTTTCGACATTTGTAGCATAAAAGAAAAACAAATCGAAACAGATTAGATGTCTAACATGGCAAACGTGTGGTTTGTACAACACAACAGTTGAATCCTCTTCGAGCAGAGAAACAACAAGCCTTCACGCGGTCAGCATTTCTTGATCTTTGTGACCCGTTCCTCAGCCTTGCATATATACGCAGCACGTTCATTCAAACAATAATGAAATTAACTTTCTTCTATATTAAATGTATTGTATTTCTATTGAAATTGTTAAGAAAGACACATATATCACATGTACTTTTGTGTTTGTTTTTTAACTATTTCTATATAACTGGTTCTTTGCTATTGTATTTTATGTATTTAAAAACATTATTCCGAGAAGGGGTACGTGACATCTACAGTTAACATCATTTGCTGAATAATAATGATCCCCAATGGACAGCCGCGTGCGGTAAACACCTTTCATTTTTTTGGCTAAAGAGAAATACTCTCCATTTAATGTACAATATGTAACTAAGTTAACGTCTTTATACGGGTTGAGAAGACTACCTATTTATACTGGTTTAGACGATTATGTCTTTCTACTCGCTTAGAAGACTGAAACTTTATACTGGTTTAGAAGACTGTGTCTTTATCTTGGTTTATAAGACGATGTCTTTATACTGGTTTAGAAGACGATGTCTTTATACTGCCTTAGAATGACTATATCTTTATACTGGTTTAGAAGACTACGTGTTTATACCGGCTTAGAAAACTATGCAGAGTCTGTAAACAACCAGTTTCATTTACATTTCCTAACTCTAAAAGCTATGTGCATCCAATCTATTCTGAAATGCATTAATTGTTCCAGCCTAAAACTACTTCATATGGCAATACATTCCAAGCATTCACCACTGTACAGCTTATGTAGCTTACCAGTAACACTTTTACCGGTAACAGTTCTCGCAGTTTAGCTCACTTTAAATTCAACCGACGCACAAAATTGAGAAATGGAATACCTCTGCCCCTCCTTTATGTGTTGTGTTTGTTACAGACCCGTCGGTGTATGCATGGGTCCAGTCCATGCTTGGATAGTTTTTCGTTATGTACCTCAGGGTTATGTCTCTTCTTTCTTTTTCAGTCTGGCTGTTCTTGTTTCAAATATCTGGTATATTTTCTACCACCTCCGGAATGATATGCTGCTTCCAGGTAGGTTTGCGTACAGTAGGGATGGGGTTTGGTGTTAATGTGTTCATAGTGTCTTCGCTCATCTTTGCTTTGGCTTTTTCTGCAAAGTTTCTTCGCTTTAGTTTCCCATTTCCAAATCTATTTAGTCTCTGATGCATTGGGTGGTCTGTCAGTCTTCTGAGTTTCTCTACTTGCTGCTGGGCTCTGCAGTCTCTTCTGTCGGTCAAGGATTGCAGATTTCTAATCTTTTCCAGTTCTACAATTGGCGTTGACTTCATGCCTGCTGTTATAACTCTCATGGCTTGGTTTGAAGTTTGCTAATTGTATCAAAGTTCGCCTTTGTTGCTGTTGCTCATGCCGCAATGCCATACTCGAGAACTGGTCTCACTCTTCCAGTGTACAGTTTCGTCTGTTCCCCAGCTTGTGCCAGTTAGTTTCCTCATGATTGCCATTCTTTGTCTGGCTCTCATTCGGTTTCTCTCGATCTGACTTTTCCATGTCATGCACCGATCAAATGTGACTCCCAGGTAGTTTTGGTTGCCATTTGCCCGCAGATATTTGCCGCTAAGACTTATTTTGGTGTTCTGGAGTTTGTTTGAAAGCGAGAATATCGTACATGTTGTTTTTTCCTCATTTATTTTGACCAGCCATGTGTTCGCCCACTCCTCCAACGATGTTAGGGCCTGCTGCATCCGATTGCTTGCTATGGTGAGATTTTTTTCAGACGTCCACATAGCCAGATCGTCTGCAAACATGGAGCTGTGGACTCTTCTTGGTAGATTCTCTGTGATGTTGTTTATATACACCAGGAAAGGTGTTGGTGACAGTACTCCCCTTTGGTGTACTCCCTGCTCAAGTGTCACCTTTTTGCTCATCTGCTATTGTACTTGAACTATGGATGTTCTGTTTTCGAGGTAGTCGCTGATCCATCTGTACATTTTCCCACAAACTTCACTTCTTCGTAGCTTGACTTTAAGTCACTTTATCCACACCTTGTCAAATGCCTTCTCTAAATCCACCCAAATCGCTACTGTGTGTTTTTTCTCCTGGTAAGCATCATCTATTAACTGGGCTATGAGAGTGATCTGGTCCTCAGTGGATCTGTGCTGTCTAAAGCCTGCTTGCTGTGGAATTAGTATGTGTTTTTCTTCCAGATGCCACATCAGTCTGGTGTTTATCATACGTTCCATCAGTTTACCTACACAGCTCAGTAGACTGATAGGCCTGTATCCATTTGGATCTGTTCTATCTTTTTCTTTCTTTGGTACTGGTATAAGTACAGCGTCTTTTCATGTCTGAGGTACAATTCCCCTTTTCCAGCTTTGGTTCAGGACTGATAGTAACTTCCTCTTTGCTGTTTGGCCCAACTCCATCAGCATTTCGTGTTACCCCATCTTTTCCGGGCGATTTCTTTTTCTCATGGTTTTCTCATCGAGTTCTCATAGCCACTTCCTTTTTATTCATTGTTAGTATTGCCATCATGTGCTCCTTTGGTGCCATATTGATGTTGTCGTGGCTCTTTTGTTCTTCCTTATTGTCTGTGTGCCTGTCTGTAGGGACATCAGTGTGGTTTGCTCTGGCATAGTGTTCGTTCTATAAAGGCGTTTGATGCTTTTTTTTCCAGTAAGCATTTTGTCGCCATACTTGATGGTAATTTGTTTATTGGATGGTGTTTCGTCATTCATGGCTCTGACTAACTTCCATAGTTTGTTCTCTTCTTTATATAAATTGAGGCTTTCTGTTTTATTTGTCCAGCTGTCTCTTGTTATATGGTTTAGTGTTCTTTTGTATTTCGCCGTGATAGCCTTGAGGGCGATATTTGCCTCCATAGATTGTTCTCTCTCTGCCATGTTCCTAGCATTTGAGACTTCGTCTTCCGCTTCCTGCAATTCATCATTCCAATATGGCTTGTAGTTTTTCCTTGCTCCTCTTGGGATGGTTTCGGTGGCTGCTTGCATTATTGCTTTGCTTAGGCTTTCCACCATATGTTTCATATTGTTATTCCATGTGTTGATGGTTTCACATAGCCGATCTGTCAGAATTGCAAATCTGTCCCAGTCGGATCGTTTATAGTTCCAACGTGGGAGCGCTTTTATTTCCTGTGGGCCTACTTCCATATCAATTTCTAGCCTAATTGGCCTTTTGTCGCTACCTGCAAATTGGTTGAGCACCTGGCCGTCTATTTTGTGGTGAATATCAACTGTGGAAAAGGCCAAGTCTGGAGTAGAGGTGGTATGCCATGTTCTAGAATAGAAGATAGGGCTGTCCTCCAGCCTATTGTAAAGATAGAGATTTGTGTCTATCTCCCAGTCTTCCACTTCATCTCCTCTGTTGTCTGTGTCCGAATATCCCCATCTCTCCGAGTGGCTGTTGAAGTCTCCAACTACTAGGCAGCTGGAGTTCTTGATTTCCATACTCGAGAGGGACAGGTCTTTGATGGGTGGGCCATACAGGTTGAAGATGTGGATCTTCGTTTCTTATGTCATTATGTCGAGTCCTACAATTTCTGCTTGTCCAGTGTGATTGACAGCTACCGCGCTCCTCGGTATGCAGTTACGTGTTAGTATCAGAACCCTTCCTTTGTCAAGACTGTAACATGCTAAAGCAACTGCGTTGTGAATACTGACCCACGGAGATGAACCCACACATACACACTTTTGTGAGCGTCTTGAAGAACTCCCCACCACAGTAGACGTTGTCCATAGAACTGGCCTTTACGTGTAGACGTAATACAATTGTCGGTGAGCTAGAAAAGGAAGGAAAAGAAGAAGAAAAAGAAGAAGAAGTAAAGAATGAAGAAGAAAATAGAGAAGAAGAAGTAGAAGAAGAAGAAGAATAAGAAGAAGAAGAAGAAGAAGAAGAAAAAAAAAGAAGACGAACAAGAAGAGAAAGAAGAAGAAAAGGAAGAGAAAGAAAAAGAAGATAAACATGAGTAAATAGTACTACCTGATATTGCCCGAAGAAGATTTGAATGTTTAAATGAAGTATATCGTTAAAAAGCAACTAATCTGATTGGCAAACATCCGGCTAGTCTCTAAACCCTGATCTATGGGTGAGAGAGCTGGAGTGTGTACGCCAAACACGCCAGGAGGTTGAATAATTTCTACATGACACATACTCCAAATTGGCTACAAGACCACATCACAAATAACCATACTCTTTTCATTACTACTACACTATTCATACACTTTTGTAGAAAGTTAAAGTGAGATAGACTGGCCAAGTTTCTCGAATGTCAAGTCAAAGGTTAAAAAAAAAACTACTGTTTAGCGAGCTTAGGCAGCAAGGCGATCACCTGGACGTCAATAAAAGCGATTCAGTGAATCCTGGCAGTAAATCGTTTAGCCTGAAAAAGGCGAGACCAAAAAGAGCCTTGCATGCAGTTAGCGAGGGTGGAAGTATAGAGTAGAGACAAAACCAGCACCAGCTGGTGTTGGCTTAATCTGTCATGCACGCATCCGCCCACAGACTTAAGGGCGCAGCATGACACATGATGATGTTGGTTATTCTCATCGACGGCGATAAGCCCATTATTATTGTCATGATCATATTTCTTCAAAATCAAGTAAATACTGGATCAAGATGGTGAGCAGCGCATGAACTGCAGCGGTCATCGAGCCATAGCTGACTGATAGCGTAAGGGCTAGCGAACCGGAGCTGCCAAGGCCGTTCTACACGTCCGCGCAGTATTCTAGAAAACAGGCTGCAACAGAGCAGACTGGTTAAGGAGAAGGGATCGAAGAGGGAATGCTAACCCGGTACTCAAAAAATGCTTGCTGAAGTAGGATGTGTTGGACCGAAAGGTGCAAATATCGACATAACGCATTCCGTTCTCTGGATTGCGTTCTGCTACTTAGGCCCGTGTCAGGGTTTGGTAGCGGGAGATGGAGAACAAACGAAGCCAAGCCAAGACAAGTAAATACATTTAATATTCATCAGTTTATTGGCGTCTCAGTCACTGATCATCATGCGCCTGGCGCCCTGGCGAAGTTTGCCCAGCTCTGTCTCCCGTATTTCGACACAGTCTGCTATGGTAGCAAACGCCGGTACGTGAGTGGCAGTCCCTGTCGCAGATCGTACAACGGGGCTGAGGAGGCTGACTTGCCGGGGTGTTCGCCGATCTTTTCAGTCGTGCCCATTTCGCTGGTTCCAGATGGCCTCTACAAGCGTCGGCAACTACTGTGCACCTCCCAACTGAATGTCTGCAATCGACTCAATCCTGAGCTTTCGGCTTGGATGTCGCATGACGTCATGTCCATCTTGTATACGTACTTGAATCGCGGTGTGGGGTAGTCGATTCCTTTAGCTGCAGTGATCAGTTGTCCATAAAATATATCCTATAACAGCCTTTACAATGTATGTAAATATACACTCGCGAGCATACGACTACTCTAAGACAGATGTACAGAAGATGAAAGATACAGACAGCCACATAAACTGGAAAGATATTGTCAGAGGTACAGACGTTGAATAAGAGGCAGAGTGTTTCAAAACACTTTTAGAACAACTAAAAGTCGAATATGTTCCATGTATGGAGGTAAACACCAATCATAAAAGTGGATTACTAGATTTGTAGCTAAATGTACAAGAGCTTAAAATAAAGCCTGGACAAAGTGTATAAAGGCAAGTAAATCAAAAGAAATATATTTAAAATATTTGGACAAGCAAAACATAGCTCAGAAAGTAAGTAAAGCAGCAAAATAGACTTCGAAAAAAACTTACTAATAGGATCAAGACTGATGGTAAAAGCTTCTTTTCTAATGTTAGAAATAAACAAAGACCTAAAGACAAGGTAGGCTTTCTCATAAACAGTACAGTGACAATACGCAGAGAAAATAGGGAGATAGCTTATCTAATAAATCAATACTTTGGCACAGTCTATACAAAAGAACACTCCTCCAAGATACCAGAGCCTATACCTATTTTCAAATGTCAAATGAATATAGTGCGATTAAAATCATTCTGTCTTACGGAGGAAATGGTTCTAAAAAGATTGGAAGGATTAAAAGTGGATAAATGTACAGATCAAGATGGTATCCATTCATCAATGCTATTTGAAGTATAGACTAACTAGTTAAACCATTGGCTATATTATTTTCTCAATCACTTGCAAAATGGATTGTTCCAAGAGATTGGAAAGATGCAGGAGTGATTCCCTTATTCAAAATGGGAAAGAAATCAGATCCAGCTAATTAAGTAAGTTTAACGAGCATAGTCTGTAAAATGTTAGAGTCAATAATGAAAGAAAATATTGTAATGCATCTAGACAGGTTAAATCTAATCAGAAATAGTTAGCATGGGTTTACTAGAGGGATACCGTGCTTAAAAAATCTATTGGAGTGCATGGAGGTGATTACTAAAATCATAGATAAGGGAGAACCAGTGGATGTTATTTATCTAGATTTTACAAAGGCTTTTTATATAGTACCTCATCAACGATTATTTAAAAAGTTACAATCACATGGGATAGATGGGCAGGTTGCCGAATGGATTGAAAGTTGGTTAACGGGAAGAAGACAGCGATTGGCATAAATAAGGAGTACTCTGAGTGGTGTGAAGTAAAAAATGGAACAAAATTACAGAATGGGCGAGAAAAATACTAGAATGATAGATAACGAAAGGGACATAGGGGTAATAATAGAGCATACAGGTAAGGTGCGTTAGCAAGTCCAGGTAGCAGTGAATAAATCAAATGCAACGTTAGGTATGATAAAAAAAAAGAAATATTAAACATAGGAGTAATGAGGTGGTTGACAAACTATATAAAGCATTAGTTAGACCTAGATCGGAGTACTGTGTACAGGTGTGGAGTCCTTATCGTAGAAGAGCTATAAATATGCTGGAAAGGATACAAAGAATAGCGACAAAACTGATAGTGGGATTCCAGAATTACAGTTACGAGGAAAGACTCAGAAAAACCGGCCGTTAGTGTCTAGAAAAGAGAACAATTAAACGTGACTTAATCTAAGTTGATAAGATAATCACAGGAAAAGTTAAATTAGACTATACATTTTTTTTCAAAATACTAGCACCAGCGAGAACAAGAGGGCACAGATACAATTTAATAAGGAAAGGTCCAAATTGGACACAGGACATTTTTTTTTATTCAGACAGTGGTGAATGCTTGGAATGCTTTGCCCCAGGAAATAGTGGAGGCAGAGACAGTTAATGCATTTAAGAATAAATATGATGTACATAGTTATTAGAGCAGGGTAATGCAAATGGGACTGGTTGTCTACAGACTCTGATGAGTTTTCTAAACCAATATAAAAACGTTATGTTAAGTTAAGTTATGCCGTGTTTGTTAGCTTACTCAGAACGTTTTATGATTGTGCTAACTTTTTGTTTCATCGCTCCACATTGTTCTTTGTAGGACAATGTGCGATCCATTGTAATTCCTAGGTACTTAGGTGTATCTTTATGTTTAAGTTTATGCCCCTGCCAACTAATCTTTCAAACTCTCAAGGCTATTCTTACATCCTGTTGCAGCCCGCCACTTAACGTCTTTTACAGGACGCACACAAAATTAATCTTACATATTACGGGCATTCTACAACAACAATAAATACAACAACAATAACAACAACATGTTGTTATGGCTTTTGAAGTCATGATACTGCCTATTTCATTCTTATAAACTATGCAGGAGGAATGATTTCAAGAAATGCTATGTCGGCATAGATAAAGTCACACACTAACTCTAACCATTTTCATAAAGCTGTAGAAACTGATTCACATTTCTAATCGTGTTTACTTACTCTCAACTCTGTCAAATGATATCCTCATTAATAACTAAACCTGTACGTCGCTAAGTGTCATTGAAGGAAATGTGGCGACTACATGAGTTGGCCACCCCACCTCATAAAAAGCTGAGGCCTAGTACAGTGAAGTCTCTAACACTTAAACCTCGACATCAATGATTGCAAAAGGATTACCTTTTCCTTTTCATGTTAAAATCATTTACATCGAATACCAGTACCAAAGAAAGAAAAAGATAGAACAGATCCACATTTGATACAGGCCTATCAGTCTACTGAGCTGTGTAGGTAAACTGATGGAGCGTATGATAAACATCAGACTGATGTGGCACCTGGAAGAAAAACACATATTAATTCCACAGAAAGCAGGATTTAGACAACACAGATCCACTGAGGATCAGATCACTCTCATAGCGCAGAAAATAGAGAATGCTTACCAGGAGAAAAAGCATACAGTAGCGGTTTGGGTGGATCTAGAGAAGACATTTGACAAGGTGGGGAAAGAGGGACTTAAAGTCAAGCTATAAAGAAGTGAAGTATATGGACAAATGTACAGATTGATCAGCCACTATTTCGAAAACAGAACAGCCAGAGTTCAAGTACAAGGGAAGATCAGCAAAAATGTGACACTGCAGCAGGGAGTACCCCAAGGGGGAGTACTGTCACCCACACTTTTTTCTGGTGTATATAAACAACATAACAGAGAATATATTAAGAAGAGTCCACAGCTCCATGTTTGCAGACGATCTGGCTTTGTGGACCACTGAAGACAATCTCACCATAGCAAACAATCGGATGCAGCAGGCCCTAACATCGCTGGAGTAGTGGATAGGAGGCAGACAGACTGGCCAAAGAAGGTGCAAGGCTACCACAACCAGATTCTAGTGTGACCTACGAAGAGTTCAAAAGGTTTATTAGGGCCAGATACATGGCCAAATGGGAAACAGAGCATACTTGCTACACAACAAATGATGCCTACTACCAGTTGAACAGAAGAGAGCAGGTCGTGGTCTTCAGACTCCGCACATGCCACAACAGATTGAGGTACCATCTATTCAATAAACTGAAGAAAGGTGGTACTGACGAATGCACCTGTGGTACAGGGAAAATGACCGCGGAACATCTGCTGCAAAATTGCCCGACATACGAGAACCAGAGAAAGCACATGTGGCCATCACCAGTGGCAACACTAGACAAGCCCTATGGCAGTGTCGACAGCCTCAGGATGACAGCTGCCTTCTTCGAAAAAATTCAAGTTGACGTCTGACAGCGTACGAAGAAGAAGATTTACTTCGAATTGTTTTTAACACCTGCACAAATTAACAGTCATCTAACAATATTCATATTTCTGTTTTTCATCCTCTCTCTCTTTCTCTCTCTCTACTTTGGTCTTCTTGTTTCTCTGTACTCTCAGCAATCAATGCTGACTACAAACTAATGTGTGACAAATATGAACTGATGTGATCATATAAGACATTCCAATGTACACCGCCCACTACCAGTTAAAGGCCAACACAAAATACAGAAGGGATTGAAGCTCACGAGCAAAAACATGCATTTAGAACGTGCCAACCGTAGCGACAATCCGCCCAAGAAACTGTTCATTATGTCAAGGAAAGAATGTCAGAATACAAACACAGCCAACGTGCTGTTTACATTCATGGATACATCGAGTAATACAAATATACTGTAGTCGGAGATGCTGTGGTAGAAACTTCTCTATAAGAGGTTTTTGCTTTTATCAGATGTTGGTAGCCAGTTCCCTTCCTCGATGTCTTGGCTTACAATATCACTGATATATAAATTTATTTTTATTACCGCCAGGGATGAGGTACTAGAATCTTCATTGTTCTGATACACACACGAGTCCATAAACTGGTCAATACGACATGATACCGCACAAAGGACAACGGTCTGGGGTAGAAAAGGGCAAGTCTTCGTCACGGAATCCAGAAATTGAAACCTTTAATCAAACCAAAAACTTCAGGTTTTGTGAAAACCAATTCCTGTTCCTCTATCATTTCTCCTAACAGTAAATCCGGTACTCGTTTAAAGCTGGGTTGGATGGAACAACTTGCAGCCGGAAAGAAGCAGCCACTCTACCAACGTTGTATCCTACGCTCTACATGTACATATAGTGTGATCTTATGTTTCCTCTAATAACATGTCTTAATGGGAATCACACCTTTTCTTCTGCTTATCTCACGGAATAATCATTCCTTCATGGTTGTTTGCTTAAATATCTATCTTATTGTTCTATTGTAGGTCAATGGCCAATGTTTTGTTATTATTATTGTCATGATTATTATCATCATCATCCTCATCATCTTCTATCAACTTGTGTCATTAGAAGGCGTGGAAGGGGGTGTAGTATTATGTCGTTGCCATCTTCGTCGCCGATGTTGTTGACATCCAGTGTTTCTTTAAACATAGCGAGGGACATAACCAAACAAATACAAAAAATATATAATTAAGAGTTATCCCATCATAAAAAATTTGCGTGAGAGATTCTGGCTTGGGCGTCTCCCCTCTTTATCCAGGTTACAAACCTTAGAACGAGTGAGCTATGGCCCTACACCAGAACCACATGGACGTGTACATTGGCATCTGTACACTGAAGGCGATAGGTGTTAATTATCCACCCGACCAAATTTCTCACGCTTGTTGTCGTCCTCGTGCACGACATATGGGGAGGAACAGCTCGCGACCCCGGGCGCTCGTCGGCGACGATTGTGACAGCAAAGCCGTGCTTATCACAAGAGCTGAACCTTGAACCGTGACCGGCGTCGAAGTCATGGAGCGAACTAGACAAGTAACTGGCAGAAGACAACACTGGCTGCTCCTGTAGCTGTTAATAGTAAGGTTAGAGTTAGCATATATGCTGATGCCTGTTTAAGTTAGCTCTGTTGTGGTGACAGCGACTCGCATATTGTTTTTAAAATGAATTTAATAATATTCATAAAATGCAAAAAAATGTTAAAACTTTCCGAAAGGTAAATTTCGTATGGTATGCTCCATTATACGCAACCTTAACTATTATAAGTATTTGCTTTATTTTCATGTAATTATTAAATGATTTATATTATTGTAGTGCATGTATTACATCCCTTTCTTTTGAATACATTGCCCTTATGACGAAGTAATCATTGTCCGTGTAAATACAGTTCACTACTAGGCCGTGAAACTGTTATCTAGCTAATCGAAGATCCTGTGCTGAAAGTTGTTTATGGTTAAGCGTGCTTATATCCCGTGTGTGCTACTTTAAAATTGTTCAAGCTTGGATATGTAAATACAAATGTATGTAGACTTTTATGTTATAAATTTCTCTAACATACCATCTATAGATTGTTAATCTCATTGTACATATCCACATTTTAAACTGTATATTTTTTAGAACAGGACACCCATTACCATCATTTTAATAACACTAGCCATATGGAATCTTGCATGTTTACTGCTGGCTGAATATATGTAGACATAATATTCATAATGTGGCATAAGAAATACGTAAACATTAAATTGAACCTTATTCCAGTGTGTGTTTGTTTCTTGTTTATTTCTTTATTTCACAAGACGCATAAGTTGCCATATTAACAAATGTAAACAAACAGATATTAAAGTACACATTCCTAAAGCCCAGGTATTGATAAAATTGCTCTATGCTGTCACTCTGTGTATTTATGATCTATTCGAATATTGACACTATTAACATACACCAAATTGAAAGCATGGTAGTAATACATATCTCATTATTTTAAACAAACATTTTTTTACGAATGCACATATTTCTTTACGTTTGTGTGTGCGTGTGTGTACAACTGTGTAAAACCCTACAGTATTGACATATTTCCAAAACTACTTATTACGTACTGTTCATACTGGCATTATAAATGCAGCTCTAGAATTGATTGCGAAACACCTTCGATTGGTTCTGTTCTTGTTGATTCCTCCATTAAGCAAATACATACACAGAAGTCGTTTAGCTTGTTTGAAAAGGCCAGTCTTTGCAAACCGTTAAAGGGTTTGAGAGTTGATAATGCAATTGTGGTTAACATGTGGGTAGTAGGATTATATGTACGAACGTAAATATTGCTGTGTCACTGTGTGTGTTAACATAAGGATAGCAAGATACTGTGTAGAAGATTAAAGCTTGGTGTCATTCTGTTAATATGTTGACAGTGAGAAAGTATGTAGGACATTAAAGCTCTGCGTTAGACTGCTAACAAGCTTGCGGTTGGTGTGCTAACATGTGAATAGTAACATATCATGAAGAAGATTAAAGATTGGTGTCAATCTGCTAATATGTTGATAGTGAGATACTATGTAGGACATCAAAGCTCTGTGTTAGACTGCTAACAAGCTTGCAGTTGTGTGCTAACATGTTAATAGTAAAATATCATGTAGAAGATTCAAGATTGGTGTCAATCTGCTAATATGTTGATAGTGAGATACTATGTAGGACATCAAAGCTCTGCATTAGACTGCTAACAAGCTTGCGGTTGGTGTGCTAACATGTGAATAGTAAAATATCATGTAGAAGATTAAAGCTTGGTGTCAATCTGCTAATATGATGATAGTGAGATACTATGTAGGACATTAAAGCTGAGTGTTAGTCTACTAACATGTGGATAGTAAGATATTTTCAAGACAGTAAATCTCCAAGTTGGTTTGCATCTGTTGATTTGTAAATAGTGAGACCTTATGTAAGAGATTTAAGCTCAGTATCTGACTCCTAATATTTGGATAGCAAGATAATATGTACACCATTAAATCTTAGTGTCTATCTGTTAATATGTAGATAAAGAGATAATATGTAGGACATTAAAACTCAATTTTGGTCCTCTAGCGTGCACAAATTCTTTATTCCTCTTTGCGTTCAGGATCCTTTGGTCATGTTATATCTGCAAGCCAGTAATCATGATGCAGTCCATAATCTTTACCAGGAAATAGCTGCTGCACCATAGCTTTTGCCTCAGCTCTGCATTCTGTGGTATCTCATTTCACTAAAACACAGTGAAAGTAAAATGCTATGTAGAACACACATTTTGGTGTTGGTCTGTTAATTTATGGATTGTAGGTACTATGTAAGACTGTAAAATTTCATGGCGATCTACATATGTTGCCATATGGATAGTAAAGTAATATGTAAGGTATCCAATCCTAGTTATTGGTCAGTTATCAAATGGATTGTAAGATAATATTTAGGGTATCAAATCTTAGTGCTGGTCTGTTAACATGTGGAGGGTAAGATAATATGTAGGGTATCAAATCTCGGTTCTGGTCTGTTAACATGTGAATGGTAAGATAATATTTAGGGTAGCAAATCTTGGTGCTGGTCTGTTAACATGTGGGTGGTAAGATCATATGTAGGGTATCAAATCTCGGTGCTGGTCTGTTAACATGTGGAGGGTAAGATAATATGTAGGGTATCAAATCTCGGTTCTGGTCTGTTAACATGTGAATGGTAAGATAATATTTAGTGTAGCAAATCGTGGTGCTGGTCTGTCGACATGTGGATGGTAAGATAGTATGTATAACAGTAAAGCTAAGTGCTCTTCTGGCATGGGGATTCAAAAAATAAAAATGTAGGGCATTGAAGCACAGTGTGGATCTATTAACATGTGATTAGTAGTATAATATGTACAACAGTTTGTTGAGAGGTGGAAAGTAAGATACTATGTGGGACAGTAGAGTTTGTTGTCCGTCTACTTCTTTTGTCCTGTGAATATCAAGATAATATAAAGGACATTGAACCACGGCGTGATTCTGTTTGCACTGTGATAGTCAGATAAAATAATTAAGTCTATTGCATCTCTTTTTGGGGGGAAAGGAATATACTTTTATTTTGGCGATAAGGCTCAGTGTGGGTTTGTTAATGTATTGATAGTAAAAATTTATTTAGAACATTACAGCTCGTTGTTGGTCTATTGACATGGGGACAGCAGGATGCTGTTTAGGAAATTTATTATTGGTTTCTGTTTGTTAACAAATGGAAGGTAAAACACTTAATAGGACAGAAAAGCTCAGTGTTGGTCAGTTAATACATGTGAACTGTAAGATATTGTGTAGGACACATGTTCTCAGTGTTGGTCTGTTAATACATGTGAACTGTAAGACATTGTGTAGGACACGTGTTCTCTGTGTTGGTCTGTAAACATGATGATTAGTAAGATATTATGTATGATATTACAGCTCAGTGTTGATGTTTTATCAAGGGGAAAGATAATATATACAGCTTTACATCTCGGCTGTTATGCGTTAACATTTGAATATTAAGAAAATATGTAGGACATGAAAGCTCACTGTTCGTATCCTAACAAGCAGAAGCAAAAAGAGGAAAACCAACAACATTACAAACTAAAATGTTTTTATGCAAATGTGAGAAGCATAGTAAATAAAAGAGAAGAATTGGAACTGTATGTAGAAGAAGAAAAACCAGATATAATAGGGTTAACAGAATCATGGACATATGAGGAGATTGCAGATAGTGAACTTGAAATTGAGGGATATACAATGTTAAGGAAAGATAGGATAATTGGAGACAAAACTAAGGGAGGTGGCGTTTTATTATACTGTATAAATTCTGTTAATATAACGATCAAAGATTATTTATCATGTGGTAACAAAAATGAAAGTGTATGGGGAGAAATAGAAAGTGGGGGTGAAAAAACAGTGATTGGAGTGTGCTATAGATGTCCATCAAGTCAAAAAGAGGAAGATGAGGAGCTGATTAGTAGCATAGCAAAGGCAAGTAAAGGGAAATTATTATTAATGGGAGATTTCAACTATCCAGAAATAAAATGGGATATGGCAGAAGCACTTGTAGAGTCAAAACCTTTTGTTACGTGCATAACTGACAATTTTTTAATTCAACATGTAGAAGCAGCCACCAGAGGCAAAAACATACTCGACCTAGTTTTTACCACAGAGGAAAATATGATTGAAAACGTTACCGTTGGGGAACTGTTTGGCTCAAGTGACCATCAAATCATCCGTTGGGATCTTATTGCAGGGAAAGAAGTAAACATAAACACGCGAACATACGACTACTCTAAGACAGATGTTAAGAGGATGAAAGAGGCAGCGAACCACATAATCTGGAAAGATATTATTGTAGGAACAGATGTTGAACAGGAGTGGGAAAGTTTTAAAACAGTTCTAGAAACGCTAAAAGAGGAATGTGTTCCATGTAGGGAGGTAAACCCCAAGCGTAAAAAGTGGATAACTAGATTTGTAGTGAAATGTAGAAGAGCAAAAAATAAAGCATGGCAAAAATATATAGAGGCAGGTAAATCAAAAGAAACATATGTAAAATATTTGGACAAGCAGAACATATCTCAGAAAGCGAATAAAACAGCAAAAATAGACTTTGAAAAAATACTTGCTCAGAGGATCAAGACTGACAGTAAAAGCTTCTTTTCTTATGTTAGAAATAAACAAAGAACGAAAGACAAAGTAGGCCCTCTCATAGACAGTACAGGGAAAATAATAAGTGAGAATAGGGAGGCTGCTAATCTGCTTAATCAGTACTTTGGCACAGTCTTCACAAAGGAGGACTGCTCCGAGATCCCAGAGCCTATAGATATTTTTCAAAGAGACATGGATACAGCGGGATTAAGATCAATCTGTATTACAGAGGAAATGGTTTTTAAAAAATTGGAGGGGTTGAAAGTGAATAAATGTCCAGGTCAAGATGGTATTCACCCAAAATTGCTGTATGAAATTAGAAACCAACTAGCAAAACCATTGGCTATATTATGTTCTCAATCACTTACAAAAGGGATTGTTCCACGGGATTGGAAAGATGCAGGAGTGATCCCCTTATTCAAAAAAGGCAAAAAATCAGATCCGGCAAATTATAGACCGGTGAGTTTAACGAGCATAGTCTGTAAATTGTTAGAGTCAATAATCAAAGAAAACATTGTAATGCATTTAGAAAAATTTAATCTAATTAGAAATAGTCAGCATGGGTTTACTAGAGGGAGATCATGCTTAACAAATCTATTAGAATTCATGGAGGAGGTTACTAAAATCATAGATAAAGGGGAGCCAGTGGATGTTATTTATCTAGACTTTGCAAAGGCCTTTGATAGAGTACCTCATCAAAGATTATTTCGAAAGTTAAAATCACATGGAATAGGTGGGGAAGTTGCCAAATGGATTGAAAATTGGTTAACAGGAAGAAGGCAGAGGGTGGGCATAAATAAGGAGTACTCTGAGTGGAGTGAAGTGAAAAGTGGTGTGCCACAGGGCTCGGTTTTGGGACCAATTTTGTTCTTGATATATATAAATGATTTGGACATTGATATGAGATCCATGATTGCAAAATTTGCTGATGACACAAAACTATGCAGTAGTGTCTCATCTAAAGCGGAAGTGGATATATTGATGTCGGATTTAGATAAAATTCGAGAATGGTCTGTAAGCTGGCAAATGGAGTTTAATGTAGATAAATGTACAGTCATCCACATGGGTAGATCCAATATGGAACATAAATACAGAATGGGAGAAAACAATATTAGAAAGATAGATAAGGAAAGGGACCTAGGGGTTATAATAGATCATACAGGAAAGGTGAGTGAGCAAGTTAAGGTAGCAGTGAAAAAGGCAAATGCAATGTTAGGTATGATAAAAAGAAATATTAAACATAGGAGCAAGGAAGTGATCGTCAAACTGTATAAAGCTTTAGTTAGACCTAGATTGGAGTACTGTGTACAGGTGTGGAGTCCTTATCATAGAGGGGACATAAACATGCTAGAAAGAATACAAAAAAGAGCGACAAAGATGATAGTTGGATTCCAGAATTACAGTTATGAGGAACGACTCAGAAAAACGGGCCTACAGTGTCTCGAAGAGAGAAGAATTCGTGGTGACTTAATACAGGTTTATAAGATGATCAGAGGAATCGATAAATTAGACTATAACAAGTTTTTTAAAATACAGCCACCTACAATAACACGAGGGCATAGCTACAAGCTGATTAAAGAGAGGTCCAGGTTAGATATTAGGAAATATTTTTTTAGTCAGAGAGTGGTGTCTGCTTGGAATGCATTGCCAGGGGAGGTGGTGGAGGCAGGGACAGTTAATGCGTTTAAGAATAAACTGGATGCGCATAGATTTTAGAGCAAGGTGATGTAAATGTAACTGGTTGTATACAGACTCTGCAGGGTCTTCTAAACCAGTATAAAGACGTTAAGTTAAGTTAAGTGGATAGTACAATACTATGAGGTAAAGTAATGCTAGCTGTCATTCTGTTAACACGCGGATAGTAAGATACTATGTAACACATTACTGCTCTGTGTTGGTATTTTGACCTGGGGATAGTAAGATTCTATAAAGGACATTACAGATCAGTGTTGGTCTGTTAACAAGCGGAGAGTAAGATACTATGTAGGACATTACTACTCAGTTTTGGTCTGTTTACCTGGGGGAAAAAATATACTATGTAGGACACCTATTCATGAGGTTGGTCTGTTCTCATGTGGATAGTGAGAAAATATATACATTATTTCTCAGTTGATGTATATTAACATGAGGATATCAAGAAATAAGTAGGACATGAAAGTTCACTGTCTGTGTGTTATGAAGTGGATAGTTTGATGTTATGTAGAAAAGTGAAGATTGCTTTCATTCTGTTATAACGTGTTGATAGTAAAACAATAGGTAGGACATTAAAGATTTGTGTCAGACTGCTATCTTTGTACAGAAATATAAAAAGTAGGTCATTTAAGCTTTGTGTTAGTATGTTAACTTTTGGACAGTAAGATTACATGTAGGAAAATTAAAAAATGGGAATGGTTTGTAAACATGCAAACAGTTTAATGCTACATAGGACAATAAAACTCAGTGTCTGTCTGCTAACAGTTGTTTAGTTAGATACTATGTACGTCATCTATGCCAAAAGCTCGGTTGTCGGCTATTAACATGCAAATTAGTTATGTACTATGTAGGACATTACAGCTTGTTGTCGGCCTGCTAAGATAGGGATAGGATGATACTTTACAGGACAATTATCTTGGTGTCCATCTGTTAATATACAGACAGTAAGATACTACCTAGGACCTTAAAGCTCAGTGTTAGGCTTCATCTTTTGTTATGCTGATACTAAGATACTATGTAAGAGATTAAAAATCAGATTTGGTCTGTTAAAGAGGTGTCAGTGAGATACTTTATAGGACCGTCAAGCTCAGTTTAGATCTGTTAAAGTGGGGTCAGTAAAATATTATGTAGGACACTAATACTTTTAGGTAGGTTTGTTAACATGGGGATTGTAAAATGCTATGCAGGACAGTAAAGTTAGGTGACTGTTCGTGTATGTTACTGTTGGGATTCTCAGATAGTATGTTAATATGTAGACAGTAAGATGCTATGTATCGCATTAAATCTAAAGAATCGGTTGGTTATATGAGGACATTAAGATAATATATAGGACACTGAAGCTTAGTGTAATTCTGTTGACATGGTGACAGTTTGTTTGTTTGTTTGTTTTTTTGAGTTCGCCTTATTTCTCTAATCCCCAAGGGGGTGTACATTGTACTGTGGTTTTTATTTTGCGCCTGTCGGCCAAGTGCTGCCAACTTCAGCATGCATTTTATGTAAGGGTCTGCTTCCTCTTGCATTTTCTAAGAATTCGCTTCCTTGGGGTAACGGCGCTGTGATGGGGATTGAACCCAGCACCTTTGGGTTTTGAGCCATGCCACTTAACCACTAGGCCACACCGTCCCCATGGTGACAGTAAGATAATATGTAGGATATTAGCGAATAGCATCGGTCTGTTAACATTTAGATAGTAAGATTTTATGTAGTACATTACAGCTTGCTATTAGGTCTGCTAACATTTAGAAAGAAAGATTTTATATTAGGACATTACAGCTTGGTGTTGGTCTGTTGACATGGAGACTGTAAAATGCTATGAATGACATTAAAACATGTGGATAGTACAATATCATGTAAGATAGCAAAGCTCAGAGTCCGGCTGATGACATGAGTACAGTAAGATATCTTGTTCGAAGTAAGCTGTCAGACATCAGCGTTAATTTGTTGAAGAAGAAGAAGAAGTAAGATAGTGTGTAGGACATTAAAACTTACTGTCGGTTTGTTAACACGTGGATAGTAAGATATTATTTTTAACAGTAAAGCATGGTGTCTGCTTGTTAACATGTGGATTGAAAGATATTATGTACGGCATTCAAGCTCTGTGTTGGCCAGTTGACTTGTGAATAGTAAGATACTCTGTAGGACATTCAAGCTCTGTGTTGGCCTGTTGACATGTGGATAGTAAGATACTCTGTAGGACATTCAATCTCTGTGTTGGCCAGTTGACTTGTGAATAGTAAGATATTCTGTAAGACATTCAAGCTATGTTGCCCAATTGACATGTGGATAGTAAAACACTATGTAGGACATTAAAGCTCTGTGTTGGCCTGTTGACATGTGAATAGTAAGATACTATGTAGGACATTCAAGCTCTATGTTGGCCTGTTGACATGTGGATAGTAAAATACTCTGTAGGAAATTAAAGCTCTGTCTTGGCCTGTTGACATGTGGATAGTAAGATATTCTGTAGGACATTCAAGCTCTGGGTTGGCCTGTTAACATTGGGTTAGTAAGATACTCTGTAGGACATTAAAGCTCTGTGTTTGCCTGTTAACATGTGGATAGTAAGATACTCTGTACCACATTAAAGCTCTGTGTTGGCCTGTTGACATGTGGATAGTAAGATACTCTGTAGGACATTCAATCTCTGTGTTGGCCAGTTGACTTGTGAATAGTAAGATATTCTGTAAGACATTCAAGCTATGTTGCCCAATTGACATGTGGATAGTAAAACACTATGTAGGACATTAAAGCTCTGTGTTGGCCTGTTGACATGTGGATAGTAAAATACTCTGTAGGAAATTAAAGCTCTGTCTTGGCCTGTTGACATGTGGATAGTAAGATATTCTGTAGGACATTCAAGCTCTGGGTTTGCCTGTTAACATTGGGTTAGTAAGATACTCTGTAGGACATTAAAGCTCTGTGTTTGCCTGTTAACATGTGGATAGTAAGATACTCTGTACCACATTAAAGCTCTGTCTTGGCCTGTTGACATGTGGATAGTAAGATACTCTGTAAGACATTCAAGCTCTGTGTTGGCCTGTTAACATGTGGTTAATAAGATACTCTGTAGGACATTCAAGCTCTGTGTTGGCCTGTTAACATGTGGATAGTAAGATACTATGTAGCACATTAAAGCTCTGTCTTGGCCTGTTGACATGTGGATAGTAAGATACTCTGTAAGACATTTAAACTCTGTGTTGGCATGTTAACATGGTGGCAGTAAGGAACTATGTAGGACATCAATGTTTTGGGTAAGTCTAACATCTGGATAGTGGATACTGTGTAGTGCATTCAATCTAGAGTTGGTTTGTTAATATGTGGATTGTAAGATCCTGTGTAAGACATTAAAGCTGTCTGTCAGTCTGATGCCATTGGGATTGTACAATACTTTGAAGAACAATACAACTTGGTATTGGTCTGTTAATATTTAGATAGCAAATTACATTGTAGGACTGTAAAGTTTCGAGTCAGTGAACTTATGTTTAATGGGGATAGTGCGATATTTTGTAGGACAATACCGTTTATTGTCTGTATGTTAATTTTCATATAGTAAAGTATTATATAAAAGACTGTTACCATGTGCTTAGGTAGAAACTGTGTAGGACATCAAAATTTAATGCTGGTATGATAGTCTGTGGATAGTAATATACTATATATAGGACATTAAAACTTGATGTATCATAGTAAGATACTAGCTAGTAGCTA
The DNA here is from genome assembly GCA_036924085.1 of Ariolimax columbianus. Classification (NCBI taxonomy): domain Eukaryota; kingdom Metazoa; phylum Mollusca; class Gastropoda; order Stylommatophora; family Arionidae; genus Ariolimax; species Ariolimax columbianus. Next base: position 55,149,428 of record JAVGWX010000004.1, read on the forward strand.
GGACTATAATGCCTAGGGTGAGTTTGTTAAAATATGGATAGTAAGATACTAGTTAGAACTGCCATGCCTAGGTTCAGTTTGTTAACATGTGGATCGCAAGATACTATTTCAGACATTAATGCATAGTGTCGGTCTGTACATTATATAAATTGCTGAGCGATTATAGTAGTAAAACTGGGAGAGTTCAAAACGTAGTTCCCTCATGTTCCAGTCTCTCTCTTATCGCCTGTGGAGTATACAAAATAGATAGGAATGGTTAAAATACCGCTATGGAACAAAATCAAGAACCTAACCTACGTTAGGTACAGAAATTACATACAATGAGAAAAAACATTCATCAGGGCAACGTACAGTGCAAAATGGAAAAAACAAACAAACACCCTGGCTACATAGATTATCATTCTCCGGCTACGCATAGGTCACAACAGTCTGAGATGTCATCTGTACAACAAGTTCAAGATTGGTACTACAGACCTTCGTGCCTGCGACACAGCCCCCATGAAGGCAGAACATATTTTGAGCCTTTAGTCGATTGATGACTTCGTTAGAGTCATTGAAGTTGATGTCTGAAAACATACGAAAAAGAAGAAGAAGAAATGAACCAGTCGAAGCTTCCCGTTGGATCCACTACTAGGGAATTGCATGTTTACATTCTGATTCGCATTATTCATTTATAGGTCTAGTGATATTGCGAGCTTAATATATGCGTAGCAAAATGCCCCCTTGTCGCTATGTGCATTCACAAGCAAAAACAACTAGTAATCTCTGTATAAGCAACATATGTCCTCTAGCCCACTGTATGGACGGCGTACTACAGTAAACATCACGAATGATTCTGGATCTTTGGGTATGGCAATGACAAAAATAGGACCACTGCCCTATATAGAGCATGGCATAAGAGGCGACTAACTGTGTGACATGGCACAACACCGGCCATGCTTAGTTGGTTTGTTAAGAGCAGCATAGATGGCGCCTAACAGGTTGCGTGACAATATGGTCTAGTGTTTGAGTCTTTTAAGATGGACTCACAGATCTATGAACCAAACTTCTTGGCACTTGTCTTAACACAGCGGAGTAATAAGCTGCTCGAGCCTAACACGCTAAGCAGGAAATCCTCATCCCTCCTTTATCCAGCTCACACCACAGCTGGGACCTCCACAGGGTCATCTTCCCTTGTAGAATTACAGGTCTACTAAGACTAAGATTAATATAAACACATAATCTTACAAATACTATTTCTTTTGTTGCAGATTCTGCACTTTACACTTTACGAAATACAAGACCTCACCACTAATGGAGTCTCCCGCGGAACACCTGGCTGAGACATTTCGATTCTACTCCGTCTTCCTCCACGCTGCCCGAGACTCACCAAACGTTGCCGTGGACGATCAACACGAAAGACAATGGTTGAGTATGAGGATTACCTAGCTTGACTTAAAACACAAGGCAACGACTCTAGCTGGCCATCTATCTTCTCGGCACACCCCCCATGACATCAGAACAAATTTTGCAGCCCTGCCCATTGTTTACCGACAAGAAGTAGCATTTGGCAACAACCAGTGTCCTTCCACGAGTAGCTGTACAGAAGTGCTCAGACTCTCAAGTCAACTGCTGCCTTCGCTAGAGTAATTGAATTCAAGGTCTGAAGACGAACAAGGAAGATCTATTTTCTTGACATTTTTCGCGCCAGCCGAAGCACATCAGTACAAGTACAGTCAACCTCCATCAAGATGACTTCAGGAAAAAACTTTGCATGATCTTGCAGTAGGAGTTTATGTATCAGTTTACTTGCATGATGAGGTTGCTATCCTCATGCACAACTCTATTTAGTCACGCCTTTCAATACATGCATGGAGTTCAATCAATCAAATCAGAACAAAAAGGCATATCTTCAAATTAAATAAAGAAAGGTCAAGATTGGATATTTGGAAATATTTCTTTAGTCAGAGAGGGGTGAATGCTTGGAATGCATTTCCAAGGAAGTGATGTAAGCAGAGGCAGTTGATGCATTTAAGAATACATTGGATGCGCATAGCTTATTGAGCAAGGAAATGTAAATGAAACTGCTTGCGTACAGACTCTGCATAGTCTTCTAAACCAGTATAAAGACGATAAGTTTAGTTAAATCAAGATCACTCATCTCTTTTTGTTGAAGCACAGGTCCAGCATTGTATTTGACTTACCAAAACCAGCTTTTAGGAAAGACTTTTTCTAGTTATTTGCAGTAGGGTAGCGATAATTTCTACATTTTGAGATTGCCACATCCATGGACAACTCTTAGTCCTCGCGTTCAACATGCAATGATTATTTTGGCCACTCAGGAGAAACACATACATAGCTCACCTTAAGATTGTTTGCCCTTGATCTACTGTGACAGTATTCTGTGGCGGTTATATTCTACCATTCTCAGTAAGGGACCCCGGATACACTATGGGAGGTCATGTTATTGATAGATTTGAAACAAGCAGCGATAACGAAAGAAAAGATATGAATTTGGAATTGCATGTGTTAAGCTTTTATAGAAGTGTTCATACGTGATTGCGAAGTTTCGATGGCTCACAAACAAAACATGTCTGTGTTCAGATTCCTGATCTGACTGGGTCGTACACCTAATAAATTTCGTGCTGAAAATGGTTTAACCAGGCTCTAAAGTGCAAAACACAGAACAATATACTGCCTCTTAGGAACCACGGTAAACGAAGTAAAAAAAAGAAATATAGCTTTTTAGTGTTTTCTCCAGTATCGCATTCTGTTTTTTTATTAAATGGCTTGCTGGCTTAGGGTCGTTCGTTCTCAATCTTGCACCACCAAGCCCTGATGTGGCTTAAGTAGCAGAATGTTGTCCAGAGAACGGAATGCAAATGTGCTGATCGGTGTGGACTGCACAGAACACGGCCAGGCACTTGAGCATCCGTGGTCAACCACTGCACCCGAGCTCATATCCAGTCGTCCTGACTTGTCTTGCCACTGGTTAAAGTTGGATTCGAGCGAGAGAGTGTGGTCGACAAACTGCGCAACCCTTCTCACTTAAAGGAAATTCATCGCGCAAGTCATTCTCTTTTCATGTATCCAGTACTAACACAGTCGAGTCCTGTGACGACGGGCGAGAAGAGAGCGTAGGTCCACTGACAAGCTAAACTACAGTCAAAAAGCTGCGTCAGTTGCGGGACACCTTGCTGAGCAATAAAGCGGCTGAGGTACATGGATTTGCTGACAATCATGATCACCGTCTCGCGAAGCAAACTTTCTCTGCTTTCACTGACTGCGAATATGCAGTTCCCATCTTCCCACCCATCCACAACCCGGATATACAGAATACTCGACTGGATGGACTGGCTGGGTGCAAAAAGTAAAGGCTCGTGATGGATGAAAAACATTGTGTTTGACCCTGACGCAACGTCCTGGGCAATATTGTGTGTTTGACCGGACTAGCGTCTCAGTTACCCACAGATATTATCTTAAATATCACTAACCTCTAGCTGATTGCTAGCATAACCGGCACTTCTGAAATTATGCAATGATGTTTATAAATGAAAATAGTATTTGCTAGATCTACGTCAACAATAAAGTCACATATATTTTTGTATACCATAACAAGCATTATTACATAGCACAAAAAATCGCTCAATTTCTTCTTTATCATCATTATTATCATCATCATCTTCATCATCATCATCATCATCATCATGTTGCATGTCATTTGCAGAAAATCACTTTCACAACAAACGATATGTAACTCGATCTCTAGCCAGAAGTATCGCCTCTATCGTTGTCATCGTCATGACCTCCGTGATGTCTTGTTTCCATCTTTTCATCGGTCTGCTTCAGCCCCGCTTTTCAAACACCAAACCCTCCTGTATCGTTCTTTCTAGGTCATTATGGCGTTTTATGTGGTCAAACTATTATACAGCAAAGCAAGTGGTCATTTTCACAGACGACCTAGCAGTGTAATGGCCCTCAAGAGCCCAGTGCTTAAAAAAAAAAGCAGTCCAATCGACACCAGCCCACTGAGACATTCCAGGCAACGGGGAGGTGGACAGGCTCGCCAGAGAGCGAGGAATGCTGCAGCAGAGTGATACAGACATCACATACAATGAAACGAAAGCATTCATCAGGACAACGTACAGTGCAAAATGGAAAATAGGATCACATTGGCCACATAGAAAACGATGCCTACAATCAACTCTCCAGGCGAGACCAGGTGATCATTTTCCAACTACGCACAGGTCACAACAGACTCAGATGCCATCTGTACAATAAGTTCAAGATTGCACTACAGAAATTTGTGCCTGCGGCACAGCCCCCATGAAGGCATAATATATTTTGCAGTCCTGCCCGCTGTATACCGACAAAAGAAGTAACAATTGGCAACAGCCAGTGTCCTTCCACGAGAAGCTGTACGGAAGCGTACAGAGCCTTGAGTCGTCTGCTGCCTTTGTTAAAATCATTGAAGCTGAGGTCTGAAGATAAACGAAGAAGCAGAAGAAACTATTTTAGCTTTCGAGACAAGATGTTGTTTACTAACCAATTTTGCTTGAAATTAATTAGGATCTATAGTATACATATATATATATATATATATATATATATATATATATATATAAATATATATATATATATATATCTTTATCTATATCTCAAGCAGATGTGGATATATTGAGATCGGATGTAGATAAAATTCGAGAGTGGTAAATGGAGTTTAATGTAGATACATGTACAGTCCTCCACATGGGTAGATCCAATATGAAACATAATTACAGAATGGGAGAGAACAATATTAGAAAGATAGATAAGGAAATGGACTTAGAAGTTATACTAGATCATACAGGTAAGGTGAGTGAGCAAGTTCAGGTAGCAATTAAAAAGGCAAATGCAATGTTATGTATCATAAACATAAATACTAAACATAGGAGCAAGGAAGTGATAGTCAAACTGTATAAAGCATTAGTTAGACCTAGATTGGAGTTATGCGTACAGGCGTGGAGTCATTATCATAGAGGGGATACAAACATGCTGGAAAGAATTCAAAAAAGAGCGACAACGCTGATAGTGGGATTGCAGAATTACAGTTATGAGGAAAAACCGGCCTACAGTGTCTAGAAGAGAGAATAATTCGTAGTGACTTAATACAGGCTTATAAGATGAACAGAGGAATGGATAAATTAGACTATAACATGTTTTAGAAAAAAAAAACAGCCACCAAATATAACAAGAGGGCATAGTTACACATTAACTAAAGAGAGGTCCAGATTCGATATTAGGAAATATTTTTTTAATTAGAGAGTGGTGAATGCTTGGAATGCATTGCCAAGGGAAATAGTGGAAGGAAGGACAGTTAATGCATTTAAGAATAAATTGGATGCGCATAGCTTTTAGAGCAAGGTGATGAAATGAAACTGTATGTATACAGCTTCTGCAGAGTCTTCTAAACCAGTTTAAGGACGTTAAGCTAAGTTAAGAATATCTGCATTTTTCCTTTTTGATATCCATTGTATTTTGAGCACTTTTCTATAGTCCTTTAGTTCAAAAGATGCAATCCTTTTCTTAAGTGTTTGTGTGGGGGGGGGGGGGGGGGGTCCATGTTTCACATCCGTATGTCTTCATCGGTATAATGCAAGTTCACAGACTAGTTATTTTAATTTTATTAATGTTCTGTCATCAGTTTCTCATTTTATTGAACCTCTGCATTGCCGTAGCCATTGGCGCTTATAACTGAGCCGAGGTACTCAAAGCTTGTGACTTTCTCAATCTTCTGTTGTTCTAAAATAACTTTATGTTTGGTCTTTGCCTTGCCTGTGATCGTTATCTTGGTTGTACTTTAAATTCAGGTATAGATTTTGGACTTCGTTGAGTTGTGTTTACGCTCATCAGTACTTTTACATTTCGCTAGTTGTTAAACCCACCAGGCTAGATCGCACGTGGACACAGTCCTGGTGTGAACAGACTATCTACAATAGCAGTTAGTAAACTAGCATTATCTTGTAAAGCGAGCTATGCAAGTTTTCATTCCATTTCCAACAATATATCTCTGCAAATATGGATTTTCGACATTTGTAGCATAAAAGAAAAACAAATCGAAACAGATTAGATGTCTAACATGGCAAACGTGTGGTTTGTACAACACAACAGTTGAATCCTCTTCGAGCAGAGAAACAACAAGCCTTCACGCGGTCAGCATTTCTTGATCTTTGTGACCCGTTCCTCAGCCTTGCATATATACGCAGCACGTTCATTCAAACAATAATGAAATTAACTTTCTTCTATATTAAATGTATTGTATTTCTATTGAAATTGTTAAGAAAGACACATATATCACATGTACTTTTGTGTTTGTTTTTTAACTATTTCTATATAACTGGTTCTTTGCTATTGTATTTTATGTATTTAAAAACATTATTCCGAGAAGGGGTACGTGACATCTACAGTTAACATCATTTGCTGAATAATAATGATCCCCAATGGACAGCCGCGTGCGGTAAACACCTTTCATTTTTTTGGCTAAAGAGAAATACTCTCCATTTAATGTACAATATGTAACTAAGTTAACGTCTTTATACGGGTTGAGAAGACTACCTATTTATACTGGTTTAGACGATTATGTCTTTCTACTCGCTTAGAAGACTGAAACTTTATACTGGTTTAGAAGACTGTGTCTTTATCTTGGTTTATAAGACGATGTCTTTATACTGGTTTAGAAGACGATGTCTTTATACTGCCTTAGAATGACTATATCTTTATACTGGTTTAGAAGACTACGTGTTTATACCGGCTTAGAAAACTATGCAGAGTCTGTAAACAACCAGTTTCATTTACATTTCCTAACTCTAAAAGCTATGTGCATCCAATCTATTCTGAAATGCATTAATTGTTCCAGCCTAAAACTACTTCATATGGCAATACATTCCAAGCATTCACCACTGTACAGCTTATGTAGCTTACCAGTAACACTTTTACCGGTAACAGTTCTCGCAGTTTAGCTCACTTTAAATTCAACCGATGCACAAAATTGAGAAATGGAATACCTCTGCCCCTCCTTTATGTGTTGTGTTTGTTACAGACCCGTCGGTGTATGCATGGGTCCAGTCCATGCTTGGATAGTTTTTCGTTATGTACCTCAGGGTTATGTCTCTTCTTTCTTTTTCAGTCTGGCTGTTCTTGTTTCAAATATCTGGTATATTTTCTACCACCTCCGGAATGATATGCTGCTTCCAGGTAGGTTTGCGTACAGTAGGGATGGGGTTTGGTGTTAATGTGTTCATAGTGTCTTCGCTCATCTTTGCTTTGGCTTTTTCTGCAAAGTTTCTTCGCTTTAGTTTCCCATTTCCAAATCTATTTAGTCTCTGATGCATTGGGTGGTCTGTCAGTCTTCTGAGTTTCTCTACTTGCTGCTGGGCTCTGCAGTCTCTTCTGTCGGTCAAGGATTGCAGATTTCTAATCTTTTCCAGTTCTACAATTGGCGTTGACTTCATGCCTGCTGTTATAACTCTCATGGCTTGGTTTGAAGTTTGCTAATTGTATCAAAGTTCGCCTTTGTTGCTGTTGCTCATGCCGCAATGCCATACTCGAGAACTGGTCTCACTCTTCCAGTGTACAGTTTCGTCTGTTCCCCAGCTTGTGCCAGTTAGTTTCCTCATGATTGCCATTCTTTGTCTGGCTCTCATTCGGTTTCTCTCGATCTGACTTTTCCATGTCATGCACCGATCAAATGTGACTCCCAGGTAGTTTTGGTTGCCATTTGCCCGCAGATATTTGCCGCTAAGACTTATTTTGGTGTTCTGGAGTTTGTTTGAAAGCGAGAATATCGTACATGTTGTTTTTTCCTCATTTATTTTGACCAGCCATGTGTTCGCCCACTCCTCCAACGATGTTAGGGCCTGCTGCATCCGATTGCTTGCTATGGTGAGATTTTTTTCAGACGTCCACATAGCCAGATCGTCTGCAAACATGGAGCTGTGGACTCTTCTTGGTAGATTCTCTGTGATGTTGTTTATATACACCAGGAAAGGTGTTGGTGACAGTACTCCCCTTTGGTGTACTCCCTGCTCAAGTGTCACCTTTTTGCTCATCTGCTATTGTACTTGAACTATGGATGTTCTGTTTTCGAGGTAGTCGCTGATCCATCTGTACATTTTCCCACAAACTTCACTTCTTCGTAGCTTGACTTTAAGTCACTTTATCCACACCTTGTCAAATGCCTTCTCTAAATCCACCCAAATCGCTACTGTGTGTTTTTTCTCCTGGTAAGCATCATCTATTAACTGGGCTATGAGAGTGATCTGGTCCTCAGTGGATCTGTGCTGTCTAAAGCCTGCTTGCTGTGGAATTAGTATGTGTTTTTCTTCCAGATGCCACATCAGTCTGGTGTTTATCATACGTTCCATCAGTTTACCTACACAGCTCAGTAGACTGATAGGCCTGTATCCATTTGGATCTGTTCTATCTTTTTCTTTCTTTGGTACTGGTATAAGTACAGCGTCTTTTCATGTCTGAGGTACAATTCCCCTTTTCCAGCTTTGGTTCAGGACTGATAGTAACTTCCTCTTTGCTGTTTGGCCCAACTCCATCAGCATTTCGTGTTACCCCATCTTTTCCGGGCGATTTCTTTTTCTCATGGTTTTCTCATCGAGTTCTCATAGCCACTTCCTTTTTATTCATTGTTAGTATTGCCATCATGTGCTCCTTTGGTGCCATATTGATGTTGTCGTGGCTCTTTTGTTCTTCCTTATTGTCTGTGTGCCTGTCTGTAGGGACATCAGTGTGGTTTGCTCTGGCATAGTGTTCGTTCTATAAAGGCGTTTGATGCTTTTTTTTCCAGTAAGCATTTTGTCGCCATACTTGATGGTAATTTGTTTATTGGATGGTGTTTCGTCATTCATGGCTCTGACTAACTTCCATAGTTTGTTCTCTTCTTTATATAAATTGAGGCTTTCTGTTTTATTTGTCCAGCTGTCTCTTGTTATATGGTTTAGTGTTCTTTTGTATTTCGCCGTGATAGCCTTGAGGGCGATATTTGCCTCCATAGATTGTTCTCTCTCTGCCATGTTCCTAGCATTTGAGACTTCGTCTTCCGCTTCCTGCAATTCATCATTCCAATATGGCTTGTAGTTTTTCCTTGCTCCTCTTGGGATGGTTTCGGTGGCTGCTTGCATTATTGCTTTGCTTAGGCTTTCCACCATAGGTTTCATATTGTTTTTCCATGTGTTGATGGTTTCACATAGCCGATCTGTCAGAATTGCAAATCTGTCCCAGTCGGATCGTTTATAGTTCCAACGTGGGAGCGCTTTTATTTCCTGTGGGCCTACTTCCATATCAATTTCTAGCCTAATTGGCCTTTTGTCGCTACCTGCAAATTGGTTGAGCACCTGGCCGTCTATTTTGTGGTGAATATCAACTGTGGAAAAGGCCAAGTCTGGAGTAGAGGTGGTATGCCATGTTCTAGAATAGAAGATAGGGCTGTCCTCCAGCCTATTGTAAAGATAGAGATTTGTGTCTATCTCCCAGTCTTCCACTTCATCTCCTCTGTTGTCTGTGTCCGAATATCCCCATCTCTCCGAGTGGCTGTTGAAGTCTCCAACTACTAGGCAGCTGGAGTTCTTGATTTCCATACTCGAGAGGGACAGGTCTTTGATGGGTGGGCCATACAGGTTGAAGATGTGGATCTTCGTTTCTTATGTCATTATGTCGAGTCCTACAATTTCTGCTTGTCCAGTGTGATTGACAGCTACCGCGCTCCTCGGTATGCAGTTACGTGTTAGTATCAGAACCCTTCCTTTGTCAAGACTGTAACATGCTAAAGCAACTGCGTTGTGAATACTGACCCACGGAGATGAACCCACACATACACAATTTTGTGAGCGTCTTGAAGAACTCCCCACCACAGTAGACGTTGTCCATAGAACTGGCCTTTACGTGTAGACGTAATACAATTGTCGGTGAGCTAGAAAAGGAAGGAAAAGAAGAAGAAAAAGAAGAAGAAGTAAAGAATGAAGAAGAAAATAGAGAAGAAGAAGTAGAAGAAGAAGAAGAATAAGAAGAAGAAGAAGAAGAAGAAGAAAAAAAAAGAAGACGAACAAGAAGAGAAAGAAGAAGAAAAGGAAGAGAAAGAAAAAGAAGATAAACATGAGTAAATAGTACTACCTGATATTGCCCGAAGAAGATTTGAATGTTTAAATGAAGTATATCGTTAAAAAGCAACTAATCTGATTGGCAAACATCCGGCTAGTCTCTAAACCCTGATCTATGGGTGAGAGAGCTGGAGTGTGTACGCCAAACACGCCAGGAGGTTGAATAATTTCTACATGACACATACTCCAAATTGGCTACAAGACCACATCACAAATAACCATACTCTTTTCATTACTACTACACTATTCATACACTTTTGTAGAAAGTTAAAGTGAGATAGACTGGCCAAGTTTCTCGAATGTCAAGTCAAAGGTTAAAAAAAAAACTACTGTTTAGCGAGCTTAGGCAGCAAGGCGATCACCTGGACGTCAATAAAAGCGATTCAGTGAATCCTGGCAGTAAATCGTTTAGCCTGAAAAAGGCGAGACCAAAAAGAGCCTTGCATGCAGTTAGCGAGGGTGGAAGTATAGAGTAGAGACAAAACCAGCACCAGCTGGTGTTGGCTTAATCTGTCATGCACGCATCCGCCCACAGACTTAAGGGCGCAGCATGACACATGATGATGTTGGTTATTCTCATCGACGGCGATAAGCCCATTATTATTGTCATGATCATATTTCTTCAAAATCAAGTAAATACTGGATCAAGATGGTGAGCAGCGCATGAGCTGCAGCGGTCATCGAGCCATAGCTGACTGATAGCGTAAGGGCTAGCGAACCGGAGCTGCCAAGGCCGTTCTACACGTCCGCGCAGTATTCTAGAAAACAGGCTGCAACAGAGCAGACTGGTTAAGGAGAAGGGATCGAAGAGGGAATGCTAACCCGGTACTCAAAAAATGCTTGCTGAAGTAGGATGTGTTGGACCGAAAGGTGCAAATATCGACATAACGCATTCCGTTCTCTGGATTGCGTTCTGCTACTTAGGCCCGTGTCAGGGTTTGGTAGCGGGATATGGAGAACAAACGAAGCCAAGCCAAGACAAGTAAATACATTTAATATTCATCAGTTTATTGGCGTCTCAGTCACTGATCATCATGCGCCTGGCGCCCTGGCGAAGTTTGCCCAGCTCTGTCTCCCGTATTTCGACACAGTCTGCTATGGTAGCAAACGCCGGTACGTGAGTGGCAGTCCCTGTCGCAGATCGTACAACGGGGCTGAGGAGGCTGACTTGCCGGGGTGTTCGCCGATCTTTTCAGTCGTGCCCATTTCTCTGGTTCCAGATGGCCTCTACAAGCGTCGGCAACTACTGTGCACCTCCCAACTGAATGTCTGCAATCGACTCAATCCTGAGCTTTCGGCTTGGATGTCGCATGACGTCATGTCCATCTTGTATACGTACTTGAATCGCGGTGTGGGG